>CM071678.1:14471610-15139943 GCA_036553675.1 Solanum okadae | reverse complement strand
TTGGTTGCATTTTTGGGGCATGTAGTTTCAAAAGAAAGGGTAATGGTAGATCCTCAAAAGATTGAGGCGGTTAAAAATTGAGTTCGGCCTAGCTCTGTGATGGAAGTTAGGAGTTTTGTGGGGCTCACTAGCTACTATCGTCTATTTGTGAAGAACTTTGCTTCTATTGCCACACACTTGACAAATTTGACTAAAAAAGAGATACCATTTGAATGGACTGAAAAATGTGAGGAGAGCTTCCAAAGGTTCAAGACTTTTTTGACCACCGCACCTATTCTAGCATTACCGGTTGAGGGTAAAGAGTTTATTGTTTATTTTAATGCTTCACATTCTGGTTTGGGTGTTGTGTTCATGCATGATAAGAATGTTATAGCTTATGCATTGCGTCAATTGAAGGTGCATGAGAGAAATTATGCAACACATGATTTGGAGTTGGCAGCGGTAGTATTTGCTCTTAAGATCTGGCGGTATTACCTCTATAGTGTTAAGTGTGAGGTGTTTACTGATCATCGTAGTTTGCAGCATGTGTTCACTCAAAAGGATCTGAATTTGAGACAGGGAAGGTGGATAGAGTTACTCAAGGATTATGATGTGACCAGTCAATACCATCCGAGCAAGGCTAATGTGGTGGCAGCCGCTTTGAGTCGAAAATCAGTGAGTATGGGTAGTTTAGCTTGCTTGAATGTATCCAAGCGACCGTTTGCTAAGGAAATTCAGACCTTGGAGTCTAAGTTCATGCAGTTGAGCATCTCAGAAAAAGGTGGGGTGTTAGCTAGCATTGAAGTAAGGGTCACATTCATTGAGGAGATCAAGGCCAAACAGTTTGAGGATGAAAGTTTGAACGAACTTAAGAAAAAGACTACGATTGGTAAGGCACGAGAGACCACTCTTGATGCAGAAGGTGTGCTCAGTTATAAAGAAAGGATTTGTGTTCCTCGAGTCGATGACTTAATTCAGAAATTGTTGACAGAATCTCATGGTTTGCGATATTCCATCATTCGGTGTGACCAAGATGTACCGAGATTTGAAGCGAATTCATTGGTGGCTAGGCATGAAGAAGGATATAACGGAGTTTGTGGCTAAGTGTCAGAATTGCCAACAAGTAAAATATGAGCATCAAAGGCCTGCAAGTTTGCTTCAGATAATGCCAATTCCAAAATGGAAGTAGGAAAGGATAGCTATGGACTTCGTGGTCGATCTTCCCAAGACTTTGGGGAAGTTTGATTCTATTTGGGTAGTGGTTGAAAGATTGACTAAATCAACCCATTTTATTTCAGTAAGAATAGATTACAATGCTGAATAATTGACTAAAGGTTATGTGAAAGAGATAGTGAAGTTGCATGGGGTGCCCCTTTCTATCATCTCAGACCGTGGTACCCAATTCACATCCAAGGTTTGGAGGAAGTTACATGATAAATTGGGCACACAACTCACTTTTAGTACAACATTCCATCCACAGACAGGCGGACAGTCAGAGAGGACTATTTAAGTGTTAGAAGACATGTTGAGGGCATATGTGATTGATTTTGGAGGACATTGAGATAAGTTCTTACCTTTGTGTGAGTTCTCCTATAATAATAGTTATCACTCTAGCATATATACGGCATCGTTTAAGGCACTTTATGGAAGGGGATGTAGATCACACATAGGATGGTTTGAGGCTGGAGATGTGACCTTTGGGGGTTGATTTAGTAAAAGATGCTCAAGATAAGGTGAAGAGTATTTAAGCTAAGCTTTTAGCACCCAAAGTAGATAGAAAAAGTATGCAGACGATAAGGTAATAGATATGGCATTTCATACTAGTGAGAATGTTCTTCTTAAGGTATCACCCATGAAAGGGGTGATGAGATTTGGTAAGAAGGGCAAGCTAAATCCGCGATACGTTGGTCCCTTTAAGGTTCTTGAATGTGTGGGGTCAGTGGCTTATAGATTGGCTTTACCTCATAACCTATCGGGAGTTCATCCGATATTTCATGTATCCATGTTGAAGAGATATCATGGTGACGGGGATTACATCATAAAATGGGACTCAGTTGTGTTAGACAAAGACCTCCAATATGAGGAGGAACCGGTTGCAATTCTTGATCGTGATGTGCGTAAGCTGAGGAGCAAGGAGATTAAGTCTGTGAAAGTTCAATTGAAGCATCGTCCAGTTGAGTAAGCTACTTGGGAAATCGAGAAGGACATGCGAGACAAGTATCCCCAGTTGTTCATCGATTCAGGTACTACTTCATTCTTTCTTTAGCATGTTTTCCTAAGTTTGCCGCTCGGGGATGAGTGATGGGTAAATTGGTATATATTGTAACGACCTGTCCCCGTCGTTATAGAAAAGTCAACGGGAAAAATTTTGGGCCGGAAAACTTTTTCGTAGTAACTTGAAATTTTCCAACCTAGTCCAGATTTGGACGAAATCGAAGTCAGTAAGGTCTAGGGAAATCTGGTAACAATTGGGTGATTTAATTATGATTTTGATCACATGAGTAGAAACCGTATGACTTTACGTAATTGAATTCGGGTGAGTAGAACTCCTGAACCTGATCTTAGCGTGAACGGATAGTTTCTGAGTGTCGTTAGTTGAAGGTGTGTTATGAAATGGGGGTATTGGAATTATTAAATTAGCTCACTATTCTGTGCAAGCTGCTACGACAGGAATTTGTGCCGCCAGGGCGGGGCCGCTGTAGTGGGGTGGTACCGCTGTGGCGGGACAGTCGCGATTTAAGTCAAAAATAAACCCCAAAATGTCTTTATTCTGTAATTTTCATTCTTGAGAGTAAGGAGACGAACCCCAGGCGATTCTTGATAGTTTTCCACCATTCTTATGGGTAAAGGTAAGGTTTTAACTCCCCGAATCCATTTTTTGATCCGTAGATCGTAATCTAATGGTAATTATCGATGGGTAAGGGTTTTGATCTGAGAATTATGGTGGAAAAAGCGTTAATCTGGGTATAGGGATCAAGGGTTTGACCTAGGATTGATATTATTGTTATAATCCGGGTAATTAGATGTTGTTTATTGATCCTCGCTTTATTATGATTGTTTGTAGACTAAGAACAAGCGGAAAGAATCCTGAAAGGGAAGAATCAAGTTTCTTAGGGGATTCAAGCTTTGTTTGAGGTAGGTGATGGTTGTGATTTCATGTTGTGTGATGTATGTTTGTTCTTGCTTCATTATAATATATGTATGTATGCGAATGTTGCATTATTGATCACACTAATTGTAAATGGGGATAGATGAATGATGAATGCCATGAATCATGACTTGATTTTATTATTATGAGAATGTACTTTGTGATTGTGATTGTGACTTGTTGAATGGATCAGTTTTTGCGTTCCGACACACTAACTTGGATTGGTTGCCACGTTCCGGCATAAATATGGGATCGGTTGCCACGTTCCAGCATAAATATTGGATCAGATACCACGTACCGATATGCTAACAGTTTGGGTTTGGGTTCCATGAGAGGACCATTGACTTGACATAACTGTATATTTTGATAATTGTGTGGCTTATGTATGTTGCACTTAGTGGGATAGCCGTGTGATCCTACCAGTACATTGTGGTTGTGTATTGATACTGAACTTGCTCTTTCTTTGTTGAGTACAGGGCATCTTCTGGCAACTATTGACAGACCTCGCTTAGAAAATCAGTGACCGTTTTCGAACTCAAGGGTGAGCTAGTTCTTCCGAGCTGCCATGAGTTCTCTCCGTTTAAAGTCCACATTTTCGGACTCAGACTTTCTAGTTAGTTATTCCTATGTTAGTTTGGGGTTGTATCCCTTCTTGTTTAGACTTATGGATCTTGTTAGAGTTTTGGTACATTGACTTTCGGGTTCTAGGTATTACTTCCATAATGTTAGTTTTGGTTGCTAAATTTTTGTTGTAGTTTATGGGAACTCTTCACTTCTTTTCTTTGCATTTAAACTTGCTTCCGTAATCTTAAATGTTTTAGTATTTGATTAAGTTGGTTAGCTAATTAGTATAAATGGTTCTCCCACCGGAGGGTTAGTGTGGGTGTCAATCACGATGGTCTGGATCGTGACACAATAATAACAAAAATTGAGTAGAAAGCTATGAAATGAAAGGAAGAATGTTATGCTTTGGAAATGATTTTCTTTAGTATTTATAGTACTCAAAAAGAGTTAGTAACATAACACTGAAAAAAACTAACATATTTTGAGTAATATATATATATATATATATAAAGGAGGAATATAGATAAGGTTATGTGGCACCTCTCTATGGCCTCCATTCATATTTATCTTTTTTCTCATTTTTTTTTTTTACTTTTTTTTTCTCATTTCTTTCAATTAGTTTTTCTTGCAAAGTCATCTTCTTAACGCATACCTCTTCAATTGCATAAATTAAATTCTTAATTAGTATTAATGATATCCATAACTCTCAACCCTTTCATATTCATAACCTCCAATTATTTAATATACAATTTTATTACACTATAAGATCACAGTAAAAATTTATTTCATTTTGGTATCATTGCATCGGTTGAAGAATTAGTGGGAGATATGTTAGAATATTTTTTTGCTTTAAGGTACATCATCCTTTGCACTTATAATTTCATATATTATTTTTAATTAGCAAGCCTAATTTGTCAAAGTATATTATTGCTTCTTTTCTTTTTTTTTGATAAACTATTTGGTTTATCATCCTTATGATTCTCTTTACTATAACCACAAAAATGGAGATTCATTTTAGGATTAATATTTATTTATTATTTTTCTTGACTTTTCTATAGAAGTAAAATCAGTCAAATGAAAATTAATGGATTTGTTATTCTCTAATTTATTTATTTTGGTGATTAAGAAGTAAAGTTTTATGTTTTGTCAAAAATGACCATATATGCAGGAGGACTTATGATTAAATGCATTTTCTCCTTATTCTTTATCTTTTGTTTCTTTTGATGAATAATTTTTTAACTTATTTGATCATATTTTGCAGATTATAGGAGGAATATTTATAATCAAAATTGTTAGATATCCTTGTATTATTCAATTTTACAAGGTAAAATTCATGTGTTTTAATAGAATTACAATTTTTTTTTGTTGAAATCATACATTTAATATTATTTGTTTGTGTTCATGAAGATATCAATCATGAATTCTTTTATAAAAAATTATTTCATTTTTCTCTTTGCTCCTCTTTGTAATTCTTGAAGAATTTGATTATGTCATATTGATAAATGATAACACTCTTCAAAGTTTTTACTTATTTAGGTAAATTTATCTCTCTCTTTTTGTTGGTTAAGTTAATTTATTGTGTTTGTAGGTCAGAATATCTTTAAAAATAGAAGCAAGAAAGGAGTCAATGGATACGAACATGCTACTTCAGAAAGTATGTACATATACTTCTTTAGTCTTATGGAACAACTTTTAATAACTACAATGATAGAATATGAGAATGTAAAGTTAATTAATTTATAATTTTAAAATACAATTGATTTCATGATTATTTCCAAAAATATAAAAATATGATTAGTAAAAAGTGAAGTAGAATTAATTTAATTATTCAATGATTTTTTCTTTGTTTATAAATAATAAGATTTTTGCAAGCGAAATGCTTTAAGATTGGAAACTAGTATCCTTATATCTATGAAAGTACATCATTTTTTTTAGCTTTTCCAAAATTTGACACACTTTTTAAATATTATAATATGCATATGTTAAGTTTTTAAAATATTATTTGTTAAAATTATCATCATTGGTATCTATGTTTTTATCAAAAAAAAAATTAACTTTTTTATACACCCCTTGAAATATTTAATGAATATTAAAATCGCTCCGACAATAATTTTATAACTCTCTACATTCATTGCTCAATTTAAATGGAAAGGCATCTAAAAATATTATCTCTTTAAATTACTTTTCGATTTAAATTATTCTTTATAATTATAGGCTTATTAGTTTTGAGAAATAAAAATGAGTAAACAGTTTGTTGGTTTTTCTAGGAAAAAAAGGGTGATCTTTAAAAGTTTATATTTATCTAGATAATATATTTTGGCATTACAAAGTGAAGTGACATCTCCTTAATTTGGCTGCTTTTTTTTTCTTTCAATTTAACTTATTTTATAAAAATAATTGTATCAATAACTCTGATCCTAATTGTCTTTTCATTTTTTATGATTAATGTTCATTATTTGTGTATTAATGTACAAATATTACTCCTATTATGTTACAAACAAGTCCAAAGTCATATTTTTAATCCTCTTAATTACTATGACTCTTTATTCTTAGGAATTTATTGTATATTGAATGTAGTATTTATTTGAAATGTAAAAGATACTCTTTAATGTTTTTGTGTATAAGCTAAGCAAAATTAGAAGACATAGGAATCTCTACGCACCAGAGAGTATGCACCTTATAGATGACTTGGAATAACAATTGTCACAAAATATAAACATATTTAATTGATCTTTTCTCGCATTCGTATAACCCTCTTTCAAATTTTATTTTATTTAGAAAGAAGAAAAAATATAAATTTTATGAAGTATAACTATTGAGAAATTATACAAAAAAAAAATATGATTAATAAAAGGACTTCAAGAAGAAAAAGAAAATTGCGATTATATCTCAAGTTTACACTGTTGAAAAATCATACTAAAAATCTAATTAAAAAAAAGGTTACAAAGAAGCCAAAGAAAAATGATCACATTTCAAGTTTACATAAATATAGAGAAATTATATTTTAAAGAAATATAATTAAGAAAAAGGGTCTTATAAAAAAAAAAGGAAAAAACAATCACATGTCGAATTTACATTTCAATAATCTTAACATTAACATTTCTTTTTTTCCACTAAATTTATTTTTAATACTTATCTTTTGCAAGTTCACATATATTGATTTCATATATAACTTTCATATTTAACCAAAATATTTTTCATAGCTTCTCATTTTTGAAATTGTGTGATTGATAAAATATAGTTTCCTTTTATTTAAGTAACCAATGGTATTATGTAATTTTATTGTAATTTATTTATAACCGCGCTAAGCGCGAATAGATACACTAGTTTCAAATAAATGAGCATTAAGTGCATAATTATGTCTAAATAGACTCAAATCAGAAATGAAGGGACTGCAACGTGGGCTGCAAGTTGTAATTGGATTGTTACTGCATTTGTTTGCCATGTTTAATTGAGCTTTATGAGATCTTTAATTATCCTTTAAGCAGTTAGGTGAAATGACCCAAAAAATGCAATAATTCAATTTTGACCACTTTAATGACCCATTATAGTGTCATAAACACAAATAATAATGAAAGAAATAATCACTTCTTTTTTTTTAAGGTTTGAAGAAAAAAAAAAAAAAATTCTCAAAATCATGAGAAAAAAGATAAATAGTAATAGAGGCCAATAAGGCATGCCACATCAGCGTGTTAATATATATATATGCATTAGACAAAATAATGTGACACTATTAGTAGATTTCTTTCTAATCTTGAAAAGGAACATTGGGATGTCATGGATAATAAGATATTTGAAATGTACTGGAGATAGAATTTTGATTTGATAGTGGTAAGAAACCTGAATGAACTTGTTTGTGTTTGTCCAAAAAATCGTTATTTTGCAATAACAATTAACCTAAATACAAATTCCAATATAATAGAAAACTAAAGATTTACAAATGTAATAGGTGTATTATCTATTATCTAATATTAAAAAATAGTCAAGATTTTTACTCTTATCATGTCACTTTAACCTTGTAATTAACCTATTTTATTTTTAAGATTACAAAAATATCATATTTTATAAAAGTTAGTTACATATGTATATATCAACTTTTATATATAGTAGGGAAAAACGTCTGATATACCTTTCATTATAAAAATAGCTCACATATATCCCTTACGATTATAAAAATGGCTCACATATATCCTTACCATTATAAAAGTTATAAAATAAAATTTTAAATTTTTTTTTTTTAAAATCATGTATTTGATCTTTTTTCACCCAAATTATTTTTTGACTTCTTTGATTATTATTATTTGAGTTTTATTCTTATTTCATTCTTTAGGATAAAAATAAAGAGAAATAAAAAGAAAGAAGTGTGAATGAAAAAAGAGAAAAAAAAAATTAAAACTCATTAGAGCGAAAGGCTATATGTGAGTTATTTGTGTAACAATAAGGGTATTAATATATCAATCACTTTCATAACGAGAAATATATCAATATCAACCCTAAATGGCTATATCAATATTAACCCTAAATGACAAAATTAAGGGGTATATCAAGCCGTTCTCCCTATAATTTATCCCTTTTTTATTTAAGTCTTCATGTTAGCCGAGAATTTAAAAAAGTAGTCCTTCCATGTTACCTGAATTACCAGTACACCGTACAGTCACAGGAGCGGACTAGTCACAGGAGCGGACCCACCCTTGGCTGAGGGGTGTCGAGCGACACCGCTTGCCGGAAAATTATATTGTATATAGAGATCAAATTTTGATTTAAAAAAGTATATATACAAGTATTGACATTTCTTGAAGCAAGTGAAATGTTTAGTGTAGCGGTTAAAAGGTTTCAAAAGTTTCTTAAGGTTGTGTGATCGATCCCCGCCACCCCTTACAGATACTAGGGAAAGAACCAAAATAGATTTTAAGTTTAAGAAATAATACCATGTTGGAATAATAGAAGAGCAATACCAATAAGCACCAAAATAGACTTTAATTTTTTACCATGTTGGAATAATAGAAGAGCAATACCAATAAGCACCAAAATAGACTTTAATTTTTTTTAGGCATGAAAGACTTCACTAATTAAATAAATATAAATAATTGGCTTTGAAACTAGTAAATTAAATAAGTTGTTGTAGAATCTCGAACTCAAACTAATAAAGTTCAAATCCTGAATCCACCTTGCCTTGTCTTGCTTTGATGAAGGTATGATTTGGGTGATGGACACAATAAATCAAGAAAAAAAAACCCCATTATGTGATAAAACAGGACTAATTGTCGACAAAGAGCAGAAGAGCTAACTCTATCAATCAGTAGGTTACAGAGTGATGATCCCCACATTTTACATGAAAACAATCTGTTGATTCTACATGTCAATGCAATCTAGACAACAAAATTGATTACAAATAGGATAACTTTACAATGACAACCAAATATAAGTTTATTTTCTTAGAGTCACCTTCCGCGTGGCGACTTATGATAGGCCTGTAATGGAGAGGCAGAGGGTGTCACACTGAGTGATGAACGATGTTTAAATGGAGAAGCTGGAACTGAGCTAGAAGTGGCTCGATGCTCAATCCGAGATACTTTGTTAACGCCTTTCGGTGCTTGAAGCTGTTCAAGAGCAGCCAAAACTTCAGACATCCGTGGCCTTAACTTAGGCTCGTTGCTTAGACATTGCCAAGCAAGGTTAGCAGCTGTATATGCTCCTTTCTGAGGATACTGTCCCTCTAGTTTGGTGTCCATAATTCGGAACAACCTCCTCTTGTCCCCTAGATATGGCTTTGCCCAATCCACAAGATTCTGCTCTACGCCAACCTTCATTTTATCGAGAGCACGACGCCCTGATAAAAGTTCAAGCAATACAACCCCGAAGCTGTATACGTCACTTTTTGATGTCAATCGACCTGGTGGACAGCAAGTACAAAATAACAACCAATAATTTATCAGACTTCTTAAAGAACATACTCATCCGACTTAATCTTGCAAATCGACTATGAAAAGTTATGCCCCCTCTTGTGACAAGAAATCAATCTTTTTCTCCTCCGTGAAAATCGAGTAGTTTCTATAACAAGGTTAGAGACTAGTAAAATTGGGTACTGACTGACATTCCTAGTACTTCCACACGAAAATATGTCCAAGAAGATTAAATTTTCTCGATGTTCAAGTTGATTATGGCATAACAAAGTTAGGATAACATATTTCCGGTAATTCATGAGACACCGAGACACAACTGTCCCTGTAGCAAGATTTTCTATGCCAAAAAGCAAAATATTAACCTGTAGCAACATATTCTGGAGCAGCATAGCCCTGTGTACCGATGACTTGAGTGGAGACATGAGTGCGATCACCAGTTGGGCCGGCCTTGGCTAAACCAAAATCAGACAACTTTGCATTAAATTCCTGCAGTCACAGACCAGGAAAAGATATTAAGCTTTCACTAGTTTAAAAGAACCTAACACTAATATATTTAAAGAAAGACAACTGAATTTGTGAGCGCGTCAAAGCTTAATACCTACCCCATCTAAGAGAATATTAGAAGCCTTAAAATCCCGATATATAACTTGTTCTTTAGCATCATGTAGGAAAGCAAGGCCTCTAGCAGCACCAATAGCCACCTTAATTCTTGTCAACCAAGTAAGAGGTTGAGGCCCTCCTGTTAAACAAGATTCCAAGAATTACCACCAATTTATAAATCCGCATATACAGTCAAACTTCGTTATAACAACACATTTCACTTTAAAGACTCATTTTCTCCAAAATTGATTATCCAAACTATGTTTTACTTCATATTATTTACTTCTCTATAAGAACATTCTACCTATAAGAATAGTGACATTCATTATAGCAGTACATTCTTTGTAAAATTATCCATCTATAACCGTCATACTCAAACATTGTGTAATAATAGTTTGTAAGAAATATATGAGGGATATAAAAATAAAATATTTATAGTAATCATCATCAAATGTCATAAACATAGTAAATTTTAAAGTACGAACTCTTTTTTTTATTAAATTGGTTAACAAATACATTTCTTCTTCTTGGTACACAAAATCATTAAACTATTTTTTGGCTTACTTCTGTTTATAACAGCTAAATGAAATCTAAACATCAAATGTCAGTATACACACATAACAACACCTCACTATAGCAAGTAGCAATCATGATTTTTTTAGACAAATGTTGCCACTTTTTTTGGGGTTTGACTGTAATACAAGTCTTTACTTGGATGTTCAATAATTATCCATTTCGTGAAAGAATGGTAACTCACACCACATGGACTAAATCAACAATCATCACAGAGTTAACAAACTTCCGTCAACACTGTTTGACTACTTATATCGCAGAGAAGGCCAATAAAAAGATTCACAGGAATAATAATGAAGCCAGTTCAACATAATCAAAGAAGAATTTAGGCAAGTGCCCTGTAATGTCACAACTTTAAAGTCTCGGAATATCAAATCAGATATTTGGTATTTAAACCACAGAATGGCTCATACATCCTACGTACATTTCTTCAGATTCCTTTAGTTTTTCGGTCTCTAACTTTTTCCTTTCATGTGATTACTAGCAATTAGCAAACAACTTCTAAGACCCTAAAACATGATGCAGTAGAGAATCTCAGCTTTCCAGAAAGACCAAAACTTAATCTTGTGAGTGAGAAAGATACATCTCTACCTATACTAATTCAAAATCTTTGAATAACAAATTTATGAATTATGACATATGAAACAATTTGAGCTTTCGAAGAAAAAAAAACAAGAAAGACGGTAGCAAAGAATCGATTTGGTGAATAGGGACATGCAGCAATAAGGTAGTAAAGAGATGTAAATAGATTTGAAAGCTTAGGTAGTAGGCTGACGTACTTCGAAATAAATGATTCTCCAAGCTTCCTTTAGGCATGAACTCATACACCAATAGTCGGTCATCTCCCTCTATACAATACCCAATGAGTTTAACCAGGTTTGGATGACGAAGTTGGCCAAGGTAATTAACTTCAGTCTGCAAAGCATTTGTCATCAATTATAAGGCCAACAAGATCAATAAGTTAAATAAGTTGTAAATCTGCATACGGAACATACCACCCACTCCTTGTGACCCTGAAAACCTTCTGGCTTTAACTTCTTGACCGCAATGACCATTCCAGAACCAGGCTTTGCAGCAGTAAGAGTATGTTCATCAATCCATCCTTTGAAAACATAACCAAATCCTCCTTCGCCAAGAAGACTGTCAGGTCTAAAGTTCCTTGTTGCACTTTTCAATTCATTAAATGAGAAGGACTTAACATTGGGAGAAAACAAAATCTCGCCTTCAGATCTTGGAGTAGAAAGGGTATCAACACTGCTTTTCCGACTATAAGACGGAATACTTAGACTTGATAGAACAGAAGAATGACTGGTCCTGCTGGGAATCCTAGAGGCGCCAGAAGCTGCAAGACAGAATAGTAGAAATGGCATTGGTGAGTCACATTTGGTAACAATCTAATCATAACTTAACCCAAAAAAGCCTCAAATTTGTAACCCGAAGAAAGTATACTCAAATAACTATTTAGTTTGGACAAAAAATGTGCTAGACAGAAGTTATGCTCTTCAACAACAAACCCAATGTAATCCCACAAATAGGCTGGGTCTGGGAAGGGTGGTGTGAATGCAGACTTACCCCTACCTTGTGAAGGTAGAGAGGTTGTTTTCGATAGACCCTAGGCTCAAGTAAAAGATATTAAACTCAAGTATGGAAACAGAATAAAGTAATGAAGGAATCATGCTAAAGATAAAGGAGAAGAACAGTAGCAAAGCAACAAACAAGACATAACTAAAGCAAAGGAAACAAACGGGTAATAAAATCGAAGAATAAGATAGTAGTAGGGAAAACTAGCCAACACTCAAATACCTACTAACCTGCTACCTTAATTCTTGCCCTTCATACCATCCTATCTAGAGTCATGTCCTCGTTAAGCTGCAGGTATGTCATATCCTGTCTAATCACCTCTCCCCAATACTTCTTCGGCCTACCTTTACCTCTACTTCTTATCATACCCACTATAGCCAGTAGTCATGCACTAATCAACTAAAGTTAGTATATTTGATTTACCAACAAACATCACATTTATATAGTAGTAGGATGTCATATGCGCAACAAAAATTGGCAACCAGAAGAAAGATTTCATATAACTGTTTATTAATAAGTGATATTCATATAACTAACAGATTGAGAAAACAATTTGCTTGTCCACGGTTATGCATTCATCAACTGAGATACTATGATTGAATGCATGTAACACATGCAAAATGCTAGTCAAATGATTCATTCGATATGAGAGAAAAATTAATCACCCATAACCTTCAAAAAAAGAATCATCCTATTCCACGAGCATTAAAATATGCAGCATTAGCTTCAAGTTAAGGGTTTTCAATTGGCATTGATCAGCTTAACCGACAAATGTATATTTTCGCTTTCCTATAAGCTTTCATCTTTGACAATAACCATCAATCTCCTTGCAAATTCAGTCAATTCTATAAGCTTATTCAAAAAATTCAGTTCAACATGTCATTTATCAATCTCAACCGAGACTTCGTTATAACAACAAAAACTGCACTAAAATCTTCCTCTCAAATTTTATGGTGGTACATGCAAAGGTGGAGCCAAGATTTTTAGTTTATGGATTTTGAACCACAATTAGACTTGTTTTGCTTACTGGGCTTTGAATAGATTATCTATACATATTGAATGAATTATATAATACAAATACAGGGTTTGAGCTAAATCTATTGGGTTTAGCCAAACCATCGCTTTAAGGCTTGCTGCCCAGTCTTTAAGCAATCATTTAAGAAACAAAGTCAGTCATCTACGAGTCCCCAAACAGAGTGAAAAAACTCAAAATATCTAACAAGATACCTTAGTCTCCTCTGAACACAAACAATGGTAATATATCAAATTCAAACAAATACTCACAACGAACAATAAGAAGCAACGGGCATCCCATACTTAGAGCCCGTTTGGATTGGCTAAAAAAAAGTACTCCCTTTGTTCCTTTTTATATATCATCCTTACTATAAATAGTTGGTCCATAAAACTTGTCATTTCATAAAATCAATGTATAAATTACAATTTTTTCCTACTATAGCCTTGAAAATAGATATTTGACCAACTGAAGAAAACTAATAAGCAAATAATGTTCATTGTAATTAATTCATACATTATTTAATTACTCTCACCATAGCTTTACTCTATAAAATCTGATTTTGAAAAAGAAATATCAACAAACAAATTAAAATAAAAGACAGATTCATTTATCATTTTTTGAAAAGTTGACTTCAAAAAAACATTAAATAAGGGTAGAATTTTACACACACTTAGTTTCTTAATGCAAGTGAAATCTAAAAAGGTGACATATAAAAAGGAAAAGAGGGAGTAGTTTTTAAGTCAAAAAAATAAAAATAAAAGTCAAACTTAAATGACTTTTAAGTCGAAAAATAAAAAGTAGAGAGAGTCTACTTTTGATATTTAACTTTTTTAAAATCAATTTAACTTATTTTAAGTTATTGTTAACTATACCGAACACTCTCAAAAGCTAAAAATGACTTAAAAGTACGTTTAACCAACTTTTAAACCAATCCAAACAGCTCTTAATCATCTTCTCAAACCAATTAAGTTAAAGATTTGTGCTTTATACACCAAAACATTGAGTTCTCACTGATTAAACCAAGATCATGATAAAGAGTAGTAATTAAATAAGTAATGAATAACTTCAAGCTCTTTTTTTTTGAAAGACTGAGGGATTATGATAGTTGTTGCTGCTCTTAATAAACGAATTAGAAACAACTCAAGATTTATCACAGCCAACAACAACATCAAAAACCATCCAAAACAAGTCAGGGTCGGATATATGACTCTCCACTTCTAATTGGAAACCATTCAAGATTGTCACAAACAACAACGACAGCAATAACAGTCCCAAACAAGTCAGGGTCGGATATATGAATCTCTACTTTTAATTAGAAACCATTCAAGATTATCAAAAACAATAACAACATCAACAACCGCGATAACAGTTTCAAACAAGTCAGGGTCGGATATATGAATCTCTACTTCTAATTAGAAACCATTCAAGATTATCAAAAACAATAACATCAACAACAGTCCCAAACAAGTCAAGGTTGGATATATGAATCTCTACTTCTAATAACAAACCATTCAAGATTATCAAAAACGATAACAACATCAACAACAGTCCCAAACAAATCAGGGGGTCGGATATATATGAATCTCCACTTCTAATAACAAACCATTCAAGATTATCGCAAATAACAACAACAATCCCAAAAAAGTGGGACTCGGATATATGAATCCCCACTTCTTCATTTAAGCTCATTTCATATCATCATCCAACTAAATAAAATAAAACTCAAAAAAAATAAGTTCTTATATGTAGGGCCAAAAAAAATCACACCCATTTCAAGAAATCTTAGTAGCTCAGTTAGTTAACCATCTAAACTTTCAATCTTGAGTGGTTTCACCTCTAATCTCCAACTTCCCCACCCCCACCCAAAAAAAAATGATATTTAATTTTATTCATACCCAAAAACGTAGTTTATCAAGTTCTTGAAAACAAAAAATAACAAAGCAAGAACAAAAAGGGAAAGTACCAGAAATATTGTGAGAGCTGAGACTGGCATCAACTCTAGCTGATGAACCTAAACAATTACCCATCTGTAAAACAAAACAAAAAAATTAACAGCAAAAAACACTGGACAAGTGTTTACAAGAATAATTTTTTTGTTAAATTTTTCGAATTTCAAGAAAGATAAACATAGGTATATATGTTTTTTTTCAATTGAGAAAATCAAAAAAAAAAAAAAGGTAATATACTTGAAAAAACGCTTGACAAAAATTTGTCTTTTTTTGGTATGACAATGTGAGAACAAGAGAAATTGCGGACTACTCTCTCTTTTTTACTTATTTTATATTATTATTATTCTGTTAGGTAAAGATAATGTTCTAGATAATTTTGTACCTACTAGACTAACATCGCGTACATTTTGTGTTCTATTACTACTCGTTTAGTTTACTTTTACTTGTCTGAAATAAATTTTATACCACACATTTTAAAAAATAATAAATAAATATAAATGTTATAATGATACTTGTATTAATTAGTGTATTATTTTTAATGAATTTAATAATTTAAAATGAGTAACTAATATTTAAAATGAAAAATAATTTTTTTTAATATAATGAAAATAATTATGTTTAGTGTCCAAAAAGCTTTTTATTAAAAACTAATAAGGAAAAAAAGATACTCCCTAAATTTGTGTGGCAATGCATGCATATTAAGAAAAAAAATTAAGACATGAATTGAACATTATTTTCCACTTTTACCCTTTTAGTTATTGTTAAACAGTTCAAAGTAAAATTATAAATATGAACAATTAACTTTGTTAAGCTTATCACCTAGCAAAAATGAAAAAAGATCCAAACATTATTTTAAACATTAAATAATGGGCTAATCCATCGGTGGCCCCCTAAACTTGGCACGATCTTTCACTTAGACACCTTAACTAGGCTTTGTTCATTTTAGACACCTCATGTCACGCCCAACTGTGTCTATTTGACACTTTTTCGACAATCTGCCAAATTTGTAAGGTGTGTGTAACACACTCGCTGATGACGTGTCAAAGTGACGAATTAAATAAAGACACGTGGCATATATATTAAAAAAAATATTAAATGATGAATCTTGAGTAGGAAAAAAACTACCAATGACTCATTGACATGTGGCATTTTTTTAACTAAATAATTTTTTTTAAAAAACACTTTTAATAAAAAGAAAATTATACCCACACCACCCCCAAATTGTCTTCTCTACTACCCACCCCCACCTCAAACCCCAACCCCTCTCTCTCACTCATATTTTCTTCTCCACCCACCACCACTCCCGACCCTCCCCCACCCAAATGTGTCAAAAGAAATTGTCTTCTCTACTGCACACAACTGACTTGATGTGTTCTTACATTGTAGAAGACCACATAATTATTTGCTTCTCGAGAATTTGGTCGATCCCTACAAAACTGCACATTTCAGCAAAATCGCGATTATCGAGTCTCATCCTCAAGGTTGCGGAAACCAGCAACCAAATCATCATGAAGCTTCTGAAACTTGCCCACCAGAACATCCTCTCCTTCAGCTGGATCCTCAAAACTTTTGGGACCTGTGAGAAATGTAGGTGTAAAAAGCAGGAAAAATGGGCAAGGGAAAGGGGTAAGGACAGGGAATGCATTAAACTGGCAGCATAGGGACATCTTTTTTCATTTTTTTACTGGTTGCAGCATTAGGGACATATTTCACCATGGAAAGACTTTAAGTTTGAAAAATGGTAGCCAAAAAATGGGGAAGAAGAAGAAAATTTTTTTTTGGTAAAATGAGGTTCTCACGCGCGTCTAGTGAGTGTATCACACTTGCTATGCCATCTCAGCAGAAAGTGTCAAATTGACACAGTTGGGCGTAACATGAGATGTCTAAAATGAACAAAGCCTAGTTAAGGTGTCTAAGTGAAAGATCGTGCCAAGTTTAGGGGGCCACTGATGGGTTAGCCCTTAAATAATTTACTTATTTTCAACTATAAAAAAATATCTCAAAAGTTCAATTAATATGAAAGAGAAAGTAATAAATATAGGGTAATAATGTTAAATGGCTAGAAAATCTAGCTAGAATTTGGCAGAAATTTA
The DNA here is from genome assembly GCA_036553675.1 of Solanum okadae. Classification (NCBI taxonomy): domain Eukaryota; kingdom Viridiplantae; phylum Streptophyta; class Magnoliopsida; order Solanales; family Solanaceae; genus Solanum; species Solanum okadae. The sequence continues at coordinate 15,122,538 of CM071678.1, read as the reverse complement.
AAAAGTCATTTATTTTAAAATATATTGATCTTTTTCCCATTTTTTAATTAAAAGGTATTGAAGTTAAAAAGGTAAAAATATTCAAAAAGATAAATAACATAGTGTGAAATATGTTAATTTATCATTCTGGCAAAATTTTCTGGCCAAAAAGATTTTTCCATAAATATATATATAAAACATAGAAGTACTTGCATTTTAAGGATGCAACTCAATAGTTAATAAGCAATAAAAAAATTTGAAATCAGATTTATGAAGACAAAATAATAGATAATTCTTTTTCTATATTTAATTATTGATCAAAATTATTAGATATTTATACTGATAAAAATAATAGGTTTTTTAAATAATATAATCAATATATGTACATGCCAATACAATTACTATCTTCATAAATAAAATTAGGTCTTCAACATGATTTGGAATTTTGGATATTTTCAAAATTAATTACCGATTTATAACTTGTTAGGCCAATTTTTTTAAAAAGTCAAAAGTGTTTATATTTTAAACACGCACAAAATAAACTTGGCTTCACTATAAAAGTCAACTTATTTACAAACAAGGAAATTAAATGAAAAAAATCATTGTCTTAATTTTGAAATTAAATTTTACTTTTTTTTGTCCAGAAAGTGACAAACTGGTGTCCATTTTGATAACGTGTGGGTCACTATAATTACCAAATTGGTCCCTACCCTTTGAATTTGTCAAACCAAAATTAACCTTTTTATTTTTTTCTTTGTTTTGCTATATTTGTGATTATTCTTCCAAAATTATTGTTTAATCTATTGTCAAACGTGTCTTATAATAACAAAAGTCTATTTGCCAAAATATATTACCTTCCAAAACGTGTCCAATTATTGAAGGTTCTTGCCGCAATGAGTTGTACATAACTTTGGCCTACTTGTTACAGATTGACATAAATATCAAAAAATTATAAAATCATACCAAATCAAATCAATTTGGTTTTGAGTTTCAATTTTTTGATTTTTTTTTATTCGATTTTGGTTCTACTCTTCTAAAACTTTAGTTGGTGAGGGTTCCGATCTTCACTGAAATTTAATAGCATAAGTTCAAAATTCAGTACTAAAATGAGGGGGAAAATCAACCTAGAAAACTGAGGGTAGAGGTAGACATGTTAATTTTCAAAAATTATGCAACCATCAACCCATCAATAAGAACGAGAAGAAGGTAGACATGCTAATTTTCAAAAATTATGTAACACACGAAACTTGTGAACGTTATACCTATATTGAATTTTACAACCTCAATAAAAGATTTATCTACTAGTGATGAAAGAAAAATAATTGAAATAATTGGTAAAGCTTACTTGAATAAATGATTAAAAGAATAATGATGTTCTTCATTCTTCACAAAAATAAGAAACTAAAGAGAGAAATGTTGGAACTAGAAACTCCAACAATACAAACCCTAAAATACGTGACTCCTACAAAATAAACCTATATAAATACTCTATAAAATATCAAACTGCTCTGTCGATATGGTCTATAATGCCAAATTTTCATTAAACTTTAGAGTTTAGTTCTTTGCTTCTATTCACTACTTCCTCCGTTCACTTTTAGTTGTGATGATTTTTTTTTAGAGTCAAACGGTAAGAACTTTGACTAATATTTTACGATGTATTTTTTCATCATATTGATATGTAAAAAACATTGCAATTTATAGAACTTTTCGTATAGTTTTTAATATATAAATTTTTTGTTTAAAATATCGAATTAATGTAATCTAATTTAATTGTAAATTAGTCAAATTGACTTTCGAAAAACGCAACATACAACTAAAAATATAGACGGAGGGAGTAATTCTTATTCTAAATGACTAAAATAAACCCTAGCCTGCCCTTACAATTTACTCAATGAAACTGGTATTATACTTCATCGGGTGGTTTTAGTTTCACCTCAATCAAGAATATAAAGTATTTAGTCCATAATTTTATATAATTAAAATGTGTAAATGATTTTTCCTAACAATTAGAGTGTACAAATTATGTATTTTACCGTAGATAAATTTTTAAGTATAAATATGAGATTTAAGTTAAAGTTATTATATTCAGTGAAATTCGTAACTCAAATGGTGATTTCACCCATGAGTTATGTATATAGGTAAAATATTATTTTTTATGTTTTATATAATCTTTCATCTAAATTTATGTAGCGTATAATTTTTCTAACAAAATTTTTGAATCTTATGATTTAAAATAAATATAAATATTTGTGTGGCAATAAATCGTCTCAATAAAAATCTGATGTTATAAAAAATGACACTCTTTTTAAAATAAAGTAAACTAAAAAATACAATACATAAGCTGAGATTGTAAATATATTAAATTTTGATTATGGACTTTGGTGAAATTTCTAATTTCATGAGAATAGTTTGCAACTGCATTGTTTATCTTCAACTTGAAATATATAATTAAGGAGTTGTTAAGATTATATTTAATATTAATATTTGAAATTTAAGCAATTGTCCCCTAATAAGTACTATGAATTGTGTCATACTTTATAATTTATAGATATCTACTGATTTAGAATCTCGATTTAGATTACCTACCTTAATACATACTTACTATTATATTCTTTTGATAATGACTATGGTCTTGACCTTTTTAGGCATTTTTAAAGTTAAAGTCCTCTCCCAACATGTCAGTAAACAAAAAATGCGAAGAGGTGACAACACAGCTAAGAAGGCTTTATTGAAAGATTTAAAAGAGTGGAAGAAATGAGATGCATGAGTGTTGGATAGTGGAAAAAAAATAGAATTGCTCAGGATCTAGTGATCAATTCTTTTTCTTTTATATAGGTAGGGTTGGGTGGCGACTCTACTCCTTGAAGTGAAGAATCGAAAGTCGTCGTTCATTAGACAAGGCTTATGCATCTCTGATGTTCTGCTCGTTAGTGTAACATATATTATGCATAAGAATAAAATATTAAAAATATATATAAAAATCATTATTAATATTTCACGTACGAATATTTAAAAGAATTTTTTTTTATTAAAATGTTTTTTTACAAAAGACAAGAAATTGTATTCAAATGGTTCTGATGGTCATAACTTCGCAAGGAAAAACTAATAGTATTTGTCTTTTTTATATTCATAATCATTTTTTTATTAAATTGGTTAACAAATACATTTCTTCTTCTTGATATTCAGATGTGCATTCAGATCAAACAACTTAATCTTAATGAAAATAAATGAGGTCTCAACATACTGAAGGTAATTGGGATAAAGAGATAAATACTCTTTTATTCTTGACCAAAGTTCTTGAGTTCAAATCTAGAATTTGAATCACCTTCAATACAAAGCCGTTTACTTCCTCAGAGTGAAATTTTCGGCTGAATCCAATAAATCAAATTCCAAAACGGATACCAAACATGATGGGATAAGAAGGAGACAACAATGGACTTATTCTTTGGAAGTGTTTTTTGGATCACCTAAATCGTGAAATTAGGTTCATTTAAAAGGTCATTGTCTAATAGAGAAAATTAAATATATACACGGTTTTCCTTCATTATTTTCCTATTTTTGTCTACCAAACTCTGCTAGTTTTCCAACGATTTGATTAAATACATCATGTTGAAAAAAAGTGATACATTAAACTTACAAAAACGAAGAGTAAAAGCTAAGTTATATCTTCTTTGAAGGGATCAAATTATATCATCTATTCTAAATCTATTTTTGGGTTTATATTATGATAGGAAAATATTCAAATCTACCCCTCAAGTTTGTAATTGATCAAAATATATTCTTCATAATTTGGACTTTGAATACATGTATTTGGAGCATCAAGATACATGTATTTCAAATGTATTGAGTTAAAATTAGATGTAATTTGTTTTAAATACATTATATCTAAGTGGATTTTCATGTATTTGACTCTCTCGTTCACCTCCCTGCTCTCTCCTCTCTCGCTCACCTCTCTCCCTATGTATTTGTATTTCAAAATGTATATCTGGGATACATAGACTATCTTGTTTGCTTCTCTCCTATCTCGCTCGCCTCTCTCCCTATTTCAATGTATATGGTAGCAATCATACATTTATCTAAGTGTATCTGATATCAAATAATTAGTAATTAGTAATTAAGACAATATATAATTATTTTAAACTATTGGAAGAATTACTAAATATGATAAGAATATTTGTGTAATTAAGTAGTTTCTTCGTTATTTTAATGTGTTATTTAGTTTGGGTTCTAGTGTCCGGCCTAAACTAAAAATAGCCCAACATATCAAGTCCATATTAAAGAATTGAATTGAACTAAACAAGAAACTAGGGGTGTACATGGCCAGGTTGATTCGGGTTTTTCAAATATCAAACCAAACCATTTGTGTCGGATTTTTAAATTCATAAACCAAACCAAACCAATAAAACTCAGGTTTTTCAACCTCCGGTTTTTTCCGGTAAAGTATTCATACAAACATATAATTTACTTGTACTTCAAATATTTCTTTAGTCCTACCAAAAGACAACTATCTAAGATGTTTCTTAAAAATATAACACAATATGATATGATTAATGACACTAAAATATCCAACAAAAATAATAATAATGAAATCGCGTAAAACAAATATTGCAAATTAACAAGTCATAATGAAAATGATCATAATTTAAAAGTACTAAATCATACTAAAATTAAGTTTAATAAGTATTAGTTACATGACTAAATATTAAAGGAAATTAAAATTAGATTATGTATTTTAATTATCTAACCCAATGTAAAACTAAAGAACAAATATTCAATATTATTGTCATTCTTAGTGTTGAATTGATTTTCTTTTTGCATTAGTATTAATTTGATTTTGATTTAAGCTTTATTATAATTACCAACATCTGTGGACTATAATTTTTATTGGCTCATTCATAATTCTAAGTTTCAAACTTGAAATAATATATTAAAAGATAAAAACTATGAAAATGTATAAGAAATATTTTAAAATTATATCAAAGTAAATATTTTTATGTATAAAATAAAATTTTAAAATTATATATATAATGTCGGGTTGGTTTGGTCTCGGATTGGTTTTTTTTAGTTAAAACCAAACCAACCCAAATATAGTCGGGTTTTTTTTTCTTAAACTATGTAAAGGGAACAAAATGTCCTCAATTTATAGTTTGGCTCAAAAATGCCCTTACCGTCAATACTTTGTTTCAAAATTGCCCTTGCAGACAATACTTTGGTCCAAAAATGCCCCTATAGTTACAAAATGGGTCAAAAATGCCCTTTTACGAATAAATATATTATTTTATTCTTTTTATACACATCTTCTTCTTAATTAAATATTATTAAAGGACACTATTCTTGTTTTCTTTCTTCTAAAATCACTTTAACAAATAAAAATATAGGAAATGTTTTTTTTCTTAATCTCATTTTATCAATTAAAATAGAATAACTTCATGTACCTTTTCGACAGATAATATATGTCATATATATAAGATCATAGTATATCCATCATTAATTTATATTTATATAATGATAAAAAATAATGATAATAAAATAAGAAATATTTTCATTTTTTATTTTTTTCTAAATTGAAGTAAGATAAACATTTGCTGATTTTAAAAAAAAAATTATCAGAAAAAAGAATGTGTTAAAAAGAAAATAATAATATATTTATTCGAAAAATGAGCATTTGTGACCCATTAAATAATAATAAGGACATTTTTGGACCAAAGTATTGACGACAATGACATTTTTGGACCAAACTATAAATTGAGGGAATTTTTGTTCTTTTCGCATAGTTTAAGAATATTTTAAAACCAAAGTATTAACGATAAGAACATTTTGTGAGTCAAACTATAAATAAATGATATTTTTGTTCTTTTCACGTAGTTTAATGACATTTTTGATTTAAAAAAAAAAAAAAAGTGTATGCGTTTACACTGCCAATCACATGTCACTTAACACTTATGTCACCCAATAGCTATTCGCCATGTGGAGTACATACGTAATTCAGATCCCACAATTCTGTAATACAAATTTCCCAAAAACACAATAATCATTTCCTGTGCAGCGGCAGTTAAATAGAAAATTCAACGGCAATCACCGAAGTTGTCCCGTCGATTCCCTATCGCCGGTGAGTGATCGTCGTCGGAGAGAGTCGCCGGAGAATACACACGTGGCAGGGAGAATCAAAGTGGAAGCGCCGACGACATTAAGCACAATGGAGTCTCACGGCGCCGGGATCCGCCGTGTTATGGTCCTCGCCTTTTGTGTCGCGGGCATTTGGTCTGCTTATATTTACCAAGGCGTTCTGCAGGAGACTGTGTAAGCATTTCACTCTTCTTCCGATTTCTAGAAGCTTCTATTCATTTTTGTTATGTTCCATGCTATTACTAATTCGGTCTCATTTAACTGTTGTCTAATAAAAGCTGATTGATATCTTCTTAAATAGGAAAATAATTGCAGCTTTAGTATTGAATTCCTAAGTATACAATTATTTTAGGAAATATTTTTTGAGCTAAAGTGACTGTTAATTTGGAATGGAGTTTTGTTTCATGTTTATTGGCGATTAATTAAGAAAAAAAAAAGAAATTTTACCAGTTTGGTTCGAAAAAATATATAGTTTACCGGTGTGTTCTTTCTAACACTTCAAACGTTTTGATGAGGTGGTCTTATGATTCAATAATAAAAAGTTAGATATTGAAATAGAATTGATGGAACGTGCTATGCTAAATGTTACTCCCTCCGTCCTAATTTATGTGAAATGTGTTTGACTGGTTACGAAATTTAAGAGATAAAAAAAGAATTTTGAAACTTGTGTGGTCTAACACAAGACTTGCAAATTTCTGGAGCTTAAAATGGGAAGTTCAAAATAAAATTGTTACTAAATATAGGAAGATGTCGTTCTTTCTTAGACTGAGTAAGAAGGAAAGAGTGTCACATAAATTTAGTGTGAGTGAGTAGTATAGTAATATTGATAACCAATAAAGAAGGAAATTAAGGCAGCAGCTTCTATGTTGAGTTATAACAAGACATTGCCTTTTTGTTTTCCTTCTTGGTAACTAAAATATTTTGTATTAATCACCGGAGTATCTTTAGTAACCATAGCAAAGATTCATAAGTTCCTTTCAATCCAAAGACATTGCCTTGAATATGCCATAACAGTCAATTTTTTGGAGTTTTTGTGTAACTTTTGTCACAATGTATTTTTGAACTTGTGAGCTTGAAAGCCAATTATTTACAAATGGACCCTGAACAGAGCATAATGTATATAAAGATTCATATAGCTGACAGGGGCGGAGCTATGGTAGTGTTAGGGTGTCCAGCTGGACACCCTTTGTCGGAAAAGTATCAAATCTTACTTTATATTGGTATATATATAGTATTTTGAACACACTTAGAATCAATGGAGACTTGTAGCTCAATGGCAAGGGTATGCTCAAAACCTACACCTATAGAGTAACTTTTTTTTTTTTTGAATTTACTATCAAAAGTTTGGACACCCTTCATGAAATTTTTGGCTACGCCACTGAATTAGCTGATCCTAGGTGTTTGGTATTGAGGTCTTGTTGATTGATTGAGTTGTGCAGTGTTTATATATGTTAAGTTGATTTTTTTGTGTTTGTTTGTATTTGGGCTTTAGGTCAACTAAGCGGTTTGGCCCAAACAACGAGAGGTTTGAACACTTGGCATTCCTGAACCTGGCACAAAATGTAGTATGTCTGATATGGTCATTTATGAGTAAGTTTACAGCATTCAAGTATTGGATGTTCACATGTTTCTTGGTGATATGGTATATATGCTTGAATTAGCACTAGTTAGATGATTAGTTAAGAATTCAGTGTGCTTTTTGTGCAGTGATAAAGATTTGGTCAAGCGGAAACAGTGGTGGTGCTCCCTGGTGGAGTTATTGGAGTGCTGGCATTACAAATACTATTGGACCAGCAATGGGGATTGAAGCACTAAAATATATCAGTTATCCTGCACAGGTATGTCCAATTTCCATGGAATTTTTTCTTCTTGTTGTGAAATGTAAACCATAGTTCTAGAATTTTCCGAAATAGCATTTAGGACTAGAAGAATGCTTTACTGGCTGTGATCAATATCCTAGTCGTAGGAGTTGACATTTTTTATTCTAAATAATTGTTTCTTTACTTCTGATACTAATGAGTTAATTGCCTTTGCAGGTCCTGGCAAAATCATCAAAAATGATTCCTGGTATTTTACCATTAACAAGATTCTTTTTGAAGTTATAACAAATGTCTTTCCTTTTTTTTCCCTTCCTTTTTCCTTTCGAGTTTTTGTTGTCAAATAATCAATCAAAAACAAGTTTGTTGGCTAATAAGGAGATGTGGAAAGCTATAGGGAAAAGGAGATCAATGGAAAGCTATAGGGGACACTATCTTTTGTTGTATTGATAACAAAAGGAAAGACACATGTGAGAGTTCAAGAGATGCTTGATTTGTCTTTCAAAGAGAATGGAATTTTCATGTCAATGAGCATATGTTTTCTTTCTCCTTTTGGGAATAAGAGAAAAAGGAAAGGAATATACATGCATTAGCAAACATTTTCATCAACATGAAAATACCCTGATCATACATATGCTAAGACCATGACCATAGAAAGAATAGCCAGTACTCGGAAAAAGGAAGAAAAAGAAAGAATAGCAACTAAACATGGTGGGTTTCCAGTCATTGTTGAATATTCAGAGAAGAAATTGTGTTTAGCTGGACTGGTTGTCAAAAGCACTTTGGAGTAGAGGATATGGGTTTAGTGGACTAGAAATAAATATAATGATTGCCTCATAGTCTACCTGATAATTGTATCCGACAGTCTTGACCATTGAAGGTCAAAAGATTGGTAGAAGCAATCAGTTTACATTTGGAGGACCACATGGAAGAGTGGTATGGTGACAGAGCATCTCTATGGAGTTGGAACTAATATATTCATTTTTTTAGATAAGAGAGAATTTACTGTAACTGGGATCTCTGTGTCTCTCATATCTCCCTGATGAAAAAGAGTTGTTGGACTAAAAGGAGATTAATGGAAAGCTATAGGAAAAACGGAGATTAATGAAAAGCTCTAGGGAAGGATCCCTCTATTGTTTCTATTGATGCCTCCCTTTGGACACCATGTCTAGGACTATTCAGTGGCTGCTAGGGAGGCTTATCTATAGGATACACCCGTGCTTAAATGTTCTGCTGCAAGAAACCAGAATTTCTGGCTTCCTTTACTGATAGATGTTTTTGTTGATATATATTTGTGCGTTACTCATAAAAACTATTTATATTCATAAATGCTTTCTTTTAATTGACATATACAGTTACAATGCTTTTCTGCAGTAATGCTCATGGGCGCAATAGTTTATGGCATAAGATATACCGTTCCAGAGTATGTGTGCACACTGCTTGTTGCTGGTGGAGTATCAATGTTTGCACTTCTAAAGGTGACATTTTATTTAAAACGTCTGAATTAATTTATTTTTAAAATAAAAAAAGACCAGACAAAAGGTGTCAATTCTCTCTCGTCTATCCTATTAGTTTTCAGATTTGATTCTTGCGATTATACGAGCAAACAGAGTATGTTTTTTAGCACCACTGCTTACCTTTTGTGTTATAATTGTTGTCTTCAGACTAGCTCAAAAACGATAAGTAAGTTGGCGCACCCCAATGCTCCAGTTGGATATGGGCTGTGCTTCCTGAACCTCACCTTTGATGGTTTCACCAATGCTACTCAGGATTCGATTAAAGCAAGGTAATTTTGTTATCTGTGACTCCTTACTGATCTGTTAATAATATGCAGATCTACACTTGGAGGATTAGTAATGTGTCAGGAGAATTTAGTGCAAGAAGTCGTGGATAGATTTCTTGATTATTGAATCCACGAACAACCAATAGGGGGAGGTCATTAAGTTTATAAGTCATTTTATGATGTAATGGAAAACAAAGAGGGAAGAATTCATGAGACTCCGACATTTTAGGTCACTGCACTCCATGAGCACTAACATTTTGGTGTTTTATATACTTGTAGTTCAACTTTGTTTAAGATTTTTGGCTTACACCATAAGCTAAACTTCTGATTGGGAATTGACACATCGGGTTGCTTCATGTCAAAAGAGACACGTCTAGGTTAAGAACTTTAGGATCAAGAATAGAAGAAATTGCACGAGTACTGCTATCTTATGAGGGATTTAACCAAAATATTGTGCTAATCAAAAGAACACATTTTTTAATATACATTTTTCTCCTTGAATTTGCTAGGTATGTGTGCCAAATGTATGGGTTAGATAGAACTTCAATCGTTTACTTGTTGTTACTAACAAAATTTTTCTATTTTGCCAGGTACCCTAAGACATCTGCTTGGGATATTATGTTAGGAATGAATTTATGGGGTACCATTTACAATATGATCTTCATGTTTGGCTGGTCAAATGCCAGCGGATTTGAGGCGGTTCAATTCTGTAAGCAGCACCCGGAAGCAGCGTGGGACATTCTTATGTACTGTCTATGCGGTGCTGTTGGCCAGAACTTCATTTTTCTAACCATTAGCCAATTTGGTTCACTGACTAACACAACCATCACCACAACGCGCAAGTTTGTTAGCATAGTCGTGTCATCTGTGTTAAGTGGCAACCCATTGTCCACAAAGCAATGGACAAGCGTCATCATGGTCTTCTCAGGATTGTCATTCCAGATATATTTGAAGTGGAGGAAGTTACAGAGGATGCCAAAGAAGAAGAAGTCGAATTAACATATTAGTATAATTTTGTAAGTGATGTAAAAGGTTCAGTAGTTAAACCTTTTTCTCCCCTTTTAAAACTCCAGTGTACCGGAAGTTACAACGCTTCCATTTATAGGCCATGTAATTAAGAAGAATTACACAAATATATAAAAGAGAGGCAATGAGTTTCAATCCATACAAGGCAAAAACTATATTATTCTGCTATATATGAACAATTAAATATCCTTGAGAAGCAAAAAATAAATAAATAATTACTTAGTGGCAAAAGGCAATTCAAAAATTACTTTAGATCACTTATTTTAATCCTATGTGTTACACATCTCATAAGAATTTCTGACTCTGTCACTAATTATGATTAGTTAAAGAATTAACAACATGATGATTTAAGATGGTACTAGAGAGAAAATTCAGTGAGAGGTGACAAAAAGGTTTCCAATTTAAAAAGAAAAACTTTTTTTTTTTTGGTTTCCCACCCGGTGTTCGGGGTCCACATTGGAGCTCCGACTAAATCTGGATCGCGCACTGCAGGGCCCATTCGGAGGTGGCGCTCCCAACAGGATTTTCTCCATACCCAGGGCTCGAACCCGAGACCTCTGGTTAAGGGGTGAAGCACTCCCACCAGTGCACTATAGTCAGAAGAGAAACTTATGACTATAGTTTAGGTGTTATCATATTTCTCTAGCTATAATTATCATAATAATTACTTTGTGTAGCTATAATTACTAAGTAAAATTATTGTATTTCATGTATTCAAAGTTTGTTTGTTTGTTTTGTATATTAGGATACAATCCAAAATTAGATGGCATTAAAAATGGTAGAATCCGTTTTTTAAAATGGCAATGCCTTAAATCATGCCAATTTGCATTGTCATTCTACCCATTATTAAACAACCATCTATATTTGATTGAATCTATTTTAAGATTATTTAGTGTGTAAATATATAAAATATTAAAAAAAGTAATATCAATTTTTTATATAAAAAATACAATATATATATATATATATATATATATATATATATAACAAGTTAACAACTAAGAACTTATATAGCACCAAACTCATATTATAACTTATATTATGCATGTATTTGACTCTTTATATATCTAATAATTGTAGTATCAATGAAAACAATGGCAACGCTATACAAACTTTATGTTATTAATAAAATGATTAAAATGTATTTTCATAGAGATATGATAAATAACAGCGTTGCGCAAATAGATGAAGAACATTTTAAAAATTGTATATAGAGTGATTCAGACAAAATATGTTTAATATGTTTTATAACGATAAAATGTAATGATAAAATATGTAGGGCTGTTCACGGGTCGGTTTGAATCGGTTATTAGTCAAAATCAAAACCAAACTAACTTAATCGGTTTTAAAATTATCAAAACCAAACCAAACCAAATATAATATATTTTTATCGGTTTGGTTGTTATCGGTTTTGGTTTGGTTATTCGGTTATTAGCCATAGACAAAAATAAAAGAAACAATTCATTCAAAACGTGAAAAAAGTGACAACAATCCATTTAAAACGAAAATAATTAGAATGACTGACATTACAGAATTTTCAATAATTGAATTTACTATGAATAAAGCTTCAAAATTCATTATTTTGACCTAGAAGAAAGAGAAAGTGATATTTTCAATCTTATAAAGAATTGGCATAGACACACTTAGGGCTGGCAAGGGGACGGGGACTGGGGGACAGGACGGGACGGGGGACGCCTTGGCCGAGATTCGGCCGGGACGGGGATTGGGGGGACCGGGATTGGCGGGATAAAAATTCGTCCCATCCCGTCCCACTATATATACGGAATGGGACGGGGTTTGGCGGGACGGGACGTGGGATTTTTATTTTGTTTATATGTTTATTTATTTGTATTGAAATTATATGTTATTGAATAACATTTTTAGTTTATTTGGTTTTCAATAACATTTTTAGCTAATAAAAAATGCTTAAGTTTTCAAATTTCAATTTTCAAATTTCAAGTTTCAAGTTTCAAATTTTAAATTTGAGAAGTTCAAATTTGTATTTTAAATATTTTAAAAGAATTTAACTTGAAATTTCAAATGTCAAATTTCAATTTTTAAATTAAGTATTTTAAAGTTAGTATTTTAAAATTTAAATTAAAATGCAAGATAATAGTTATATAAAAAAAGACTTGAATAAAGCCTTCAAATTTATTCAATAAATTATAATTGCAACTTAGAACTTAGAAGTTACAATTTACAAATATTAGTGGAGTAACTAATCTACACAGCCACCTTCTAGGAAGGGTTCTGTTTCAATTAGTTCTCGGATGTAATCTAATATTTGTATTCTCCTTTAAAATTCAATTCTAATTGTAGCATCATATCGACGGTAACATCCTCCGGTGTTGGCAAACTTGCTAGAAACTCTTGTGACTCTAATCCATCATCACTAGATCCAATTACCGCATTAATCCAAGCTTCCTGTTTGGAACTTAACTTTGGCAAATTATAATTCCTCCTCTCGGCGTTGACCCAATCTCTAAATAAAACTGATGTTTTCAAACTTTCTTCCGCCAATGAATGTCTATGATCGCTAAGTTGAAACCTTGCCGCACTAAAAGCAGCCTCCAATGCAACTGATGAAGCTTGAATAACTAGAACATCACGAACCATTTTGCTCAAAATTGGAAATGCAACGCTCCGCCTCCTCCACCATGCTAATAATTCTTCATTGCCATCTTCGTCGTCCACTGTTTCTAAAGATTGATTAAGATATTCTTCAAAATCGCTACGGTTAGTAGAATTAAGACCAAGAAACCTCGCATAAAACTATTAATTCGAGCTTTACTCTGAGGATTAGAAGTTTGACCAACTTCTCCTTGAGTATTTCCTATAGTTCTATATTTTTCATACAAAATTTTAGCTTCTACTTTTATGCTAGACTTACACATTTCATGAGTTGGAATTTCTTCCGGTAAAATTTCTAAAGTATCATAAAAAGTATCAACAAGTCCCTGCACACCTCATAATTTATATTGAGGGTTAAGTAAAGTAGCAGTTAAATAAATTTGAGGAATAGAAAAAAAATATTTTTAAATTTTTTCAATCATACCTTTAATTGCAACTCTAAAATTTTCAATTTTTTTGTATTTAGAAAATTGAATTGTAATAGCACAAATATGTATTAATACTGATGAAATAGTAGGATAATAAATTCCAGAAAACATGGTTGTAGCATCATAAAAAAGTCTTAAAAATTCTAATAGTTCATTAGTTTCTTCCCAATCCTCTTCACAAATTCTATCTAATGGGTCAGCATTATGAGCACTAAACACCATTTGTATGGGTCATTTATATTCGTAAGCAACTGAAAGCATTTTATAAAAAGAATTCCACCTTGTTTTAATATGTCTTGGAATTTTTCTTGGTGGCAAATCACATAGTACACAACGCTCATTAAATTCCCTAATTCTAGCAGCTCTATGAGCACAAAAAATCCAGGCAACAACATATTCAATTTTCAAACAACCACAATTAAATAATGAAATACCATCTTGTACAACTAAATTTAATATATGTGCAACACGTCTAACATGAAAAGCATTAACATCAATTGGATATAATCTAGTTTTTAACATACTAGCAGCGTTTGTATTATTAGATGCATTATCTAATGCGACAGACATTACTTTATCTATAAGCATGTAATAATCTAGAACACTCAAAATATTTGAAGCTAAATATGCACCAGTTTTTTTCCTACACATTCTTTATAACTTAAGATTCTTTTTTGCAAATTCCAGTTATGATCAATCCAATGTGCTGTAACAATTAAATAATCATGTCCATTAACACTACGACCCATGTCCGAAGTTATAGACACTCTACAATCTAATATGCTAAATATACAACGAAGATATTGACAATGTTTACCTTGATATACAAAAACATCAGATTTAACAGTATTTCTTGAAAAACCTCTATAAGTAGGATTATAAGTCTGTTGAATATATTCAATAAAATCGGGATGTGAAGGAAAACTATAAGGCAAACCACAAACAGAAACCATTTTAGCTAAATTTTTGCGATCTCTTTCCTTATTATATTTACGTTGTGTTAGTGGACCACTAGGGTTAGAAGGATCTAATGTTCTTTGAACCATGTTAGAAGTCCCTACCGATTCATTAACATTAATATCAAAATCATTAACTGAAATTCCTTTTTTTCTATCGGCTAATGCTTTAGCTTCTTTATAGTGAATTGGCACACAAGATAACAAATGTCTATTTAAGCCCCCCGTCCCACTTTGACCTCCACCTTGTTTATGTTTAAAAGGTTGCTTACACTTATTACAAATAGCAATAGAGTTTTCCTTATCTAAAGTCATAAATTGCCACACAACAGAAGTTTTAGGGGGTTGATACTTCACCTTCTCCCTTGTAGGAGGTATAAGGGGTGGTGGGCATCCACAATTTTGCTCCGTTGAATTTGTAGTTTCATTTGGAACTTCTGTCACCGGACTAGTAGGTGTATCTTCTGATTCCTTTTCTTCCGAACCAACTTCTACTTCTTCACCTGAATTTTCATCAAGATAAGGATTAATATTACCATAAATTCATTCTAAATTTCATGATCGAGTTGAACATTTGAATCAATATCATAAGAAGTATCATCAACATAAGTAGAATCATTTGTATTAAATCTAATTCTAGACATTGATTTAGAAGAAGTACCACAACATTTACTCTCTTTTTTTCTTACTACTTTTTTCATTAAAATTAAATAATTTACTAATGTCACTTGGTTCTTTCTCTTTTCCTTTACTGGTATCTTTTTTGCTAGACCTCATATTAATTATATGTAAAGTGTAATATAAAAATAATAATAACACAACACAAAAATTAATGACGAAAAATCAAATATAAATATTATGAAACGAATGTACCAAACGTCTGCGTTAATAGCAGACGTTATAACCGATTCTTGAAGCTTGTAGTTTGTTGTAACTTGTAATTTGGAACTCCAATACTTGATAGCAAATATGAGAATTATATATATTATGATATAATATGAAAATTTAGAATTGAAATATATGTATTATAATAATATGAGACTTAAATGGAATCAAAAATTAAGACTTAAGATTAAGAGGATATAGAAATAGATGAGAGAAGAGATGATTTTGTAAGAAATAATAAGGGATAGAGGGCTATTTATAATATTAAAAATGGGTTAAAGTGTATTTATGATAACTTGAGGGTTTAAATTAAAATATTAAAAGTAGGGGGTGGTAGGGGGTGTTGGGGAAGTGAAAAAGTGGAATAAATCCGTTGGGGGGGCCCACTAGCCGTTGCCCCAACGGTTGGCAACGGATACAATTCAAACAATTAAAAAAAAAAAAGGGGATCCCGCGAAAACCGGTCGGTTCAGACGGGCCGGGGCCGGGACCGTGACCGGGACCAAAGGGTGAACCGGCCCCTAACTGGTCCCCTAACCCGTAATCCCCCCAACCCGCGAGAATAGACGGGACCGGGTCCGGCGAGACGATTCTCGAATCAGTCGCGGGCCGGGGCGGGCCGACCCGGTCCCCCTGCCAGCCCTAGACACACTCATATACATAAAACCAATAAGATAAATATTTTGATCACCTTGGGCATTTTTTCTTTCATAAGTAAATTATAAATAAATTTTGATGAAAACACATATAAGATCTTTAAAATTGTTTATAAGAATAATATATTAGGTATGTATATTAATAAAATATATGTATATAATTTATCGGTTCGGTTTGGTTATATCTTCGGGTTTTCCGAACAAAATAACCAACTCATATACTATCGGTTTTTAAAAATCTAAAACCAAACCACACCTAACCCAAATAAAAATTGATTTATTTAATCGGTTTGATTCAGTTTTTCGGTTTGGATATGTTTTTATCCAAACCGTGAACACCCCTAAAAATATGTATGAATATATACATGTTATTATTTGTATTTATGTATACAAGTGACTAAAGTTAAACTTCTGTAAGTAGTATATTATTATGAACATATGACTTCATGAAAAAATTTCAAAGAATAAAATGATATATAATATTAGAGCACAATAACTAAATCATCATATCATCATCATCATAAATTTATTATTATTATTATTTCATTTCAAAGAATAAAATGATATATAATATTAGAGCACAATAACTAAATCATCATATCATCATCATCATATATTTATTATTATTATTATGATTAATATTATTATTATTATTATTCGAAAGCATCAAATTGTAATTCCATTATTATTATTATTATTATTATTATTATCAATTTAGATGGCTTGATACAAAGAAAAATAATTTAGTTAGAATTGATGATTTGTTTAATTCCCCTACTGGCTCTGTAAGCCTTATTTTATATTTATATATCCTTAAATTTTATTTTGACACTACTTCTGCCTCAACCAATTTGAACTTGTTTCAGCAACTTCCTAAATTGTCGAATATTATTCAGTAAATTAGTAAGTTGTTATGCTAGTCTAAGCAATTGTTGTGTTATATTCAGCTTGTTATGCTAGTTTCAGGAATTGATGTGTATATTCTTAGCCGATGTTATATCTATCTCTGTAATTATTGTGTATATTTTTAGCCATTAAAACAGATTTATCTATAGGTGAAAATGATTTTGATCCTTCGAGAGCTATTCACGAAGTTATTGCGCGGATGATGATGCAGCAATATGCAAAGATTATGTTGATATTGGTGTTGTTCTTGGTGGTATATTCTCTTTGTGAATAACACTAATATCAATATAATCTTCCAATCTTGTTGCATCATCATCCGCAACACTGACAATAACTTTGTGAAAACATCTCGAAGGATCAAATTAATCCTTTTCAACCACAGATAAATTTCTTTTAATGGTTGTTGCTCCAGTTAAATGCTTTTCAAGCCTAGGATCTATATTTTTCTTCCAAGGGAACAAATTCAGAAATAAATTTCATCTCCATCTCAGTGATTTAAGGAGCTATCCATGGGTACACAATCTACGCGTAAAAAATAAATATTGAGGCATAAGTATAAATAGTATCCAATAATTATGACAATTACATTAGTTGTTATGTCTATTTTCAGCAACTGTTGATATATATATATAATAATAAATCTTGAGAATATACACAACAATTATTGAGATAAATACAATAACTATTAAAAATATACACAGCAAAACTAGACACAATAACTGCTTAGATTAGCATAACAGCCGATCAATTTGCTGAATAATATATAATAATTATAAAAGTTGCTGAAACAAGTTCAAATTGGTTGAGGTAGAAGTATGGTCAAAATAAATTTTAAGGGTATATAAATGTAAAATGTGGCTTACCGAGTCAGTAGAGGATTTAAATAAATCATCAATTTTAGCTAAAATTATTATTCTTTGCATCAAGTCATCTAAGAATCATTGGACAAGTAACTTCTTGTGATAAGTTTTTAAAATGATGAGTTCGAAGGTGGGGAATAACTTAAAATGCCCAAGACTATATAAAATAATATCGCTAAGGTTCAAAGTAATAAATAAAGAACTCAATAATAAAATAAAAAAATGAAAAAGGGCCTAAAATATCCTTCAACTATATGAATTGGTACAAAAATATCATTCTTTTACCTTTCAGGCCTAAAATGCCCTTGACGTCAACCTTTGGGCACTATTTTGCCCTCATCTTTAACAACCTAAAATTCACTAATGACGTGTCACTATCCTATTGGCTATCATAAAAATTAATTAAACCAATTAAAAAAAACATAAACCCACCCAATAGCCCACCCGTAAACTTACCCAAATACTCTAACCCAACTTTCATTTTTGAAAGATGAATGGTAGTGACTAGTGAGAGTTGATAGCATATGATTATCCAGGTAACTTCTTCACATCTATCTTAGTCTAGGCAGATAGAGTTACTGGTATTTGTTGGTGGTTGCTGGTTGGAGGTGATTGGTATTCCGTAAAATTAGTCAAGGTGTTGAAAAAAAACACTACTAGATATAACGTCAATGTATCTATAATTAACCCTAGTCTCAACTATTTAGGAAGTAAATGTGTTGTTATTACTAAACTCGAGAAAATTGAGTGGAAGGTGACATAATGGTTTCCAATTAAAAAAAGGAAAAATTGCCTATATACACATTCTCATTTACCATATTTTATGTTATGCTCTACCATTCTAAAATATTACAAAAATCTCTCTTTTTTATCCAAAACAAAACTCAACCGGATACATTATTGATCAACTCCCAAAGCCACACTTTCCTCTTCCTATTTTCACTCCTTCAATCTCTCTCTATTTTCACTCCCACAATCTTATCAGTTAGTTCCTTCATTACAATTTGAATTTCAAAATCTCTCTCTCCAGTCAATTGAATTCAACTTTATGAATACGTAGTTTTTGGTCTTCTCCAACTTATGGTTCATCCTTGTTTTTTTTGTATTTTTATTTTTTCATCATCAAAGTCCTGATACATATGGAAGATGCTCCTTCTTTTCAACTTCGTGAAGAAAACGCACAAAAAGGGAGAAAAATGTCAAGTTGTTAGTGGCTCCGATAAGAACTTAGGTCGAGATCCATAGGTGAAGCCATTGCTAAAAGTGAAAAAATGTTATGGAAGTTGATATAGAGCAAAGGAGAAAATGTAGACGAATTTCTTCACAATTTTTTTATGATTTCAGCAAAGTAGATTGGTTGTTTTTCTCGATATTTTGTTGTTCAACCTCTTTTTGATACAAAAAGGTGGGGTGGGGGGAGTAGAACATGTTGCTAAACACCCTTCCCTACCCAAGGTTCAGATTTTTAATTGTATCTAGTTGATTTTGATTCATAAACTTATGTATAATGCCTTTGTTTCAAATTTATGATACATTAAATTAGTCTTTGTTAGTGTTATCACTAATCTGATACATCACTATTACAGTAGCTTTCATTGTTATGCAATGTATCATGTTCATATTTACGGTATTGATACATAACCCTAATGTAATATCTCGCACCTAGAAACGACTATAAAGAGTTTAAAATATAAAAATATTGATTTTTGGAAAGAATAAGGAAATCTGGAAATTGTCTAAGTTAAGAAAGTGAGTTTTGGCCATTTTCAAATGGCCATAACTCCTAGATCAGGAGGAGTTAGGAGCAGATCTTGATATGTTTGGAAATCCCTTGGAGAGATCTTTTCAACGCCACCAATGTTGCACGATTTCAACATCGTATGAGTGAGATATGACTTTCAGAAGTTGGGCTGTTGGATTGAGGAAAGGCTCAATCCGGATTTAGGGAAGGGCAAAGTAGTCTTTTCTCTAATTAATTTCCTAATTCGTTTTTAGGGATTTATTGGGGTAAAAGCTTATTTTGGTCAGATTAGAAAATTATATTCACGGTTAGGGCTTGGAGAAAAGAGCAAGGAAGAAAGAAAGGGAGAAAAGCCAAGATTTCCGTCAAGCTTGCGAGTGGAATTCGTCGGGGATGATCCATATTAAGGTATGTGAGATCTTTCTGTGTTGGGTTAGTTCACCCACACACCAACTTGTTTCAATCCTTTGGTTTGGAGTTGTTTACATGTTGAAAAGTGAGGTTCTTGAAGAACAAATTGTAGAATTCTTGTTGGTTGAATTGTTAATGCTTGGGGGTTAATTTAATTTATGTTTCCGGGCTGTTTTTCGAGTTAGATTGATGGTGTATTGAGAGTACAATTGATCCTAAGTGTTTGGGGAAAGAACTAGGGAAGATTGGAGGGTTTAGAGATGAAAAACGAAGAAGAAAATCGGGGATTTTCTGGGGAAGGGCTTGGGGAGTCGCGCCTGCCAGAGCGCCACAAAAGTTCCTCTGAACTTTGGCCTCTGGCACGTCGCCCCAGCCAGAGCGCCAGCCAGAGCTCTCTGAAGTTTGAGGGCTGGCACCCCACGCCTCTCAGAGCGCCAGGGACGCTAGTTCTCCCCATTCGTTCCCCACCTTCTCGTACGTGTTCCTAAGTGATGTACCTATGTTTCCTAGTCGATTCTAACATTCTAAAATACATCTAAACATCATGAAATCATCCATAAACATGAGATCATGAACCTTGAATCCATAAATCCAATTCAAGGAAAGTTAAGATCCAAGTCAAGCGAGGTAAGAGTCAAGTCAAGATGAGTTCTTAGAGTTTTCCAAATGTTTTAACTTTGTTTTAAGACTTAAAGTTCAAGTTGAGTAAAGAGTAAAGAGTAAAGTTTGAAGTTCATTTCTTCAAAAGTATATGGGGACTAAGTATTCCCAAAGAGATTTAAAATGTTTTCACATTTAAATAAGAACGGAAACTGAGATTTCCAAAAAGCCTTCAGGCTAGTTTTCAGAAAAGAGTAATAGCTTTCTAAATGAAGCAAGCAGGGGAACTGAGATTTCCAAGATAGCCTTTGAGCTAAGTTTTTGAGCACTAATCTCAAATCACAAAAGAAGTATGTTTTAAAAACATAAGAGCTAGTATATTTTGGGAGTAGTATTGAACACCGAATTGGGGGAGCGTTCAAAGAACCCATAGCCCCCATAGAACCATGTAGCCATCATGGGTAGAAGAGATTTATACTTTTTAGATGAATCCTTTTAAAATTAGACTAGTGGATCCATTAGGCAGTTCAGATTCTGTACCTTTGGCCGGGTATAGGATGCTCTGGCAGCGTGAGGTTGATCGCTGTATCATCACTATAGCTCTTATGTGATGGTTGTCGGTTAGAGAAACTCCCACAACAATTATTGTATTTCTATATACATCAGTTCATTTATATTTCTACATACATCTCAGACTTATTGTATCTTTGCATACACACAGAGTTTATAGCATGTTTTAAACAACTTTTATTTATATTGCACTTGCTTTAAATTGCTTTATATTGAAATGAATCAGTCAGGTTGAGTTGAGTGAGCTAGGTAAGTTATTCAGTTTCTTTCAGATTCCTTCTAGCCTATGTGTGGTTTAGCTTTCCAACTCGCATACTCGTACATTCAATGTACTGATGCTAGTTGGCCTGCATCTTATTATGATGCGACGCAGGTAACTAGGATCAGCATCCAGCACCTCGTTGATCCAGCTGAGCAGCTCAGAGTCAGTGGTGAGCCTCCTTGCATTCTGAAGGACTCTTTTATTCGCTTTCAGTCTTTTATTTATTAGGATGTTGTGGGGTTTGTCCCAACATCCATCTAAGTATTTTAGAGGCTTCATAGACAGTCAGATAGTTATTAGTTCAGATGCCTTTCTTTATCTTTCAGATGTGTTTAAGACTTAAGTCCATTTTGGCCAACTTATTATTCTTTAAGTTATTATTTGAGACTGTTTCATTGAGTTAAGTCTTCCGCTGAGTTAAGTAAGCCAAGGCAATGGTTCGCTTGGGGCCAGAAATGATCTCTGAGTGCTGGCCACGCCCAGGCTGTAGGCTCGGGGCGTGACACCTAATGTAGTTGAATCTTCGATTAGTGTTTATCATGTTCAATATAAATGTACTTGATACATGAACACTACCAAATGTATCAAGTTCTATAATCTATCTTCAATCATATTCAAATTTAAAAGGCTATATAGACGTACCAAAACCAGTTGACTGTTATGTATCTGCACTCTTTAATGTTTGTTCAGTCTTATTCATGAAACATCTGGAGTTGGAGAAGACAAAGTCGAAGAACGATCTCGACTTCTAAATCTACTACAGGAAAAAACGGCGAAGGGGGGAGAGGGGAGGGAATTGGTTCTGCCTATCAAAGACACAGATTTTCAATGTATCCGTTATTTTGATTCTAAAATTTGCCTTTGTTAGTTGTATCAATGTTTCGTTACATCACTACTACAATGATCTTTATTTTATGCAATGTATCATGTTTATATTTAATATATCGATAGTTGTGTATCTACTAGGCACCTTTAATGTTTTCTTTTTTTTTGAAGATACTTTTGCTTAAGTTTTAGAGTGTTACTCTTAAAACTTGTATGGATGTCTATCTTGTTTTTAAATTTGAATATCTTATGTTAGTCTCTCAAACTACAAGTATGTATCAAATTCATTAATGGTGATACATAAAATGTCATTATTATCATGAGTTTGTTTAGTTAGTGGTAAATGTGAATAACTTGTAGTTATGTATCTGATACAATAAAGTTGGAACACAGTAATATATCTATTAAATCATGAATTTGATACACCGCAGAATGTACTAGATACACAACATTTTGTATTCAAACATTGCTATTATCTAAGACAACAGTTATTAAACATAACTGGACACAAATCACGTATCAACTATATAACTATCTGAAGCACAATAATACATCTATTAAAACATGTATATGATACGTGACATAATGTACCAGACACACAACAACTACTATCAAAGATAACGTTTTGGGAAAATTTTCAAAACAACAAAATTTTAGCATTTAATAGGACCCCTTAGCCACACTTTCAATATTTATTAAAAATGTCAATTTTAGTTTGTTATGGTGTTGATTTATGTATTTTTTTCTTTATTTAACTTAAAATAATATAACTAAAAAATAACAAACTAGAGAAAATCAAGGGGGAATTTTTTTCAAATTAGGTAAAGTTGCTAAAATTCCTCATTACTTCCATTACAAAATATTATGAGACCTAAAATAGGTGATCTCTTCCTTCTTCCTAAAGGTCATTGTTTGGCCTTGTCTTTCAAAACTAATTATTGTTATGAAACTTTATGATAATACGTTATAGTTTTATCTATTAAATTTGAATTTTTTTAATTTAGAAATTTGAACACCTATAGTTTTATCTGTTATTTGGCAGACTTTTCTCACAGTGTATTTGTTTTATTTTCCAAAATTTTGTATCTTTTTTTAAATCGTATTCATTCCAATATGTATACCATTTGTATTTGTATTCATTCTAGTTTTCATGTTGTATTTTGTATAATGAAACTTGTATTTCTTTATTAGTTTGTGTTCATTTCAATATGTATGTCAAATAAATATGTAGTTATTTAAGAAACATATTTGTATTCATGTATTTTTTCACTGTGTATTTATTTTTCTCTTCAGAATCTTGTTTCCTTTCCTAAGTCGTATTCATTCCAATATGTATATTATTTGTATTTGTATTCGTTCTAGTTTTTATATTGTATTTTGTATAATGATGTATAAAATACAAAAATAATATGATGGAAAAGTGAGAATGAAATATAAAATTGAAAAAGAATACGAGAATATTTGTTGCAAGCATTCTTAAATAAAATACATAACTAGTTGACTTACCTTTGAGATGAATATAAATTAGGAACAAATAAAGATTCATAAACTATGCAACATGAGATTTTGAATGAATACAAATATTAATAGCATACATACTGATTTGAATACGAATTGAGAAAGGATACAAAATTTTGAAGAAAAAACTATAAAAACAAAATAAACTAATAGAAAGTTGTTCTTCCTACAAATAAAATACATAACTAGTTGGCATACCTTTGGGATGAATACAAATTTGGAACAAATACACGATTCATAAACTATGCAATATGAGTTTTTGATTGAATACAAATATTGATAGCATACATACTGATTTGAATACAAATTGAGAAAGAATACCAAATTCTAAAAAAAACTATAAATACAAAACAAACTAGTAGAAAATTGTTCTTCCTAAACTTCGACTTCAACAAGTTTTTCGAAATCTTCTGCACCCCATTTTTTATTTTTTAATAGTGTCTTTACCTTGCTGACATTGCTATCTTGAACTTGAATGCGGGTGGAATCATGAAGAAACTTAGATCTCCTCTCTTAAGCCATTTTAGTCGCACAACCTACATTTTCGAATAATCCTTGAGTAATGCATAAATCAAAGAGGAAAAATCCCCCAAAAAGTTGATGATTATATGTGATACTTCTTATAGTCCTCTTTGAATCAGACATTGGATTGCAATTTTTGTGTTTTCCCCTTATTTGAGATCCTAACTGAAAATAGGGAAATTGAAAAACACAAGAACACACAAAAATCTAAAAAGCTTCAAACGAAAACATAGAACAATAGAATACAAAAATAAAACAGTTCATGACAATGTATTTACCTGTATCAAAGGTTGAAAATCTTTTGAATGATTACTGAGATTTCTTAGAAAAATGGAGGAATTTCAATTTAACAAGGAAATGTTTAAGTTAATTGAGGTGAGAGACTATGGATAAAAATCGTGAGAGAGAGGAGAGAATGTGGGTAAAAATTTGAGAGAGAGAAAAGTGGGCAATTAAGTTTTTTTCTTCTTTTTCAACGATAATGAAGTTAAATTAAATCAAACGTGGGCACAAGTTGAGAAATAAAAGGAAGGTAAATGAATTATATTAGGATACACTTGTCACGACCCAAGCCTAGGGCCTAGACGTGACCGGCGAATGGGGAACCCGAAGGAACCCCAAACAAGCCTCATAGCATATCATTACACATCCTTGGTCGCGGAAGCAATTAAAATGACCATTAGCTATAAGCATAATCAAGGGGAAATCGGGACTAAGGGAGCAAGAAAAAAAAAGGGAATGATATATAAATACCATAGATGAGTCAAGCTCAAGCATAATACACAACTTGTCCAACACCACCTCTAAACATGAGTACTTAGTGGGGGCCAAGACAAACTACCGGGCTCACCCTCATAGTCAAAACATAACTAAAAAGAAAAGTCTTATACATAGCAAAAGATCATGAGCAACGTCCCCGGAATGGAGGACTCACCAATAACCTTGATAGGAAATCGTATTAGCCACGCGGAGGAGGATGGTCAAGCGGTGCTCCGGTCCCTACATGGTGACATCATGTAGGCATAGAGTATGCATTAGTACGTTTGAATGTACTAAGTATATGGGATGCAATGCAATGCTACAATAGATGGACATCATAGGAAAAATGCATAATCATACCCGATAGATAGCACATTAATGAAATGATATATATAATGACGCTTACATAAAAATCATATTTAGTGGGACGTAGTACATGTGTGGTGAGTGACCATCAATATAGTATTTTCCAAGGCCTACCACCCCCTTGGAGAGGCGAAAGAGGTACAAACCCCTCAATGTGGTTACCCGGGACTACCACCCCCCGAGCTAGGGACCAAGGTACAAACCCCTCGATGTGGTTATACGGGCCTACTACCCCCCGTACTAGGCAACCAAGGTACCAACCCCTTAATACGGTTACCCGGGCCTACAACCCCCCGAGCTAGGCTTGGTCGACTCACAACACTTATATAGAGAAAATCATATACATGTATCCATTTTATCATCATTTCAATAATTATATAATTATCCGACTCATAGGATGTACATTGTACATTCCATTTCCTAAGAATTCTATCAATGACATTTTATCAAACACATGGTGGGCTATTGTTCATGTAGATGAAATTATGTCTTTCAAGAGTACTAAGTCCAACCAATTCCGAAATACATATAAATCAGCCCACCAACAACATACATATATATATCAACCTTCATAATTTGATCATGGAAGCATGAAAACCATAAACATCACATAATAATTCCATTTCATGATAATATGCAAAAATAGATCATAATAGAATGTGTAGTAGTAATTCCATAATTCAAGAGTTCATAAATGATTATAAGGACCCATAAACTTGAAGTAAAATAGAGGATAAATGGTTGGACTTGTGGAAAGGAGGGTTTCCACAATCAACCCACATACCTCAACTTTGGAGAATCCTTGATGAAGATTGGAATGGAGAATTGAAACTTGAGATTGAGTCTTGAATCCGGAATTAGAACTTGAGATGTTTGAATTTGGTTGAAGATCTTGGTGGAATTTTGGAGAGGGATTAGAGAGTGTTTTTGAGTGTTTTGAAGCTAGAAAGAAATATAACTAAGTATGGGACAATCCTTTTTTTTATAAAAGAAAAACGTCCCAACCGCTACAGTAACGGAGCTCACTGGAAATTGAAATTCTGCCCGGACAGGTTTTACGAAAATGGTCATAACTCCTTCATCCTAACTCGAAATGAGGTGTAACCAATTGCATTGGAAAGATAACTCGAAGGGCTTTAATTTAATAGGTAGTGGCCCTTCCAGTTCCTTGTGTGCTAAGAGATATGCCCCTTTAAAGTTGACCCTAAAAATCGCATTGTTTGCGATTTTCGAATTTTGATACGGTTGCTCTAAAATTCGGGTTAGACCCATTTCCCACTCAATTTTACCCCCTGAATAAGAATATGAAGTCGAATTTCCGAAATCATGCACGGATTTTGAGATATATGGAAATTACAATTATAGGTGTTTCCGAAGCACATTTTCGAACATTTTTGGGGTCGTTTCAACACTTTATTTGCTAACATATTGACATTTTTAACAATTATTTTAAACTATAGATGTTTTTAATAATTATGTTAGGAATATTGACTACTTAGCTAATTTTCCCTAACATTTATCACTCAGATATAAGCTACAATAATTAATAATGTATCATGCACCTTTCCTTGATCAGAATTCTTACTAGCCATTATTCATTCATACAAATTACTGTTAAATATTCATTCGTCGATAATTATACATTCATATAAAAATAACACTACATGTATTCAATACTTAATAATGACCACACGATACATTACAGAGACAAGCATGGGCCTTGATTTGGAACGTATCCACTGTGAATTGATACAATAGACAAAAATACTAGAGAGATGCATTGTTTTTTATACTACATCTAGTGTCATTGAATGTGTCAAAGGTTTAAGAAAAGGATGCACAAGCTCTTGCTATGGTTGAATAAAAAAATTGCTGATTCATGTTATATGTATATCATAATTGAATGTAACAAATTACATAACCGATTCAAACAATATAGAGGTGAAGGAGAAAAAAATATATAGGGATATAGCAACGCTCGTTTCTGTAATGTATTGGATCTCTAGATTTTCCTCAACTCATCGCTCTTCAAGCTGCAATGGCTGATTCAACATTCACAAAAGAAATATTTTGTCCAACAACTATTCCATCACTTATGTATCGTTCATAACTCACCTCACTTTCTCGGATTCTTGAATGTCTCATTAAAATAGAGATATTCATGATGTATCAACTCAATTTTTCAATGATTTTGAATCGAAATTGAAAAGATTTTGACAATTTGGGAGAAGAAATTTGAAATTTGAATTACTTGAATTTGTTATGCTTTGGGGGAAATTGATTAGCAATGACAACAATGTAATTGCATGATTTATTGGATTTGATATTTAATTTTACGTTTCTTTTCCTTTTTAAGCGCAATAGAAATGATTTTGTTCTCTTTTTTAGCGCAATCGAAGGATTCTTCTTGTATCAGAATTAATGTATCCGGATGATGACTTATGTATCCGAAAGGTACAAATTTTAAGAAATTATTGTAATTAGAAAAAAGAGAAGGAATATGATGTAATTTACTCCTTACACTATGAGATTTATGTAAGTTATACTTAAAAAAAATATGACAACTTGACTAAGCCCAAGTCAATCCTTCTACTGATTAGGAAATTAAGTTAAACGGGTGTCAAACGTAATTTTTGAACTTCTTAATATTTTATAAAATACAAAAACATCTCAATCCCCACTATTGGACCCCCAGTTGACCCTCTTAAATCAAAACGGTCTCTTTCTCGGTTCTCTCAACAAAACCAAACAATCATCTCTTACTTCAAGTTTTCTCAATAACTTCTCCTTCATCTTCATTTTTTTGCTTTGCTTGGGACTCGTGATTTTCATCTTCTTGATCTCCTACTCATGCCGTCGTCGTCATTGTGAACAGAGGTAAAAAGAAAATCTTAAACAATTAGGGTTTTGAGTTTTCTTTATAGTAATGGTTTAAAAAGAAGAAGAGCATGAGTTTGACATATCTTATTATTTTAATGCCCTAATAAACATTGTACTTATTGTTGTGATAGTGTGACATTGATGAAAATCTGTAGATTTCGTGAAAATCTGAAATAAATAATGTATGAATGAAATAGGAGAGAAAATTAGAGTAGAAAAGGTCAGTAGTTGTTGTAACAACCTCAAAACTTGATTGATTGTTTTCAACAGAAGAGCTACTTGTTGTAGACACTCTTTCAGCTGTTGACAAAAAAAAAATCATTAGTTGTTGAATTTGTCGCAACAACTTAAGTAGTTGATAAAGCAATCGCTTAAGCTGTTGCAACAAATTCATTAACTTGCAACCTTAAGTAGTTGATGCAATAACTGCTTAAATTGTTTTACCAAATGCCTTAAGTTGATGCAACAACTTATTAAGTTGCTACTGAAAATCCCTTAAGTTAATATTAAAGTGTTGCGGCAACAACTACTTAAGTTGCTGCAATTAATTCTTTAAGTTACAATCTCAAGTTGTTGGATCAACTTAAGTAGTTCAACTAATTGTTGTAGGATGCTACACTCACTTATTTGAAAAAAAATATGAATTTGTGTACTCTTTAATCAACTATAGTAGTTTGTTTTTCTATTTTATTGAAGAATAAGTTATATTAATTTATGATTTATGTTTTGTCTCATGTGTGTAAACAAAATGACTTCAAGAAAGAGAAACATTAATTCAAGTAATACTCTTCGAAAATCTAGATGAATCAATTCCCCAAAGAGCAAAAAGAAGCAGAAACAACAACTTCAATATCCATTAATAAATTGAAATTGCTTGTTGATAATGCCAAAATGACATATAATGAGGCAGCCTCTAAATCTAGACATAGGAATGAGGGTTATGAGGCCCAACAACAATCAATAAGGGAGAGATATGCATAAGAAGAAGAAGAAAATGTAGATAATAAGGTCGATTCTTCTTCAAAACAGGCAAGCAAAAAAGAACATCAAAATGATTTTGAAATTAGAGTTTTCCCTGCTGTCAGAGATGATGATCAAGTTGGTGATGTTGCGGATGAGAGAATGTGTTTCATGAAAGAAGAACAAAAGACCTTCATGATAGTCATGTACATTCATCTTCTACTGTTGAGTCTCCTCCTGATAATCCTTCAACAAATATTATCATCAAGACTATTAAATTTTTAGTACATACAGTGATGGACAATCAACTTCCTGATTTGAAAGGTGATATTGTTGTTTGAGCAGGCATGAAAAACTCATTCACTGATTTAAGTGAAAAAAATTAGAAAAGTTTTTCAGGTCTAGCATATTTGGAAAGTACTTAGACCTATCCGATGAAATAACTCCACAATTTCATATGAAGTTGATATATCAACTTCTAAAAAATAATTAGTGATGAAAAAAGGTACTTTGGATCAACTATTGTGGCATGTCAGTTTGTTTTGGCATGAAAAACCTTGATAGTCTGTCACTGTTGAATAAGAATCTGAACAAATTTCAGGCAGCGTCTATGGTTAAACAGGGTGGAATCTGCTCCGACTTATAAACACAACATCTGAAATACAATTCTATGCTGAGGCCCATCATCAATCTGTTGCCTGTTAGCCACACCAGACCAAGAAAAGGCAAACTAATCAGCCAAGACTTAGTTACGACCTTTGTAACCTAACGACCACTTTCCATTATCTTCGCTTTTCAGATACAGTGACATTACTTGTATTAGGGAAAGTATCATATCTTTACAATCATAAGACCTTTAGGTACTTGATGGCACAAAAGGAGATATTCACAAAGACAGGCTCTTTAAATTTTGCATCCTCAGATTGAAAAAAGTTTAAACCATTATAATGACAGGGCTCTCCAAATTAAGCATCTTCTGATTGGAAACTACTCCAATGTACTCAACAAACATTTCATATCTAGTTTATGAATTTTCCAGAAAACAGTTGGACTCACCATTTCAAGATTGAAACACATTTAACTTCACTGATCAGTGTTCTTCAAAAAGCATCCTTATCATAAGAATCAACATATCTTTTCTTCAACTTATACTGTAGGACAGACAGATGAAAGGAAGATGGAATGTAAACACCCCCCTTGTGCAGATGAGAGACCATAAGTTACAAATATAAATTTAGAGCATGTTTGGATTGACTTATTTTAAGTGTGCCGTCTCTCTATGATTAATGAAAACATCTAAAAAATGTCCAATAGTATTAAAAATGACATAATAGTGGTGGTGAACTTCACTGCTTAATGTAAGAGCTAATCTTTGATAATATAGCTTTTGCATATCTAAGATCAACAAAAAGAAACACTCATATCAAGTCACTTTTGTATTTATGCAATGAATAAAAGTTCCAAATCATTGACCCCGACATGAACCATTTCTACATGGATTTGCTACGAGCAACTTCCCTACACGAATAACACGAATATAATTTTCATAAACACACGTGTAGTTTTCTCAAGGGGAGCTTTAGAACAACAGTAAAACAGTCTGATACGTTCCAACCATAGAATCAGCCACTGATACTTCAAGATAGGCTGCCTACATCACTCACACCCTAATGGGTGCAACCCTACATGAACTCGGGATGCTTCGTGCAGGGGTGTGTTCCCTTTACACATGCAGTGTTTTGCTAATGCTCAGTACAATTTATGGATTATTCGTGTACCTCAATTAAGACACAAGTAAATCAAAGGCAAAAGAAATATCCATCAACATCAACTAAAAGAAACAGTTCCCAATAACTCAATATACAAATCAATTAGACATATATACTAAAACTATTGTCACAGTTGAATACATTAATACCAAATTGAAAGCTTTACATAACCCTTTACAAAAAGGAGAACAATGTTTCGTTCAGGAAATCAAACTCTCACCAACAACAAGAAAGATCAGGAGTCAGTAGCCAACCAACTGAGCTACTAAGATTAATTATCGAGACAACATTATATGAAAATCAAACAAAGTATAAAACACTAACCATATATGTTTCTCAAAAGCCTTTAGGCCCATCAGTAGCATTAGTCTCCTTCGAAACCCCAGACGACTCTTTATCCACCATAGAAAGACAATACTTAGCAATTTCCCTAAATTTAGGAACACTTCTCAAATCCACAACAGTCCCATCTTTCAATGTAATAATCACATCACCCCATTCACCAATAAATCTTGGAACAACCTGAACATCTTTGATCACTTTATACGAGAAATCGCTCCGGTCTTGACCCGTTAAGCCGGAAATGACAGTAACCCTCAAATTGGTAAACCTGTACCTCAAGTAAAAAGCCCTAAATACTGAAGCTAGGGTTAATGGGAGCCAAAGAAGAGTGAAACCCAGAAGGAGATTAGCTGCGAGGTCTCCATAGTGAGCTCCGCCGTCGAAAAAGATGGATTCTTGATTGGGTTTGGATGTACTGGTGGAGGATGAAGCGACTGGGTTGGAGGACACGTGGAGCTTGGTGATTGGCCTGTTGCATTTTGGGGTGGCGGAGATGAAGGGTATTCTGGTAATTGTGTGGAGGGAAGGGGTGGTCGGAGAGAGGAATGGAGTGGCGGCGGCGGAGGAACAGGTGGTGGTGGCGGCCATGGCCATGGTTTTATCCGTTAGGATGAGTGGTTGGTTTGGTTAGTTAACAAAAGGATATTTTTATTTATTTGTGAATTTTAGCTTTGAGTTTCCATTGGATCAAATGGGTATCTACTTGTCAATTTTCTTGCCACTACTACTAAGATGAAAAAGGAAAAAAAACATTTTTTGTTTCTTTCATTTTATAGCGAAAACGATAAATACTCGTCTATTCTTAATCAGAGATTTTACAATTTGAACCTTAGGCATAAAATTGATTTTGTTAAGCAATATATTTTTCTCAAAATGAGACTTTTTGATGTGAATATAGATTAGTCATAACCAAAAGAGGTATTAGACATCGAGTGAAAAAAAGATAGACTGATAGCCCTTTAAATTTGTCAATAATTTCATTTAGACATTCGAACTACAACATGTTTTGCGCAAGCATGTGAACATATGATAAAGTATTCCTATTGGACACTCCTTCCTCCAAAGATTGAAAAAGCTTTTGCACATGTTCTTCAACACTTACTTAAGATAAGTGTCAATTATTAAGTAGATATATTAATCACTTTAAGATATGTCACATTCTTAATTATATGCATTAACTTCAAGTAAGTTGTAAAACCTAATGCATATTTGAATTGATGGTGGTGTGTACAAATGATTACGATACTTTCGCCCCCGTCTTTTACAACACTAGTCACCACCACCATTTTATCACTATCATCCACTACAATTATCAATTATACCATCATCATTAATTAACCACTACCCCACTAGCTACAACACTATAATTATCACCATCAACCAACACCACTACTCCCATTTGATAACAATAATCATCAACTAGTCATCACATATCACTAAATGTCATTTTTAAAATTATTTTGTTTTCATACATAGTGTTACATTAATTAGTACTTGAGATTTATAAATTTAGATTTCTGATAGATAGAATACAATAAACTGAATGAACGGGCCTTATGTCTTTGTATATACTAGCAGTAGTGAATTTCAGATTAACATTAAGAGGTGTCAATAATTATGAGGCTAATAGAACTAGAATACACGACCTCAAGGAATTTGTACAATTTAATCACTATACTAAACTTTTAACTTGTGTTTATAAGTGTCAATACTTATATTTATATATGTTAAATCAAAATTTGACATCTATATACAATATAATTTTTCGACGAAAGAGTGTCGCTTGACACTCCTTACCCAAAGGTGGGTCCGCCGCTGTATACTAGTCATTTAGGAGTTAATATGTAAATAATTATTATTGTATATGATTTTTAGTATTTACAAGTAATACTTTTTTTAGAATTATTTACTTGCCTGGAATCTTTGAAGACCTTCACAAGAATCTTCTTAACAAATTCATATGGACCTAAGACAATCATTTAATGACAAAAACTAGAAAAATGCAAACCATTCATAGAAAATTATTTTTTAAAGAAAAAAAAAAACTAAAATTGTAAAATCGACACATGAGGTTAATATTTTCCACTTCACTTCTACTTTATTATATTCAAAAATCAAAACTCTACTACTTTGAGCATTTCATGAAATGAGCAAGGGAAGAGAGAAAATAAGAATTAGTGGATTATGATTATCTTTCTGATTGTCAAAAAGTCGAGCTTTATGTTAAAGCTTCGAAGCAGCGATAATGTTTGATGTCTTGTGTGTAGAACTATCTTTGACAATTATATTACTTATTTTGTTTCAATTTATGTAACATATAAATGAGATTTGAATAGTCAATCATTTTTTTAATATAATTTGTGAATATTGTAAATTATTAATTGTTATGATTTATAGTACTTTTTACATATTTTTTAGATAATATTATTCATTCTCTCCCAAATTATGTGATGTAAAATTTCGAGATTCAGACAATTATTTTTTGTATGTCTTTTAAAGTTATTGTGATTTGTAATAGTTTTTACGTCATTTTCAAATAAGATATGTTACTCTTTTTGTCTCAATTTATGTGACACTATCATAATTTTGAGAGTGAACCAAGTTTTTATATGTTTTTAAAAAAAAAAATTAAGATATTAATCATTGTGATTTATAATATTTTTTTAGTCCTCTTAAATGATATATGTTACTTCCTTTGTCCCAATTTATGTGGCACATGAGTCAAACCAATTTTTATATGTCTTTTAAATATTTAAGTTGCTAATTATTGTGATTTATACTATTTTTTTCATTTAACTTTGTTTTCTTACTTTTCTTTTTCAATCGATTAGAAAATTTTGAATTTTAATTCGAATTTGAAGAAACATTCAGAAGTTGTTTTCACTTTTTTTCACTTTAAATTCCTCATCAAAAATATAAAATAATTCTATTATGTAATTATGATCAAATATAATTTCGATTTTCAAAGATTATTTTTTATTTTTAAAAATAGAATTAGTTCTTTTAAATACCCATTATTTTCACCTTTACTATATTTTTATTAATGAAATATTAGGATTTAGGAATGTAATTATCATCATTTTTAATAAATAATTTACCATGAAATCAACAAAGTGAAAAAAAAATGAGAGAGGCAGAAGAAATTGTGAGGGCATGTATAATGAAAGAGGAATGGAGTTGGAATTCAAAAGCAAGAGGTCCTAATTATGTTATATACAGAAAGAGAATAAATAAAAATCAATGTAAAGGAAATTGAACGTGGAAAAAAGGGGGAAATGGTAAAAAGCAAACATACAAGCTGCTTTTAGTCAAAATAAGAAAAAGTACAATTTTTGAAGCAATAAAGTATAATTTATTTAAGCATAACAATAGCAATATATCAAAATTATCCCTGGATAGGGAAGCAAGCATGTCGACGAACAGCTGCTTCCCTTAGCCTCTTATATATAGTAGTAATTCACAACATTAGAGTGATATTTAAGAACTTACAAACATGAAATATGGAAAATAAGGAAAGTTTAATTTCATTCGACCTTAATTTTTAGATCTTTTATTCTAATCATTTCATTTTCTTCTCTTGGTTTCAGAAAATGTGATTGTTTGAGAAAAGGAAAAAAATGAAAAAATTACCTAAATACACAATTTATTTTACTATATTCTCTAAAATTTTCTATCATTTGAAAGAATTACAGAAATCTCTACTTTACGTGATGTATCAGTCGAATATACATCACTTTACGCGATATATCGATTGAATACATCAATTTATGATGTCTCGGGATGTACATGTTATATTGAGACATTACTTTACGCGATGTATCAATCAAATACATCACTTTATGCGATTATCGATCGGATACATCACTTTACGCGATGTGTCGAGACGTTGAGTGATGTATCCGAAATCGAGAAGCAATATATTAGGACGTTGATGGATGTATCCAAAATCGGGACGCTATGTTTCAAGACGTTTTATGATTTATCCAGATTCCACCCAATTTAAAGGAATTTTATAATTTAAAAAAGAATAAAAATAAAATATAATTAGCTCTTAACATTATGAGATTTGTGTAAAATCTAGTGAAGAAATAGAAAAGGGTTGAAAATCTTACATCTGTCAAGTTATATTACATCTAAACACCGGGACTAATCTGGGCCACCTAAGCTTTGCAACTTCCATTACTTCAATAATATTATGGGCCCGCAAACAGTTTTTAAGACGAAACAATAAACTGTGGGCTTATCTTTCTCTTAGAAATTTCATAATGCTTATTTTGATACCGTCATTTAATATGTATTACTCCTTTTGTCTCATTTTATGCGAGGTAGTTTGATTCGGCATAAAGTTTAAGAAAGAAAGAAAGACTTTTAAAATATGTGGTCCAAAATGAATGATAGAAATTTGTGTAGTTATAAATCATTTCATTAAGGGTAAAATACACATTTTACAGTCAAATTGTTACTTAATATAGAAAGGAGTATTTATTATTATTATTATTATTAAATATCCATTTCAAATATGGAAAAATCTTTTTGGCCAGAATTTGGATAGAATGATGTTTTACCTATGTTATTTTACCTTTTTAAATATTTTTACCATTTTAACTTTAATATTTTTTAATAAAAAAATGGAAAAAAGATCTGTTTATTTTAAATTAAAAAAAAATATTATAGTTTTTTTAAATTTCTGGCCAAATTTTCTAGTCATTTAGCACTTCCCTTCAAATATATGATATTTAAAATTAATTTTGATAAAATCAAATTTCCAATATCATAGCTGAATATGACTGATGTTTAATCATTTTTGTTTGAAATTCATGTACATAAGCTTAAATTTCAGAGAAAATTAAATAATTGAGGGGAAAGATATTTTTGAACCAAATTATTGACGCAAGAATATTTCTAAACCAAATTATTGATTGATGACATTTTAAATCAATTTTACATACTTTAAAGATTATTTTTTTTACCCTTTTTTGTTTATTTTATAATAAGATATGACTCTAAAATTTCTGAAATGCCCGGAAGGGATGTATGTGAGAATACTTTTTTCCCCTTATGTCATCATATTGTATTTAATAGGAACACTTTGAATAACGTTGGAGTGTCTAATTGTTACATGCCTCAATTGAAATTGCTACATGAAAAATGTTGCAACGTTTAGATATTTTGCCAATAATAAATTGTGTGTATATATTTTTAAAAAAAAATACAGCTAGTATTTGAAATATGAAATTATAGCCGAATTAATTATTGTCTATATCGTTAAATCACCAAAGGAATTTCTGGCAACATATAAGTGACCCCTTATTGCTGGATTCGAATATTATTCATTTTCCAATGGGCCATTATGTTATGTCCAATATCTCATACATTTTTTTGTAGGGTACAACTCTAATCTTAAACAAAATTCAACATGTGGCTGCAAAATTCATATCCAAAAAAACAAAGTAAGGGGATGGGGACTAGCTCACTCGATGAGATTTTTCTATCGATTTGATGTTATGGTACGCTGACATGCACGTTAAAAATATGTTTCTATTACCTTCTTCTGAACTTTAGATCTATAAATACTATTTTTATTCAAGAAATGTTAGAGTTATATTTTAAAGTAAGAGTCTTTTTGGATTAACTTTTATTTATTAACTATAAACCAAAAGTCATAAGTTAGCAATAATTATAACTTGTGACTTTTGACTATTTTTATCGTTTTAGCTTAAACCAAGTGCTTATAAGTAATTTTTAAATTTACTCAAATCCTTCAAAAGTGATTAAAAGTTATTTTGACTTCAAGTAATAAGTAGTATAATATCCCTTCTCTTTTTCCTCTCTCCATGTAATAAAAGAACACAATAATTAAGAAGAGGGACTTATGGATATAATGGAGATGGAAAGGGATCAAAGAAGTCAAAATTGGCTTTTAAATTGTCAAATAGATTAGGCAAATTTAATAAGTTATCTATAGTGATAGAGACTTGCAACCTCCACACACATAACTATAGTATAGTACACATCAATAACCACTTTAAGTATTGTAAGGTCTTTGAACAATTTAAAATGTTGCTTACACAATTGAGTAATATAATTTCATGCATGGACCTTGTCCTTTTAATTTCACAAAATATATTCATGGAACCCTACATTGCTTATTATATGCTCTCTTTTTTGTCATGACAATTATTCTATGTACCTCCCTCCACGTGAAAGATATTCTCAAATATTCAACATCATAAATGTTCTATGCTAAAATTGTGGTATTGTATTTTGAACTAGCCTAGTTATTATTGAAGATCATAAATATTTTCTCAAGGTTAACAAATTAAAAGTCATGCTTAGATATGTTTCGAGGGAGGCAAATTATAGTGTGCCGATTTCCTAGCAAATGAAGGATACAACCATGAAGAGACTTTAGTATTTTAGAGAAATTTACTTAATTAAGGATATGAAGTTTTTTCTCTTGACGAACTTAAACCATATTATTTAGTTTTAATAAAAAAAAAAATCTCTTTCTTTCATGATGTTGCTCCAATAAGTTTGATAGTATGCATGTCATTATGCTTGCAATTTAGTTTGACACAGAATGAAGCATATTCTCAATAGAGGACATTACGAGTTCGACAAAATTCACTATAAAATTTCAAAAATTATGTATATATATTAAGAAATTCTTTGAATATGTATAGAGATCCTAATTTATAAAAAGAAAATCGAAATATAAGACTCAAAATACTAAATTCTAAAAAAGATAAAATCAACAACACTATATTAGAAGATCCACTTATGTTAAAAGAATTAAATATTGAGAATATTATCCAACAAATGAAAATGAGCTCTTTCTAATAATTTAACGTTTTAGATGAGAGAGTTGTATGACATGGTACCAGAGCAAGCACATATCCATTCTTTATTAAAAAAAAATTCTACGCACTTGGCACATTAAAAAAATGCACATGAAGAGGCATGTTGAAAATATATGAATAAGTAAAAATGTGTTTATCTATCAACTCAAACTTTTAGATTAGATGATCAAATATTTTAACATATTCAACTATATATAAACCAAAAAAAAATATCCTTTCACAATATAACTTTTTGACGATAAAATTCAACCTGATCATGTGACATAACAAGAGACAGATTTGATTAAACTTATTGATTCGACTCGAAATATGTAAACATAATCTTTTTTTTAAAAATAATACTTATTTATAATAATTTTAAAAAAAAGATAATTTTGACCTCTCTAACACTAGATTTTCATTCATTTAAAGTACAATTTGATAGAACTAGCTAGAAGGTTGTGGTCTCTGATAGTGAGAAGAAAGGGTAATATGAATAGGGAAATCTTTAGTTCTAATGCATGATACCTGTTGGGGAGCTAAGTGGCAACCCCAACCCCCCTCTAGGACCCACCCCTAAATTCTTCCCTCCCACCCCCAACCAAAAAAAATTAAAAAAAACAAAGTATGTGTCCTTGTTCCTTGTAAATTGAAAATTAAAGGATATATAGGTATATACCCAACTCATTTTTCTTTTTCCTAAAGCATTTTCTTTTTAGTCACACATATAGTCTAGAGTTGATGATTAAAAAAATACACTTAAACTATCATCTTTTTGTAAGTTTTATATTTTGACTATCTATTATTTTATTTATTTATTTAAATTATTATATTTTTGTGAATTTCATACTTCAAATATCACTCTTTGGTATTAAAATACTCATTGATATTGTGTTGGCATATACATGGTTGTTCTCGATTGGGAACAAATATTTAGTCAACTCAATATCGAGGTGAATTTTAATACAAAAAGAGTTACTCCCTCCGTCCCTTTTTAGTTGTCCACTTTAGAAATGGCACACAGATTAAGGCAACAATGATTAGCACAGTGAAGTTACAATTTTACCCTTATGACAACTTGTCACTTCAAAATTACAACCACTTCTTTGAATTCAAATGAAATAAATTGGAGGGAAACAACATACACTTTTACAATTTTCAAGAAGTGTAAATAAGGGTATAATAGGAAAAAATTTGTTGTCCTTTCTTGATTTGTCAAAATGGACAACTAAATAGGGACAACCAAAAAAGGAAATATGGACAAGTAAATAGGGACGGAGGGAGTATAGTTTAGGTAAAAATAAATGTATATACATATATATATCACGACACAAACTGTCGTAAGTGGCACCTACACTTAACCATCTGGTGGAAGAATCAAAGACTATACGAAACTAAATCCAACACCTTTTTTATAAGACAAGTTAATAATAAAAAGTACTCCCTCTGTTTCAAAAAGAATGACATACTTTCCTTTTTAGTCTGTTTCAAAAAGAATGACATACTTTCCTTTTTAGTCTGCTTCAAAAAGAATGACATACTTTCCTTTTTAGTCTGTTTAAAAAAGAATGACATAGT
Source organism: Solanum okadae (assembly GCA_036553675.1). Lineage (NCBI taxonomy): Eukaryota > Viridiplantae > Streptophyta > Magnoliopsida > Solanales > Solanaceae > Solanum > Solanum okadae. The sequence goes on along the minus strand of CM071678.1, from coordinate 15,082,543 downwards.
TCCCTTTTCTACGTGGCAACGTCTAAGGCCACAAGATTAAAGGAAAATTTTTGTACATTTAACATAACTTTAATTTAGGACCACAAGATTCAAAAGTCTTCTTTATTTTCTTAAATTCCATGTCAAGTCAAACTAGACCACTCTTTTTGAAACGGATGGAGTAGTAAAAATAATTCAACAATTAAAGAACTTAGTCCTCATAAACTCAATCCAATAATCAAAATATTTATGCGCAAATAAATACCTAATAACTGAAGTTGTAGTACCAAAACTTTAATGTCTAAAATGAAGGGGATGCAACCCCAAAACTTAACATAGTAAACAATAATCGAAGAATGTCTTAGTCCAAAAAGATAGACAAAGAAAGGTAGAGAAATCCACGGTAGCCTGTTGAAAGAATAGCTCACCCTTGAATGCGAAGTCAAGCGTCTCTGAATTGAGGTCTTGGATCAGCCGCTGAAAGATGCCCTGTAATTAACAAGAAAATAGCAGGTGCAATATTAGTACACAAACTACAATGTACTGGTAGGATCACACACCCAGTCCAAGATACACATGTAAGCAATTTACCACAGTACAGTAACACATAACAACATATAAGCAATTATCAATTCATATAGATTTTCAGTTGCATATCATGAAACAACAAATATCTAGATGCATGTCCCTCATGATCACAAATGCAAATGTTTGGTCCTCCCATGGAATCATAAACACATATATGGTCCTCTCATGAAAATCAAACTCAATCTATTAGTGTATAGGCATGGTACCCGAGTCATCCATAATTAGTTAGTGTACCAGAGTGGTATCCGAGCCAACCATATATGAATATGCCCATGCTAGGCGTGGTATTCGAGCCAACTGTTAGTATATATCAGGCGTGGTATCCGAGCCAACCATGGGGATATCCTTACCATGCGTAGTACCTGAGCCAAGCAACAGTCACAAACAACTATGCACAATCACTAACACAACGAACAATACTACTTGAAAGCCACATAAACTGGTCAATTGCATGAGATTATCTACATGATGTCATTTCATATGCTTCCTTATGTTTTTCCCTAACATGCATTGTATAAATTATATTATGAAATAGTAGACATGCATACATACACAAACCGAAAAATATATAACCACCACCTACCTCGAATCAAGCCTCTTGAAAACTTTAAAGACTCATAATTTTCCCTTTTCGAAGTGTCTTGACTTGTTCTTGATCTAAAACAATAAATAAGAGAAACAATCAATCAATAATGGTCTATTAATACCCAGATTATAACTAATTCCTAACCCCAGGCCAGTTCATCATCATCCTCCCCAACCTAGGGCTTTACCCACCATGAAATCATGTCAAAACCCTTCCACAAGAGTAATATCTTAGATTTTAAGGCTTAAGAATTGATGTACAAGGCTGAGGAGTAACAATCTTACCTTTACTGATGAATTTTGTGAAAAATTGAGGGGAAACAACCCTAAATCGCCCCCCCCCCCCAAAGTCGAAGAATAAAAGTGTAGAAAATAGGAGCTTTCGAGACTGTTTTTGCATAAAATCTTAAAATCGCCCCCCCCCCCCAAAGTCGAAGAATAAAAGTGTAGAAAATAGGAGCTTTCGAGACTATTTTTGCATAAAATCTTAAAATCCCCCCCCCCCCCCGCCCTATAGCGGACGCCCTATAGAGAAACTTACCATGCTATAGCGGACACCTCTCACTATGGTGTACTATGCAAACTTCAGAGACTCGAAAATCTTACTTTTCACAACATACATCCTTCCCTTGACGTCCCGAACTATCTCATTCACTTCAAATTCGATTTTGCGAGTTCTACTTGTCCGAATTTGGATTCTTTGAAGTCCTATCGGTTCCTTAATATCTTAGCTACAAGAAAATAATAATCAAGCCTAGACATTCCGCCTCACCCATTTTCGAATGACCCTAAACCGTGCCTAGCCTAAATTGTATGTGAGGCTGGCCTAGCCTAAAAAATTTAATTCACTATCTGAAAAAATTTCTTGACTAAATTCTTTCATCATTAGCTTAATCATAACGATAGAATGGATCGTTACATACCGATTGGAGCTTAGGTGACTTAGGTAAGTAAAAAGAACTATGAAAAGTTAAAATATGAAATTCGCGAAAAACGAATAGTTTACGTATGATTTTTCAATCATTAATACTATAATTTATCAGTCACACATTTCTCTCCCAATAATAACTTAATTTTGTTTAATAATTTACACCGGTTATACCTTTTTGAGTTAGTTATTTAGCACGTGATTCTTTTGTAATTTATTTTCTTTGGTAATTTAGGGATCTTTTAGCTATAAATCACAATCTGAATATCCTATTTGAGCAAAGTGAAAATCTTATAAGAAAATGTTATGTAATGATCTAAAATTTTGTCCTGAGTAATTTAAACACTAGACTCAAGTCTAACATTGTTTGAAAGGGTAATTTGTTGAGGGGTATATTTGCATCACGTTTTAAAATAAGAACCAAGTCTAAATGGCAACCAAAAAAATGAGATATTTGTGTAAATCAACTTTATTTAATTTTAAATTTTTTATTTTAATGAAATAATTTGTAATTATTTAGATCACATATTTCAAAAATTATTCTTTCTTTTTAAACGTTGCCAGATAAATTGAAACTAAGCAAAATCACATCCCTAGACTCTTCTATTGAAATCCATACGAGCCACTGATTTTGCCCCTGTAACCTTACTCACACTGGATGACTTCACCATTTTTATTGAAAATAGATGATTTAAAATAGTTGTTATTTTAGAAAATTAAAATATAATTGACTACATTCTTCTTATTTTGTTTTTAGTAATAATTAGTCTTGAAAATAATAAACATTGACTAATTAATATATGAAAATCCCAAAAAGCAAAATAGGAAAATATTTCATGAAGATCAGTGGGGGCATGCATGCATAGTAGTTCCTTTTTAAAAATTATTAGTCGTCAGATTTCACTTTTCAATAGTCAATTCTTTAAATTTTGATCAATATATTTTTAAATTGACATGAAAAAAATTACATAGTACTTTTTATATAATGTTTAAATTTTTAAAATTTTTTAATTATATATAAACATTATTTATCGAATATTTAACTGATCACCTTTCTAAACTACGCAGCTTCGCCTCTGTGGGGAGGAAGTGTTTACTTCTCTATTTCAAATTGTTGTTTATTTCGCATTATTTTTAAGGGGAATTAATTAAATAAATATATACATGAATTTTTATAAGAAAATATTTACATAAATATTTAATAAACTTTTATGAGAAAAATGGTGTCAGATGAAACCTGTCTCCTTCATGAAGTTGATAAGGTATATATAATAGGGTGCATCTTTCTCCCATATATATTTTTCTGTCTGATAATAACAAAAGAAAAGTACTACATCACTATCCTTTCTATTATTTCATATTTTCTCCATTTTCTTGAATAAAATTGTTGATATCCCTCTTATCTCTTTTAATTAATTTATATTTTCTTGATCCTCTCAAGCATTATTCAAAATCACCAAAAAAAAATTGGAGTTGTAGAAAAAGTTCACTAAGGTCTATGACTTCTTGCAATAATGAAATGGATTTTTTCCCTACCAATTTCATGCTACATACTCCTCATGAAGATAACCATCAAGACTTCCATGGTTTCATCATCATCTTTTTTATTTGCATCTTTACTTCTTTATCTAGATTTTCAAATTTTTTTTGAACTTGTTAAAAGAATGAAGCATCTATTTGAATCTATGGTGTATATATATATATATATATATATATATATATATATATATATATATTAACATCACTTTTACTTGTTGTTGTAGTAGGTAGATTCATATTATTTTCATGATAAGTTTAAGTTCTGAGTACTGTCATTATATTGTGTAAAATAAAAAATTATATCATCAGGTTAAGTTCACTTAGAAGAATAGGAACTTCGTAGCAAGTCTGATATCATAATCAGAAAAATAGAAGAATAATTTGTTACGATCGTTTAAACTGACGTTATGATGTAAAAACTCTGTCATTGTCGTCACTGTAAATAACTTAAATTCTTTCAAGATATATAATAAATCTCATATTTTAAACAAAATTTATTTATATATAAATATCTTTTGAGTGATTTGATAGTATCTTTCGATGTAGGTGTTACTTCATTTCTTGGGAAAAAATCCATGTCATTTTCCAATAAATGTGATGATCAAAATCATGGAGATCAAGAAGATGTTCTGTCTGATGATGGGACACATCATGAGACTACATTAGGGGAAAAGAAGATTAGAAGGCTTAACATGGAACAAGTGAAGACACTTGAGAAGAATTTTGAGTTGGGGAACAAACTTGAGGCTGAGAGGAAAATACAACTAGCAAGAGCTCTAGGCCTACAACCAAGGCAAGTTGCCATTTGGTTCCAAAATAGGAGGGCAAGATGGAAAACAAAGCAATTGGAGAAGGATTATGATGTTCTCAAGAGGGAGTTTGATGCTATCAAGGCACAAAATGAGTCTCTCCTAGCTCATAACCACAAGCTTCATGTAGAGGTATGACGCTGTTTTATTTTATATAACATTCTTTTCTTATATTTTTATAGTTATATTTGAAAATTCTTTAGTCTTAAACTTTTTGATTTATTTTTTATGGTATGTTTATATAGTCATGTCAATGTCATGGCATACTTAAGACCACCAATTTTAAGGGTATTTTCTTCTTTTTTAAAATTTGTGTTCATTCAGGTAATCCCTCAATTTATGTTGCGGTGATCATTGACTAGATATAGAAGTTAAAAGAAAACAAAGAATTTTTGAAACTTTTTGTCGTAAATAAATTATAAACATTTGATTGTTTATAAATTATTTTATTAAAGGAAAAATGATAAGGCACAAGAACCCCCTAAATTATAACTGAAATTCCAAAAATACACCTTAACTAAACTAAGGTCTTATTATCTTCCTGAATTCATTTTTTTTTTTGTAATTTTGTACACCTTTTGGCTTACGTGGTGCAATTGAGGCTCATGAGAGATATTTGGATGCCACATAAGCCAAAAAAGTGTACAAAATTACAAAAATAAATGGGTTTAGGGGGTAATAGAACCTTAGTTTAATTAAGGTGTATCTCTGGGATTTCGGTCATAGTCTAGGGGGTACTTATACCTTATCCCAAGAAAAAATAACAAAGTTTAAAGTGAAATTGTTTCTCAATAAATAAATATAACATTATTTCTGAACAAACTAAAAAAAACATATACATGTATACTACATAATTGAAACTAAGTGAGTACTATTTTTATATTTTCCAATTTGTTGTAAGATAACAATGTTCAACTTCTATGAAAAAAAATATTCTTTTCTAGATGGAAAATGTGAAACAAGTCTAAAAGGGTGTCTAGTATTTCTTAAAACATGAACAATAATGATATGTATTTTTTAGGGGTAAGGGTCTGAAAAATACCCTAACTTTGGTCGGATTTGCTGTTGCGATACTAAACTTTCATGAGGACCTATTACCTCCCTAGACTATTTAATACTGTATTTTAAACATATATATTTGCCCACGTGGACATAAAAAATAATGCAAAATTATAAATAGTAATGTGTCCACGTGGGCACATATATACCTTTAAAATACACTATTAAATAGTTCATGGGATAAAAAATACGGTATTAAATAGTCTAGGGAGGTAATAGGTCCTTATGAAAGTTTAGTATCACAACAACAAATTCGACCAAAGATGGGATATTTTTCAGACCCTTATCCCTATTTTTTATGTTCTATTTGTTATATAAGCAAGTATTGGTTATTATACTAGAGTGAGATTTACACGATGTATATTTAAAAAATAGCATATGAATTTTCTTGGCATTAAAAAAAGGCAAAGGGGCAAATATATCTTTTAGATATATCTCTTGTTAAAAAAGAAGTACATATCTACCATCTAATAAATGTTGCATGTATACCCTCATCGTCTAATAAACTGTATACATCTGCCCTTTTTGTTAACAGACTGAATCTTTAAAAAAAAGAGAATCTGTAAATTGGTTTTTAAATTCCAAAATACCACGTGGCTTCAAATATTACCTCATTTATTTATTTTTACGCACTCAAATCCGGCCCAATTAAAAAAAAACGTAATTCTTCATCTGTTCAGATCAATTCGAATCCATTTTATAACTGAGTGGAAGAGGAATTTGATTATTTTTTTCATTTAGGTCTGACATAGAGATTTAAGAAAGAGGTGAGATAATTTTTTAAAGCTGTGTGATATTTTTAAAATTTAAAAATTAGTATTATAATTTTTTTTCAATCAAGTAAATATATATATGTCAACGAAAAAGAGTAAATATGCATCATTTGTTAGATAACATGGATATAATGTATCATATTTTTAACGAGAAGTATATCTATTCTAAATCACAAAATTGAAGGATATATTTGCCTCTTTACCCTTGAAAAAAAAAGCATTGGCTATTGATGAAAGAATATGCCTTTTTCCTCTGCTGTGGATTCTAATCCCTGATGTGCATGTTTGTCAGAGCAAAATTAAGAATCTTTTGCCCATGTTCTCTTCAGTAGATCCACTGCTCATGATGAATTAAAATAATTGATCAATAAACTCAAAAAAAAAAAAAAAAGAGGGGGTAGGGGGGACACATCTTCATTTATTTTATTTTTAAAAAAAAAGACCTAATATATTCTTTAATTTAATCATTTAGAATTGATATATTTCTTGTTATAAAAGTATATATCGACTACTGTTATAAAGTGAATCACATATACTTCTATCATTATAAAAGTATCTCAAATATATTATTTTATCTAAAGGAAGTGAAAAGAATAAATCATAAATTTATTTATTTTTAATTTTAAAAAAATTCATGTAAAGGTATACATGATCCTTTTTCACATATGATTTTTTTTTTTTTGACTTCTTTAATTATTGTTATTTTAGTTTATAATTTTATTTTATTATTTTATTTTTTAGTGTAAAAATATGAGAAATAAAAGAAGTGTGAATGGAAAAAGAGAAAAAAAATAAGAAAATAATTGTAAAACTAGTTTTTTTACGGCTATATTGTAATTTATTTTTTGTATCTGTAAAAACTTTGAGGCATATATTTGATAATTTTTAAAAATGTTAGTGAAAAAAATACATTTTTGACCGTCAAAATAATAAATTTAAGTTGACCGTTGCTACAAAGAAGCAAAAAAAACTTGTGAGAAGGATCAAATATTACATGAATGTTTTTTTAATAAAAAAATTTAAAATTAATTTTTTCACTTCCGTTAGAGGAAATGAATATATGTGAGTCATTTGTATAATAGTAAGGATATATATGAGCCACTTTTTTAGCAAAGGTATATTAACTCTAAATGACAATATTAAGAGATGTATCAAACCCTTTTCCCCATCTTCTTTTTCTAATTCCCAACTCGATGTTTAATATTCACACTTAAATTTAACTAAATCAAATTTTATGTTGAAAAAGTTAACATGAAACACATCCTCATCATAACTCTGACTTCTAATCACAATAACACCACCATCAACCTTTCTTTTCTTTTACGCTAATATTCAGGTCAATTTACGCACACTTAAATTATATTACATAATTAGTGACTGATCCAAAATTTTAGAATATAGGTGTTCAAAGTTTTTAATTTAGAGTTGCAATTTCTTTTAGATTGGGTGCTCAATCATTAGATCTTTGTATGTTATTAATTACTCCACGGAAAATATTGTGATCTCCCATTAGCATAGACATCAATTTTTATATATTTGATTATGATGTTTCGATCAACTTATGCATATTTTGATTATATAATAAGATATCTACTATATATCTCCTATAAATACAAACAATAAACAATCTCAAAGAACATTTTTACCTACTGCATTGACTACTAGATTTTATTTTACCATCTGATGCTTCATCATCAATTTTTCTTTTTGATTCTATATTAATGTAATATTAGTGGTAGGGCCATTACCATACAAAATATTTACCATCTCATATCAACACAGAGATAAACTTTTATTTTCTTTTATAATGGTGTTTCATCAATTACACATATTTCGATTATATTATCATTGAATCTTTATGATATATCTTTTATCAATACAATCACTGAGCAATTTCAGAAAAAAAAAGCATATACTTTATTGACCGCTAAATAATTACATACATTTCTCTATTAATTAGATCAATATTGTCTCCAGATTATGACACTGAAAAATGGAAAGGGGCCAACAGAATCAATCAATTTGAACAAGGAGACAGATCAAGGTTCAATTTGTAGTACTAGAACTGAAAATAGCTCTGAAATTATCAAGCTGCAATGCAATAATATGAAATTAATGGACCAAACTGTCAAAGAAGAAACTTTATCCAACATCTTCTCTGGAATTGATGACAATTCTGCTGGATTCTGGCCATGGCTTGATCAACAACCACATTTCAATTAAAAATTTCAAAAAATAAAAATTTATAAAAGGATTTATAGCTTGATACATTTGGTTAAAATTTGTCCGAGATGAATTCAGGATTTTAATCATATGATGATTTTTTAAATTATAAATTACTATATTTTTTTATTTTTGGTGTATTAGAAAGTTGTATCATGTATGAAATTAAAAGTGTCTATCAATATTTGTTTGTCATAATAGAATTATAATGTAATTATAAGCGTACTATTTCACAAATATAATTACATAGCAATTAAATTATGTAAAATGGAAAATAAAGTTTTTAAAAAATTAAGTAACCTTTTAGTTACATCATGTAATTGCACCCAAAATTCCCAAAGTGGATTGAGAATTGAAAAGTGTAATTTCACCATTTCAGTTATATTTTAATTTTCCTCTATTTTGATAATTAATTGATCAAACAAATACATTATATTGTGTAATTACATTCAATTACACTTAATTTCAATTTACTTGTGAAATTTCAAATAGGCTCTTAAAAAGAGGGAATTGAAGAGGAGAAAGAGGTGGGGGAGCATTAGAAAACAAGTCACAATCAAAAGTTTCTCTCTGAGACTCTGATATTCACTTTAAAGTTCGACTAATTTAAATTTGTATCGAAAAGTCCTACTTTGGAGAATAAAGTACTTCCCCTGCCAAAGGTTATTCTATATCAAGGACTTAAACTCGAAACCTCTGATTAAGAATGAGGGATAAAATATTTTCTAGTAAAGGTAATTCCATATAAAAGTCAAACTTGAAACTTCTGATTAAGGATAACCGAGTAGGAGAAACAACACATTTGGATTGTGAAATAATAGGGAGAAATCATACATAGTCTTGTTGACAAACTTTCCTATTGCTTAACTATGTAGATAAAATTTACAAAAGAAGAAAAATATTGCTAATTAAGCAAACCTTAATATGTTACAAGGTGTATCTACTAGCTAGCCTAACATATAGTGAGTTCCAAAAGCGACAAACCAAGTGTTCATCAGGAATTTATGCAAGCTGGCTTAACTTAACATATATTTATTTACTTTGTGATGCTCCCTCTATTTCATATTTTAAAATAATTTAATTTTAAATCGTATATTCTATTTTTAGTCATATGGTTTTATAATCAAAAAAGTTATTATCATATTTTCGAGACTACAAGTTCCAAAAATAATTTATTTATCTCCTAAATTATGTGATCAACGCAACACCACCACTTAAAATAAAATAATAAGAATGTCTTTGTTCGCGGCAATTGTGATCTCTAGGGAGAATCAATGACTGTGTCAGAAATACAATGCTAGTACATCTGAGACTTTTTAATTGACGAGTTGTAAACACTGAGCTTTTTTCTTGTTGGAAAAAATATATATTAGATTAATGAAGAAGCTGTTGACACTTGGCACATACCAGTCATTTCAAAGATTAGAAGATAATTAGTGCAATAATTCCATTGTTAATAGCAAGCACATGATGTTATACCTCAAATAAGGATAGGATTATTCTGAAACTTCCTATACTAATATACTCCAACATGACATGTTAGTTGCCTATAGAGAGTGCTCCTTAATTATTCATCTCCCAATTTTGTTGACCAAGATGTTATGTCACAGCAATAGTCTATGACACATTATTATTTTTGACCCAATATATCCCGCAAATTTATCTTTTGAGCTACGTTATCATCAAATTCAGAAGTGTACGTATGTATCAAATAAACTTGTGTAATATCGTTATTTAACGCTTATCATCAAATTCAAAAGTATATGTATATATGTATCATATGAACTTGTGTAATACTTTTATTTAACGCTCTTCAAACTTTCTTTTTCAATCCATCTCGATATGAATTCATTTAAAAGGTTATGTGCATCTTTTTCAAAAGCTTGACAATTGTCAGTTCTTCTCTTAACCTATCCTCATCGGTCCACCCTCCATCATCGATATCACGCGTTACTAGTAGAATCTAATAGGGACACACAGTGGCGGATCCAAGATTTTAATGTTGTGGGTGCTCCATCAGCTACCAATCACAAAATATAAGTGTACAAATTTAGCATTTTTCATAAGAAAGACAATCATATTTAAATATGATAGCGAATAAAAACCAATAAAAATTATATTTTGTATTAAAAACAAAAAGAAGGAAGATGACAGTTTTTTCTAGAAAATTTTGTTTAGGAAAATTAGCAAAAGACAGTTTGTGAAAGGAAAAAAAACAATCAGCATTAGGGAAGAAAAATAAATAAAATAAACAATTCAGCAAAATAAATTAAGAGAAAGAGGAGTAGGATTTTAAACCAAAAGTAACGTCCCTAAGGGGAATCGATCAGTGGCTGACAACCGAGAAACAACCTTGAGCACCCACTGATAACCATCAGATCAACCAAACCATTTGTTTCATGGGTGCTCACCTTTAAGTTTTCTACGATTTTTCTTAATTTCAACATAAATATATCTAGTTCGATACGAAATTAATGGATGCTCGAGCACCCGAACAGTACCACGTGGGTCCGCCCCTGGGGACACAAGGTTACTCTTAGTAAACACTAACAAGTGAATAATTATACATAATAATTATACTAGCTAAAGTTTGTAAAAAAAAATTAAATATATATTGTGAGACTATTGTGTAGTGTGGTGTAAAATTTCCTACTAGAGGCAAGTTTATTCTACTTCCGCCCCATTTTATGTAATAAGATTTGATCGGATACGCAGTTTAAGAAATTAAAAAAGATATTTAACTTGTAATGGGAGCAATTCCCCACACTAAGAATGAAATCTCAAACAAAAAGAGCTATATAGAAGTCAATTCCATGGAATGATTGATTAAATATGGTCAATACTCAATAGGACACATTCCTAATTCTAATTTCATGAGTCTTGGCGCGCATCCACATGTAATAACACTCTCTTTGTCCCAATTTATATGATACGCTCGCTCAGTATAAAGAGGTAGACAAGTATATAGCTTCCATAAGAGTCACCGGAACTCTTTATCTTGTTCCCACTTGATCAAGGAAAGCATTTCATCCTCTGCAGAAAAGAATTGTTTTTGGTTGGTTGAATACAACATCAAGGTTTCTCTGCGTAAAATCTAGTTTAGTTTATATTATGAGTACCATACCTGTTTTTCTATTTCAACTGATGCTGCAGAAAGTCTTCTTTTTAACGACGACCTCTCGTCTTCACAAGTTTCCATCTTGGTGTCTAAAGCAAAACAAAAGAACATAATCCAGACATAAGATGGAAGATATACAAGCTAAGAACTCTATAAGAAAGAATTGACTTTTGCAACTGACCTACATTCATTCCACAGACAAAAGAGAGGATGTAAACAACACATTGTCAAAGACTGTACCCGATTCTCCATAAAAGCATACCATCCTCCATTGTTTTCATGGAGCGCCTTTTTTATTTTGAAATTTTTGTTATACCGTTTTGGGGAGCAAACAAATAACCTAGATCTCCTTGGTAGATATTGCCTACCTCTACCAAGAATAGCATCGGTTTCAGGTGAATACAACTAAAAAATTCCCTCAGAAAAGCCTAAGGTATAATACATAAATAGATGCTCAAACTTGGTCTCAGCGACAAGTAAGCACTCCAACTTTGAGAGTGCACATCTAGATCTAGGCACCTCAACTGGCAACTAAGCACTCTAACTCGTCCCACTATCTCATGGACACCCGACACTGATGTGGCACATAAATTCTAGCGGCGTCTAGATGATCATTTTGTAAGTTGGAATGTTCAACTGACCCGGTGAAGATGAGTTGAGGAACCTAGATGTACATACTCAAAGTTGGAGTGTTTAGTTGTCAGTTAAGGCCAAGTTAACGTGTCTATGTATGTATTATCAATTATGCGCTCAAAGATCAATTAGTTCACTCATTGAATACACCAATCTTATACTCCAGTCTCAAATGATGCTTTTGGGACCAAATGAAGTCCTGCTATCTACAATAAGGACCTCCAGAATCAGTGAGGCCTTTTTCCCACTTTTGGAACCCTTGCTTTTAACTATTTGAAAGGACACTTGAGAGTCTTTTTTGATGACTCCTAGATGTACCTTTATCACCTTTATGGCTAAGGTAAAAGATACTAGCACCATGACTTTGTAAGCCAAAAGAATTCCACCTTGACCAGAAAAAAAAAGGTGAGTCAATCCCTTGCCTAAATAGACAAGTTCTGTGTTCTTGGCTTAGTACGTCTTGTGAGATGAGCACTTTTAGATCTATTTCCAAAGAGACTCCATCCACTGAGAGACTATAAAATTCATGCATGCCTGCATGCACACTCTTCTGACAGGTAAATTTTTTATATGCATAAGTTGCGATGACCAAGGCTAAGTAGGTACTGTGGTTTCAGAAAGAGTAAGTTAAATGTCAGGTAATGATGTGGATATTAGAAGAATTAAAACAAAGGTGAAAAAGTAGAACGTTATCTTACCATAATAATATGTTGAGTGAATTGTGATGCGTTCAGTCGGCTGAATAATGAGAACAAAGACTATTCAGTAAAATGACAAGCTTTAATCTGGAAGAAACTGCCAAAAGATTAGATGAAGTAAATGATATTACTTAAAAACAAATAGAAAAGGCAGAGAAAATGAAAGAGCATAAGGAAAAGTTATCTTTTTTTTTGAGAAAAATACATCACTATACAAAATTTTCCAAACGCTTGGTTGCGGTATCTTTTACCTCCTTTCATAAACAAGAGACAACAACTAACCAATTTGTCAGCATCTTCTGCATGATTAACTCGACAAACCATAAATGGAGAGGGCTGACCACTAATTTGGCCACAGAGAAATGCTTACACTTTGAATTGGTCCTTAGCAATTGATGTGTCAATTACATCTTCAATGTTTAAGATTTGTATAGAGTAGGTACTTGAACCCCCCACCCTGAACTCCAAATTCCGGGCATGCATATTTCCAGCAGCTGAACTAATGGCAGAAATGGAGAAAGATCCTAAAATGCAAAAAGAATAAAGAAAAATACAGTACATATTAACGATGATGATGTTCTGTATACACCACCTTACCAGAACCACCATCCTCCAACACCCTACTGTATCCCACCCCTCAACTTCCTTTCACCATCCAAACTTCCTAACCTTTACCGCTCCAGTCCCCCTTTCCCCCCGTTTACAATGCCACTTCCCACTTCCTCTAAACCATCATAACCCTCCTTTGCTGCATTCCCTGGTAGCTTCCAGCAGTTGCCGATGATGATGCTCTCCCCAACATCCATTCTTCTTCTTCTTCTCCTCCTCTAACCCCCACCCCACCCCCCCTTCGGGCAACTCCTAACAATCACAATTCCCAGGCCTATTCTTATTCTTCCAGTACAACTCCCTCCAGCAACACAACACCCCCTTCCATTGTATCTCTATAGTCAATTTGGAGATATCACTGTGTTGACTGAAGATTTTTCCCCTTAGTTTTAGCATGTGCAATCAACATTTACCACAGCATCAAGGTATAGGACCTCTTAGGAAACAATCTCAGACATGATGGCTGATACATACTCAGTTTGATTTAGATAAGTAGATACTTAGATCTATACTAAGAATTTCAAACAATTTATGCCGATTGAATGTGGATACAGGATTAAATTTTCTATGTACTCCATATATGAAAAATCACATCATAATTAATGAAGAGTTTTTGATAGTTCTACGAGTTTAAACTGAAATCTCCAGCACAAGTCCTACGTCCAATCGTTGCATGATCAACCAACAAACAAATGCATATGTTCCAACTTCCTCCCATGAATAGATTCGTAACAATATGATGTGCATTAAGTTCTGTTCGTCAAACCACACAAAGGATTACAAAGTAGGCTTCAAGAGGATCAAGTTCAAAAAACTATAGCTTTTAGCATAGTCAATATACCTTGCATAAGATACCTCTTTCAAACAAAGTAGATAATTTTAGACCTGTTTTAAATGAAAAGAATGAAAAGAAAATAGTTGAAGTAGAAATGATACCATTACAAAGATCCCTTCACGTCTAGTAGGTAACTGCTCAAGCTTTCTCAATGTTTCATCTCCTTTCGTAACTTTGCCAAATATTGCATACTGAATTATTTGACAAAAATGAGAAACAAAGTTATGTTTTCAATAACAACGGAACCTTCTCTATTCACAGTGATAGCTAGGATTTTGACCACCATACCGTGCCATCAAGATGAGGTGCATCTCCAAGGAGCATTGAAAATGATGAGGAACCACTGTCAGGATCAGCATGCCTATGGAAAACAGAGATGAGAAAGTTCAGCTAACGTCATACTTGGTGCACAAATGAGATATCAGCAAATTCAGAAAGCGTTCAAGGTATATTGCCACAGAATAGAATAGAATTTTAATTGCACATAGCATCCATAGCCTTTGATCTTAATTTATATATCCAAGACAATATCCGGATACACCTCGATCAATCCTTAACATAGACCATGACCATCTGCGGGAAAGGACGAAATGCAATATGCTAGAAAATTCCTACTTGGACTTCTCCAAATATACCCATATTTTATAAGTTAAATGTACAGCTTCTTAACAAGCACTGCCACCCAATAAAAGATAGTAAACTATATCATGCGTTTTGCTCCTGATGAACATTTCTTCTAAGCATGAAGTTGCAATATGTAGAATAATTGCTTCTTTCAAGAAAATATATAGGACCAGTGTGTCTCAAAGGAATTAGTGTACCATTGTTAAAACTTAGTATATCTGGCTATTTGTAACCAAGAAAATCCACAAATATTACCTTCCCATTGAAAGGATTCCTCTAACATGTTTCACTTCACTAAATTCACCAACAACATTTTTTTCAGCTACCGCCCTCTGTTCTTCATTCATAGGTGCACTCCTCCCCCCAGCAACATCAGCCACTTGAGCAACAAAACCCTTATCTACCTGCAGAGGTCTTTAAGATTCTCATCATCAAATTCCAAGCATGACAAAGCACAATGTTTTAATTACTGGCAGTTACCCGAAAGAAGTGATTGGTATTGTAGCCTCCCAAGCGCACTAGCTTGAAGATATGCTCAACTGTCTTTGGCGCAACACTAGGGTAGAAACCAAATTCAATATCTCCATAATTTGTCTGTCATATAGCTCAAATCAGTCAAAAACCATTCAGATGGATCAAGACGAAGTTCTCGTGCTTGGTGGTGGTTTGAGAGGTGAGGAGATTAATAATTGACACACCAAGCAACTTTTATCATTTATTGTAAGACATAACTAAAAGCACATTACAATCCAATATAATAGCAGAATCAAGTAGCAGCGTGACGTCTGATAGCTAATAACAATATATATTCTTGGCAATCACGGCCCACTATGCTGAATATCTGTTTAACCCAAAAAAAAAGTTCCACATTTTCCTTCTAATTCTTATAATTTAAAGCAAAAGTTACTAATGAACAAATATACTTGCTGCAGATAACAAATGAAGATTCCAGGTCCTGTTTTTTAATATATATTTATGAATCATTGCATGCCAAGTATCACGAAGAAACTTTTATCCCAAGTTTTATACTAAAATTAATACAACAATTGAGCCAGCTCAAGATGTAGTGTTTTATACCAGACTTCGTAAGAAGACATACATCTTTATAAATATATGTTTATACTAAGTTCGAACTCACTGCCACAACGTAGTAGTAGATGCAGTGATACTCTGCCCCACTAACCAAACATCACAAATCTGCCTTCGATTCAACAGAAATTACTAGCAGAATAAGCTAACCAGCATGAATTTCTAGCACCTAATAATTAAACATGAATATAAACATTCATGACAATCAAATAACCAATAAATTAGGCTTAATATCACACCAATCAAGAAAAGTCTATCATTTCTTTCTGCTTCTTTAGTTGTAGACATAACTAAACAACATTTCATCAAGGGTGTGTGCCTGCTGTCCCTCCCCCCCCCCCCCCCCCTCCCCCCTGCGGTTGAATATGATATATGCTGAAACAACTTTTAAGAATATTAATTTGTACTAAAAATTTCATATTTATTGGCACAAAGTAGCAGTGAATGCAACTGTATTCTGCATCCAAGACTAAAGGTTCCTAAATCTGCCTTCCATTTTCAATTAAATATACTAGCAAAATTAACTATACAGCATGAATTTTTCACAGTTAATAATGTATTAAACATGAAAAATAACATTTTTGGCAGTCACTTTGACCCAAATCTTGTATCTGTGTTTAAAAGCAACTTAATACATATAAATAATTTATCAAGAACCCAATAACCGTTTTTTTTCTAGAATCCAGAACCCATAAACTCAGTACAACAAAAGAAGCTGTCAAGTTGTGATCTTTATAGAATAATAACAAAAATGCACTTGAACCCATATATTTTAACAGGAAAAAAATGTGAATTTACAGTGTTTCAGTACATATACGGTGATAAAAGCTGTAATGTAAATGAAGATCAACCTGAAACACAACACGGGTCGACCCGAATTCCGGTTCAGATGCATGAATACCCTTTGAGACAAAGCTGAGAAGGGTTATGTAGGCAATGAAGATCGAGACCCTTTTGTCTCTACACATATTTTCTTGAATTGGGAGAGAAGTGTTTTCTGCTAGAAAGGATTGAAATGGCGATCTGGACAGTCAACTCCGGGTCATGTCTGTTCTAGCATCAAAAAATGTTGTAGGCCTGTAGCCTTCTCAATTTTTACCTTTTTTCTAGGTTAATTTTATTAGGGAGAAGGCACAAGTAGCCCTATAGACTATGACCGAAATCTTAGAGACATACCTTAACTAAGCTAAGGTCATATTATTCCTGAACTCATTTTATATATAATATTGTACACTTTTTGACTTATGTGGCACACCCTGTGACTCCACACAGTTGAGGCGCGTGGGAGATATTTAGATGTCATGTAAGCCAAAATGGTGTATGAAATTACAAAAATAATGAGTTCAGGGATAATAGGACCTTAGTTTAGTTAATGTGTGTTTCTGGAATTTGGGTCATAGTTTTGGGAGGTACTTCTACCTTTTCCCATTTTATTAAGGAGTACTTAATTTTAACTTTATGTCTCTGTGAATTTGTGACGCAATGCACTTATTAAAAAATATATTTAAGGATATAATTTAACTATATTTTTCACTATTATCCTTTAGTGAAATCATAAATATAATTTTGTAAGTAGTGTAATTCATCCAAGATTTTATTAAAGGAAAGGATAAGTATGAAAAACATTTCAAACATTTATCTTGAACTTTAAACAATTCAATTATTTTGAATCGTAAAAAAGGGCCTAAAAAAAGGCCCAAAAATTCATTTAATATGGAACAGAGCGAGTATGAAATTAAACAAAAATGTTATGTTTTAATAGTTTGCAATTGATCGATTCAAAGCAAAATCTAGCTCTGATGGTGTGTCCGCGGGTCCCTGGCCTAAAAATACTTTACTGCTAATAGTTTGGTCTAGGAACTCCCATATTATTACTTATTGGATCCAGGGACGGCTCGACAGTGTTACAGATAAGACATGTGCCTTAGGCCCTCAAATTTAAGGGGCCTCATTTTTTAATAATAATAAGTTATAAGTTATATTTTTGTAACAAATATTGAATACTATTGATAGAAAAAGTAAACTTTTCATGAAAAATGAAGAAATTATTAGAAGAAATTTGACATATTTGGAGTACTATATCTCATGAAAAATAATTTAAAATAAGAAGTGTTATATCATCAATTGAAAACTAGAAGAAATCAATTATATAAAAGTTATTAACAATTTAAGTTTAAGGGCCCCGTTTGATTTTTGCTTTAGGCCAATAATGTGCTTGAGCCGCCCCTGATTGGATCATCACCATTAGTCACCAATAAATATATATATATATATAGTTTGCCATTGTCATCATTCACTATTACCATTGAGTTTGTTTTTAAAAAATATTTTCAACTTCAAAATTTTATTTTTTTCACCTTTACCCTCGACCCCCCACCCACCCCCCCATCCCCAAAAAAAAATTTAAGTTTGTTTTAAAAAATATTTTCAACTTCAAATTTCTATTTTTTCACCCAGACCCCCCCCCCCCCAGCAACCCCCTACCAGCCCCCACCCCCAAAAAAAAATTTAAGTTTGTTTTTTTAAAAAAAAAATTCAATTTCAAAAATTATTTTCTACTCTAGTAAAAATATAAGATATTTTTCAATTTTTCATTCATAAATCAAACACTAAAAATCTTTTCCGAAAAATATTTTCTACTCACCAACCAAACATGAGAAAAGACGTCAAAAATCTACTTGTTTACCAGGAAAACATTTTCCATGAAAAAAAATTTCATTCATACCAAACACACCCTAAACCAACATCTTGTTAAAATTACCACATAAAACATCCGAGCAATAGATTCTCTCTGAATCTAACTGATACAACAAAGAAACGAAAAAAAAGTTGAGGAATAGAGATGGGAAAGAGATTGAAAGCAGTGAAGATATGTGGAAAATTCAATTTGCTACATAAAGGACACATAGCTTTAGTTGATGATGAAAAGTCTAAAATACCCTCAAATATAATTTAAATGGCATTTAACTGACATGTTGATACCTAATCTTTAACTCATGCTTCTAATATAGTAGAAGGGTATACAAATGTCAAAAATGGGTATCAACATAGTTTTATTGAAAAAGAATAAAAAACACATTTAAATTATGTGAAAAAAATAACTAGCTAAATATAAGATGCACATAATGGAGAACTAATATAAGATGAACATGATTAATTACTTGGAATTACTTTCTAATAGGGTTATAGGTTGAACAAATTTATAATTAAAAAGTTTCAAAAGACAAGTCATATAAGACATAATAGGAAGAGCTTAAACAATCTTTAGATAATATCATGTAATTTAGAATTTAACTTTGTATATAGAAAGGTGTGAAAATTGAAAATAAAGCGCAAGATTCAAGCAATATTTTGGTTTGTAAGTTACAATTTATGAATTCAATTTTGACGATGAATATCAATGCACTAAAATATGATTATATCATGGATATTGAGAAATATGTGATATGTTGTGTCGAATCAATTCTCCATATATCACGAAACTACATAATTTAAATTATTTGATGTAATAATAAAGAAAATTTGATATGGGGAAGATTTATGGTAATAATAGTACATGTATTCGAGTGGGAAATGATTTCAAAAAGAAATTGTTGTAAGTTTTTGGCAAATAATGTGAGGATTGAAAGCCATCAATAAATCGTTATATAAATTTATTGAACAGAATTTATGTACGAACCGATGAAAATATTTGATTGAGCAATTTTATGTTCTTTAATAGTATGTGTTAAATTTAAAATTATAAGAACTTTTAGTTGGACAGCCCATTTTAAAACATAATTGTGTGATCCAATGTCCAGAGTATCACATCAATTAGTCAAACTTGACCAATTCAATATTTTGTTCAATTACTTAGTTTCAAAATATATAATATTTTTGTAATTGATAAACTTATGCACACATTTTGATTCATTTGGTTTTATTAGTTACTTTATTGACTTATTTTAATTTATTATTTTTATTAAAAAAAACAAGCATTATGGCTTATGTGAAAAGTGGAAACGTTTACTCAACACATATGAAAGAAGATTTGAACTTATTAGGAAAACATAAAATTAGTGCTTACAATCAATTTTAACAAGTTGTTTGAATTCATAAAATAAGATTCTATGTGTTTAATCTAAAGGCTAAACCTGTATATTAATCATTTTCTTTCAAGATATTACGTTGATTTTTGTTGTCAAAAAAATTTATTGGCATATATTATAATTTGAATAGTTTAATTCAAAATTTTAAAATATTAGATGAAGTTCTAATGTTGCTAACTTGAAAAATTAAAATAAAGACTTGATATGGAGTTACTCCATTTCTAATGTTAATGACTAGGAGTGTTCACTGTTTGGATAAAAATCGATATAAATTGAATTAAATTGGTTAAATAAATCAATTTGATTTGGGTTTGAGATTGGTTTGGTTTTTTATTTTTGAAAATCGATAGCATTTTGTTTGATTTTGATTTTGTTAAAAAAAAACCCGAAGGAATAGTCGAATCGAGCCGATAAATTATATACATATATTTTATTATTATACATACATAATATATTAAATATCTTATATGTTTTCATCAAAATTTATTTATAATTTATTTAAACAAAAATGTTCAAGACAAGAACATTTATCTTATTGGTTTCATGTATATGAGAACGTTCAAAACTGTCTATGAGAATTCTTGGTGGGACTAGATGTTATTGTCTCTTTATTTTAGACCAAAATGGTTAATTTTGAATCTTTAACCATAGTAAATAAAGTGATCGAAAGTTCTGTAATGGTAGTTGTTCTGACTATTTTTGTTTTGAATGAATTGTTGTCTTTGATCCCACTTTTGAATGAATCTTTTTTTATTTTTTTTTATATATATAATTAAGAACCGAACCAAAATCGAGAACAACTAAATCGATAAATATATATTATATTTGGTTGGTTTTGGTTTTGATTTTAAACTTTGACTAATAACTGACCCAAATAATGGAGTTTTTATTAATTAAAGAAGTCAAAATAATGAAATTTTCGTTTAATTGTAATTCAGTTACTAAGAAAAAAACATAAAATTTTGAAAAGAAAATATAATGCATTCTTATGCATTACTATACAACAAAATTATAACATGTATTAATTTAAATGACATGAAAATTACTCCCTCCATTTTTTTTTAACTTGTTTAATTTTAATTTGACATACATATTAAGAAAATAATAATTGGTTTAGTGAGTTTATCATTTTATTCTTATTAATATATAGACTTCCAAACATACTTAGTTATTACATTTTTCAAAAATATTAATTCAATATTAATAAATTAAAGATACGATAAAAAAAACTATCCGTCTTGATTTGTCAAAAATGACAAATAAAAAAAGAAATCAAATTAAAAAAATTTAATGAGTAAATAGAGACGGATGGTGTATTTTTAATATGTATACCTAAGGAGTTGATTCGACACAACATCATATAATTTAGTGCACTAACATTAACTGTTAAAGTCTCAATCTTAAAGATTGTTTGTACCTCTCACTTTATTTTCAATTTTAAAATATTGGATATTGTTGAAAAAAACATCCATTACATTGCAACAAAAAAAATGAGTTGATACATAAATCTTCTACATATCATCTTTTCTTTATTACTTAATTAAAAACTATCTAAATATTTCTTTTCACAAAAACTTTCCTTCTACCTGATTTTCTTCCGATTTTTTAAAATTATGTCATTCGTGAACAATGATAAATTGATACAACACAATATATTACATATTTTTCAGAGCTTTTATATATCTCGTAATTTAGTGCTCTAACATTTATTATTTTTGAAATAATAAATTGATCTGACGTAGTTCGCAACCCATATAATGTTGAATTAGACTTGGTATTTTTAATCTATTAAAATAATAAACTAGCTCAATTTGGTCCCTTAAATTAGCCCATATGTCATTTTGTGAACCATGATGAATTGATACAACAAAATATATTATATATATTTTTAGTATCCATATATATCTATTCATTATTTTTAAATAATAGAAAATGTCAGTGAGATAATTGAACTTGAAACTCGAAAGAGGTTGAAATTAAAATGTCATAAATATTCAAAATTTAAAGTTGATTGATTAAAAGAATTATTGAACTCGCGAATCAATTCAAGTAAATGACAAACTCAAGTATACAATTTCATTCATTTTGTTTTATTATCATTTTATTACAGGTTAGTTATACCACATTTTTTTTGTTGTCGTGTAATGGACTCTTTTTTCAACAATATCCAATTTTTTACCCTTGAAAATAGAGTGATAGGTTCACCCAATCTATGGGATTACAATTTGTATTTTAGCAATTCTGACTTATCGATCAACGCTAGTGCACTACACTATCGGAATTTTAGAGATGCTAAAAAATTGTTTAATGTATTGTGGCAAATTAAGTCACCCTATGTTACAAAAACACTTGGTCTTAGGAGATGTGGAAAAAGACAAGGAATTGTTATTGTGGAAAAGATACATCCATTTAGCAATTGGTTCAATGACACACAAAAACCTGGAATGTGAAAGATTTTTGGAGATCGTTGTACTTATATTGGACTGAGATATGCTTTTCAAAAAAAATTCCAGTAAATTTATAATAATTATCTATGTTGATTTAACTTTTTAAAGATATTTGTTAATTATTTTATTTTGATTATTTTTTAGGCAAATAATGTGGGGATTGGAGGTCATTCACAAAATCTCTTATAACCATGGAAATTTGATTGATGGAGTTTTCATAGGAAACGATAGGAATATTCAATTGAGCAACTTTTGGACCTTTGATAGTATGTTTTGAATATTTGAATTTAAGAATTTATAAGTAATTTTTTTTATCTTTTTAGTAATTATTTACGTTGAAACTTGTAGATGATATTCAGACTCTTAAACAAGACTTCAGAGATTTTTTAAGCTTAATTGAAACAACCACTTCAAATCATCCAGTGCCAAAACTAGTAAATACTGCGGTAAGTGTAGACATTCAAAACCTTAAAGTTGATCAATTAAGAAGTTTGTTCAACTCCATCCTTGATAAAACACAATTCTTGTAAGTGACAATATGAGGTATCCAATTTCATTTTATTATGCTTGATTAATCATTAATTTATTTTATTATTATCTCTAGGCACCTATACTTTGGGGAATTCCACATAAAAGGGTTTTTTAGCAGGTTGAACAATCTTATGAAACAAGATGATTATTCTGCTCGTCACTATTTCAAGCCTCCAACTGCTGGCTGGGAGACAAAAATTTTACGAACTAATTCCTTTGAAGTTTTTAACAACACTACTGGATTATGAGAGCGAAATCCTAGGTATAAACAGTAGGCTGGAATAATCGTGTTTATTAGAACTGTTGTGAACACACACATTTTATAGTCAATCCTTTCAATGAGATTGAACTCACGTTTTCTGGGATCGCGAGAACTATTTATAATAGCTTTGTCATAGGATCATATTGAAACTGCAATCTAAGCTAGAGCTACATACCTAAAAATCATCAAAGACGGAGAGAGATGAACTCTATAATGATTAGACAATTGAAGTTCCCATTTTTCAAGAGGTAAGACTTCTCTTTTAATTTAATTCGATATATTCATTGAACATTTGTTCTTATATTTTATTTTATTTTTAGGGTCGAGGAAAGTTAGGTTGAATTTTTTTTATCAAATAGTTCTTTAAACGAAGGGTTGAATTTTTTGGTCCTTGACCTAATATCGAATTTACCCGTGGGAAATATTTTGTATGGTCCAACACCTAGAATAGTAATCTTTATTAGGAATTAGTGCGAACACAACTTTTTTTAATTGATCCTTTCAATGAGATCGAGTTGATATATTTTGAGATTTCGGGTATTATTAAAAATAATAGCTTTGAAGGGAAAATGTTATAAATTTACTGAAACTTTTTTTTAACTTATCTTCTACTCTAATACACGTTTAAAGTAAATTTAATAACATAAATCTTTCATCTATCATGTTTTTCTCTGTTATTCAATCAAATATATATGATATCTTTTTCACAAAACCATTCTTTTTTATGATTTTCTCCAGATTTTCTAAAATATGTCATTTAATGTACCATGATGAGTTGATACAATACAATATATTATATATTATTTCAACATTCATAAATATCTTTTTGATTCTATTTTTTTTTTATAAATGTATTATATTCAAGTACATTAACATTCATTGTTAAAGTCGAATCCTTAAATTTAACTCACAGTCTCAAATGCTATTTTTTTTTTAAAAAAAAAAACTGGCCCAGTGCAACCCTCAATCCTTATAGTGGTGGATAGGGCATGATATTTTTGTCTCATTAATTTAAAATTAGCCCAATCTGATCCCACAAACTTCAAAACTCATAAGAACTAGTCAATATCTCATATTCAAGTGCACTAAAATTCATTATTGAATCGAATTCAAAATTTTAACTCACAATCCCAAATGTAATTTTTTTAAATGATAGACGGGTCCGACGCAACCTGCAACTCATATAGTGGTGGAATGGGCTTGAATGAATCATTTAAAAATAAATAAATTATGTATGGTTAATAACCGAATAACTGAATCAAAATCGAGAACAACCAAACCGATAAATTTATATTGTATTTGATATGTTTTGATTTTATAATTTAAAAATCAATAAAATCAGTTTTTTTTAACTTTGACTAATAACTGACCCAAATCGACCCGTGAACACCCCTATAATAATGATCATACTGAAAAATAATGGAGTTTTTATTAATTGAAGAAGTCAAAATAATGAATTTTTCGTATGAAAAAAGGTAAAATTTTGAAAAGAAAATATAATGCATTCTTATGCATTACTATACAACAAAATTATAATAGTATAGCCTCTTCTTGTTTAAATAACTTGTTCCACTTCAATAATAGTAGTGATTGGATCAAACTGTCTATGCATAGAAAAATTAATATATTCACATACTTTTAAATCTTATATATAAAGTAGATAAAATGAAATGTTATATTGATTCTATTTTAAATAGTTCACTTATATTGAATATTAAAAAAGTTACTCATGTACAACATGATTCAGACCTAATCACAAAAAATATTCTCGATAAGCAAAGTAGCTTACCCTCAAATATGCTTAATTGGAAGGTTTTTTTTTTAACATAGAGTAGGATTACTTGATAAAACAATACATATAATTTAGGAATATTTTTAAAATGTACCGTATAAGGAAAATAATTATATTATATTGTTTATATTTTAAAACTACACCCGCATAATCCTTTTTTTAAAAACAATATTGCTTATGTATTAATATACATTTGTTGTACAGAAATGCACAGACATGCATAAATTTATATTACTGTAAAAGTATGAAGGTTCTAATTATAAATATTGATAGACAAAACTGTCAATTAATTTTTTTTCCTCAAATAATTGTCATTTAATAAACAAATAAGTAAATAAATAAATATATATACACGCACACATTGTATCTACATTGTATAAATATGTATAAACATTGATTAGAACATCTTCTGATCATCACCACATCTCCATTTTAATATCAAAATCGCCAAAACGGAAGGAGAAGAAATATTGGATTGTCTAAGGCAAATATATGAAAAAATTATATTAATAAGCATATTTTATGTATTTACTATACATAATTATAGTTTAAAAGAAGGAAAAAGAACATTTGTACCTCGAAAAGATTGTTCAATTACTATTTGATACCATTAGAGTATATAAATACCATCAAAGTATATAAATACTCTGATGGTATCAAGGATGACAAATCAGTGGTTCAGTGAACAGTACAAGGGGGCAGTTGGGTAAATAGTTTGGACCATGGGTCCTGTCAAGGCAAATATATTTGATTGAGTTCCAATTTGGATAAATAGTTAAGACAGTTCTGGCAGTGTGAGCGAGAAGTTGTATCATCACATAGCTCATGTGATGGTTGTCAGTTAGAGAATCTCCCAAATAAGAGTAAAGGGTATTTTATTGTATTTTTATATACATTCTTTAGTTGACATCTATTATTTATAAAGCTTTAATTATTGCATCTCTTATTGTTGCTTTTGTATTGAAGTTGAGTTGATGTGAGTATTCTTCTAGTCTTATCTATTCAGTTACCCATGCTTCCAATTCTACTTGCATGCTCGTACCCTCAATGTATTAATATCATTCGACCTGCATCTTATAAGGATGCAGATACAGGTGTTCAACATCATTAACAGACGCTTCGTTGAGATCATTTGACATTCCAGTTAGTTTTGGTGAACCTCCTTGCATTCCGAAGGATTTTCCCTTTTCAGTTTAGTCTTGTTAGGGTGTTATGGGTCTTGTCCCAATATCCATGTTGAACTATAGATGCTTTATAGATCGATAGAGTTGAGGAGTCATTCTATATTTACTTTTCCTTGAGTTGTTTTACAAACTATAAATTGTAACATCTCGCACCTAGAAACAACTATAAAGAGTTTAAAATATGAAAATATTGATTTTTGGAAAGAATAAGGAAATCTGGAAATTTTGTCTAAGTTAAGGAAGTGAGTTTTGGCCATTTTCAAATGGCCATAACTCCTAGCTCAGGAGGAATTAGGAGCATATTTTGATATGGTTGGAAAACCCTTGGAGAGATCTTTCCAACGCCACCGAGTTTGTGAAATTCCGACATCGTATGAGTGAGATATGCCTTCCGGAAGTTGGGTTGTTAGATTGAGGAAAGGCTCAATCCGGATTTAGGGAAGGGCAAAGTAATCTTTTCTCTAATTAATTTCCTAATTCGTTTTTAGGGATTTATTGGGGTAAAAACATGACTTAGTCAGTTTGGAGAATTGAGAAATACGCTTAGGGCTTGGAGAAGAGAGAAAAGAAGAAAGAAAGTGAGAAAAAGGCAAGAATTCGTCAAGATCATCCAAGCTTGCGAGTGGAATTCGTCGGGGGTGATCCCTATTAAGGTATGTGAGATCTTTCTGTGTTGGGTTAGTTCACCCACACACCAACTTGTTTCAATCCTTTGGTTTGGAGTTGTTTACATGTTGAAAAGTGAGGTTATTGAAGAACAAATTGTAGAATTCTTGTTGGTTGAATTGTTAATGCTTGGGGGTTGATTTGATTCATGTTTCCGGGCTGTTTTTCGAGTTAGATTGATGGTGTATTGAGAGTACAATTGATCCTAAGTGTTTGGGGAAAGAACTAGGGAAGATTGGAGGATTTAGAGATGAAAAACGAAGAAGAAAATCGGGGATTTTCTGGGCAAGGGCTTGGGGCGTCGCGCCTGCCAGAGAGCCACAAAAGTTCCTCTGAACATTGGCCTCTGGCGCGTCGCGCCAGCCAGAGCCCTCTTGTCACGCCCCGAGCCTACACCCTGGGCGGGACCGGCACCTGGAGACCATTGCTGGTCCCAGGCGAACCCTTGGCCTGGCTTTCTTAACTCAGCGGAAACCTAACTCAACAGAATAACTCAATGCAATGCAAAGACATAAACAACTTAACTAATAAAAGTATGGCCCAAAGGGCAACTCGAGTCTCAAAATAGAATATTTACATATATATACGTATACATGGATGAGAGACTCAAAACTAACTGACTGTCTATTGAAGCCTCTAATATACTGAGATGGATGTGGGGACAGACCCCGCAACATCCTAATAGAACAAAACTAAGTACACAAAATAATTGAGTCCTCCGGAATGCAAGGAGGCTCACCACAGACTCTGGAGTGCTCAGCTGGATCAACGACGTGCAGGATGCTGATCCGGGGTACCTGTATCTGCATCATAAAACGATGCAGGCCAACTGGCATCAGTACATGGAATGTACGAATATGTGAGCTGGAAAAGCTGAACCACAACTTAAGCTTGAAAGGAGAACAAGAGATCACTTACCTTGACTCTGTTCGACTCATATACATAACTGGACTCAAAGTAAAGCAACAAGACACGAGCCATACATATAAAGCTTGTAAAAGAATGTAAACAACTTAGATCGTTAAGGATAAAATGACAACAAACTCCACTTTTCTTTTATAAACATAATACAGCTTTTGTGGGAGGTTCTTTAACCGACAACCACCACTACGAGCCTTAGTGATGATACAACGTTTTACCTCACGTTGCCAAAGGACCATCCTATACCTTGCCATCGATATAGGACCTTACTTTTGCTTAGTGGATCCACTAGCCTAATCTTACGTGATCATCTTAAAAGAATGATACGTCAAGTCCCATGTTGGCGCATGGTTCTTATGGAGAGTTGAGTTAATATGAACTCGTGTCCCCAATTCGGTGCTCAATACTACTCCCAAAAATACTTTGGCTCATGCTTTTAAAATAACTTCTTTCTTTAGTTTGAGATAATTACTCAAGCTTAGCCCAAAGGCTCTTTTGGAAAACATGGTTCCTTTCTTGCTTAAACGTAAAAACATTTAAAAACTTCTTTGGGAAGTACATAGTTCCCTAATAACTTTGGAGAAATGGACACGACTCTTTACTCCTTACTTTACTTGAACTCTTTACTTTTGACTTGACTTGAAACTCTTAACTTACTTGAGACTTGAAACGACGTTAAGACGTTCAATAACGACTCTTGAAAAACTTTAAAGACTTGCCTTGACTTGCTTAACTTCTAAGCTTGGCTCTAACTCCACTTGACTTCTAACTTCACTTGACTTGATCCTAACTTTCTTGAATTATGGATTCAAGGACTTGATTGGTATTGGAAGGACCTCATGATGTTTAGGAATGATTTAGGAATGATTTGGAACAACCAAACTTAAGAAAATTTTTGAGGATAAATTCTGAAAACAGTGGAGTCCGCGTCCAGTCCGCGACGCGGAGCAGATTTTGTTCACAGAGGGAACAAGTCCGCGACACGGACTTGTTTCATGTAAGAAGCCCGACTTTTCTCCTTCATTTTTCGAACTCTAAACCCTCTTCACTTCAAAGGTTCTAGCCCCAATCACTTAGGAACATAAAATCCCTCAACATTCAATAGAATACCACTCAAAAAAACACAATCCAATCATGTCCCACCACCAACCATATTTCCACAACAACAACTAACAACTTTAACAACTTCAACCACAACAACTCACAACTTTAACAACAAAGCCAATCCTTTCTTAATGAATAAAAGGGGTTAGGTGTGTGGGGGAAAGGATCACCCAACACTAAAAGCTCACATACCTTGGTAGGGATCACCCCCGACGAAATTCCACGATGATCTTGACGGAACTTGCTTGATCTTCCTCTTTCTTCCCTTCTTCTTCTCCTTCTTCTCTTCTTCCTCTCTTCTTCACTCTCAAACCCTAGCCTTCACTCTCTTAAAAATGGAAAAAATGACCCAAATATCAGCCTAACACAACAATATATCTTCAAAAGAATTGGCTAGGGAAAAGACTAAAATGCCCTTAATGATTCCCGGACGGATTTCCTTGTCAACTGCCTAACTTTCAAAGGCCATAACTCGCTCATACGAACTCGGAATTGAGCAAACTCGGCGGCGTTGGAAAGATCGTTCCGAGGGCTATGCAACCATAACTGGAAATAATTCTAACTCGTCATGAGCTATCAGTTACGACTGATCAAAGTTGGCCAAAAACTCACCTTTTCCATACTTAGCCAAAATTTCCAGATTTTCAAATCCTTTCCAAAAATTGAAAATTTTCAATTCTAAGCCTCTTCAATTATTTCACATTGCCGGATGTTACAATATCTCCCCCTTGGGAACATTCGTCCTCGAATGAGGTTACTTTTACAAAACTAAGGGTGTAACATCAAACTCAAACACCCAACAAGCAATCATGCAAACAACAACAACGACGACATGCCCACTATATATTAAAGAGCACTAAGAAGGAAATTAATACCTTAATCCGCATTCCCTCCGGATTCAAAAAGATGAGGATATTTCTTCTTCATGTCCTCTTCGGCTTCCCAAGTGGCTTCCTCAACAAATTGGTTCCTCCAAAGGACCTTGACTGATGCCACATCTTTCGTTCTCAACCTACGAACTTGGCGATCTAAAATCTGAACCGGCACCTCCTCATAAGATAAGTTATCCTTGATCTTAACACTTTCAGTCGGTAGGATCAATGAAGGATCACCTATGCACTTCTTCAACATGGAGATGTGAAATACCGGATGAACCGTTGCTAGTTCCTGTGGTAACTCCAACTCATAAGCAACATTGCCAATCCTCTTGGCTATGCGATAAGGTCCAATATACCGGGGACTAAGTTTCCCCTTCTTACCAAACCTCATAACGCCTTTCATGGGTGAAACCTTCAAATATACCCAATCACCTACTTCAAACTCTAACGCCCTTCTCCTAACATCAGCGTAGGATTTCTGGCGACTCTATGCCGTTTTCAACCTCTCTTGAATCACTTTCACCTTCTCCATAGCTTGGTGAACTAAATCTGGTCCTATCAACCGAGCTTCACCAACTTCGAACCATCCAATAGGAGATCTACATCTTCTCCCATATAGAGCCTCGTATGGAGCCATCTGGATGCTAGAATGATAACTGTTGTTGTATGCAAACTCAATGAGAGGTAGGTGATCATCCCAGTTGCCTTTGAAATCGATCACACAAGCTCTCAACATATCTTCTAAGGTCTGAATAGTGCGCTCTGCTTGCCCATCAGTCTGAGGATGAAATGCAGTACTTAAGCTCACCTTTGAACCCAAACCCTTCTGAAAAGATTTCCAGAACTGTGCACTAAACTGTGCACCTCTATCTGAAATAATAGAGATTGGGACCCCATGAAGCCTCACTATCTCTTGAATATACAACTTGGCATAATCTTCTGCTGTATTGGTAGTCTTTACCGGTAGAAAATGAGCTGACTTTGTCATTCTGTCGACAACCACCCAAATGGAATCATGCTGTCTACGAGACCTTGGCAACCCTGTGATGAAATCCATATTGATCATCTCCCACTTCCACTCTGGAAGTTCTATCCTCTGAGCCAAACCACCGGGCCTTTGGTGTTCAACTTTCACTTGTTGGCAATTTGGACATTTAGCAACAAACTCAGCAATGCCCTTCTTCATGCCATTCCACCAATAAACTTCTCGCAAATCACGATACATCTTGGTGGAACCTGGATGAATAGAATATCTGGAGTTGTGAGCTTCCTCCATAATCTTCTCTTGGAGTCCATCTACCATAGGTACACACAATCTACCTTGATACCTCAATACGCCATCTCCCCCTTGTTCAAAAGCTAATACTCTTTGCTTATGAACATTTGCCTTCAACTCAAGCAAAATGGGATCTTGATCTTGCTTCTTTTTCACTTCTGACATTAATGATGACTCGGCCCTGCTCGTCACCACTATTCCTCCTTCTGCGGAATCTGTAAAGCTGACTCCCAGGCATGACAGTCTGTGCACATCTTTTGCTAACCCTCTCCTTCCTTCTTCAATATGGGCGGTGCTACCCATAGACAACCTGCTCAAAGAATCAGCAACAACATTAGCCTTACCTGGGTGGTAAAGAATACTCAGGTCATAATCCTTGAGTAACTCTAACCACCTCCTCTGCCTGAGATTAAGATCCTTCTGAGTAAGCACGTATTGAAGGCTCTTGTGATCAGTGAATATGTCGACATGCACACCATACAAGTAATGACGCCATATCTTCAAAGCAAATACTACAGCAGCTGGCTCTAAGTCATGGGTTGGGTAGTTCCTCTCATGAACCTTCAACTGTCTAGAGGCATAAGCTATAACTTTGTCATTCTGCATTAAGACACAACCCAAACCAACTCTAGATGCATCACAATACACCACAAAACCTTGAGTACCTTCTGGTAGCGTCAAAATTGGAGCTGTAATCAATCTCTTCTTCAATTCCTGAAAGCTTTTCTCACAAGCTTCAGACCATTGGAATTTCGCGGCCTTCCGAGTCAACTTTGTCAAAGGAGATGCAATAGACGAGAACCCCTCAACAAACCTTCTATAATAACCAGCTAAACCCAAGAAACTCCTAATTTCAGTTGGAGATGTGGGTCTAGGCCAATTCTGCACTGCCTCAATTTTCCGAGTATCAACTTTAATTCCATCACCGGTCACAATGTGGCCTAGGAACGCCACAGACTTAAGCCAAAACTCACACTTAGAGAACTTGGCATACAACTCCTTATCTTTCAAAGTCTGAAGAACTGTTCTGAGATGACTAGCATGATCTTCTTCATTCCTTGAATAGACTAGTATATCATCAATAAAGACAATAACAAACATATCTAAATAAGGTTTAAAGACTCTATTCATCAGGTCCATGAAAGCTGCAGGCGCATTAGTCAAACCAAAGGACATGACCAAAAACTCATAATGACCATACCTGGTCCTGAAAGCTGTCTTTGGGATATCACAATCCCTTACCCTTAACTGATGATAGCCTGATCGAAGGTCAATCTTTGAAAAACAGGTGGCACCCTGAAGCTGGTCGAAAAGATCATCAATCCTCGGAAGAGGGTACTTGTTCTTGATGGTAACCTTATTCAACTGACGGTAGTCTATACACATTCTAAGGGAACCATCTTTCTTCTTCACAAACAAAACCGGAGCACCCCAAGGTGAGACACTCGGTCGAATGAAACCCTTTTCTAGGAGATCTTTCAACTGCTCTTTCAACTCTTTCAACTCTGCTGGTGCCATTCTATATGGAGGAATAGAGATAGGACGAGTGTCTGGAATGAGATCTATGCCGAAATCTATCTCTCTCTCAGGAGGAATTCCGGGTAGATCATCAGGAAACACTTCTGGAAACTCTCTTACTATAGGAACCGACTGAAAATAAGGTATCTCAACACTAGAGTCATGAACTCGGACTAAGTGATAGATACAACCCTTCGAAACTAACTTTCTTGCCTTAAGGTACGAAATAAAACGACCCTTAGGCACTGCTGAACTGCTACTCCACTCTATGACTGACTCATTCGGAAACTGAAACTTGACCACTCGAGTTCTACAATCTATCGATGCATAACAAGCATGAAGCCAATCCATACCTAAAATGACATCGAAATCTACCATGTCTAACTCAATCAAATCAACCATGGTGCTCTTGTGATTGATAGAAACAGGACAATCACGATAAACTCTTTCAGCTAGAATAGATTCCCCAACAGGTGTAGAGACACAAAAGGGTTCACAAAGTCTTTCAGGAAGAACATCAAACTTATTCGCAACATAAGGAGTTACAAAAGATAAACTTGCTCCTGGATCTAACAAAGCATATACATCAAAAGCAAAGACTTTGATCATACCAGTGACAACATTCGGAGAGTTCTCTTGCTCATGGCGACTGGTGATAGCATAAAGGCGATTTGCTCCTCCACCGGTACTAGAAGTAGCTCCTCTAGGTGCCATCCTGTCTGGGGGAGCAACTGATGAAGATTGGGTCCTACTACCCAAACTTCCACTACCTTGATTATTCTTAGGGCACTCCTTCACGAAGTGACCCTCTTGCCCACACTTAAAACATCCTGTCTGGCCATCACGACATTTGCCTGGGTGGGTTCTACCACACCTAGCACATGCAGGAAACAAACTGCTTCTTTGTGACACACTACCTGAGGACTGTACTGGTCTAGCCTTGAAGTCCTTCGAATTCTGGCCATTGTGACCACCTCTGTACCTTGGTGCGGGTGCGCTAACAGATGATGGAGCAGGTCCCTTTTGCCTTTCTTGGAAGGACGGACGATTCACATTACCTTTCTGCTGCCCAGGCTCATTACCGGTCTTGGCTCTCTTACTCCTGAACTCTTCCCTATCCCTCAGCTTCTCTTCCTCAACCTGCTGTACATAGACCATTAATCTGGATATGTCCATGTCCCCGATAAGCATTGCCGCCCTACCTTCCTTGCTCGACAACCGAGACAGCCCAGCAACGAACAGACTCATTCTATTCCTCATGTCTGCAACCATCTCCGGGGCATAGCGGGATAGTTGTGAGAACTTCAGACTGTACTCATGAACACTCAAGGACTCCTGCTTAAGTGTGAGGAACTTACGTACCTTGGCCTCTCTCAATTCTCGAGGAAAGAAATGCCCCAAGAAAGCTTCCTCGAAATAGGCCCAACTCGCAGGTGGTGCATTCTCAGCTCTGCCCCCTTTCCACTGGTCAAACCATGTTCTAGCAACATCCTTCAGCTGATACGCAGCTAGTTCAACCCGCTCAGTGTCTGCTACATGCATTACATCAAAAATCCTCTTCAACTCCTCAATGAAGTTCTCTGGGTCCTCAGTAGTGCTTGATCCCATGAAACTCGGAGGATTCATCCCCAAGAACTCACGGATCCTTGAAGTGTCAGCTCCTTCATGTCGAACTCCCCTTTGCTGACCCACCTGATTGGCTACAGCTTGACTCAACATCCTAATTGCCTCTCTGAACTCGGCATTAGAAACTTCCCCTTGATCTTGCACTCCCGGTGCATAGGGTAACTCTTGCTCATCAACATAGCGTCTAGGAAGACGCCCTCTACCAACTCTTCGTGGAGGCATGACTATCTGAAAACACGCGCAAGCACGAATTAAAAGGAAACTCTTTAGAGATCAACTCTAGCGCACGAGATGAGTATAAAAAAAAATGAGAAATTTTCCTAAATGTTGCAGCCTCCTAATTATAGATGTGGCGCGCTTCACACCGATAACTAGGACTCTACAGACACGGCTTCATAGACACCCTAGAACTCTTGAACTCTGTGCTCTGATACCAAGTTTGTCACTCCCCGAGCCTACACCCTGGGCGGGACCGGCACCTGGAGACCATTGCTGGTCCCAGGCGAACCCTTGGCCTGGCTTTCTTAACTCAGCGGAAACCTAACTCAACAGAATAACTCAATGCCATGCAAAGACATAAACAACTTAACTAATAAAAGTATGGCCCAAAGGGCAACTCGAGTCTCAAAATAGAATATTTACATATATATACGTATACATGGATGAGAGACTCAAAACTAACTGACTGTCTATTGAAGCCTCTAATATACTGAGATGGATGTGGGGACAGACCCCGCAACATCCTAATAGAACAAAACTAAGTACACAAAATAATTGAGTCCTCCGGAATGCAAGGAGGCTCACCACAGACTCTGGAGTGCTCAGCTGGATCAACGACGTGCAGGATGCTGATCCGGGGTACCTGTATCTGCATCATAAAACGATGCAGGCCAACTGGCATCAGTACATGGAATGTACGAATATGTGAGCTGGAAAAGCTGAACCACAACTTAAGCTTGAAAGGAGAACAAGAGATCACTTACCTTGACTCTGTTCGACTCATATACATAACTGGACTCAAAGTAAAGCAACAAGACACGAGCCATACATATAAAGCTTGTAAAAGAATGTAAACAACTTAGATCGTTAAGGATAAAATGACAACAAACTCCACTTTTCTTTTATAAACATAATACAGCTTTTGTGGGAGGTTCTTTAACCGACAACCACCACTACGAGCCTTAGTGATGATACAACGTTTTACCTCACGTTGCCAAAGGACCATCCTATACCTTGCCATCGATATAGGACCTTACTTTTGCTTAGTGGATCCACTAGCCTAATCTTACGTGATCATCTTAAAAGAATGATACGTCAAGTCCCATGTTGGCGCATGGTTCTTATGGAGAGTTGAGTTAATATGAACTCGTGTCCCCAATTCGGTGCTCAATACTACTCCCAAAAATACTTTGGCTCATGCTTTTAAAATAACTTCTTTCTTTAGTTTGAGATAATTACTCAAGCTTAGCCCAAATGCTCTTTTGGAAAACATGGTTCCTTTCTTGCTTAAACGTAAAAACATTTAAAAACTTCTTTGGGAAGTACATAGTTCCCTAATAACTTTGGAGAAATGGACACGACTCTTTACTCCTTACTTTACTTGAACTCTTTACTTTTGACTTGACTTGAAACTCTTAACTTACTTGAGACTTGAAACGACGTTAAGACGTTCAATAACGACTCTTGAAAAGCTTTAAAGACTTGCCTTGACTTGCTTAACTTCTAAGCTTGGCTCTAACTCCACTTGACTTCTAACTTCACTTGACTTGATCCTAACTTTCTTGAATTATGGATTCAAGGACTTGATTGGTATTGGAAGGACCTCATGATGTTTAGGAATGATTTAGGAATGATTTGGAACAACCAAACTTAAGAAAATTTTTGAGGATAAATTCTGAAAACAGTGGAGTCCGCGTCCAGTCCGCGACGCAGAGCAGATTTTGTTCACAGAGGGAACAAGTCCGCGACACGGACTTGTTTCATGTAAGAAGCCCGACTTTTCTCCTTCATTTTTCGAACTCTAAACCCTCTTCACTTCAAAGGTTCTAGCCCCAATCACTTAGGAACATAAAATCCCTCAACATTCAATAGAATACCACTCAAAAAAACACAATCCAATCATGTCCCACCACCAACCATATTTCCACAACAACAACTAACAACTTTAACAACTTCAACCACAACAACTCACAACTTTAACAACAAAGCCAATCCTTTCTTAATGAATAAAAGGGGTTAGGTGTGTGGGGGAAAGGATCACCCAACACTAAAAGCTCACATACCTTGGTAGGGATCACCCCCGACGAAAATCCACGATGATCTTGACGGAACTTGCTTGATCTTCCTCTTTCTTCCCTTCTTCTTCTCCTTCTTCTCTTCTTCCTCTCTTCTTCACTCTCAAACCCTAGCCTTCACTCTCTTAAAAATGGAAAAAATGACCCAAATATCAGCCTAACACAACAATATATCTTCAAAAGAATTGGCTAGGGAAAAGACTAAAATGCCCTTAATGGTTCCCGGACGGATTTCCTTGTCAACTGCCTAACTTTCAAAGGCCATAACTCACTCATACGAACTCGGAATTGAGCAAACTCGGCGGCGTTGGAAAGATCGTTCCGAGGGCTATGCAACCATAACTGGAAATAATTCTAACTCGTCATGAGCTATCAGTTACGACTGATCAAAGTTGTCCAAAAACTCACCTTTTCCATACTTAGCCAAAATTTCCAGATTTTCAAATCCTTTCCAAAAATTGAAAATTTTCAATTCTAAGCCTCTTCAATTATTTCACATTGCCGGATGTTACACCTCTGAAGTTCGAGGGCTGGCGCCCCGCGCCTCTCAGAGCGCCAGGGATGCTAGTTCTCCCCATTCGTTTCCCACATTTTCGTACTAGTTCCTAAGCGATGTACCTATGTTTCCTAGTCGATTCTAACACTCTAAGGTACATCTAAACATCATGAAATCATCCATAAACATGAGATCATGAACCTTGAATCCATAATCTAATTCAAGGAAAGTTAAGATCAAAGTCAAAGAAGTTAAGAGTCAAGTCTAGAAGTTAAGAAGCAAGTCAAAGTAAAGTTTCTTAAAGGTTTCAAGAATCCTTATTAAACGTTTTAACTTCGTTTTAAGGATCAAATTTCAAGTAAAGCAAAGAGTAAGAGTTGAGTTCATTTCTCATGAAAAGCTATTAGGGAACTAAGTATTCCCAAATAGTTTATAAATGTTTTCTCATTTGAACAAGAAAAGGGAACATCGATTCCAAGAGAGCTTTTAAGTTAAGTTTTGAGTAATTATCTCAATTCAAAGAAAGAGTTTTGTTTTTACAAACATATGAGCTAAGTATATTTGGGAGTAGTATTGAGCACCGATATGGGGATGCGAGTTCATATTAACTCAAATCTCCATGAACCATGTAGCCAACATGGGTAGTAAAGGATCATAGTTTTTAGATGACTCCTTAAGATGCTTTTAGCATAAACTAATGGATCCACTAAGTTAAGTGTTCTATATGACGGCAAAGTATAGGATAGTTCTGGCAGTGTGGGAAAGACGTTGTATCACCACTTAGGCTCATAGTGGTGGTTGTCGGTTAGAGAATCTCCCACTAAAGTTATATTACTTTTATATATAAGTAAAGTTGAGTTTGTTATCGCTTTATCTTTAACGAACTAAGTTGTTTACACTGTTTTACAAGCTTTATATATATTGCATGTGTCTTACTGCTTTATATTGAGTTCAGTTATTCATGAGTTGAACAGAGCCAAGGTAAGTGTTCCTTTGTACTCCTTTCAAGCTTAAGTTGTTGTTTAGCATTCCAACTCGCATACTCGTACATTCAATGTACTGATGCCAGTTGACCTACATCTTATTATGATGCAGACGCAGGTAACCAGGATCAGCATCCAGTGCGCCGTTGATCCAGTTGAGCACTCCAGAGTCAGTGGTGAGCCTCCTTGCATTCCAGAGGACTCTTTTATTTCGCTTTCCTAGTTTTCTTTATTAGAATGTTGTGGGGTCTGTCCCAACATCCATCTCAGTATTATAGAGGCTTCATAGACAGTCAGACAATTAGTTTTGAGTCTCTCAGCTATGTATTTACAGATACTTTGTTTTGAGACATAAGTTGCCATTTTGGCTAAGATGTTATTATTTAAACTATTACTTGAGTTTTCTTTGTTGAGTTAAGTCTTCCGCTGAGTTAAGTAAGCTAGGCCAAGGGTTCGCTTGGGGCCAGCAATGGTCTTCTAGTGCCGGCCA
The DNA here is from genome assembly GCA_036553675.1 of Solanum okadae. Lineage (NCBI taxonomy): Eukaryota > Viridiplantae > Streptophyta > Magnoliopsida > Solanales > Solanaceae > Solanum > Solanum okadae. The sequence continues at coordinate 15,043,898 of CM071678.1, read as the reverse complement.
CGTCCAGGGTGTAGACTCGAGGCGTGATAAACTTGGTATCAGAGCACAGAGTCCAAGAGTCCTTGGGAGTCTATGAATTTTTTTATGTAAAGTCCTAGCTATCGGTGTGAAGCGCGCCACATGTATAATTAGGAGGCTGTAACATTTAGGAAATTCTTCACTTCCTTCATATCCATCTCGTGCGTTAGAGTTTATCTCTAAAAAATTCCTTCTAATTCGTGCTTGTGCGTGTTTCAGATAACATGCCTCCACGAAGAGCAGCACGAGGTCGTCCAACTAGGAGAAATGTTGAACCACAAGAGCAAAGGGTACCTAATGCACCAAACGTGCAACCTCAGGGCGAGGTCACTAATGCTGAATTCCATGAGGCTATCCGGATGCTAAGCCAAGCTGTGACTAACCAGGTTGGGCAGCCAAGAGAACCAAGGCAAGATGAGGCTGACACTTCGAGGATTCGTGAATTCTTGAGAATGAATCCTCCCAGTTTCACTGGTTCGGTCACCACTGAAGATCCGAAATTTTTTGTTGAGGAACTGAAGAAGGTTTTTGAGGTGATGCATGTTGCTGACGTAGGAAGGGTTGAACTAGCTGCATATCAACTGAAGGATGTTGCTAGAACATGGTTCAATCAGTGGAAGGGGGTAGACCTGAGGATGCACCACCTGCTAGTTGGGCTTGTTCCGAAGAAGCCTTCTTGGGGCGTTTCTTTCCCTGAAAACTGAAGGAGGCTAAGGTATGAGAGTTTCTTACACTGAAACAGGATTCCTTGAGCGTGCATGGGTATGGGTTGAAGTTCACCCAGCTATCCCGCTATGCTCCTGAAATGATTAAGGACATGAGGAGCAGAATAAGCTTGTTTATTACTGGCTTGGGTCGTCTGTCAAGCAAAGAGGGCAGGGCAGCGATGCTGATAGGTGACTTGGACATATCAAGGTTGATGGTTTATGTGCAGCGGGTTGAGGAAGAGAAGCTCAGAGACAGGGAATAGTTCAGAAGTAAGAAAGCGAAGACAGGGAATGAGTTTGGGCAACAAAAAGGCAATGTGAATCATTCGTCCTTTCAGCAGAAGCAAAAGGGGCCTGCTCCATCATCTGCTAGTGCACCTACACCTCGAAACAAAGGCGAATATTATGGTCAGAATTCACAGAACTTCAGATCTAAACCAGCGCAGTCCCAGGGTAGTGTGGCACAAAGAGGTAGTTGGGCTCCTGCATGTGCTAAGTGTGATAGAACCCACCCAGGTAAGTGTCGTGATGGCTTGACAAGTTGTTTCAAGTGTGGACAAGAAGGGCACTTCTTGAAAGAGTGTCCTAAGAATAAGCAAGGTAGTGGAAATCCAAGCAATAGAGCCCAGTCTTCATCAGTTGCTCCACCAGACAGGGCTGCACCTAGAGGAGCTACTTCTGGTACTAGCGGAGGAGCAAACCGCCTTTATGCAATCACCAGTCGCCAAGAGCAAGAGAACTCTCTAGATGTTGTCACGGGTATGATCAAAGTCTTTGCTTTAGATGTTTATGCTTTGCTAGACCCAAGAGAAAGTTTATCTTTTGTTACCCCTTATGTTGCAAATAAGTTTGATGTTATCCTTGAGAAACTTTGTGAACCTTTCTGTGTTTCCACACCTGTCGGGGAGTCTATTCTAGCTGAGCGAGTTTATAGTGATTGTGTCATTTCCATCAATCACAAAGACACCATGGCTAACTTAATTGAACTAGACATGGTAGATTTTGATGTCATTCTAGGTATGGACTGACTTCATGCCTGTTATGCCTGAATAGATTGCAGAACTCGAGTTGTCAAGTTTCAGATTCCTAATGAGCCAGTTATAGAGTGGAGTAGTAGTTCAGTTGTGCCTAAGGGTCGTTTCATTTCGTACCTTAAGGCGAGAAAGTTAGTTTCAAAGGGTTGTATCTATCACTTAGTCCGAGTTAATGACTCAAGTGCTGAGGTATCTCTCATTCAGTCAGTTCCTATAGTAAGAGAGTTTCCAGAAGTTTTTCCTGATGATCTACCCGGAGTCCCTCCTGAGAGAGAAATAGACTTCGGCATAGACATCATTCCAGATACTCGTCCTATCTTTATTCCGCCATACAGAATGGCACTAGTAGAGTTGAAAGAGCAGTTAAAAGATCTATTAGATAAGGGTTCATTCGACCAAGTGTCTCACCTTGGGGCGCTCCAGTCTTGTTTGTGAGAAAGAAAGACGGTTCCCTTAGGATGTGTATAGATTACCGTCAATTAAATAAGGTTACCATCAAGAATAAGTATCCTCTTCCAAGGATAGATGATTTATTTGATCAACTTCAGGGTGCCACTTGTTTTTCGAAAATTGACCTCAGATCAGGCTACCATCAGTTGAAAGTTAGGGAATGTGACATTCCAAAGACAGCATTCAGAACTAGATATGGTCATTATGAGTTCTTGGTCATGTCCTTTGGTTTGACCAATGCATCAGTAGCGTTCATGGATTTTATGAACATAGTCTTCAAACCTTATTTAGATATGTTTGTTATCGTCTTCATTGATGACATACTAATCTATTCAAGGAATGAAGAAGATCATGCTAATCATCTCAGAATAGTTCTTCAGACCCTGAAGGATAGAAAGTTGTATGCCAAGTTCTCCAAGTGTGAGTTTTGGCTTAAGTTTGTGGCATTCTTGGGCCATATTATTTCCGGTGATGGTATTAGAGTGGATACTCAAAAAAGCTATTAGGGAACTAAGTATTCCCAAATAGTTTATAAATGTTTTCTCATTTGAACAAGAAAAGGGAACATCGATCCCAAGAGAGCTTTTAAGCTTAGTTTTGAGTAATTATCTCAATTCAAAGAAAAAGTTTTGTTTTTACAAACATATGAGCTAAGTATATTTGGGAGTAGTATTGAGCATCGATATGGGGATGTGAGTTCATATTAACTCAAGTCTCCATGAACCATGTAGCCATCATGGGTAGTAAAGGATCATAGTTTTTAGATGACTCCTTAAAATGCTTTTAGCATAGACTAGTGGATCCACTAAGTTAAGCGTTCTATATGACGGAAAAGTATAGGACAGTTCTGGCAGCGTGGGCAAGACGTTGTATCGCCACTTAGTCTCATAATGGTGGTTGTCGGTTAGAGAATCTCCCACTAAAGTTATATTACTTTTATATATAAGTAAAGTTGAGTTTGTTATCGCTTTATCTTTAACGAACTAAGTTGTTTACACTGTTTTACAAGCTTTATATATATTGCATGTGTCTTACTGCTTTATATTGAGTTCAGTTATTCATGAGTTGAACAGAGCCAATGTAAGTGTTCCTTTGTACTCCTTTCAAGCTTAAGTTGTTGTTTAGCATTCCAACTCACATACTCGTACATTCAATGTACTGATGCCAGTTGGCTTGCATCTTATTATGATGCAGACGCAGGTAACCAGGATCAGCATCCAGCGTTCCATTGATCCAGTTGAGCACTCCAGAGTCAGTGGTGAGCCTCCTTGCATTTCGGGGGCTTTTTTATTTCGCTTTCCTAGTTTTCTTTATTTGGATGTTGTGGGGTCTGTCCCAACATCCATCTCAGTATTATAGAGGCTTCATAGACAGTCAGACAGTTAGTTTTGAGTCTCTCAGCTATGTATTTGCAGATACTTTGTTTTGAGACATAAGTTGCCATTTTTGTTAAGATGTTATCATTTAAACTATTACTTGAGTTTTCTTTGTTGAGTTAAGTCTTCCGCTGAGTTAAGTAAGTCAGGCCAAGGGTTCGCTTGGGGCCAGCAATGGTCTTCGAGTGCTGGCCACGTCCAGGGTGTATATTCGGGGCGTGACATAAATATTGCTATTGAGTATTTTTCCAGACTTTATGAGTTGAATATTTAAGTTTAATGGATTTAATTCAATTTTAAGTCTATTATTGCTTGAGTTGGTTTTCCTCTTGTAGTCAGCCAAGATGAGGGTTCGCTTGGGACCAGCAATGGTTCTGGAGTACTCTAATAAAAATAAAAGATATTTCTCAAAAACATTTTTCATTCATAAATCAAACACTCAAAAAAAATCAAAAAATATTTTCTACTCACCAACCAAACATGAGAAAATAAGTAAAAAATCTACTTATTTTCCAGGAAAACATTTTCTTTCATACCAAGCACACCCGAAAACAACACCTTGTAAAAATTACCACATAAAACACCCGAGCAATTGATTCTCTCTGAATCTAACTGATACAGCAAAGAAACGAAAAAAAAAAACTGAGGAATAGAGATGGGAAAGATAGAGATTGAAAGCAGTGAAGACATGTGGAAAACTCAATTTGCTACATAAAGGACACGTAGCTTTAGTTGATGATGAAAAGTCTAAAATATCCTCAAATATAATTTAAATGACATTTAACTGACATGTTTATACTAATCTCTAACTCATGCTTCTAATATAGTAGAAAGTAGAATATCCGTAATTTTTTGTACCTCAACTATTGTGTTGTTCCGTTATAGTTCTGTTAGCATCTAGAATTGTTGTTACTGTTTTGTTATCATATGATGCTACTAGTGAATAAAGACCCGCTTCGCGCGATCATAAAAAGATTAGTTGAATTTACAATTAACTCTAATCTATTTAATCTAAAATGAAGTAAATGTATTAACAATCATAAGCGTGAACATAAGATTTAACAGATCGTCGATCAAAATTAATAACAACAATTTGTAGATGGAACCGTGGAAACAACCTTAAAATTTTTATTGCTCCTATGACAACCCTAGATACGATCAAATTGATTAGAAATTATAGTAACAAGTATTTTAGAAAACATTCATTATGATCGAGCTATTTTAAAATACTATCACTTTCTTTTTCTTTTTCTTTTTCTTTTTCTTTTTCTTTTTATGGGAAGCGCCAACCGTAAATAGTTCTTTTGGTAAATCCTTCCTAATATAGTCATAGCCTCAAATGTACCTTTAACGTCTTAAAAAAAAAACTATTTTCAATGATAAATTTGTTTTAATTACATTATTAAGACATGCCCCATTGAAGAATAGTAATAAGATATTAAAAAGTTAGTATAACTCAAATTATATATTTTTAGCACATATCAAAATATTATTACTTAGTTGATTTGTAGAAATTAAAACAATAAATAAAAATGGTACTGAATGCGTCTATGAAATCTTTGGACTATTTAAACAGTGTCTCCTTGGCAAGAAAACAGTATGGTAGGGAAATATTGTCTCGAGAACTTTGAAACATAAATAATATAGATATATGTATTTACAGACTGCAACATACATCACAGGGCAACCATGGCCTTGAATGAAGCAAGCTAGATATATTACAGAGGAGTATCAGCTATTACTAATGTTTACAAGATTTGATTAACCTATTGAGAAACGAAAGCAAAAGAAAATCTGCCGTTTGCCTAAACAAAAGATTGTTAGCAAATAATCTATCTATATATAACAGGAGAAGAAAAAGTGCCACGTGTCAGCACCACAAAATTTGTAGATATATTAAATAATAAATAACAATTTAAATAACAAAACATTTTTTTTTTTAAAAACAGAAATTAAAAACGGTTTTAAAAATTTGTTACGTTAAAAAGCTGTTGTATTGATCTCTTTTTTTTTGTTTAAATAAATTGAATTTTTTTGTTCCTAATAAAATGCTAACCGCCTATTTTTTTTCATAAATTTTAAAAATCTATTTTCTATCTATATATAAAAGGATAAGAAAAAATGACACATATCAACACCACAAATTTTCAGTATTTTAAATAATTAAAATTAATTATTTTTAAAATCTACATATAAAGCAGTTTATGTTTATCAGGTTTCTTTTAACACACAATTAACTTTTTACAATTTTTAAAACAATCGGATAATGATGAAAACGTACAAGCAGTTACTTTTACTGTTTTAAACTTTAATAGATAATGAATCACATATTTAGGAATTAATTTTCATTTGAGAAGTCAATATACGCTTCAAATATTCACTCCTTTCGGTACATGCATTGTATTGTTAATATGCATATCTTTTTTCCTGTTTCTTTTTTGGAATTTGCTGCATACTGTTTGGAATTTTAATCCAAGACATCTACTCAACAAGTTATACCACTTTATTAATATGTAATAATGTGTTTAAGTCTTTTAAATTATATAGATTTTTCTCTAAAAATAGTTATTTATTGTATATTTATAATTCAAATGGGTGAGTATCAATATTTTTTTAAATATATACGTTTTTCGATAAAATATGCCTACTCAGGATGAACTTATCAATAATAGGCAATGGAGGTTGAAAGTTGAAATTGTACAAAGATGAAACTTATCTGATCACAAATATTCACACATCTTATTCTTCATTGGCAGACTCTCCAAGATAAGAAGGTAACAAACTATTTTTTAGTTATTCTCTCATCTATTGCTCTTAGATTTCTCCATTGTATAATATTTTGATAGATTTTTTATCAAACTTTTTTTTTTGTAAAATTTATTTAGTCTACGCTACTCTTTGTTATGTGTATTATTTTGTGGAGTTTCAATAAATACAACACAAGGATCATAAGTTTATTTCACAAAATTTAACACAATTATTCCACGGAAAAAATTATACTCATTATTTTAGTTATATTCTTAATCCTTAATATAGTTTAAGGACATATAAGATTTTAGAGTTCTATCATTTCATATATCCGTACATATTAACTTTTCATCAAAGTATTACTCAAATCGTAAATAAATAGCTTTTATTATTTTAAAAAATAATCGGTTTAAAAATTGTATATTTTTGTCATTGAATTTTTAAAAATTTAAAAGTAACTTCTCATATTTGAAGTATCCCACACCTTTGCTCACGTTCTCCACAACTATTTATTTTCCTACCCATTTGCCCATGGAGTATATAGTGATATAGATCAAACTAAATAAGATATTAAAAACGAAAAAAAATATGTCTGTTTTTCCAATATCTATCTATTTATAACTATTTTTTATAAACATGTGAATGAATGTAAAAATAAAATAAAATAAAAAAGAATCGTACACAATTGAAAAAAATAATTCAAAAATACATATGTAAAATATTTAAATTTGTATTACTTTTATAGCACTGTTAATTTAAAAATAATATATTAATTTATTTTTATATAATTAGTTTAAAATTTTTAAAATCCTAATATTATCTATGATTGTTAAGTTATATGTATTACTAAATAATAAAATCTACATGATATTTATAAAAAAGGTTAAACAAAACAAAATAAAAATCCATAAAATAAAAAATAGGCTCATAATAAATCAAAGGAATAGAAGATAACCCATTCTTTTCTTTTTAATTTATAAAATTATATTTGAGAAGTGAGAATATTAGAATAATATTTGGTGTCTTTGAGAAACACATCTTTACTTTATTAGGATAAAATTTTGTAAGTATCAAGTATTCATTATTTGAAATCAAAACATAGTATATTATTACACATGCACTTATGTTAATAATAATTCATATTATTCATAGTAATTTTTAAATTAAAAAATTATTATATTTTAAAATATCCACGCAACGCGTGGGTACGTATGCTAGTGTAAAAGTTTAAATTTAAATTTAAATTGTACATGATATATAGATAATCGTGCTAAATTTTAGGAGCACGTAACAACGAAATACTTAAAAATTAAATTCCTCGAAAAAATGAGCAGTTTTTTAAAGATTTTTTTCCTTTTCTTTTAATGTATTTCATACATAAAATAAATAAAATAATTCAAAGACCAAAAATAGGAACTTTAAAAAACTTCTAGGAAATAACTTTTAAAAATATTAAAATAAACTCAAATTCATTTGCCATTTATTTATAAAAAAAATCATTCTGCACCATAATTACAAATACCAAAAAAAATATAAACCGCCGAGTTAGAATTTTTTTTTTTTTTTACAATTGCAATTTGCAGGTTATTTGAAGAAAATAAAACCTCTACATAATAAATTTTACATAAAAATAATAATAAAAAAATGGAACCATATTTCCTAATTCCTATATATAGAAACCTATTGATAATAAACCATCTCATCCACATTCTTTCCTAAAGAAAAGGAACGTGGGAAAAATAATTGAAATCTAAAAGCTAAAAAAATTTAATATTAAATAATAAATAAATTGGTCTTAAAGTTGGAATTGAAAAATAAACGTTTTCTAACTGCATGCCCTATTTTGTCTTCTTTATTGTTATCCAACTTTTTAAATTTTTAAAATTTAATTATAACTGTTCAATACAGTTTTAAAATTTAACATTGACAAAAACTTCCACTTTCAAAATATACTTACTATATATAAATAAATAAACACATTCACAAAAAATAGTAAAAAACTCACTAATGGCTTTTCATGTTTTCTTTTCATATTTTGGTATTAAGAAACTCACAAATCAATCTTCATCACTTCTTTTTATATTTTAGCATCATTTGAATTTCTTACAATTTTCTAATGCAACAAAAAAACAGTAAAAAGATTTGTAGGTATGAAATTCATCATAGGCTAAATCTTTGATCCATTTGATATATTCTAGCGAAAGGAATTTCGTGTTTGAAGTGTATCTATTAGGTATGTATTGAAATTTTTATTAATTTTCAATTATTTTTACTTTGTAACCATCTTCATAGAAAATTAAATAGAACATATGATTTTTATACATAAATTTTGTTTTGTATTTAATTCTCATGTATCTTCTTTGTGTTTTTTGACGAATTTTTAGTTTTTGCTTTCATTTATATGGATAATGAAAGAGATGCAATGGTTGATATTATTTAATTTTTTATTTCTTCTTTTACGACTAAAGAAGATAAGATGGATGAAAGAAACTAGAAAGTTTAATTGCAATTTACACGATTATGCTTGCTTTTCTTTTTATCATTATCAATATAATACTAATAAATAAATACAAAGATTTTACTTGCATTTTTTTAAACATTATATTAATGTATAAAATTTTGCTTGCATTTTTCTATCATTATAATAAATTCTTCAGTGAAGTTATTTGAAAATAATAATAATTCTTACAATTAGTTATTGATTAAAAGCTTATGGTGTTATTGTCACAAAGTCATGGTGTGTGCACATTCTATTAATTTTTATCTGCAAGTAAAAACTTTATCACTATAAATATATAGGGAATCCATAAGAAATAATCATACTTGATATTTTAGCAATTATTTGATTATTAGTTTTGGTTATCACTGTATTATTATTTGATTATTTGATTACACACTTAATTAGGAGTATCGTTTACTTTTAACAAAATTGTGATAATATATTGCAAGCTTCAATACAAATGGCTAAGAATTTACCGATTTAGCTTTGTTAAATTATGAATATTGCTTCTTTTCTAGAAACATATGATTATCTTTATTTTAATTACTTTCATACACTTTCACTTTAATGTATTACGCAACTGTAATTTTTTTTTCCTATTATAGTAGTAGATCATTTACTACATCTTTTAGTCTATTGAACATACATAAATTCAGAATTTGAATATTATGGGTTCAAGTTCAAAATTCTATATTCACCCATTCAATTTATTAGATTTAGATTTATTATTTACAATTATATAGTGAATTGTTTAATAAATGTACAAAATTTAATCCAAAATTATATGTTTATTCTCCAATTTTTTTGTTAAGAAAATAAGTTCATTTATCCCATCTAAATATACGAGTTAAAAAAAATAAATTCATTTATTCCATCTACATATACGATTCAAATTTGATCAATTTTAAAGAGTGGATAAAGTGTTAGTTATAATAGCTTATCTATTTTTATTTTTATTTGAGATAAGAAAACTTTGAAATGTGATAAGAAAGGAAACACTATGGATAATATTATGTACGTAAGTAAATTATTAATAGAAAAAAAATTGATAACGAAAGCAATTAGATATACTAAAATAAATCATACTATGATATATTCACTAATAAACATATATGTTTGTATTATTGACACGTAATTACTTTCTCTTATCACAAAGAACATGTTAAAAAAATTAGGGTAAAATAATTTTACTAGCATCAAGTGTTTATATAAAATCAAAATATTATATACGATAACATATGCATTTCGATTACTCAATAATAATTCATATTAGTTATTTTAAAATTATAAAATTAATACATTTTAAAATATTCACGCAACACACGGACACGTATACTAGTAATAATAATAATATAACACTAAATAAAAATACTTCATCTCTTTCCATTTAAAATTATACCTTTTTCAAACATATGATGGAATTCTCAATTGCTCAAAGTCTTTCATTTGCAGCAAAACTTAAATACACAAAAAAAATTAACAAAATTTTATTACAAATAAAACGGGAAAAAAATCATAACTACAAAATTAGGAAAGGGGGTGTCCAAAAAAATATTAAAATGACGGTAAAATATAAAGTTTTGATTATTATTACAAAATAAAAAAAGTAAATATTTTTAAAATCTTTAAGTTTGACTATAGGAACTTGATGCAATAAACCTCTTAGCATCTCAAAAAATGTAGACAACTCCTCATTAGCTTTCCAAAAGCAAAGTTGACTACTTTTATAAACCAAATAATATGAAAGTATGAGAAAAGAGTGAATATTTAGAACAATATCATACAATGATTATAAAATATTTTTAAAGTTCAATTTTATATTTTTGAGAAAATTCACATTATCATCGCTTTCCCCCAAAAGAGAAAATAATAAGTAACAAAAATACAAAAGAAATGATATGTAGATAAACTTGATCAACATATAAATAAAAAGATAGAAAAGAAAAATGGAGATTGTCAAGCACTCATAAAAAGAAAAATGAACTCGATAAAAAAGTTTTTTTGTCAAAAATAAAGAGGGTGAAGTAACTATTATAACACAAACGGTTATTAGTTATATTAAGAAAGTGACTATTGAAAATTTTGAGAATTTCATATAAACTTAAAATCAGAAACACATAAAATATATATATTTGCTTACCATGAGAATTATTTGTGAGAGTGACAAAAGTATTGAAGGATAAATCTGCAATCAAGAAAATAATATTAGAAGAAATTATACATTAATATTCACTCAAGTCTTTTTTGAAAAATGTAATAAAAAATGGATGATTATGAAAAATGTATATCCAAAATTTCATATAAACTTTAAATCAAAAACACATAAAATATATGAATTTGCTTACCATGAGAATTATTTGTGAGAGTAACAAAAGTATTGAAGGATAAATCTGCAACCAAAAGAAAAATATTAGAAAAAATTATAGCATTAATATTCACACAAGTCTTTTTGAAAAATGCAATGAAAAATGAATGATTATGAAAAATGTATATCCAATTATGCTCAAATTTATATGAATACTCTTCCATACTTGGAATACCAAAAGACATGAGAAGAGAAAGTAACACTAAGGTTAGGAATAGAAACGGGCAAAGCTAATAATAACTAATCATAATTGTCAGTTTTAATTCATTTAAAATGGCAGTCTCATCTATTATTCAATGCTCATTTATGTACTTATCTTTTAAGGAAAAATTCAGAAATAATTCAAAAAAAAGGAGAAAATAGAAAATTGCAAATGTTGACCATTGGAGAGTGTCACATCAGCAATTCTAGATTCAGTTTTATATATATACTAGTGAATATTTCCGTGCTTCGCGCGGTCATAAAAATTATTTATAAATTCAAAAGTGACTCACTTATGTGTAGTTATCTTAGAAAGTCACTTAATCATGAATATTTATCTTGAAAAATCACTTTACCAATCTAAATAATTTTTTCATTAAATTTTATTGACATGAGATTTTTATTTTATACTAAATTTTTAAAAAATAAAAAAAGTGTTATTGATGAACCCCACTAAAGTTATATAGAAATATATATTTATCAAGATCACTTCATTTTATATGCATTTAAAATAGTATTTAAAGCAAGCACTCAAATATGACGACATAATTTGCTACTCTAATTTTTCTCATATAATTAGAAACATTAGAATCTTTGTTATTGTCTAACTATTGTTCAAACGTTGACATATATACTTAACTGATCACTCAATTATAAGCTAATTTTTTTTTATATAAAATGCGTAATTAAGTTGTATGTTTTTGTATTTATAATTTATATTGGTACTTTAGATATAAGTTTGTTTTACTAACTATAGTTATAAATTTTGTTATATTATATATTATTTAATTTTAGTGGGACACGTCAATAAAAAGATTATAATGAAGATCTTTTTATTTCTTAAAAATTTAGCTTAAGATAAAATTTTCAAGTCAACAAAAATTAATGAAAAAATTCTTTAAATTGGTTGGGTGACGCTATAATATGTAGAATACCAATAGTTGAGTGGCTTTCTAAGATAACTATTCATAGTTGAATGACTTTCTAAGATAACTACACATAGTTGAGTGACTTTTGGATTATAAAACAAGGTTGAGTGACTTTCTGAAAAAACTACTCATAGTTGAGTGAATTTTTGAAAAAGTTATTCATAGATGAGTGACCATTTGAGATATTATCTACTAATCCTACTTCCTCTTTTTGTTTAGTTACTTCCTTCAATCTTTCCTATGTTGAATTATTTATTTTATTGAATTATTTTCTTGTTTCTCTAGTTCTCATTGCTAGTTAAATATTGTGCTCTATTTTTTAAATAATCAAAAAGAAAATTTGCTTCTTTATACTTTAATATTTTCATCACCTATTCGAAACTAACGTTTTTTTTTAATCTTTCCTTGTCTTCTATAATCAGAAATAATTCAAAAAAAAGGAGAACATAGATAATTGCAAACGCTGGCCATTGGAAGATGCCACATCAACGATTTTGGATTCAGCTTTATATATATATATATATATATATATAGATTTCTATTTCCTTCAATTCTTTTCCGGGACTGCTATAGATTATTTTTTCTTGAGTCAAAAATGTATCAAATACAACTTCACTTACTTTGAGGTAAAGGTATAATTTGCATACAATCTACGATTTGTATACCACCACTTATGGACTACACTGTTGTATGTATATCAAGTCCAGGAACCAAATATCAGAATACAGTATACTACTAGGTGCTGTTATATGTGTGGAAATTAGATCCAAGTAAACCCCAATTCAGTGTCTAATGAACAAGGGAAAAGGGAGAAGAGCAGAATCTAATATTCCATCCAAAAAAATTTTCTCTTAATATCAAGTGCTAAATCCAAACTCAAAATTCTCTCCACCTCTGTCAAAAACATTTTCTAATATTTTAAAGGTAGATTAAATTGCAAAAACATAAAACAAGAAAGTACACAACATAGGCAGAAGTGAAACACCCAAACGTAAATAAACATAAGAGTTTATTCTTCATCTTCCTCGTCTCCATCACCACCAGCTGCTTTCTTTGCAGCAGACTTCTGGTTCTTTCGCTTCACTCTTCCAGGGCGCCCACCACCGAAAGGACTAGTGAGAGAGAAGTCAATGTGCTTCTGGGAGTCCACTCTCACCATGAAAGAAGCAACATTCACCACCTGCCTACCAACTCTGCATAACAAACATCATTAGATTGTGGAAACATATTTTACATACTGATAAAACAGATAAATAGCACAAAGTGAAAGATTGAGAAAATCCAAAATGAGCAGGCCAAGCCAAAGTGTTTATGTTAATATAAGTACTATATAAAAAACATATAATTCATACACTACTACTTTGTAAAATTCACGGAGCACATGATATCATAAGGAACCAAGCCCCTCAGGGTAATTGACTGACTGACGCTGATTTGGAGTCTGTTCCGTACTGCTGAAAAAAAGTGTCATTCAAGCTTTTAAGAAACTAATTTTCTTTATAACCCGTTCAAGCTTCATGAATTTTAATCTATTAACACTTGGACATAATGGCAATAATTGACACACAATTATTTCTTTCATTTCGTTGATACAAAGGATAGAAATGGAAATTAAGTAAAGCAGTTTAACATACTGCAATGCATTTCAGTTGTGCAAGTTTACACAACTTCATTATAAGCATATGGCTTCTTTCAATAACAATCTACACAAATGGAAATCATAGATTATTGAATTGTATAATACTTCCAAACTCAAGACAAGTTTAACCTCTCAACAATACAGACCAACAAACAATCTTCACAAAATGCATACTGATCCTGTTCAGCAGCATCAGACTCGGAATTATTGTGTCAAGGTAAGGCATCTTAGTGGGCATACAGAGATGTTCTGAAGCTTTAATGTATAGAAGAACATCTTCGAATAAGTGTTAGGCTGAGGATTTGAAAAGGAAAGCAAAGAACTCAGGACTTTCAACAAAATGGAGAACCCAAATATGTATTTTTTCCTCGAAAAGCACATCAATCATTAACAAAGATGAAGATTGATGATGATTTGATTATTTGACTATTTTCGCTAGTCCTCACTGTACAACAAACATCATCCTTTATATCATAGCTCGTTTTAGTAATTTCAATCTCTATAAATAGAATATTATGTTACCTCAAACATAAAATTTATGTTGGAGCTCTTTGATAAAAAGAACGTCAAATAAATGACTCAAACCTAGAACTTTTCCCATAAAAAATGTAGTGGTCAACTAATAACATTAAAAATGGCATATTGTTTTATCATTGAAGCAATTTTTTCTTTGCACTTCGAATTCTTGCAACCATACATTTGCAATTAGAGAAAGTACCAAAAAGAAAAATAGGCTGAGCTAATTTTTTTATTTGAACTGTGTCACTAAAACTGTATTATGTTAATACCTGATATGCCTTTGTCGAATGAGCACTCTGGCATGGTGGATTGACTTAGCCATGCCAGTCTTGAAGACAAGGGTTTGGAGACGACGCTCAAGAAAGTTCTCTACAGTGAGGGCCAAGACATAATCAAGCTTGTTCTGGCTCTCGTCCAATAATCCGTATCTGTTCATCCTTCTCAAGAGTGCTTCACCTTCAAAAATACGGCGTGGGTCTTTCTCATCCAAGGTCAGAAGCATTCTTGCGGCATTCCTGATACGGCTCAAGGCATACTGAACTCTCCAAAGCTCCCTCTTGCACCTCAGTCCATATTCTCCAACAAGCTTCAACTCTGCATCCAATCGCTCCTTCTCATAAGGGCGTCGAGGCTTCTTAAAGGTTTTCCCATCTGAATTACACATCAAAGGTTAAGAAAGTATGGATAATAATAGTCAATAGCAACACAATTCTTATACAACATTAGCATCTACATATAATAGAAAAAATAGAAACTGCAGACAATGGTAAATATCTCCAGAGACTAGTATAACAAATGCTGCTACAACAATACTTAAATCACAATTTATTTGGCTCGACTGCTTGAATCCTCTCTATTCATTAACTCCCTTTGAACTAATTTATTCCCACACTCAAAAAATTGTCTCTTAAGGCTAATTAGGATCCCCAACAAGAGGATTTCTAAATCCCATAGTTATAACGCTATTGACAAACAAATCTCTGAAACGAACAAAAGAAACTCCTAAAAGAAACTGCACTGCACCAACAGGACTGAGCCTTAATCCCAACTACTTAGTATTACCGGTATGAGTATGAATCTTTGGCTACTAATAAACTCATCTCCGAAGACTACTAGATTATCAAAGAGTGGTCATGCACACATATCCTGTTATCAGCTAATCATTAAGAAATGGTGGTCTAATAAAATGTCACAACGTACTAGAATCACAATAAAATTTTTGAACTTTTCAATTCTATATCTTGACCAACCAAGAACACCATCACGACCTTCAAAATTGAATACAAGACAGTACATCTAATCACCAACAAAACTTAGCTGAATTGGACAATGACCTAGTATCCAATCTTTTATAATTGAATAATTGAATTTATCAGTAGCACTCTACATTATTCCAACTAAATTGTTCACCATTCAAGATTATCTGTCAAGTATATGACAAAGTCAAAACGGTTGTTCCTAAACAAAGATAGAAGCTTTTCTTTTCTTGAGTTGCAGAAATATGCAAAACAGGATAAGAGCAACAGACTAAAAAACTTGCACAAGGCTGAGCTAATAACTCACTCAAACTTTTACAGAACAGCTAAAATTCCTACACCACAGAGTTATCAACTGTATATACGATTCAGCTCGACATATATATGAATAGAGTTATCAATCTATCTTTAAAATGTGCATTTTAAGTTCAAACATTATCTAACTCTAAGATCAAGGATCAGGCTCTCTACTATCTAAAACCAAACTAGAACAACAACAAAACAACATACCTAGAGACATTTAGCATCTAAGAAACAAAATCAACGAAGATTTCATCGTTTATTATTGGGACATTTGGCATACACATAGCGTAGGAACAAGAAAAGAGAATGAATTTATACAAAATTGAATACTTACAGTTGCGGTAAAAGGAAACATGCACCATACTTTCTGATCACCGGCACCGTCGTCGCCGATCTGCTGAAGAGAACAGAAATAGCGAAGGGTAGAAAGCACAAGGGTTTTGAAGTGTACAAATTTCTATATATATATATTTTCCTCCGACAAAGCCTAACGGGCCATTGTTGAACATTAAGCCCAATATTTGGGCGTATAGTGATTACAACTTTAGCCACTCATATTATATTCCTGAGATAAATTTCACAAATAGCCATTTTTGTCATTTTAGATATTCAAAATTGATAAAATAAAAATAGGACGATAATAACTCGGATAATAATAATAAATGTGAAATCTGAAATTTCAAGACAGTGGTTATATTTTTAAAACGTAGTCGGTTCGGATAAGTTAGTGGGTGTTATTTTTATTATATTTTTCATTTGAACTACTATTTTAATATATAATGTAGTTATGTTTGTCAAATTTTAGTATAGATTTTATAGAAAAAACAAGAAATACAAAATATTATCAGAGTTTATTTATCATGCACATTATTAAATTTATGAATTAAGATTGGTTAGAAAATTAACTTTCTTAATTTGTCTCTTTTGAATAAATCAGTGATTAAGTGATCAATTATTAATTGAACTAACTAAACTTAGTTATAATGATATAAATAACAGAAACCAACACTCACAATCACTAAAAATGATTTTATAATAAAGTAATTCTTTATTATGATATTTCGTTGGTCTTGAGAGATTGTTTGAAATATGATATCTATAACATGAGGAAAGGCTCAAAATAGTCCCTCATCTTTGAGTTAAAGCTCAAAGTCATCCTTAAGTTTTCACCTGGAACACTAATAGTCTCTCATGTTTGAAATATTTGCACTTTTGGTCCTCCTCCAAAATTTTGCTTATTTTTTAACATTGATTTTATCCATAACTTATGTATGAGATGTTCAATCGTCATTTTATATATTTAGTAGAAATAATAACTTCATATGAGAGAATGTGAGAAGAAAAACACCTTGTTTTGTTTCGTAGAAATCGTATTACATTAAAGTCGAGAGGTTCATCACGATAATTTCACGAGCAATAGTACAATTTTTTTCTTTTCTTCCAACGTCATATGTTAAGATGTTCTTAGTTTAGCTACAATAATATTTCTACTGGACAAAACAAGGTGTTCTTCTTATCGTCTTCTCTCACATAAAGTTATTATTTCTACTAAATATATAAAAAGACGATTGTGGACAAAAATTAATGTTAAAAAATAGGCAAAAGTTTAGGGAAGGACCAAAAGTGCACCAATATTGCAAACTTGAGGGACTATTATTGCTCCATGTGAAAATTCAAGGATGACTTTGAACATTAACTCAAAGATGGGGACTATTTTGAGCCTTTCCTCTCTATAACATAAGTAAAGCATTTTGAAGAGGAAAAAAAAGATCATTTTTAACATGATCTAAAAAGGGATGATATTGAAGTTATTTTCTTTGTTGATCGTTATAAAACTGAAGTATAATTACATCCTGCATGAGTCAAATTATATTTTATAATATACACCCAAAATTAGATTTTTAAAATCATCTCAATCATATCGATTTTTTTTTGTATCGGTACGATTCAGTTAATTTTCAGATTTTTTCACTTTTAGACTATCACTTCAAAATATAATATTATTAAAATATTTCTTTCGCAAGTATGTATTTGAAGAAGCACTTCAATTCTTCACCAAAATGTCAATAATGTAAAACCTTGTTGCCATATTGTTTGATCTTAAACATTTAATAGGAGTGCTTGCATATATTTTATCGTATCGTTTGATGAAGTATCTATTATAGTAACTTTTAATTTTAAATCTAACTAATTAAAGGATAATTAAAGAGAAAAAACTCAAAGTTGTCCAGTCACAAGAGGCCTGGGACCTAAGTTGTATTTATATTTGAAAAGTGTTACAAAATATATTTATATATTAATTTTAACACATTGTAAATATATAAATATATGTACATGCATGTGTTATCTCTCACATGAAAAGGGAATGACTATTGTTAAAACATATGCATAAAAAACTTGCGTGTCTCGTAAGTAAGGATTGATTGCATCTGGATAAGTAGGTTTCCTTTTAAACTTTTTCGTAGTGAACATATATCTGATATACTCG
Organism: Solanum okadae; assembly: GCA_036553675.1. Taxonomy (NCBI): domain Eukaryota; kingdom Viridiplantae; phylum Streptophyta; class Magnoliopsida; order Solanales; family Solanaceae; genus Solanum; species Solanum okadae. The sequence goes on along the minus strand of CM071678.1, from coordinate 15,025,365 downwards.
GTCAATCAATAGATTTGATATCTTTGAACCGTCGAGCTTTGGTGTATACCTAGACAACATAAGTCACACAATCAATCCTTGAACTGTTTTTGGTTCTTATTGTTTTGTTCGTTTTAGCCATAAACACGTCTTGATTAATAAGTGCTTAAAGAACTGGCTTATCAGATTCTCCTTGAAGCAGATTACACTTCTGTAACACCCCGTATCTGAAAATAGAGATTTCAGATTTCTGGTGTTATTGGTGGCACTCACGGACACCATCCACGGACCGTAGATGGAATCACCGTCCGTCCTGCAGGTCCGTGGTTCGTGACAGAAAACTTCCCCAGAACTCAGTCAGAAAATTTGGCTAAGTGTTGACCCACGGCCTGACTTACGGTCCGTAGGTCAGGTCACGGACCGTAGTTCGTGTCCGTGGATCGATGCCCCAAAAGCCCAGCTTCAGTCTCGAACTACGATCGACTAGCACGGACCGTCATTCGATCCACGGTCCGTAGGTCTGACCGTAGATGAGGATCAACAGCCAGTTAGCTGAAAATTCTGATGCGTCAACTTCAGATGGTCATAACATTTAGTACAAAAATAATTGTGTGTCCCATGACCTATGATATGATAGATAATTGAATTATATTTCCAACGCCACTGAGTTTGCTAAGATCTGACCTCCGAGTAAAACGTTATGGCCGTTTTAGTGAAGCCCTGTCAGGCAGACTCGATTGACGGACCCAATCTACGGACCGTCGATTGAATGACAGCCCGTTAGTCCATTCCGTCGATCACTCCGACATCAGTTAATTCAGGGGTCTTTTGGTCTTTTCCTATTTCGTTTAACCCCTAAGATATGTCGTTTAGACCCTAAATCATGAGGTTTTAATCATTTTAATCCTAGAAACATAACTAGAACTTACCTTAGTCAAAATCATTAATCAAAACTTAGAAAAATTAGAATCAAGAAGGAGAAAAAGGTCAAGAACCCTAGTTCAAGAACGCAGCAAGTTTCCTTCAGTTCCAGCCCCGAAATCGAAAGATCTCTCCGTGGTATTCGTCACCAGGTTTGTGGGATTTCACTAATGGGTTCCTTTCGCCCATTAGGTCACTAGAATTCAGTCAGATTCTTGATTCCATGATTATAAACAGACCTAGGGTTTCTAGAATTACAGCAGATCATCATGAATTAGTTATTTAAATGTTCCAAATCAGATTATCATGTTATTGCTCAGTTTATCGCATGAATTTCAGAATCCTAGCTATGTATTTCATTAGTTCTTGAATTACACATGCTAGGTCAGATATTTCAGTTATTCAGTTATACATGCCTCAGTTTATGAATGCATCATTATCAGATTAATTGTTGCATTCTCAGTTTGAATGTTCAGTTTCGAGCTATCCAGTATTTACAGAAATTCAGTCATAACTAGTTAACCACTTAATTCATTGGGAGTAGCATAATACCGAGTTGGACTAGGGTTCAGCGTACCCGTATAGTCCCAGAACTATGAGCCACGTAGGTGTAAGTCCCCTCTGTGGGCAACATCAGTTTAGTGATCACGCCAGCATGTCTTTATACCTCTGGCAGGGTATATTGGGTCCTCTCGATGGGGCGTATACATCGGACTCCACATTTAGCTCATGTGGTTTTATGTCGGTTATTAGTAGCTCCCACAGTTCAGCCAGACTCTATTGCATTGACCATATTTCAGTACAGTCAGTATTCAATCTCAGCATGTTATAAGTTTGGTCATTGCATTCAGTTAGCTCAGTATTCAGTATTTTCAGTATCTATATCATGTCCAGATTATTTCATTGCTCTATTGCTTTGTTCAGTTATATGTTATTTTAGCTTTACTCTATCCTGTATGCTCAGTACCTTTCAAGTACTGATGCATACGTGCGCTACATCTTCTCGTGATGTAGGTTTAGGTTCTCCGCATCCAGATCACGCTTAGATCGGTTCCCGATCTCGAGTTCAACAGCGTTAGTGTTGAGTCCTCATTCTTCGAGGACTAGTGACATGTTTATCTTTATTGCTTTTAGTCTTCAGTTTGAGTTTTGCTAGACCTAGTTGGGGCATGTCCCAACATTTCTAGTCAGTTTAGAGGCTTATTTCAGACATAGTTAGATTCAACTTAGTATTTTGAGTTTGATATTTCTTTTGTATTAAACTCTCAGATTTGATATATTCAGTTATAGTATATGGGTATTCCCCATCATTTCAGACTTACTTTATGATTTAGCTTCCGCATCAGTTTATTTTCTTTAGTATGCTCATGATCATGCCAGCAGGGTTAGCTTGGGATCACTTGTGGTCCTAGGTCCCGTGTCCGCATCTCGGGGGTAGCGCAGAGAGTGACAAACTTGGTATAAAAGCATTAGGTTTAAGTGTCCTAGGATGTCTGAAAAACCGCACTAGGTAGAGTCCTTTTCATGGGTGTGTAATGCACACCACATGTAATGAGAGGGAGGCTACAAAGTGTCTTAGGAAAAATCTTCATTTTCTTGTTACTCTTATCGTGCGTAAGGTATGATCTAATTCCATTCTAACTCGACGTTCTACGTTTCAGATCATGCCTCCTCGTAGAGCTTATGTCAGGAATGCAAATGCCAGGAACGCAAACGCAGCTCCTCCAGTCCCTGATCAAGAAGTGTCAAATGCAGAGTTCAGGAATGCCATTCAGATGTTGTTTCAGAGTGTCGCTAACCAGAACAATCAGCATGTTCAAGCTCCTGCAAATGCAAATGTTAGGTCAGCTGCAGCCAGGGTGCGAGACTTTGTTAGGATGAATCCGCCAGAGTTCTTAGGATCGCAGACTGGTGAAGATCCCCAAAATTTCTTGGATGAGATCAAGAAGATCTTTGAGGTAATGCAGGTCACTGGGAATGATCGGGTTGAGTTAGTATCTTACCAACTTAAGGATGTGGCTCATATCTGGTATACTCAGTGGAAGGAGAACAGGGGTACAGATGCCGCTCCTATTACTTAGGAATGTTTCAGCGAAACCTTTCTGGACAGGTTTTTCCCCATAGAGTTGAGAGAAGCAAGGGCCCAGGAATTTATGAACTTGAGGCAGGGTAACATGACTGTCCAAGAGTATGGGCTCAAGTTTAACTAACTCTCCAGGTATGCTCCTCACATGGTTGCTGATTCCAGGGCTCAGATGAATAAGTTTCTCTATGGAGTGTCAGACTTAGTGAAGACAGAGTGTAAGAATGCTATGTTATTGGGAGACATGAACATCTCTAGGCTCATGACTCATGCTCAGCAGGTTGAGGGTGATAAGCTTAGGGAACGAGCTAAGGAGACTAAGAAAGCCAGAACAGGTAACTATGACTATTCTCAACAGAAATCGAGTGGTGGAAATCGCTCGCATTTTCAGCAGAAGTCTTCAATTCCAGCCCCTTCATCAGCTAGTGTTCCATCCCCCAGGTTCCGTAATGATCAGAAAGGTAGAGCGTCAGGCTCTAAGTCTCAAGGTGGTGTTTCAGGCACCAAAACCTACCCAACTTGCCCGAAGTGTAGTAAGAACCATCTGGGCGAGTGCCTTGCAGGTAAGGAATGATGCTTTGGGTGTGGTCAGTCTGGTCATAGATTGAAGGATTGTCCTTCAAGACAAGGTCAATGAGGAAATAATGGTAGAGCTCAGTCTACAACTTCAGCAGCACCAGCAGGTCGCCCGACTCAGCAGGGTAACTCTTCTGGTACTGGTGGCGGACAGCGCCAAAATAGGCTCTATGCTCTTCAGGCTCGTCAAGATCAGGAAGATTCTCCTAATGTAGTCACTGGTACGTTACAAGTCTTTGATCTTAATGTTTATGCATTGTTAGATCCAGGGGCTACTTTGTCTTTTGTAACTCCTTATATAGCAGTCCAATTTAGTGTTAGCCCAGAAACTCTTTCAGAACCTTTTTCAGTCTCTACTCCAGTCGGTGACCTAGTTATAGCTAGACGGGTATACATAAATTGCCCTGTCACAGTCTCTCAGAAAGTCACCTCAGCAGATCTTGTAGAGTTAGAAATGGTAGACTTCGATGTCATTCTAGGCATGGATTGGTTACATTCATGTTATGCCTCAGTTGATTGTAGAACTAGGATTGTTCGTTTTCAGTTTCCAGACGAACCAATCTTAGAATGGAAGGGTAGTAGCTTAGCGCATATGGGTCGATTCATTTCTTACCTTAAGGCCAGAAAGATGATCTCTAAGGGTTATCTCTATCATCTAGTTCAGGTTAAGGATTCTAGTTCTAAATCCCCAACTCTTGAGTCAGTTCCTGTAGTCAGTGAGTTTCCAGAAGTGTTCCCAGAAGATCTTCCTGGAGTTCCTTCCGAAAAGGAAATAGACTTTGGAATTGATCTCCTTCCAGATACCCAGCCTATTTCTATTCCTCCTTACAGAATGGCTCCAGCTGAGCTTAAGGAATTGAAAGAGCAGTTGAAAGACTTTCTAGATAAGGGCTTCATCAGACCTAGTATTTCTCCATGGGGTGCACCAGTGTTGCTCGTGAAGAAGAAAAATGGTTCTCTCAGAATGTGTATTGACTATAGGCAGTTAAACAAAGTCACAATCAAGAATAAGTATCCTATCCCCAGGATTGATGACTTGTTTGACCAACTTCAGGGTGCTAGTCATTTCTCAAAGATAGACCTCAGATCAGGTTATCATCAGCTTAGAGTCAGAGATAGTGACATTTCGAAGATAGCCTTCAGAACTCGGTATGGTCATTATGAATTTGTAGTTATGTCATTTGGACTAACCAATGCTCCTGCAGCCTTCATGGATTTGATGAACAGAGTGTTCAAGCAGTACTTGGACTTGTTCGTTATCGTCTTTATTGATGATATCCTCATTTACTCTAGAAATGAGGAAGAACATGCTAGTCATTTGAGAGTTGTCCTGCAAACTCTCAAAGATCGCTAGTTATTTGCAAAATTTAACAAGTGGGAGTTTTGGTTACAATCAGTTGCCTTCCTAGGGCATATTGTGTGTAGTGAAGGAATTCGAGTAGATTCCCAGAAGATAGAAGCAGTGAAACAATGGCCCAGACCTACCTCTGCTACAGATATAAGAAGTTTCTTAGGTCTAGCGGGCTATTACAGACGGTTTGTGGAAGGATTTTCATCCATAGCCTCTCCATTGACTAAGTTAACTCAGAAAAAGGTTAAGTTCCAATGGTCAGATGATTGTGAGAAAAGCTTTACAGAACTGAAAACTAGGTTGACTACAGCTCTTGTCTTGACTCTACCAGAGGGTTCAGATGGTTATGTGATCTATTGTGATGCATCCAGGGTCGGCCTAGGTTGTGTGTTGATGCAGCGAGGTAAGGTTATAGCTTATGCTTCCAGACAACTTAAGGTACATGAGAAGAATTATCCAACTCATGACCTCGAGCTTGCAGCAGTGGTGTTTGCACTCAAGATTTGGAGACACTACTTGTATGGTGTTCATGTAGATGTGTTCACAGACCATAAGAGCCTTCAGTATGTATTCACCCAGAAAGAGTTGAATCTTCGCCAGAGAAGGTGGCTTGAGTTCCTCAAAGATTATGATATGAGTGTGCATTACCATCCGGGTAAGGCGAATGTAGTAGCAGATGCTCTTAGCAGATTATCCATGGGTAGTGTAGCACATGTTGAGGAAGAAAGGAAAGAGCTAGCAAAGGATGTTCACAGACTTGCTCGCCTAGGAGTTCACCTTATGAGCATATCAGATGGTGGTGTAACGGTTCAGAATGGGGCAGAATCTTCTTTGGTAGTAGAGGTTAAGGAAAAGCAAGATAGTGATCCAATCTTGCTTGAACTTAAGGGTGCAGTCCACAATCAGAGAGTGGAGGTTTTCTCCCAAGGGGGAGATGGTGTACTTCGCTATCAGGGTAGATTGTGTGTTCCTAATGTGGGTGAGTTGAGACATCATATTCTTGCAGAAGCCCACAATTCCAGATATTCTATTCATCCAAGCGCCACTAAGATGTACCGTGATCTGCAGGAAGTCTACTGGTGGAATGGTATGAAAAGAGATATAGCAGATTTTGTGGCTAAGTGCCCCAATTGCCAGCAAGTCAAGGTAGAACATCAGAAACCAGGAGGTATGACTCAAGATATTGACATTCCTACTTGGAAGTGGGAAGTGATCAACATGGACTTCATCACAGGTTTACCTCGTACTCGCAGACAACATGACTCCATTTGGGTGATTGTTGATAGGGTTACTAAGTCTTCTCGCTTTTTGGTGGTCAAGACTACAGATTCGGCGGAGGATTACGCCAAGCTTTACATTAATGAGATTGTGAGGTTGCATGGGGTTCCTTTGTCTATCATCTCAGATAGAGGTCCTCAGTTTACCTCTCATTTCTGGAAGTCATTTCAGAAGGGTCTTGGTACTCAGGTTAACCTTAGCACAATATTTCATCCACAGATGGATGGTCAGGCATGGCATACCATTCAGACCTTAGAAGACATGTTGAGAGCTTGTGTGATCGACTTCAAGTGTAGTTGGGATGATCACCTTCCTCTTATTGAGTTCGCCTTCAATAATAGTTACCATTCCAGCATTCAGATGGCCCCTTATGAGGCATTGTATGGGCGTAGATGTAGATCTCCAATTGGTTGGTTTGAAGTAGGTGAAGCAGCCTTGATAGGACCAGATTCGGTCCTTGATAGGACCAGATTCGGTCCTTGATGCTATGGAGAAAGTGCAACTCATTAGAGATAGACTTAAGACTGCCTAGAGTCGCCAGAAATCTTATGCAGATGTGAGAAGAAGGGAACTAGAGTTCCAAATTGATGATTGGGTTTTCCTGAAAGTGTCACTTATGAAAGGGGTGATGAGATTTGGCAAGAAAGGAAAGCTCAGTCCTAGATATGTAGGCCCTTACCAGATCTTGAAAAGGATTGGTAAAGTGGCTTATGAGTTAGAGTTGCCAACAGACTTAGCAACAGTACATCCAGTCTTTCACATTTCTCTTTTGAAGAAGTGTGTGGGTGATCCAACATCCATAGTGCCATTAGAGAGTGTGGCCGTGAAAGATAGCCTTTCATATGAGGGTGTACCAGTTGAGATTCTCGATCGTCAGGTTGGAAGGTTGAGAAACAAAGAAGTCGCTTCAGTCAAGGTTTTGTGGAGGAGTCAGTCTGTAGAGGGAGCTACTTGGGAAGCAAAAGCAGCCATGAAGTCCAAGTATCCCCACCTCTTTCCTTCCGATTCCATTCCAGCTTGAGGTAATAGTTCCTTTTCAGTTTTTCAATCATTCATGCGTAAATTCAGACTTAGAATCATGTTCCTTCAGTTTGTACTTGCATTTTCAGCGTATTTGCATGTTCTTGGAACTCAGTTCAGTCAGAAATTCAATTCTCAGTGATTAGTGGTAGGGGTGCAGCCCTCTCCCTCTATTTCAGCTAGATTAGTCTTCATTCGAGGACGAATGGTCCCAAGGGGGAGATAATATAACACCCCGTATCCGAAAATAGAGATTTCAGATTTCTGGTGTTACATGTGGCACTCACGGACACCATCCATGGACCGTAGATGGACTCACGGTCCGTCCTGCAGGTCCGTGGTTCGTGACAGAAAACTTCCCCAGAACTCAGTCAGAAAATTTGGCTAAGTGTTGACCCACGGCCGGACTTACGGTCCGTAGGTCAGGTCACGAACCGTAGTTCGTGTTCGTGGATCGATGCCCCAAAAGCCCAGATTCAGTCCTGAACTACGGTCGACCAGCACGGACCGTCATTCGATCCACGGTCCGTAGGTCTGACCGTAGATGAGGATCAGCAGCCAGTTAGCTGAAAATTCTGATGGGTCAACTTCAGATGGTCATAACTTTTAGTACAAAAATAATTGTGTGTCCCATGACTATGATATGATAGATAATTGAATTATCTTTCCAACTCCACCGAGTTTGCTAAAATCCGACCTCCGAGTAAAACGTTATGTCCGTTTTAGTGAAGCCCTGTCAGGCAGACTCGATTGACGGACCCAATCTACGGACCGTCGATTGAATGACGGCCAGTCAGTCCATTCCGTCGATCACTCCGACAGCAGTTAATTCAGGGGTCTTTTGGTCTTTTCCTATTTCGTTTAACCCCTAAGATACGTCATTTAGACCCTAAATCATGAGGTTTTAATCAGTTTAATCCTAGAAACATAACTAGAACTTACCTTAGTCAAAATCATTAATCAAAACTTAGAAAAATTAGAATCAAGAAGGAGAAAAAAGTCAAGAACCCTAGTTCAAGAACGCAACAAGTTTCCTTCAGTTCCAGCCCCGAAATCGAAAAATTTCTCCGGGGAATTCGTCACCAGGTTTGTGGGATTTCACTAGTGGGTTCCTTTCGCCCATTAGGTCCCTAGAATTCAGTCAGATTCTTGATTCCATGATTATGAACAGACATAGGGTTTCTAGAATTACAGCAGATCATCATGAATTAGTTATTTAAATGTTCCAAATCAGATTATCATATTGTTGCTCAGTTTATCGCATGAATTTCAGAACCCTAGCTATGTATTTCATTAGTTCTTGAATTACACATGCTAGGTCAGATATTTCAGTTATTCAGTTATACATGCCTCAGTTTATGAATGCATCATTATCAGATTAATTGTTGCATTCTCAGTTTGAATGTTCAGTTTCGAGCTATCCAGTATTTACAGAAATTCAGTCATAACTAGTTAACCACTTAATTCATTGGGAGTAGCATAATACCGAGTTGGACTAGGGTTCAACGTACCCGTATAGTCCCAGAACTACGAGCCACGTAGGCGTAAGTCCCCTTTGTGGGCAACATCAGTTTAGTAATCATGCCAGCATGTCTTTATACCTCTGGCAGGGTATATTGGGTACTCTTGATGGGGCGTATACATCGGACTCCACATTTAGCTCATGTGGTTTTATGTCGGTTATTAGTAGCTCCCACAGTTCAGCCAGACTCTATTGCATTGACCATATTTCAGTACAGTCAGTATTCAATCTCAGCATGTTATAAGTTTGGTAAATGCATTCAGTTAGCTCAGTATTCAGTATTTTCAGTATCTATATCATGTCCAGATTATTTCAAGTACTGATGCATACGTGCGCTACATCTTCTCGTGATGTAGGTTTAGGTTCTCAGCATCCAGATCACGCTTAGATCGGTTCCCGATCTCGAGTTCAGCAGCGTCAGTGGTGAGTCATCATTCTTCGAGGACTAGTGACGTGTTTATCTTTATTGCTTTTAGTCTTCAGTTTCAGTTTTTCTAGACTTAGTTGGGGCATGTCCCAACATTTCTAGTCAATTTAGAGGCTTATTTCAGACATAGTTAGATTCAACTTAGTATTTTGAGTTTGATATTTCTTTTGTATTAAACTCTCAGATTTGATATATTCAGTTATAGTATATGGGTATTCCCCATCATTTCAGACTTACTTTATGATTTAGCTTCCACATCAATTTATTTTCTTTAGTATGCTCATGATCATGCCATCAGGGTTAGCTTGGGATCACTTGTGGTCCTAGGTCCCGTGTCTGCGTCTCGGGGGTAGCTCGGGGCTTGACAACTTTACACTTACATAGGTGGTTTCTAAATGTGTTATCTCATAGATACACTATTTGATATACCTTGTATCAAACTTAGAAATCATTAAAACAACTTAATGCCTTTATCCTGGTTACTGACATTGTCTCATCATGAGAATGGACCATTGATTTTTTTTTGACAATGTCGAACCGTTATCTATGAATTTATTTGATCTTCTTAAACCTAGATCTTGGGATTTCCAATCTTCTAGGTAGAGTTACCGACATGATGACTTGTCATCGATATAGTCTCATTCCCGTCGATGATCTCTCAACTCCCTCTCTAGTTAGGTCTTTTATAAGTGGATCTGTCACATTATCCTTTGACTTTGCATAGTCAATCGTGATAATTCCACAGAGAGTTGTTGTCTAACAGAGTTGTGTTTCCATCGTATGTGACGAGACTTACCGTTATACATAACGCTTCTAGCCTTTCCTATTGTAGCTTGACTATCACAATGTATGCATATATAGGGCATTGGTTTAGGCCAAAATGGAATATCTTCAAAGAAATTTTGGAGCCATTCAGCTTCTTCACCTACTTTGTCTAAGACAACGAATTGAGACTCCATTGTAGAGCGAGATATACATGTTTGTTTGGATGATTTCCAAGATATTGCTCCTCCACCAATAGTGAAAACATATCCACTCGTGGATTTAGTTTCATTTGACTCATTAATCCAATTTTCATCACTATATCCTTCAACAACTCCTGGATATTTGTTATAATGCAAATCATAGTTTTGAGTGTCATCTAAGTAGCCCAAAACCCTCTTTATTTCCATCCAATAATTTTGATTGGGATTACTTGTGTATCGACTCAATTTACTTATAGTGTAGGCTATGTCTGGTCGTGTATAGTTCATGACTTACATTACACTTCCCAATACTCTGGCATAATTCAATTGAGACTGACTTTCACCTTTATTCTTAGCAATATCAAGGTTCACAACAATTGGCGTCTTTGTCCTTTTGAAATTCAAGTATTTGAACTTTTCAAGTACCTTTCGAATATAATGAGATTGAGACAATGCTAGACCGTGAAGAGTTTTATGAATCTTAATTTCCAATATCAAATCGGCAACTCCTAAATCTTTCATATCAAACTTACTAGCGAGCATACACTTAGTAGCTTTTGCATTAGCAATGCCCTTACTTATTATCAACATGTCATCCACATATATGCATACAATGACCTCTTGATTAGGAACGTTTTTAATGTAAACACATTTAGCACATTCATTGATCTTAAATCCATTTGCCAACATGGTTTGATCAAACTTTTTATTCATTGTTTCGGTGCTTGTTTTAGTCCATAAAGTGACTTAACAAGTTTGAACACTTTCTTTTCTTTAGCAGGAACTACAAAGCCTTCAGGTTGTTCCATGTAAATCTCTTTCTCCACCTCTCCATTTAAGAAGACGGTTTTCGCACCCATTTGATGGATTTCAAGACCATATATTGCAGATAGGGCAATTATCATCTGAATTGATGTAATCCTAGTCACTAGCGAGTATGTTTCAAAATAATCAAGACCTTTTTTTTTTTGTCTAAAGCCTTTGACAACAAGTCTTGTTTTGTATTTATCAATAGTTCTATCATCTTTCATCTTCCTTTTGAAAACCCATTTTGAACCTAGAAGTTTGTTTCCTAGAGAAAGATTAATCAACTCCCAAGTATGATTGCTTAAGATTTACTCAATCTCACTATTGACAGCCTCCTTCCAAGTGGTTGAGTCAGTAGACAACATAGCTTCCTTGAATGTTTGAGGCTAACTTTCAAAAAAGAATGTTATAAAATCAGATCCAAATAAAGTAGATGTCCTTTGGTGTTTACTACGGTTTGGACTCTCTTCATTAGGTACATTCTCTTTTGGTTCTTCTCGAGGTCTATTAGACCTTTCACTAGATAACTCAAGTCTAGTTTTATACGGATAGATATGTTCAAAGAATTCAACATTATCTGATTCCATTACCGTATTGTCATGAATATCCAGATGTTCGGACTTATGAATAAAAAATTAACATGCCTTACTATTTATGGCATATCCAATGGATACACAATCCACAGTCTTAGGTCCTATTTTGACCCTCTTAGGTATAGGAACTTGGACTTTGGGTAGACATTCCCACACTTTGAAATATTTCAAGTTGGGTTTTCTACCTTTCCATTTCTTATAAGGAATAACATGTTTCTTGTTGTGAGGCACTCTATTGAGTATTCAATTTGCTGTAAGGATAGCTTCGCCCACAAATTTTATGGTAAACCTAAATTTATAAGTAATGCATTCATCATTTTCTTTAAAGTTCGATTTTTCCTCTCCGTGATTCCATTAGATTGAGGAGAGTAAAGAGCAGTAGTTTGATGGATGATTCCATTTTCTAGACATATTTATGCAAATAAAAATTCATATTCTCCACCTCTATCACTTTTGATCATTTTTATCTTTTTATCCAACTGATTTTCAATTTGTTTTACCTAAATGCAACTATTGTTTCATCCTTACCATTTAACAAATAGACATAATAATATCTAGTGCAATCGTCAATAAAAGTTATGAAATATTTTTCCCACCACGTCATAGTGTTGAATTCAGGTCACAAATGCCAATGTGAATCAGTTCTAAGGGATATGAATTTCTTTCAACAGATTTATAAGGATGCTTAACATACTTAGATTCAACGCAAACTTGACATTTTGATTTATTGCACTCAAAGTTAGGCAAAGCATCTAAGTTAATCAGTTTTTGCAAGGTTTTGTTATTGATATGTCCCAAACGTTCATGTCATAAACATTTTGACTCAAGCAAGTAAGAAGAAGCAGAATCTTTATTCATTTTAACTGCAATTACATTGAGTTTGAAGATGCCCTTAGTGAGGTAGCCTTTTTCTACATACATCGCATTCTTACTCACTACAACTTTATCTAAAACAAATACACATTTGAATTTGTACTTAGTCAAAACTGGTATAGACACTAAGTTCTTTCGCAGTTTCAGAACATATAAGACCCTGTTCAATGTCACCACCTTGCCCGAGGTCATCTTTAAGTAGATCTTGCCATTCCTTCTACCTTTGCAGCAACAAAGTTTGCCATAAACAACTTCTCGTCTGCTGGGGCTGGAGTATATGATGAAAATAATTCATTGTTGGCACACACATGACATGAGGCACCAGAATCTATCCATCATTCTCTTGGATTTCCAACCAAGTTGCATTCTGAAAGCATTGCATAGAGATCAACCATCTCTTCTTTGGATTCAACCAAATTTGCTTGATCTTTCTTAGGACCCCGACATTCAGTAACCCTATGACTACGTTTGTCACAATTGAAGCAGTTTCCATTAAATTTCTTCTTAGGAGGATTGCTCTTCGATCTTAGATGTTTTCTTTCTTTTCCTTGATTTTGTGGGATCTTCTTCAATAATATTTATTCTAGATATTGCTGAATTACCACGTGACCTCTTTTCTGCGACCTTGTTATCCTTTTCGGTTCTCAGCCTTACGATGAGATCTTTAACAGTCATTTCCTTGTGTTATCAAGTAGTTTTTGAAGTCCTTCCACGACGGAGGCAACTTCTCAATTATCAGCGCCACTTGAAAAACATCATCTACAATCAATCCTACATTAAAGATTATGTGAGTATTAAGAACAAACTTAATATGTTCAACATAGATTATGACCTGCAGCTCTTGAACTTGGGTGACAACAGTCTTACTATCTATCATCTTGTAGTCCAGAAATTTTGCCACTGTGAACTTCTTCATTCCGATATCCTTTGTTTTGTACTTCTTTTTCAAAGCATCCCAGAGTTCTTTTGAGGTCCTCACACTACTGTACACATTGTATACATCATCTTGCAAGCCAGTCAGAATATAAATTTTACACAAAAAATCTGAATGCTTCCATGCTTCTGTTACGAAGAATCGTTCTTCGTCCGGAGTTTTATCCGACAGAATAGGAACGTTCTCACTAATGAACCTCTGTAGACTCAACATAGTCAGATAGAAGAACATCTTCTGCTGCCATCTCTTAAAGTAGACTCCAGAAAACTTTGCATGTTTCTCAGCCGATGCAATGGAAATAGTTGAACGATTGTGTGCAACCGATGTTGTTGCAACACTCATTGTTCCAACATTTACTTGACATGAATTAGTCATTTTTCTATCATAAATGGCAGACAATTTAGTATATGAAATAGTAACAGTAAATAATAAATCTTTATACAATATGTTTCTGATTTAACGATGAAATTTTTATGTTCTTCTAAATGTTATTCGAATGAATTTTAAAATTCAAACAGAATAGAAAACTAGAAAGGTTTCAATCTCTAGAGACCTCAAATACAGAGACAAATGTTAAATTTCTTAAGTTTGTTATCTCTTGTATTTAAGTTAGTAAAAACAGAAACAGAAAAAGATGACATAGACAGAAAATAAATAATCTGAGTGCACAAAACCCACTGTGTATCCTTAAGAAATTTAATCCTCTCAATTACTAGAGGTTGTAGATTAATTTCTTCCAAGATAAAACGGATTAACTATTAAAGAAGTAGTGGTACCTCAAACTTCAATAATTTCAGCGAACTAAAAAAAAAGCAACAAGCACACACAGACTCAGTTGATCGACAATTTGATTCGTAAGAAAATGTATGCAGAAGAGAGAAAATTTTTAGTGTTTAAAAAATGAGAGAAATCTCTCTATTTATAGCCAATTGTAGCAAGGAACGCGTCTGGTAGGACAAATGTGTGAACACATATGTTCAGACATGTCTTTCCAAAACGTTTGTGTCTTTTGGGAAAAGAAGTGTATGTTCGGAAGGAACAAGTCCCTTCTTAGCAACTTTACCGTTATGCGAATTTTCAAACAATTATGTTACGTGAAATTAATTCTGTTAATTAATTAATTAATTAACATTATGAATTAATTTTTAAGAAAAATGAAATTAATTAATGAGATTGATTAAATAATTTTTGCCTAAAAACTATCATTCAATAGCATAATTTGTCAAAGCCAAAGCCGAAGTCGAGGACGAGTGAGCGACGACGACGGCGTGAGGGGATACCTTTTACTTAACTCTTTAATAGCTAAAGGAAGTTTTTCCTAATATAAGGACAACCTTTTTTTCCATTTTTCTACCAATATGGGAGAAATGACTTTTCATTTTCAAAGACTTGTCATTTGAAATGACTTTTCATTTTCCCTCCAAATTGGTTCCCCCACATTTTCCAATCTATCATTCATTCTTATTTTCCATTCGCACCTTGCTAAAACTCAATAATCCCCCACATGAATGGGGAATGACTATTGTTAAAACATATGCATGAAAAACTTGTGTGTCTCGTAAGTAAGGATTAATTGCATCTGAATAAGTAGGTTTTCCTTAAAATTTTCCGTAGTGAACATCTATCGGATATACTCGGTCAATCGATAGATTTGATATATTTGAACTTTCGAGCTTTAGTGTATACCTAGACAACCTAAGTCACACAATCAACCTTTGAACTGATATTGATTGTCATTATTTTAGTCATTTCAACCATGAACACGTCTTGGTTAATAAATGCTTAGAGAACTGGCATTACCGGGTTCACCTTGAAGCAGCTTACACTTCACACTTACATAGGTGGTTTCTAAATGTGTTATCTCATAGATATACTATTTGATATACCTTGTATTCAATTATTTTTTTTGGGACGACTTTAGATTATTTTTTCTTGAATTAAAGATGTATTAAATACAATCTCACTTCATCGAAGGTAGAGGTAACATTTGCATACAATCTACCCTTTAATACCACAAATAAGTGGACTACACTGGGTGTGTTGTATATGTATATAAAGTCCACGAATCAAAAATCAGAATACAATAAACTACTAGGTGCTGTTATTTGTGTGGAAATTAGATCCAAGTAAACGCCAATTCAGTGTCTAATGAAGGGAAAAGGGATAAGAGGAGAATCTAATATTCCATCCAGCACACAATTTTTCTTAATATTATAAATTTAGACCAAAGTCTAACTGAGTACTTGACAAGTGCTAAATCCATACTCAAAATTCTCTCCACCTCTGTCAAAAACATTTCTAATATATTAAAGGTAGATTAAATTGCAAAAACATAAAACAAGAAAGTACACAACATAGGCAGAAGTGAAACACCCAGACGTAAATAAACATAAAGTTTATTATTCATCTTCCTCGTCTCCATCACCACCAGCTGCTTTCTTTGCAACAGATTTCCGGTTCTTTCACTTCACTCTTCCAGGGCGCCCACCACCGAAAGGACTAGTGAGAGAGAAGTCAATGTGCTTCTAGGAGTCCACTCTCATCATGAAATAAGCAACGTTGACCACCTGCCTACCAACTTTGCATGACAAACATCATTAGATTGTGGAAACATATTTCACATACTGATAAAACAGATAAATAGCCCAAAGTGAGAGATTGAGAACATTCAAAATGAGCAGGCCAAGCAAATGGTTTATGTTAACACAAGACTAAATAAAGAACAAATGATCCATCCACTACTACTTTGTAAAAATCATGCAGTAAAAGATTTCAGAAGGAACCCAACTCCTCAGGGTGATTGACTTGAGGCTGATTGGAGTCTATTCCCATACTGTTGAAAAATAGGGTCATTCAAGCTTTCATGAAATTAATTTCTTTAGAACCCGTTCAAGCTTCATGAATTTTGATCTATCAACATTATATAAACAATGACAATAATTGACACACAATTCTTTCTTTCAGTTCCTTGGATTAAAAAAATTCAAAAGTGGAAGATAAGAAAAACAATTTAATATACTGCAATATATTTCAATTTGTGCAAGTACTCACAATTTCACTATAACTATATGGCTTATTTAAGTAAGAATTTGCACAATGATAATCAGAAATTATTGAATTGTATGATACTTCCAAAATCAAGACAAGTTAAACCTCTAAACAATATAGATCAACAATTAATCTTCACAAAATACATTCTGATCATGTTCAGCAGCACCAGACTAGGAATTATTGTGTCAAGGTGAGGATATCTTAGTGGGCCTTCAGAGATGCTCAAAAAGAAAAATAGTTGAACTTATATATTTGAACTGTGTCACTAAAACTGTAATATGTTAATATCTATATGCCTTTGTCGAATGAGCACTCTAGCATGGTGGATTGACTTAGCCATGCCAGTCTTGAAGACAAGGGTTTGGAGACGACTCTCAAGAAAGTTCTTTATAGTGAGGGCAAAGACATAATCAAGCTTGTTCTAGCTCTCGTCCAATAATCCATATCTGTTCATCCTTCTCAAGAGTGCTTCACCTTCAAAAATACGGCGTGGGTCTTTCTCATCCAAGGTCAGAAGCATTCTTGCGGCATTCCTGATACGGCTCAAGGCATACTGAACTCTCCAAAGCTCCCTCTTGCACCTCAGTCCATATTCTCCAACAAGCTTCAACTCTGCATCCAATCGCTCCTTCTCATAAGGGCGTCGAGGCTTGTTAAAGGTTTTCCCATCTGAATTACACATCAATGGTGAAGAAAGTATGGATAATAAATGTCAAAAGCAACACAATTCTTATACAACATTAGCATCTACATATAATAGCAAAAATAGAAACTTCAGACAATGGTAAATATCTCCAGAGACTAGTATAACAAATGCTGCTACTACAGTACTTAAATCACAATTTATTTGGCTTGATTGCTTGAATCCTCTCTATTCATTTACTCCCTTTGAATTATTTTATTCCCACACTCAAAAAATTGTCTCTTAAGGCTAATTAGGGTCTCCAACACGAGGATTTCTAGATGCTATAGTTATAACAATATTGACAAACAAATCTCTCAAAACGAACAAAAGAAACTCCTAAAAGAATATTGTACGCACCAATAGGATTGAGCCTTAATCCCAACTACTTAGTATTACCCGTATGAATATGAGTCTTTCACTCCTAATAAACTCATCTCCGAAGACTACTAGATTATCCAAGAGTGGTGATGCATACATATCCTATCATCAACTAATCATTAAGAAATGATGGTCTAATAAAATGTCATACCATTATAAAATTGCAATAAAAATTTAAACTTATCAACTATATATCTTGACCAACCAAGAACACCATCACAACCTTCAAATTTGTATACAAAACAGAGCATCTAATCACAAACAGAACGTAGATTAATTGGACAATGACCAAGTAGCCTATATTTTCTAATAGAATTGGGTATATAAGTACATATAAAAAGCACTCTACATTATTCCAACTAAATTGCTCACCATTCCAGATTTTCTGTCAGGTATGTGACAAATTCAAGATGGTTGGTCCTAAATAAAGATAGAAACCTTTCTTTTCTTAAGTTGCATAAATATGCAGACAGGATAAGAGCAACTGATTTAAAACTTGAGCAAGGCTAAGTTATTTACTCAAGTTTTTACAGAAAAGCTAAAATTCCTACACCATAGAGTTGCAATTAAATGTGCATTTTAAGTTCAAACTTTATCTAACTCTAAGATCAAGGATTAGGATCTCTACTATCTAAAACCAAACAACAACAACAAAACAACATACCTAGAGACAGTTAGCATGTAAAAAACAAAAACAAGGAAGATTTCATTATTTATTATTGGCTAAAGTACATACGTATAGACATTTAGCATACACATTGCGTAGAAACAAGGAAAGAGAATGAATTTATACAAAATTGAATACTTACAGTTGCGATAAAAGGAAACATACACCATACTTTCCGGTCACTAGCACCGTCATCGCCGATAATGGCGAAGGGTTAAAAACACAAGAGTTTTGAACTGAACAAATTTCGAAATTTTACTCTGACAAAACCCTAATGGGCCTTTGTTGAACTTTAAGCCCAACATTTGGGCGTATGTCGTATAGTGATTACAACTTTAGCCACTCATATTATATTCATGAGAAAATTTCACAAATAACCAAGTTTTTTGTCATTTTAGATATTCAAAATTGATAAAATAAATATTGAACAATAATAACTCGGATAATAATAATAAATGTGAAATATGAAATTTCAAGATAGTGATTATATTTTTAAAACGTAGTGGGATAGGCTAGTGGGCGTTATTTTTATTATATTTTTCTTTTGAACTACTCTTTTAATTTATGATGTAGTTATGTTTGTCAAATTTTAATATAAATTTTATAGAAAAAGAAGAAATACAAAATATTATCAAAGCTTGTTTATCAGGGACATTATTAAATTTATGAATTAAGATTGGTTAGAAAATTAACTTTCTTAATTTGTTTTTTCTGAATAAATCAGTGATTAAGTGATCAATTATTAATTGAATTAACTAAATTTAGATATAATGTTATAAATAACAGAAATCAACACTCACAATCACTAAAAGTATCTTTATAATAGAGTTATTCTTTATTATGATATTTTGTTGGTCTTGAGAGACCTTTTGAAATATGATTTCTATAATATATAAAGCATTTTGAAAAGGAAAAAAAAAGGATCATTTTTACCATGATCCAGAAAGGGGTGATATTGAAGTTATTTTCTTTGTTAATCGTTATAAAGCTAAAGTATAATTGTTTGATGAAGTATCTATTATAGTAACTTTTAATTTTGAATCTAATTAATTAAAGGGCAAAAATTCAAAGTCATCCAGCCACCAGAGGCCTACAACCTAAGTTATATATATATAGCCAAAACAACTACAATTAAAAGTAAACTAAGTCCAAAGCCTAAAGTGCAATTCACTTTAAAAAGCAAATACCAGATAGTACTATATGGACATTAAAACTCCACACATGAAAATAAGTGATCATTCTTCATCTTCCTTGTCTCTATAGTCACTAACTATTTTTTTATTTTTTTGTAACAACCTTATGATTCTTTTTTCCCACTATTTTTGGACAATCATCATAGAGATGCCTAGTAAAAAAATTCAATGTATTTTTTGCAATACAAAAGGAATCCCAATTACCAACAAAAAAATTCGTTGGTAAATTGATCAAATTGGTTGGCAAATTAAGTTACCAACCAAATCCCAACTTATATTAATCCGTTGCTAAAAGGCTCGTCGGTAAATATTACCAACCGATTTTAATTTGTTGGTAAACTTACCAACCAAAAATCAGTTGGTAAACACCCAAAGATGTTGTTACAAAATTTTGAAACATGGCCCTGAAATTTCCGTTGGTAAATTCACCAACTAATTTTTGGTTAGTATATTGTTAGTACCTTTACTAACGAATTGAAAAGGAGTTAGTAAATTTTTTTCTTTATTATTCGATTCCGTTGGTAATACAATTTTTTTCTTCATTATTCGATTCCGTTTTATAGTAACAAATGTTGATAGTAAACTTTTCAAGATACATTTAATTTGTTTTCAATTTTAGTAACAAAAAATTTATGTTGGTAATTTACCAATAAATTTTAAATACTTTTTTTCTTTTTTTTTGGTTTCCCATCCGGTATCCGGTACCCACATTGGACCCCGACTAAATCCGGATTCACGCCGGGAAAGTCCCTTGGTTTCCCATCCGGTGTTCGGTACCCACATTGGATCCCGACTAAATCCGGATTCACGCCGGAAAGTCCCACATTGGGGGATAAAGCGCTCCCTAACAAAGGTTAAGGATGAATGAGTACTTACCACTCCACCACAACACTTGTTGGTAATAAATTTTAAATACGTTAGTATAATTATTTGTTTTTCTAATAAATTTACTAATTGATTGTTAGTTTGTTGGTAATTATATCATTCAAGTTCAATGTTACGTTACTAATTCATTGACAATATGTTCAAAATATTATTAACTGAATGATTACTCAATAGTAAAATATTTATTAATTTATTGCATTTAAAAATCTAAGAGCACGAATATAAATCCAAAAATATTAATATCAATTTTATAAATCATATTTGAATGAAACAATGCAAAATCTATGATAACAAGTTAAATTAATCTCAATATGACACATATCATTATATCATGATGTGTTTCTAAATGTATGTAGTGTACAAGTTGACAGTGTTAAGCAAAGTCAAATTTTGGCCAAAAGTTTAAAGTTAAAACGCCTAACGGTACAAACTGAATATGAAAACTTCAAAATCCAAACCAACCATCCTATTAGACGAAAAATGACCTTCCAGAGCTAACCGCACTGACGAAATTCAAATTTGAGCATGTTTCCCAAAAAAATTGACCTAATTCAAATTTTAGCCAAAAGTTAAAAGTTAAAACGCTTAACGACACAAACTGAAAATAAAAGTCTCAAAACCCGAACCAACCATCCTATGAGATCAAAACTGAACTTATATGGCTAACTGCGGTGACAAAATTTCAATTTGAGCACGATTACCAAAAATATTGACTAAAGTGAAATTTTGGCCAAAACTTAAAAGTTAAAATGCCTAACGGCACAAACTAAAAACGGAAGCCTCAAAACCCGAACCCTCTATCTTATTACATAAAAAATGACCTTCCGCATGTACTGCACTGACGAAATTCTTATTTGAGCATGTTTATCAAATATATTGACCGAAGTTAAATTTTGGCCAAAATTTATAAGTTAAAACACCTAATGTCACACACTAAAAATGAATGCCTCAAAACCCGAACCAACCATCCTAATAGATAAAAAATGACCTTTGGAGTTAATTACGCTGACGGAATTCTCATCTGAGCATGTTCACAAAAATATTGACCAAAGTCAAATTTTGGCCAAAACATAAGATTTAAAACACCTAATGGCACAAACAAAAAACGGAAGCCTCAAAACTTGAACCATCCTTCCTGTTAGATAAAAAATGACCTTTCGAAGCTAATGACACTGACAGAGTTCTAATCTGAGCACGTTTACATAAAATATTGACCAAAGTCAAGTTTTGGCTAAAATTTAAAAGTCAAAACGCCTAACGACACAAACTGAATATGAAAGCTTCAACACTAGACGTTGATTTACCAAAAAATTTAACTTCAATTGGTAAATTTATCAACTATTCAAATATAAGTTAGTAATTAATAATTTACCAATAAATTTTATCAAAATTGGTAATAGTTACTATTCAAGTAAACATTCATATGTAATATTACCAACTAATAATTAATATGTTGGTAAATTTTACCAATGGATTAATGATTGGTTGGTATATTACCAACTATTATAGTGATGCTAGTAATTTACTAACTACAATCTTTATTCGTCGGCAAAATTTCCAACTAATTGGATATTGGTTGGCAAGTTTACCAACAAATTACATTTCGTTACTAATTTACCAATACATTTATATTTGGTTGGTAAATTTAGCAACACAATCTTGCCGTTGGTAAATGTTTGGTTAGTAATTCATTGGTAATATGTTAATAAATTATATAAACAATTTTTTTGTCATATTTACCAACCGATATATACTTTGTCGGTAATATTACCAACAAAAGGTGTGCGTTAGTAATATTTCAGTTGGTAATCCATTGATAGTATGTTGTTAAATTTGGCGTCAATTTTTCTCGCCGTATTTACCAACTAAAATACTTAGTTAGTAAGATTTTGGTTGGTAATCTGTTAGAATTTCGTTGTTAAGTTTTAAAATATAATTCGGTTAGAAATATGTTGGTAATTTGTTAGTTGAATACTAACCAACTTAAGTTGTTAGTAAAATTTGTTGGCAATTTGGGGTTTTTTTGTAGTGTTGGGAGATTGCTTTCACCATAAATGATGGAGCATTCAATACATATCTTTCGTCCTTGTAATATTTTCGATATGACTTAAAAGCATGTCGAACTCTTTAAAACTACCTCTTGCACACATGAAAATAAGTATTCATTCTTTATCTTCCTCATCTTTATCGCTATCATGAAATACCAATAAAAGATTAATTAATTTTATTTTTCATAATCATGTGACATCTACCTTTGCATCACCATCTTTGTTTTCCTATGTATATAACTATATATATATATATATATATATATATATATATATATGAATTTTTTACATTCAATATTTATAAACAAAATAGAAATTAGCGACATATATTTTTATCACTAAATATAAAAAATCTCTATCAATCGTATTTAATGTTAGATTATCACAACAATCTAGTGCAATTCGACAAGTGAAATCTGGAGATGATGGGCTATACATAGATCTTACCCTACGTTTGTAAGGTAGAAATCAGATTGTCTTATAACCAATTACTACACTTATAATTAGGTTCACCTTTATGCACTATGATTAAAACACAACATTTAAATCATAAATAAAATATTCTCAATAATGTAAGTCCATTTTTTTTATAGCTTGGACTTTTTAGAAATATTGTCTAAAGTGTATTGGATCCTTTAAAAGTAATTCATTTTTGGAGGAACTAACACTAATGGGGCAACAATTTTAGAAAGTTCAAGCAACATAGGTCACCAACAAAATATTTATTAACTTTCTTGATACTAAGGTAAAATTGGCTGACTTTTTGTTGCAAAAAAGTATTTAGTGATGATGGTGCGATAAAGTAAAACCTTAAACATATTCCTTTATTTGATCTCAGATTTTTTTCCTTTCCATTTTCCCTTCCTTTTTTTTCCTTTCACTTTTTTTTTCTTCATATAATTGCTACATTTTCATTTTATACTTCTTAAAGTTTGTTACCTCTCCTCTTTTTTAAGATCCAATTGTTTACATTTGCTTCCACTATTACCTAATCGACACCAGTGCTAAATACAATGCTAAATACGAATACGATATATAAGTGTGGACAGAAGTTTTGTTTCTATTTATATGGTGAGTGCATATGAAGAAATATCAAAATATTTATCATTAGGAAATGTGACGAAATGTTCATGATCCCTCCATGGTTAATCAAAATTACATAATCAAGTGCTAGGAATGAAAAACTTCTTGATAAGAAGTGCACAAATTGACTATTAGGTATCCAAAATTCGTTGATCAGATTATCAAAATTTGATTAAGTAGGTTATTAAGGAAATAACACACTCTATACCAGGAAGTTTATTTCCAATATCAAACAAGTGAGCTTGAATATTCAAGCTTTGTTAATGAAAAAGATCTTAATAAAGATGTTTTTAACGGGCTTTATGAAAAAAAAATCTTGGTTACTCTGCACCTCAATACGATATCGAGCACCAACTGGACTTGTCACCATATTGAGAATGACTCCGTTGTTGTCTTCTTTGCAATAGACTTTTGAATTTTTTTTCTCTTGTCACTCCCCGAGCCTACACCCTGGACGTGGCCAGCACTCAAGAACCATTGCTGGCCCCAAACGAACCCTTGGCCTGACTTACTTACTCAACAAAAGACTTTACTCAAGATAAATACTTCTAATACAAGTAAACTGAACTGCTCAAAATATAACTTAGAATGTATTATAATAACGTTCACTGCCAAAGTGGCAACTCAAGTCTCAACTTAACTGAAAAGTAAAAGTAAAGACTCATGAACTAACATCGCTAACTCTGTCTATGAAGCCTCTAAACAACTGAGATTAACGTCGGGACAAGACCCATGACATCCTAATGTACAAAAATACGGAAAGCAATAAAAGGATCCTTCGGAAAGCTAGGAGGCTCACCAACTAACTCTGAGTGCTCAATTGGATCAATGAGGCGCTGGATGTTGATCCTGATTACCTGCGTCTGCATCATAATAAGATGCAGGCCAACTGGCATCAGTACATTGAATGTACGAGTATGCGAGTTAGAATGCTAAACATAACTTAAGCTTGAAAAGAATCTGAAAGAAACATTTACCTTGGCTTTACTCAACTCCTAAATAACTTAACTCAATATAAAGCAATAAAACACATGCAATATATAGAAAGCCTTTAAAATAGTAGAAAACAACTTAGTTCGTTAAATAAAATGCAATAACAAACTCAACTTTACGCATAAAATAAAGTAAAATAGTTTCTGTGGGAGTTTCTCTAACCGACAACCACCACTATGAGCCTAAGTGGTGACACAACGTCTTGCCCACGCTGCCAAAACTGTCCTATACTTTGCCTTCATATAGAACGCTTAACTAAGTGGATCCAGTAGTCTATGCTAAAAGGCATCTTAAGGAGTCATCTAAAAAGTATGATCCTTTACTATCCATGATGGCTACATGGTTTATGGAGACGTGAGTTACTGAACTCAAGCTCGTCCCTTATCGGTTCTCAATACTACTCTCAGAATATACTTTAGCTCATATGTTTGTAAAAACAAAACTCTTTCTTTGGTTTGAGATAATTACTCAAAAAATTAGCTTAAAAGCTCTCTTGGAAATCTCAATTTCCTTTCTTGCTCAAATGTGAAAACATTTTAACTCTTGCAAATACTTAGTTCTTGTATAATATTTGAAGAATGAACTTTACTTTTACTCTTTACTGAAAACTAACTCAAAGGCACTTTTGGAAATCTCAGTTTCCTTTCTTGTTTAAATGTGAAAACATTTACTCTTTGGGAATACATAGTCCCGAAATACTCTTTTGAAGAAATGCACTTCAAACTTTACTCTTTACTCAACTCAAAACTCAAGTCTTAAAACAAAGTTAAAAAATTTGTAAACCACTTTTGGAAAACTTTATGAACTTCTCTTAACTTGACTCTTGACTTCTCTTGACTTGAGTCTTAATTTTTCTTGACTCTTAACCTTTTTTGAATTGAATTATGGATTCAAGGATTGTGATTTGTGATACAAAAAATCTCATGATATTTAGGAATGATTTTAGATAGCTAAACATGAGAAATGATCAAGGAATCATTGTTTGGAAACTAGTCCGCAACGCGGAGGCACATATAAATATTTGGTCGCGAAATAACTTTTGAGGCAGAGAGGCCCGTGACCGCTTCGCGATGCAAGGGTGAATTTAAACTGAGGGGAAGGTCCGCGACTGTCACGCCCCAAGCCTATACCCTGGACGTGGCTGGCACTCGAAAACCATTGTTCGCCTCAAGCGAACCCTTGGACTGGCTTACTAACTCAACGGAAGACTTAACTCATCACATACACATTTATGAAGTAACTAGAATGTTATAAAGGAACATTCAACTGACCATTAAGGCAAACTCAAGTCTTTAACATATGAAATGAAAAGTAAAGACAATTGAATTGACTAATTGACTGCCTATCTGTCTATGAAGCCTCTAAACAACTGAGATGGATATCGGGACAGGCCCATGACATCCTAATGAACTAATACTAAAACTGAAAGCAATGAATAAGAGTCCTCTGGAATGCAAAGAGGCTCACCACCAGACTCTGAACTGTTCACTGGATCAACGATGCGCCGGATACCGATCCTAGTTACTTGTGTCTGCATCATAATAAGATGCAGGCCAACTGACATCAGTACATTGAATGCATGAGTATGTGAGTTTGAATGTTAAACACAACTTAAGCTTGAAAAGAAACTGAAAGGAAACTGAAGAACTTACCTTGCTCAATTCAACTCAATATAACTGAACTCATTTCAATATAAAACAGTTTTAAAACAAGTGCAATATAAAAAAAAGCTGTTTAAAATATGGTTTTCAACTCTGTGTATTTATAAATACAATAACAACTCTATATGTATGCAAAGATACAGTATGAACTCTGAGATGTATGTAAAAATACAAAATAAATTGATGTATATAAAATACAATAACTTCTGTGGGAGTTTCTCTAACCGACAACCATCACATAAGAGCTATAGTGATGATACATCGATCTACGTCACGTTGCCAACGCATCCTTTACCCGGCCAAAGGTATAGGACCGGAACTGCCTAATGGATCCACTAATCTATTTCGAAAAGGATTCATCTAAAAAGTATGACCCTTTTCTACTCATGGTGGCTACATGGTTTTATGGTGACGTAAGTTATCTGAACTCATGCTCGTCCCCAATTGGGTGCTCAATACTACTCCCAAAATATACTAGCTCTTATTTTTTTAAAACATACTTCTTTTTTGATTTGAGATTAGTGTTCAAAACTTAGCTCAAAGGCTATCCTGGAAATCTCAGTTTCCCTTCTTGCTTCATTTAGAAACCTATTACTCTTTTCTAAAAACTAGCCCAAAGGCTCTCTGTAAATCTCAGTTTCCGTTCTTATTTAAATGTGAAAACATTTTAAATCGCCCCCTTAGGAGTTATGGTCATTTGAAGTTGACCAAAGACTCACTTTTCCTAACTTAAACAATTTTCCAGATTTTTTATTCTTTCCAAAAATGACTATTTCCAGTTCTTAGCGTCTTCCTAGCTATTTCAATTTGCGAGATGTTACAATATCTCCCCCTTGGGAATATTCATCCTCGAATGAGATTACTTTTACTAGGCTAAGGGTGGTAACATCAAGTTCAAACACTCAACAAGCAAATGCAAACAAACAACATACTCACTCATAATTTAAAGAGTACTAAGAAGAGAATTAGTACCTTGGTCTGCATTTTCTTCGGACTCGAAGAGATGTGGATATCTCTTCTTCATGTCCTCTTTAGTTTCCCAAGTAGCTTCCTCAGCGAATTGATTCCTCTAAAGGACTTTGACTGATGATACCTCTTTTGTTCTCAACTTGCGAACTTGGCAATCTAGAATCTGAACAGGAACCTCCTCATAAGATAAGTTATCCTTGATCCCAATATTTTTGTTTGGTATGATCAATGAAGGATCGCCCATGCATTTCTTCAACATGGAGATGTGAAACACCGGATGAACCGCGGCCAACTCTTGTGGTAGCTCCAACTCATAAGCTACTTTGCCAATCCTCCTGGATATTCGATAAGGTCCAATATACCGGGGACTAAGTTTCCCCTTCTTACCAAACCTCATAACACCTTTCACGGGTGAAACTTTTAAATATACCCAATTATCTACTTCGAACTCTAAGGCCCTTCTCCTAACATCAGTGTAGGATTCTGACGACTTTGCACCATTTTCAATCACACATGCCCTCAACATATCTTGTAATGTCTGAATGGTACGCTCTGCTTGCCCATCAGTTTGAGGATGAAAGGCAGTACTCAAGTTCACATTTGAACTCAAACCTTTCTGAAAAGCTTTCCAGAATTGTGCAGTAAATTGTGCACCTCTATCTGAAATAATGGAGACTGGAACTCCATGAAGTCTTACCACCTCCTGAATATATAACCTGGCATAATCTTTTGCTGAATGAGTAGTCTTTACCAGTAAAAAGTGGGCTGATTTTGTCATTTTGTCGACAATCACCCAAATAGAATCATGCTGTCTGCGAGACCTTGGCAAGCCTATGATGAAATCCATATTAATCATCTCCCACTTTCATTCCGAAAGTTCTATATTTTGTGCCAAGCCACCGGGCCTTTGGTGCTCTACTTTCACTTGTTGGCAATTTGGACACTTAGCAACAAACTCTGCTATGCCATTCTTCATGCCATTTCACCAATACACTTTTCTCAAATTGCGATACATCTTTGTGGAACACGGATGAATGGAATATCTAGAGCTATGAGCTTCCTCCATGATCCTTTCTTAGAGTCCATCCACCATTGGTACACATAGTCTACCTTGATATCTCAATACACTATCTCCCCCTTGTTCAAAAGCTAATACTCTTTGCTTATGAACATTTTCTTTTAAGTCTAGAAAAATGGGGCATTGGTCTTGCTTCTCTTTCACTTCTGACACTTATGATGACTCTGCACCATTTGTCACCACTATTCCTCCTTCTATGGAATCCATAAGTCTGACTCCCAGGCGTGCAAGTCTGTGCACATCGTTTGCTAAGTCTCTCTTTTCTTCCTCAACATGGGCGGTACTACCATAGAAAACCTGCTTAAAGAATCAACAACCATATTAGCCTTACCTAGGTGGTAAAGAATACTCATGTCATAATCCTTGAGTAATTCTAACCACTTCCTTTATCTGAGATTAAGCTCTTTCTGAGTGAACACATATTGAAGGCTCTTATGATCAATGAATATATCAACATGAACACCATACAAATAATGACGCCATATCTTCAAAGCGAAATTTACAACAGTCAACTCTAAGTCATGGGTTGGGTAATTCTTCTCATGAACTTTCAACTGTCTGGAGGCATAAGCTATAACTTTGCCATTCTGCATTAAGACACAACCCAAACCAACTCTAGATGCATTACAATACACCACAAAACCTTGAGTACATTCTGGTAAGGTTAAAACTGGGGCAGTAGTCAACCTCTTTTTCAATTCCTGAAAGCTTTTGTCACAAGCTTCAGACCATTGAAGTTTCACTGTCTTCTGAGTTAACTTGGTCAAAGGGATGAAATAGACGAGAAACCCTCTAAAAACCTTCTATAATAGCCAGCCAAACCCAAGAAACTCCTAAATCAGTTGGAGATATGGGTTTAGGCCAATTCTGAATTCCCTCAATTTTCTGAGTATCAACTTTAACTCCCTCTCCTAACACAATATGGCCTAAGAATGCCATAGACTCAAGCCAAAATTCACACTTAGAGAATTTAGCATATAACTCCTTGTCTCTCAAAGTTTGAAGAACTATTCTAAGATGACTAGCACGATCTTCTTCATTCCTTGAATAGATTAGTATGTCATCAATGAAGACAATAACAAACATATCTAAATAAGGTTTGAATATTCTATTCATAAGGTCTATGAACGCTACTGGTGCATTGGTTACCGAACGACATGACCATAAACTCATAATGACCATAACGGGTCCTGAAAGCTGTCTTTGGAATATCACATTCTCTTACTCTCAACTGATAGTAACTTGATCTGAGGTCGATTTTTGAGAAACAAGAAGCACCCTGAAGCTAATCGAAAAGATCACAATCCTTGGAAGAGGATACTTGTTCTTGATGGTAACCTTGTTCAACTGAGGGTAATCTATACACATCCTAAGGGAACCATCTTTCTTTCTCACAAATAAGACCGGAGCACCCTAAGGTGAGACACTTGGTCAAATAAAGCTCTTATCTAAGAGATCCTTTAACTGCTCCTTAAGCTTTTTCAACTTTGTTGGTGCCATTCTATATGGTGGAATAGATATTGGACGAGTATCTGGAAGAAGATCTATACCAAAGTCTATCTCTCTCTTAGGAGGGACTCCGGGAAGATCATCTGGAAAGACTTCTGGAAACTCTTTTACTATTGGAATTGACTGAATAGGAGATACCTCAACACTTGAGTCATTAAGTCGGACTAAGTGATAGATACAACCCTTAGAAACTAACTTCCTTGCCTTAAGGTACGAAATGAAACGACCCTTAGGCACTACTGAACTGCTTTTCCACTCTAAGACTGGCTTATTTGGAAACTGAAACTTGACTACTCGAGTTCTACAATCAACTGAGGCATAACAGGTATGAAGCCAGTCCATACCAAGAATGACATCAAAATCTACCATGTCTAACTCAATTAAATCAGCCATGGTACTCTTGTGATTGACGGAAATGGGCCAATCACAATAGACTCTCTCTACTAGAATAGACTCACCAACAGGCATAAAAACACTGAATGGTTCACTAAGTTGCTCAGGAATAACATCAAAGTTCATAGCAACATATAGAGTTACAAAAGATAAACTCGCTCCTGGATCTAGCAAAGCATAAACAGTAAAGTCAAAGACTTGAATCATACCAGTGACAACATTTGGTGAATCCTCTTGCTCTTGGCGACGGTTGATAGCATATAAGCGGTTTGTTCCTCCGTCAGTATCGGAAGTAGCCCCTTTAGGTGCAATTCTGTTTGGTGGAGCAACTGAAGAAGATTGGGGTCTATTTCCCCACATTACCATTTCCCTGCTTGTTCTTTGGACAATCTCGCATGAAATGTCTAGTCTGACCATACTTGAAACAACCAAGTGAAGCCCTCACGACAAATACCTGAATGGTTCCTACCACACTTGGTGCAGGCAGGAGGCTTACTACCTCCTTGTGCTACACTGCCCTGAGAATAGGTAGGTTTAGCTCTGGAATTCTGACCATAGTACTCACCCTTGTTCTCAGGTGCAGGTGCACTAGAAGATGATGGAGCAGGTCCCTTCTATTTCTGTTGGAAAGATGACCGATTGGCATTACTTTTCTGCTGCCCGGACTCATTCCCTGTCTTAGCCCTCTTGTTCTTGAACTTATCTCTATCTCTCAGCTTCTCTTCCTCTACCTGCTGCACATAGACCATCAACCTCGAAATGTCCATGTCCCCAATAAGCATTGTTGTCCGGCCCTCTTTGCTTGATAGACGGCCCAACCCAGTAACAAACAAGCTCATTCTACTCCTCGTGTCCTTAACCATCTCCGGAGCATAACGGGATAGTTGGGTGAACTTCAACCCATATTCATGAACACTCAGAGAATCCTGCTTAAGTGTGAGGAACTCACATACCTTGGCCTCTTTCAGTTCTCAGGGAAAGAAACGCCCCAAGAAAACTTTCTCAAAACAGGCCCAACTTGCAGGCGATGCATCCTCAGCTCTACCCTCCTTCCATTGGTCAAACCAAGTCCTAGAAACATTCTTCAATTGATATGCAGCTAGCTCAACCCATTTAGTGTCAACAACATGCATCACCTCGAAAACCTTTTTCAGTTCCTCAATGAAGTTCTCTGGATCCTCAGTAGTGCTTGAACCAGTGAAGCTTGGAGGATTCATCCTCAAGAACTCATGAATTCTTGAAGTGTCAGCCTCTTCCTGTCGAGCTCCTCTTTACTGCCAAGCTTGATTGGTCATAACTTGACTGAGCATCCTTATAGCCTCACATAATTCAGCATTGGTAACTTCCCTTGAGGTTGCACTTAAGGTGCATTAGGTAAATCTTGTTCCTCAACATTCCTCCTAGCTGGACGACCTCTGACTGCTCTTCGTGGAGGCATGATTATCTGAAACACGCGCAAGCACGAATTAGAGGGAAACTTTTAGAGATTAAACTCTAACGCACGAAATAAGTGTGAAGGAAGTGAAGAAATTCCTAAATGTTGCAGCCTCCTAATTATAGATGTGGTGTGCTTCACACTGATAACTAGGACTCAACAAATACGGCTTCATAGACTCCCTAAGACTCTTGAACTCTGTGCTCTGATACTAAGTTTGTCACGCCCGGAGCCTACACCCTGGACTTGGCTGGCACTAGAAGACCATTGATGGCCTCAAACGAACCCTTGGCCTGGCTTACTAACTCAGCGGAAGACTTAACTCATCACATACACATTTATGAAGTAACTAGAATGTTATAAAGGAACATTCAACTGGCCATTAAGGCAAACTCAAGTTTTTAACATATGAAATGAAAAGTAAAGACAACTGAATTGACTAACTGACTGTCTATTTGTCTATGAAGCCTCTAAACAACTGACATGGATGTTGAGACAGGCCCACGACATCCTAATGGACTAATACTAAAACTGAAAGCAATGAATATGAGTCCCATGGAATGAAAAAAGGCTCACCACCAGACTCTGAACTGTTCACTGGATCAACAATGCGCTGGATGCCGATCCTAGTTACCTGTGTTTGCATCATAATAAGATGAAGGCCAACTGACATCAGTACATTGAATGTACGGGTATGCAAGTTGGAATGCTAAACACAACTTAAGCTTGAAAAGAAACTGAAAGGAAACTGAAGAACTTATCTGGCTCAACTCAACTCAATATCACTGAACTCATTTCAATATAAAGCAATTTTAAAACAAGTGCAATATAAAGAAACGCTGTTTAAAACATGGTTTTCAACTCTGTGTATTTATAAATAAAATAATAACTCTGTATGTATGCAAAGATACAATATGAACTCTGAGATGTATGTAAAAATACAAAATAAAATGATGTATATAAAATACAATAACTTATGTGGGAGTTTCTCTAACCGACAACCATCACATAAGAGCTATAGTGATGATACAACGATCTACGTCACGCTGCCAACGCATCCTATACCCGGTCAAAGGTATATGACTTGAACTGCTTAATGGATCCACTAGTCTATTTCGAAAAGGATTCATCTAAAAAGTATGACCCTTTTCTACCCATGGTGGTTATATGGTTTTATGGTGACGTAAGTTATCTGAACTCATGCTCGTCCCCAATTGGATGCTCAATACTACTCCCAAAATATACTAGCTCTTATGTTTTAAAAACATACTTCTTCTCTGATTTGAGATGAGTGCTCAAAACTTAGCTCAAAGGCTATCTTGGAAATCTCAGTTTCCCTTCTCGCTTCATTTAGAAAGTTATTACTCTTTTTTGAAAACTAGCCCGAAGGCTCTCTGGAAATCTCAGTTTCCGTTCTTATTTAAATGTGAAAACATTTAAAATCTCTTTGGGAATACTTAGTCTCCATATACTTTTGAAGAAATGAACTTCAACTTTACGTTTGCAAAAGACTTTTGGAAAACTTTATGAACTTCTCTTAACTTGACTCTTGACTTCTCATGACTTTGATCTTAAATGCTCTTGACTTGACTCTTAACTGGTCCTTGAATTGAATTATGGATTCAATGATTGTGATTTGTAATTGGAAAGATCTCGTGATGTTTAGGAATGATTTTAGATAGCTAAATGAGAAAAGACCGAAATCAATATTTGAAGGTGGGTCCACGACGCGGAGGCATAATTAAATATTGGTTTTGAAAATGACTTTTTGAGGCAGAGGACTCTGTGACGGCTCCGCGACATGAAACGAAAATTCCCACTTCTGGGAACCAGCTCCGCGATGCGCCACCACCTCCCAAATTCGTTCGACGAAATTTCTTCTTCATTTTCCAGCCTCAATTCACCCAAACTCGGTTCTTTTTCTTAAATTACTTTTAGATACAGATACCCAGCAATTGTACCTAAGAACCTAACTCGAAACGACTCAATAATGCGACGTAACGAACTCAAAAACTTCCCAACTCAGTCAAATTCAAGAACAACATATGAAATCAAGAATAGATATCAAGATCATTAATATTCAAACGCTTTTAGGACGAATCCAAACTGAAATAATATGCTTGGTACATGGGAGAACGATTCCAACATTATGAGAGACTCACATACCTAGTAGAAGTAACCTTGGTGAAAACACCAACTTTCTTGATCGATCTTGATGAATTTGCCCTTTTCTCCTTCTTCTTTTCTCTTCTCCTTTCTCCTTAGCCCTAGCGTGAAATCCCAAATTCGAAAACTAACTAAAATCTGATTTGACCCATATTAAACTCCATAAAATGGATTAAAATAATAGGGAAGTGAAAGACTAAAATACCCCTTAAAAATCCGGATTGGACATTTCCTTAATCCAACAGCCCAACTTCCAAAGGGAATAACTTACTCCTACAAACTCGGAATCGCGCAAACTTGGTGGCGTTGGAAAGATCATTCCAAGAGATTTCCAACCATATCTGGATTTACACCTAAGTCATCTTGAGCTAGGAGTTATGGTCGTTTGAAGTTGACCAAAAACTCACTTTTCCTAACTTAAACAATTTTCCAGATTTTTCATTCTTTCCAAAAATGACTATTTCCGGTTCTTAGCTTCTTCCTAGCTATTTCAATTTGCGAGATGTTACAGCAACGCGGCCTGGGGCACCAGATTTGCCCGACTCTTTCCTTATTTGAACAGTCCAACTTCCAATGGGCATAGCTCACGCATACGAACTCGGAATCGCACAAACTCGGCAGCGTTGGAAAGATTATTCCAAGATCTTTCCTACTACATCTGGAAAGACACCTATATCATCCTGAGCTAGGAGTTATGGTCGTTCGAAGTTGACCAAAAACTCAAACTTAACTTAACACTCTTTCTAATTCTAGCTCTTTCTAGTTCTTTCAATTTGCGAGATGTTACATCTCTTCACCTTTTCTAGGTAATATATGTAACGTTTATTTTATGATTCAAACTATACTAAACTCTCAAAATTTATCTCTTGCACCTCAATTCGTATTCTCTATAACTTCAACTCTACATCCAATTATTTTTTTTATAAGAACATTAACCATTTTTAAATGTCTTTCCATATGAGGTACACACCAAAAACATAAAAATTAGTATTTGTCAAAATATTTTTTTTAAAAATTGATAAAAATGATATTCGTATCTTAACAATCACTAAAAAGAAACCAATGCAAGTCATAGATTTTTAGTTCTAAATGAAAAGAAATGATATTCCAATAAAGTGACATAAAACAATAAGATCAAAATTAAAAATCTATCATGTTAACTTTACACATTCGTTTACTAAGTATACAATCATACAAAACATGCATCAATCTCAAAATGAATTAGAATCAAATATATGGACGGATCTACATACAATAGTGGAAGTGTCATCACACCCAAACATCTTGATCGAAACTATGTGTATATATGTATATATGTATAAGTAATCCTATAAATTGACACACAAAGTCACAAGTGAGTACAAGGTGCCAGAAGTGAAGGGTTATGTAACTCTGTGTATATATGCATCTATTTATAAGTAAGCCTATAAATTGACACACAAAATCATAAGTGAGTATTATAAGGTGCCAGCAGTGAAAAATTATGTTGAGTGTGGAGAGATCATGAGATCGAGACTGTTTTAATAAATTTTTAAAAACTATTTATCATGCATTTAAGATAATTTAGTCTTAGAATGCACAAAAATCTTATCCACTATTTTTCCTACCATGTTGGACAAAAGTTTAAATGTTGCTTATAAAGGTTGGAGGTTTGAATCTCAACTTATATCTTTTTTGACAAATATTTTTTTATTGTTTAAAATATTATAGTTCAATAAAATTGAAGCAAATACCTCTCTTGACTTAAAGACTCGATAAACCAACAAGCTAAGGTCCTTATGTTGGGAAATTCAAGCACAAATAAATGTACACAATAGGGAAATAGCGGTAGAAAACACAAATCAAAACTTTCCCTTCTATTTGAACCAAGAGAAGACAAAATAGTGTAAGAACAAAATTGTTTGGGGGCAACAAACAAATCAACAAAAACAAGCAAAATAAATCAACACATGAGACACCAAGTTTAATGTGGAAAACCAAACCTCTTCGGTGTGAAGAGTAAAAATCATAAGGCTTAAACTCCACTGTAATCAACAAGAGTTACAAAGTGTTCCCCAAAATGGCCACCAACAAAGTGCCAAACAATGAGCAACACAACTACAAGATAGCATCAAAACTAGAGAAATAAACGGAGCAAAATACCAAAATACAGCTACTGTTCACGAGCTAAAATCTGGACCTATAGGACTCCAAATCTACCTCTCTCAGTTCCCAATCATAGATTAAGTTGAAAGACTGTCCAAAAATCAGCTCAATCGGACAATGAACGAAGTGGAAATCACGATTTGAAATTGGTTGCTAGGGCTTGTGCAAAAATCTGCCCTCTCTCACTTTTCTCTAAATATGGCTACTAATCAAACTCTAGTGATTCTTCAAAATAAGACCTAAAAGAAAGTCTTACATATGCACCATAATATTGGGCTTATGGGTAAAAGTAGACTACTTTAAATTGAGCTTAAATTTATCCACATAGGAAAGGAAAGAGGCCCAAAATCTTTGACTTTTATTTATCCACATAGGAAAGGAAAAAGACCCAAAATCCAACACCTTATTGTGAACAAAATTAGTGATAAATGCTATTCATTTCTCCTATGCAACTATTGATTTTAATTACACAAAATTTAGTGAATTTATTGTTCAAAGCAATGTGACACACATAACTTTTAAATTCTAAATCCGCATTTGATTGAATATTTTTATATCTTTCTACTCAATTTGAGCATGGTTTGCTCCAATACTCAGTGATATGTCCTCGAGACAAATTAGGAATTCTCAGAAATTAGAGATTCTTTAAGTATTTTATATTCTTCATTGGCATACAAATCTCCAATAACTATCAACAAGTGATATCGCATTTGAGATTCTTTAGCTATCATACTTTCAACTTATTGAATTCATTAGATTGATATAAGAAGCTCTAAAGCAATTTATTAATAACTCCTAGACTATATTCATCAAAGTAAACCTTATAAGATTTCACATTTATGAGTTTTAAATTCTAAAAAATACAACATATGAAATTTTTGATAAATCATTTTATATATTAAATGAATTTCTTAAACATAAATACAGATTTTGAGAATACTACTAGATTTTGTCGAAATCATAGCCAAAATTGTAGATTCACCCTACATATAAACATTATTTGGTTTATTAATACGTTTGATACCAATAATGTTTATAAGTTAAAATCAATCAAAATTGGCTTTTCAACACATAAGCACATTGAGTTTGACTCTTTTTTTCCCACTATTTATCATTAATTTTTTTTTGATTCTCGAAAATATTCTTCTCAAGATGATTATATGAACTTCCTCTTCACCCCCATATACACCATTTCTCATTTTTATCAATTTTCTTCTATACATATTTTTTGCTTCTTTTCCATCTCTCATTCCTCTTCCTTTGTGTATTTGTATTTCACAATTTTATGTATTTGTATATTCAATATTAAATATCATTGATATATCCATTATATCTGTATTTAGTGTCAATTATATCTATTATCTCTAACATCAATTTCATCTAGTGTATACATTATCAATTTCATTCTATGTATCCAATATTAAATATCTAGTGTATTCAATATCAATTTTATCAATGTATCCAATATCAAATATCTAGTATATTTAATATCAATTTCTTATATCGAGTATCAAATAATCATGGATATATTCAGTGTATTTGTGCATAGATACAAATCGATTGTGAGAAGGCACTGATATATCTAGAGTATCTATGCATAGATACACATATTTGGTATCTAAGAGACATATAGTTTGTATCAAATATGTACATATATATTCATCAAATAAGTCAAAATCAAACACACTAGTGTATCAAGTGTATTGTCACATAGATATATACTAGAATACGTACCCGTGTGATGCGCGGATAATGAGAAAATACTATTTCTAATTAATTTAGATGTAATACCTTATTTGTGTTTGTTAAATTATATTACCTTACAAAAGTCCAACAACAAATCATGTGATTATCTAATAATTTTTTGTCTCATATTTTTCTTTATTATATTGTTCACTCTTTGGAATTAGTATATTAATAATATTAATTTTAAACAAATTTATTTATTTTGTTTACTCATGGGTTTAAAACTTTTAAATTTTATATTATTGTTCGCTTCTCTTCAGTTTATGGGCAATGATATGTATATTATTTAACAACTTTATTATATTCTCAAAATTAATTCAAAATATCCTACTTCCTCCTCCCTCCCCCCCCCCCCCCTCCCTCCTCTTTGTATTTATTGAGATTTTAATTATGTGGTATAAAAAAAATTAAGAATTTGATTGTTATAATTATTTTATTTTTGAATTAAAAAACACTTTCTCATCTAAGAAAGTTATTCGCTTCATTTTCTTACACTATAAAATGAGATATCGATTGACTATTTATCTATTTACATTTTATAATTTCCATCTATTGAATATAATTTTATCTCATATTATACTTTTAAGATATATTTTTTATTCATGTTTAAAAAAAATCATTAAATTTGTAGTAAGAACTTTTTAAAAAGTTGATAATGCACGAAATTTCTTCCATATGAATTTTAAAGAAAAAAAGAAATAATTAATCCATTATTTGGCTTTAAAAAAAAACCTATGTAACTTGTATGCATCATGTTCAATTACACTAAAAAAAAATTGATGGTAAAACAGAAAACTAAAAAATAGGAGAGAAAACATACTTGGACTCTATTCAATAGGCACTAATTCACTTTTATAGAATTATAGCAATTGAACTCTTTTTAAATAGAGTTTTACTAACTAAAAATAAGATAGCACTAACTCCTCCTATCACTCAACTACTAACAAAGCCAAAGGATTTATAATCAAATATTAAATCATTTTTGTTAAAAAAGAAGAAGAAGTTATTTGTATTACTATCCCTTCTCCTTGATTTTTTAAATACTGTGATATTTTTCATATAAGCCATTTAATTTTTAATTAAAAGAAATTTGGCCCTTATTTTACGTTATTAATTACTATTTACTTTATTCATCATTTAGTATTCCTTTTAATGCTAACTAAATATATTATGATTCTTCATTTCAGAAATGAAAAATCATATGAGATGGTTAAAATTCACAAACACGTGAGATAAAGATAAATATTTTAATTAAGATAAAAATAAGAGTCCAAAAGAATTTAAACATTAAACACGTATTTTTTTTTCAAATTTTGAATTTATAATATTTAATTAAGTATATAATATTTAAAACTTATTGAAGACATATGTAACTGCCATAGTATTTTTTTTAATTTTTTTTTTTTGAAAAATATAGAATCTGTCCTAGATTTATTTTTTTAAAAATAAAATAATTTTTAACTAATTTATAAATTGTATTTAAGAAAAAAATTGTTTTTAAAAATGCCGACATTTGTCATTATCTGTTAAAGTTGATGACATATGTCTATTTTTATTTAAAAGTGTGTATTTAAATATTTAAATAGTTATATAATATTTAATTATTTATTAAATGTGGCGCTGCCATGTGGCGTTTTTATGTCCCATAACTGATTATATAGAGATATTAATATAGTATATTCTGAAAGTAGCAGTTTTTGATAAGGATGAATTTTAAACGGTAACAAATTTTAAATTCAAAATCTAACTGAATAGAATATTAAATATAAATAGAAAATAAAGAAAAAAGAAAGAGCAAAAAATTAACATGTGTTTTACTTCATTAAATTACGTAATAATAAAAATTACATTAAAGAGTATTTTATTGTATTTTTATATACATTCTTGAGTTGACGTCTGTTATTTATAAAGCTTTAATTATTGCATCTCTTATTGTTGCTTTTGTATTGAAGTTGAGTTGATGTGAGTATTCTTCTAGTCTTATCTATTCAGTTACCCATGCTTCCAATTCTACTTGTATGCTCGTACTTTCAATGTATTGATATCATTCAACATGCATCTTATAATGATGCAGATACAGGTGTTCAGCATCATCAACAGACGCTTCGTTGAGATCATTTGACATTTCAGTTAGTTTTGGTGAGCCTCCTTGCATTCCAGAGGATTTTCCCTTTTCAGTTTAATGTTGTTAGGGTGTTATGGGTCTTGTCTTAATACCCATGTTGAACTATAGATATTTTAATATTCAGGTTGAACTATAGATATTTTAATATCCATGTTGAACTATAGATGCTTCATAGATCGATATAATTGAGGAGTCTTTTTGTATTTACTTTTCCTTGAGTTGTTACAAACTATAAATATTGCTATTGAGTATTTTTCCAGACTTTATGCGTTGAGTATTTGAGTTGAACGGAACAATTGATTCTCTCTGAATTACCACATAAAACACCCGAGCAATTGATTCTCTCTGAATCTAACTGATACAACAAAGAAACGAAAAAAAAGCTGAGGAATAGAGATGGGAAAGACAGATTGTAAGCACTAAGCAGTGAAGACATGTGGAAAATTAAATTTGCTACATAAAGGACACGTAGCTTTAGTTGATGATGAAAAGTCTAAAATATCCTCAAATATAATTTAAATGACATGTTTATACCTAATATCAGAGTACAGTATACTACTAGGTGCTGTTATATGTGTGGAAATTAGATCCAAGTAAACCCCAATTCAGTGTCTAATGAACAAGGGAAAAGGGAGAAGAGCAGAATCTAATATTCCATCCAAAAAAATTTTCTCTTAATATCAAGTGCTAAATCCAAACTCAAAATTCTCTCCACCTCTGTCAAAAACATTTTCTAATATTTTAAAGGTAGATTAAATTGCAAAAACATAAAACAAGAAAGTACACAACATAGGCAGAAGTGAAACACCCAAACGTAAATAAACATAAGAGTTTATTCTTCATCTTCCTCGTCTCCATCACCACCAGCTGCTTTCTTTGCAGCAGACTTCTGGTTCTTTCGCTTCACTCTTCCAGGGCGCCCACCACCGAAAGGACTAGTGAGAGAGAAGTCAATGTGCTTCTGGGAGTCCACTCTCACCATGAAAGAAGCAACATTCACCACCTGCCTACCAACTCTGCATAACAAACATCATTAGATTGTGGAAACATATTTTACATACTGATAAAACAGATAAATAGCACAAAGTGAAAGATTGAGAAAATCCAAAATGAGCAGGCCAAGCCAAAGTGTTTATGTTAATATAAGTACTATATAAAAAACATATAATTCATACACTACTACTTTGTAAAATTCACGGAGCACATGATATCATAAGGAACCAAGCCCCTCAGGGTAATTGACTGACTGACGCTGATTTGGAGTCTGTTCCGTACTGCTGAAAAAAAGTGTCATTCAAGCTTTTTAAGAAACTAATTTTCTTTATAACCCGTTCAAGCTTCATGAATTTTAATCTATTAACACTTGGACATAATGGCAATAATTGACACACAATTATTTCTTTCATTTCGTTGATACAAAGGATAGAAATGGAAATTAAGTAAAGCAGTTTAACATACTGCAATGCATTTCAGTTGTGCAAGTTTACACAACTTCATTATAAGCATATGGCTTCTTTCAATAACAATCTACACAAATGGAAATCATAGATTATTGAATTGTATAATACTTCCAAACTCAAGACAAGTTTAACCTCTCAACAATACAGACCAACAAACAATCTTCACAAAATGCATACTGATCCTGTTCAGCAGCATCAGACTCGGAATTATTGTGTCAAGGTAAGGCATCTTAGTGGGCATACAGAGATGTTCTGAAGCTTTAATGTATAGAAGAACATCTTCGAATAAGTGTTAGGCTGAGGATTTGAAAAGGAAAGCAAAGAACTCAGGACTTTCAACAAAATGGAGAACCCAAATATGTATTTTTTCCTCGAAAAGCACATCAATCATTAACAAAGATGAAGATTGATGATGATTTGATTATTTGACTATTTTCGCTAGTCCTCACTGTACAACAAACATCATCCTTTATATCATAGCTCGTTTTAGTAATTTCAATCTCCATAAATAGAATATTATGTTACCTCAAACATAAAATTTATGTTGGAGCTCTTTGATAAAAAGAACGTCAAATAAATGACTCAAACCTAGAACTTTTCCCATAAAAAATGTAGTGGTCAACTAATAACATTAAAAATGGCATATTGTTTTATCATTGAAGCAATTTTTTCTTTGCACTTCGAATTCTTGCAACTATACATTTGCAATTAGAGAAAGTACCAAAAAGAAAAATAGGTTGAGCTAATTTTTTTATTTGAACTGTGTCACTAAAACTGTAATATGTTAATACCTGATATGCCTTTGTCGAATGAGCACTCTAGCATGGTGGATTGACTTAGCCATGCCAGTCTTGAAGACAAGGGTTTGGAGACGACGCTCAAGAAAGTTCTCTACAGTGAGGGCCAAGACATAATCAAGCTTGTTCTGGCTCTCGTCCAATAATCCGTATCTGTTCATCCTTCTCAAGAGTGCTTCACCTTCAAAAATACGGCGTGGGTCTTTCTCATCCAAGGTCAGAAGCATTCTTGCGGCATTCCTGATACGGCTCAAGGCATACTGAACTCTCCAAAGCTCCCTCTTGCACCTCAGTCCATATTCTCCAACAAGCTTCAACTCTGCATCCAATCGCTCCTTCTCATAAGGGCGTCGAGGCTTCTTAAAGGTTTTCCCATCTGAATTACACATCAATGGTTAAGAAAGTATGGATAATAAATGTCAATAGCAACACAATTCTTATACAACATTAGCATCTACATATAATAGAAAAAATAGAAACTTCAGACAATGGTAAATATCTCCAGAGACTAGTATAACAAATGCTGCTACTACAGTACTTAAATCACAATTTATTTGGCTTGACTGCTTGAATCCTCTCTATTCATTAACTCCCTTTGAACTAATTTATTCCCCCACTCAAAAAATTGTCTCTTATGGCTAATTAGGATCTCCAACAAGAGGATTTCTAGATCCCATAGTTATAACGCAATTGACAAACAAATCTCTGAAACGAACAAAAGAAACTGCTAAAAGAATACTGTACTGCACCAACAGGATTGAGCCTTAATCCCAACTACTTATAGTATTACCGGTATGAGTATGAATCTTTGGCTACTATAAACTCATCTCCGAAGACTACTAGATTATCAAAGAGTGGTCATGCACACATATCCTGTTATCAGCTAATCATTAAGAAATAGTGGTCTAATAAAATGTCACAACGTAATAGAATAAAAATAAAAATTTTGAACTTTTCAATTATATATCTTGACCAACCAAGAACGCCATGACGACCTTCAAAATTGTATAAAAGATAGTACATCTAATCACCAACAAAACCTAGCTGAATTGGACAATGACCTAGTATCCAATCTTTTATAATTGAATTGAATTTATCAGTACATATAAAAGGCACTCTACATTATTTCAACTAAATTGTTCACCATTCAAGATTATCTGTCCAGTATATGACAAAGTCAAAACGGTTGTTCCTAAACAAAGATAGAAGCTTTTCTTTTCTTGAGTTGCAGAAATATGCAAAACAGGATAAGAACAACAGACTAAAAAACTTGCACAAGGCTGAGCTAATAACTCAATTTTTTACAGAACAGCTAAAATTCCTACACCACAGAGTTACAGTCATGACTATTCTATCAACTGTTTATACGATTCAGCTCGACATATATATGAATAGAGTTATCAACCTATCTTTAAAATGTGCATTTTAAGTTCAAACATTATCTAACTCTAAGATCGAGGATCAGGCTCTCTACTATCTAAAACCAAACTAGAACAACAACAAAACAACATACCTAGAGACATTTAGCATCTAAGAAACAAAATCAACGAAGATTTCATCGTTTATTATTGGGATATTTGGCATACACATCGCGTAGAAAGAAGGAAAGAGAAGGAATTTATACAAAATTGAATACTTACAGTTGCGGTAAAAGGAAACATGCACCATACTTTCTGGTCACCGGCACCGTCGTCGCCGATCTGCTGAAGAGAACAGAAATGGCGAAGGGTAAAATACACAAGGGTTTTAAAGTGTACAAAATTCTATATATATATTTTCCTCCGACAAAACCCTAACGGGCCATTGTTGTATAGTGATTACAACTTTAGCCACTCATATTATATTCCTGAGATAAATTTCACAAATAGCCAAGTTTTTTGTCATTTTAGATATTCAAAATCGATAAAATAAAAATTGAATGATAATAACTCGGATAATAATAATAAATGTGAAATCTGAAATTTCAAGACAGTGGTTATATTTTTAAAATGTAGTCGGATTCGGATAAGTTAGTGGGTGTTATTTTTATTATATTTTTCCTTTGAACTACTCTTTTAATTTATAATGTAGTTATGTTTGTCAAATTTTAGTATAGATTTTATAGAAAAACCAAGAAATACAAAATATTATCAGAGTTTATTTATCATGCACATTATTAAATTTATGAATTAAGATTGGTTAGAAAATTAACTTTCTTAATTTGTCTCTTCTGAATAAATCGGTGATTAAGTGATCAATTATTAATTGAACTAACTAAACTTAGTTATAATGTTATAAATAACAGAAATCAACACTCACAATCAGTAAAAGTAATTTTATAATAGAGTTAATCTTTATTATGATATTTCGTTGGTCTTGAGAGACTCTATAACATATAAAGCATTTTGAAGAGGAAAACGAAGATCATTTTAACATGATCCAAAAAGGGATGATATTGAAGTTATTTTCTTTGTTGATCGTTATAAAACTAAAGTATAATTACATCCTACATGAGTCAAAGTACCGAAAAAATAGATTTTTCGGATATTTTATAATATATAATCAAAATTGGATTTTTAA
Source organism: Solanum okadae (assembly GCA_036553675.1). Classification (NCBI taxonomy): domain Eukaryota; kingdom Viridiplantae; phylum Streptophyta; class Magnoliopsida; order Solanales; family Solanaceae; genus Solanum; species Solanum okadae. Next base: position 14,981,010 of record CM071678.1, on the reverse strand, counting down.
AATCATCTCAATCATATCGATTTTTCTTTGGTATTGGTACGATTAAGTTAATATTCAAATTTTTTCACTTTTAGACTATCACTTCAAAATATAATATTATTAAAATATTTCTTTCACAAGTATGTATTTGAAGAAGCACTTCAATTCTTCACCAAAATGTCAAGAATGTAAAACCTTGTTGCCGTATTATTTGATCTTAAATGCTTAATAGGAGTGCTTGCATAGGTTTTATCGTATTGTTTGATGAAGTATCTATTATAGTAACTTTTAATTTTAAATCTAACTAATTAAAGGATAATTAAAGAGCAAAAACTCAAAGTCGTCCAGTCACAAGAGGCCTAGGACCGAAGTTATATTTATATTTAAAAAGTGTTTCAAAATATATTTATATATTAATTTTAACTCATTGTAAATATATAAATATATGTACATACATGTGTTATCTCCTGTATTCAGGTTAGTAAAAACGGAAATAGAAAGATAAAATAAATAGAAAATAAATAATTTGAGTCCACAGAACCCACTGTGTATCCTTAAGAAATTTAATCTCATCAAGTACCCGAGGTTGTAGGTTAATTCCTCCAAAGATAAAATGGATTAACTATTAACGAAGTAGTGGTACCTCAAACTTCAATAATTTTAGCAAACTCAATAAACAACAACAAGAGCACACACAGACTTAGTTGTTCGACAATTTGATTTGTAAGAAAATGTAGGCAGAAGAGAGAAAATTTTCACTTTGAAAAATGAGAGAAATCTCTATATTTATAGGCAATTGTAGCAAGGACGCGTCTGCTAGGATAAGAGTGTGAACGCATCTGTTCAGACATGTCTTTTTAGAACTTGTGTGTCTTTTAAGAAAAGAAGTGTCTGTTTGGAGGAACAAATCCCTTCTGAGCAACTTTAATGTTACGCGAAATTAATTAATTAACATTATGAATTAATTTTTATGAAAAAGGAAATTAATTAATGAGATTCATTAAATAAATTTTGCCTAAAAATTATCACTCAATAGCATCATTTGCCAAAGCCAAAGTCGAAGTCGAGGCCGAGTGAGCGACAACGACAGCGTGAGCGGGCACCTTCTACTTAACCCTTTAAGAGCTACATGAACTGTTTTCTAATATAAGGACAATCCTTTTTCCTTTTTTCTACCAATATGGGAGAAATGGCCTTTCATTTTCCCTCCAAATTGGTTTCCCCACATTTCCCAATTTCACATTCATTCTTATTTCTCATTCGCACCTTGCTAAAATCCAATAATCCCCCACATGAATGGGGAATGACTATTATTAAAATATATGCATAAAAAACTTATGTGTCTCATAAGTAAGGATTGATTGCATCTGGATAAGTAGGTTTCCTTTGGAACTTTTTCGTAGTGAACATATATCTGATAGACTCGATCAATCAATAGATTTGATATCTTTCAACCGTCGAGCTTTGGTGTATACCTAGACAACATAAGTCACACAAGCAACCCCTGAACTGTTTTTGGTTCTTATTGTTTTGTTCGTTTCAGCCATAAACACATCTTGATTAATGAGTGTGTAGAGAACTGGCCTTATCAGATTCTCCTTGAAGCGGCTTACACTTCACACTTACATAGGTGGTTTCTAAATGTGTTATCTCATAGATACACTATTTGATATACCTTGTATCAAACTTAGAAATCATAAAAAAAGTCTTAATGCCTTTATCCTAGTTACTGACATTGTCTCATCATGAGAATGGACCATAAATTTTTTTTTGACAATGTTGAACCGTTAACTTTATTTGAACTTCTTGAACTTAGATCTTGGGATATCCAATCTTCTAGGTAGAGTTATCGCCACGATGACTTGTCATCGGTCATAGTCTCATTCCCGTCGATGATCTCTCAACTCCCTCTCTAGTTAGGCCTTTTGTAAGTAGATCTGTCACATTACCCTTTGACTTTACATAGTCAATTGTGATAATTCCACAGAGAGTAGTTGTCTAACAGAGTTGTTTTTTCGTCGTATGTGACGAGACTTGCCGTTATACATAACGCTTCCAGCCCTTCCTATTGTAGCTTGACTATCACAATGTATGCATACATAGGCCCTTGGTTTGGTCTAAAATGAAATATCTTCTAAGAAATTTCGGAGCCATTCAACTTTTTCACCTACTTTATCTAAGGGGATGAATTGAGACTCCATTGTAGAGCGAGTTATACATGTTTGTTTGGATGATTTCCAAGATGTTGTTCCTTCACCAAAAGTGAAAACATATCCACTCGTGGATTTAGTTTCATTTGACTCATTAATCCAATTTGCATCACTATATCCTTCAACAACTCTTGGATATTTTTTATAATGCAAAGCATAGTTTTGAGTGTCATCTAAGTACCCCAAAACCCTCTTCATTTCCATCCAATGATTTTGATTAGGATTACCTGTGTATCGACTCAGTTTACTTATAGTGTAGGCTATGTCTGGTCGTGTATAGTTCATGACTTACATCAAACTTTCCAATACTCTGGCATAATCCAATTGAGACTAACTTTCACCTTTATTCTTAGCAAGATCAAGGTTCACAACAATTGGTGTCTTTGCCCTTTTGAAATTCAAGTATTTGAACTTTTCAAGTACCTTTCGAATATAATGAGATTGAGACAATGCTAGACCATGAGGAGTTTTATGAATCTTAATTTTCAATATCAAATCGGCAACTCCTAGATCTTTCATATCAAACTTACTAATGAGCATACACTTAGTAGCTTTTGCATTAGCAATGCCCTTACTCATTATCAACATGTCATCCACATATATGCATACAATGACCTCTTGATTTGGAACGTCTTTAATGTAAACACATTTAGCACATTTATTGATCTTAAATCTTACTACCACAAATAAAAAATCTTGCAACAATTATTTTACAGTGATATATTATTTTTATTGAAAATAATATAATATGATTAAAAAAAATCTAGTATCACTAAATGTCTCTTTTGTTAAAACGATATAGCTAAAAAGATTTGATCAAACTTTGCATCCACTGTTTCGGTGCTTGTTTTAGTCCATAAAGTGACTTAACAAGTTTGAACACTTTCTTTTCTTTACCAGGAACTACAAAGTCCTCAGGTTGTCCCATGTAAATCTCTTCCTCCAGCTCTTCATTTAAGAATACGGTTTTCGCACCCATTAGATGGATTTCAAGACAGTCTATTGCAGATAGGGCAATTATCATCCGAATTGATGTAATCTTAGTCACAAGTGAGTATGTTTTAAAATAATCAAAACCTTCTTTTTGTCTAAAGCCTTTGACAACAAGTCTTGTTTTGTATTTGTCAATAGTTTCATCATCTTTCATCTTCCTTTTGAAAATCCATTTTGAACCTAGAAGTTTGTTTCCTAGAGGAAGATCAATCAACTCCTAAGTATGATTGCTTAAGATTGACTCAATCTCACTATTGACAGCCTCCTTCCAAAATGTTGAGTCAGTAGACAACATAGCTTCCTTGAATGTTTAAGGCTAACTTTCAAAAAGGAATATTACAAAATCAGATCCAAATGAAGTAGATGTCCTTTGATGTTTACTACGTTTTGGACTCTCTTCATTAGGTACATTCTCTTTTGGTTCTTCTCGAGGTCGATTAGACCTTTCACTAGATAACTCAAGTCTAGTTTTATACGGATAGATATGTTCAAAGAATTCAACATTATCTGATTCCATTACAGTATTGTCATGGATATCCATATGTTCGGACTTATGAATAAAAAATAGACATGCCTTACTATTTATGGCATATCCAATTGATACACAATCCATAGTCTTAGGTCCCATTTTGACCCTCTTAGGTATAAGAACTTGGACTTTGGCCAGACATTCCCATACTTTGAAATATTTCAAGTTGGGTTTTCTACCTTTCCATTTCTCATATGGAATAACACGTGTCTTGTTGTGAGGCACTTTATTGAGTATTCGATTTGCTGTAAGGATAGCTTCCCTCACAAGTTTTGTGGTAAACCTTAATTTATAAGTAATGCATTCATTATTTCCTTTAAAGTTCGGTTTTTCCTTTCCGCAGTTCCATTAGATTGAGGAGAGTAAGGGGAAATAGTTTGATGGATGATTCCATTTTCTAGACATATTTCTGCAAATAAAAATTGATAATCTCCACCTCTATCACTTCTGATCATTTTTATCTTTTTATCCAACCGATTTTCAACTTATATTGCCTAAATGCAACTATTGCTTCATCCTTACCATTTAGCAAATAGACATAACAATATCTAGTGCAATTGTCAATAAAAGTTATGAAATATTTTTTCCACCACGTCATGGTGTTGACTTCAGGTCACAAATGCCAATGTGAATCAGTTCTAAGGGATATGAATTACTTTCAACAGATTTATAAGGATGCTTAGCATACTTAGATTCAACGCAAACTTGACATTTTGATTTATTGCACTCAAAGTTAGGCAAAATATTTAAGTTAATCAGTTTTCGCAATGTTTTGTTATTCATATGTCCCAAACGTTCATGTCATAAACATTTTGACTCAAACAAGTAAGAAGAAGCATAATCTTTATTCATATTAACTGCAATTACATTGAGTTTGAAGAGGCCCTTAGTGAGGTAACCTTTTTCTACATACATCGCATTCTTACTCACTACAACTTTATCTGAAACGAATACACATTTGAATCCGTAGTTACTCAAAATTGGTATAGACACTAAGTTCTTTCGAAGTTTCGGAACATACAAGACCCTGTTCAAAGTCACCACCTTGCCCGAGGTCATCTTTAAGTAGATCTTGCCATTCCTTCCACATTTGTATCATCGGAGTTCGCCATAAACAACTTCTCGTCTGCTGGGGCTGGAATATATGATGAAAATAATTCTTTGTTGGCACACACATGAATGAGGCACCAGAATCTATCCACCATTCTCTTGGATTTCCAACCAAGTTGCATTCTGAAAGCATTGCACAGAGATCGACCATCTCTTCTTTGGATTCAACCAAATTTGCTTGATCCTTCTTCTTGTCCTTCTTAGGACCCCGAAATTCAGTAACCCTATGACTACGTTTGCCACAATTGAAGTAGTTTCCGTTGAATTTCTTCTTAGGAGGATTGCTTATCGATCTAGATGTTTTCTTTCTTTTCCTTGATTTTGTGGGATCTTCTTCAATAATATTTACTCCAGACATTGCTGAATTACCACGTGACCTCTTTTCTGCGGCCTTGTTATCCTTTTCGGTTCTCAGCCTTACGATGAGATCTTTAACAGTCATTTCCTTGCGTTATCAAGTAGTTTTTGAAGTCCTTCCACGACGGAGGCAACTTCTCAATTATCAGCGCCACTTGAAAAACATCATCCACAATCAATCCTACATTAAAGATTATGTGAATATTAAGAACAAACTTAATAAGTTCAACATAGATTATGACCTGCAGCTCTTGAACTTGGGTGACAACAGTCTTACTGTCTATCATTTTATAGTTCAGAAATTTTGCCATTGTTCTTCATTCCGACATCCTTTGTTTTGTACTTCTTTTTCAAAGCATCTAAAGTTCTTTGAGGTCTTCACACTACTGTACACATTTTATACATCATCTTGCAGGCCAGTCAGAATATAATTTTTACACAAAAAATCTGAATGCTTCCATGCTTATGTTACCAAGAATCGTTCTTTGTCCGGAGTTTCATTTGATAGAATAGGAATGTTCTCACTAATGAACCTCTGCAGACTCAACGTAGTTAGATAGAAGAACATTTTCTACTGCCATCTCTTAAAGTAGACTCCAGAAAACTTTGCAGGTTTCTCAGCCGATGTAAGGGCATTAGTTGAACGATTGTGTGCAAGCAATGTTATTGCAACACTCATTGTTCCAACATTTACTTGACTTGAATTAGTCATTTTTCTGTCATAAATGGCAGACAATTTAGTATATGAAATACTAACAGTAAAGAATAAATCTTTATACAACATGTTTCTGATTTAACGATGAAATTTTTATGTTCTTCTAAATGTTATTCCGATGAATTTGAAAATTCAAACATAATAGAAAATCAGAAAGGTTTTAATCTCCAGAGACCTCAAGTACAGAAATAAATGTTAAATTTCTTAAGCTTGTTATCTCTTGTATTCAGGTTAGTAAAAACATAAACAGAAAATATGACATAGACAGAAAATAAATAATCTGAGTGCACAAAACCCTAGACAGAAAATAATTAATCTGAGTACACAAAACCCACTGTGTATCCTTAAGAAATTTAATCCCCTCAAATACCTAAGGTTGTAGATTATTTCCTTCCAAGATAAAATGGATTAACTATTAACGAAGTAGCGGTACCTCAAACTTTAATAATTTCAGCGAACTAAAAAAAAAAGCAACGAGCACACACAAACTCAGTCGATCGACAATTTGATTTGTAAGAAAATGTATGCAGAAGAGAGAAAATTTTTAGTGTTTGAAAAATGAAAGAAATCTCTCTATTTATAGCCAACTGCAGCAAGGAACGCGTCTGTTAGGACAAGGGTGTGAACACATATGTTCAGACATGTCTTTCCAGAACGTTTGTGTCTTTTGGGAAAAAAAGTGTCTGTTCGGAAGGAACAAGTCCCTTCTGAGCAACTTTACTGCTACGCGAATTTTCAAACAATTATGTTACGCGAAATTAATTCTGTTAATTAATTAATTAACATTATGAATTAATTTTTAAGAAAAATAAAATTAATTAATGAGATTGATTAAATAATTTTTGCCAAAAAACTATCATTCAATAGCATCATTTGTCAAAGCCAAAACCGAAGTCGAGGACGAGTGAGTGACGACGACGGTGTGAGGGGACACCTTGTACTTAACTCTTTAACAGCTAAAGGAAGTTTTTTCTAATATAAGGACAACATTTTTTCCTTTTTTCTACCAATATGGGAGAAATGACTTTTCATTTTCCTTCTAAATTGGTTTCCCCACATTTCCCAATTTCTCATTCATTCTTATTTTCCATTCGCACCTTTGCTAAAACTTAATAATCCCCCACATGAATGGGGAATGACTATTGTTAAAACATATGCATGAAAAACTTGTGTGTCTCGTAAGTAATGATTAATTGCATCTGAATAAGTAGGTTTTCCTTTAAATTTTTCATAGTGAACATATATCGGATATACTCGATAAATCGATAGATTTGATATCTTTGAACTTTCGAGCTTTGGTGTATACCTAGATAACCTAAGTCACACAATCAACCTTTGAACTGTTTTTGGTTCTCATTATTTTGCTCGTTTCAACCATGAACACGTCTTGATTAATAAATGCTTAGAGAACTGGCTTTACCGGATTCACCTTGAAGCGGCTTACAGTTCACACTTACATTTGTGGTTTCAAAATGTGTTATCTCATAGATATAATATTTGATATACCCTATATTCAATTCTCTTTTAGGACGACTTTAGATTATTTTTTCTTGAATCAAAGATGTATTAAATACAACCTCACTTTATCTGAGGTAGAGGTAACATTTGCATACAATCTACGCTTTAATACCACCATTTAGTGGACTACACTTGGTGTGTTGCATATGTATATAAAGCCCACGAATAAAAAATCAGAATACAGTATACTACTAGGTGCTGTTATTTATGTGGAAATTAGATCCTAGTAAACCCCAATTCAGTGTCTAATGAAGGGAAAAAGGATAAGAGGAGAATCTAATATTCCATCCAGCACCCAGTTTCTCTTAATACTATAAATTTAGACCAAAGTCTAACTGAGTACTTGACAAGTGCTAAATACATACTCAAAATTCTCTCCACCTCTGTCAAAAATATTTCTAATATATTAAAGGTAGATTAAATTGCTAAAACATAAAACAAGAAAGTACACAACATAGGCAGAAGTGAAACACCCAAACGTAAATAAACATAAAGTTTATTCTTCATATTTCTCGTCTCCATCGCCACCAGCTGCTTTCTTTGCAGCAGATTTCTGGTTCTTCCACTTCACTCTTCCAGGGCGCCCATCATCGATAGGACTAGTGAGAGAGAAGTCAATGTGCTTCTGGGAGTCCACTCTCACTATGAAAGAAGCAACATTCACCACCTGCCTACCAACTCTGCATGACAAACATCATTAGATTGTGGAAACATATTTCACATACTGATAAAACAGATAAATAGCCCAAAGTGAGAGATTGAGAAAATCCAAAATGAGCAGGCAAAGCAAATGTGTTTATGTTAACATAAGTACTAAATAAAGAACAAATGATCCATCCACTACTACTTTGTAAAAATCATGCAGGAAAAGATATAAGAAGGAACCCAACCCCTCAGGATGATTGACTTGAGGCTAATTGGAGTCTGTTCCCATACTGCTGAAAAATAGGGTCATTCAAGCTTTCATGAAAATAATTTCTTTAGAACCCGTTCAAGCTTCATGAATTTTGATCTATCAACACTACACAAACAATGACAATAATTGAAACACAATTCTTTCTTTCATTTCCTTGGATTAAAAAAATTCAAAAGTGGAAGATAAGAAAACAGTTTAACATACTGCAATGTATTTCAATTTGTGCAAGTACTCACAACTTCACTATAACTATATGGCTTATTTCAGTAAGAATTTGCACAATGTCAATTAGATATTATTGAATTGTATGATACTTCCAAAATCAAGACAAGTTAAACCTCCCAACAATACAGATCAACAAATAATCTTCACAAAATGCATACTGATCATGTTCAGCAGCACCATACTAGGAATTATTGTGTCAAGGTGAGGATATCTTAGTGGGACTTCAGAGATGTTCAAAAAGAAAAATTGTTGAACTTATATATTTGAACTATGTCACTAAAACTGTAATAAGTTAATACCTGATATGCCTTTGTCGAATGAGCACTCTAGCATGGTGGATTGACTTAGCCATGCCAGTCTTGAAGATAAGGGTTTGGAGACGACGCTAAAGAAAGTTCTCCACAGTGAGGGCCAATAAATAATCAAGCTTATTCTGGCTCTCGTCCAATAATCCATATCTGTTCATCCTTCTCAAGAGTGGTTCACCATCAAAAATACGGCGTGGGTCTTTCTCATCCAAGGTCAAAAGCACCCTTGCGGCATTCCTGATGTGGCTCAAGGCATAGTGAACTCTCCAAAGCTCCCTTTTGCACCTCAGTCCATATTCTCCAACAAGCTTCAACTTTGCATCCAATCGCTTCTTCTCATAAGGGCGTCGAGGCTTCTTAAAGGTCTTCCCATCTGAATTAAACATCAAAGGTCAAGAAAGTATGGACAATAAATGTAATAGCAACACCGTTTGTATACAACATTAGCATCTACATATAGTAGCAAAAATATAAACTGCAAACAATGATAAATATATCTAGAGACTAGTATAACAAATGCTGCTGCTAATACTTGAATCCTAATTTATTTGGCTTGACTGCTTGAATCATTTCTATTCATCAACTCCCTTTGAACTATTTTATTCCCACACTCAAAAAATTGTCTCTTAAGGCTAATTAGGGTCTCCAACAAGAGGATTTCTAGATGCTATAGTTATAATAATATTGACAAACAAATCTCTCAAAACGAACCAAAGTAACTCCTAAAAGAATACTGTATGCACCAACAGGATTGAGCCTTAATCCCAACTACTTAGGATTACCCGTAGGAATATGAGTGGTTTGCTCGTAATAAACTCATCTCCGAAGACTACTAGATTATCAAAGAGTGGTGATGCACACAAATCTTGTTATCAGCTAATCATTAAGAAATGGTGGTCTAATAAAATGTCACACTGTAATAGAATCACAATAAATATTTAAACTTTTCAATTATATATCTTGACCAACCAAGAACACCAGCACAACCTTCAAATTTGTATACAAGACATTCCATCTAATCACCAACAGAACCTAGATTAATTGGACAATGACCAAGTAGCCGATTTTTTCTAATTGAATTGAATATATCATCAGTACATATAAAAGACACTCTACATTATTCCAACTAAATTGCTCACCATTCCAAATTTTTTGTCAGGTATGTGACAAAGTCAAAATGGTTGGTCCTAAACAAAGATAGAAACCTTTCTTTTCTTAAGTTGCAGAAATATGAAAACAGGATAAGGGCAACAAATTTAAAACTTGCGCAAGGCTAAGCTATTTTCTCAAGTTTTTACAGAACAACTAAAATTTATACACCACAGAGTTGCAATTAAATGTGCATTTTAAGTTCAAAGTTTATCTAACTCTTAGATCAAGGATCAAGCTCTCTACTATCTAAAACCAAACAATAACAACAAAACAACATACCTAGAGACATTTAGCATCTAAAAAACAAAAACAAGGTAGATTTCATTGTGTATAATTGGCTGAAGTACATACGTATAGACATTTAGCATACACATCGCGTAGGAACAAGGAAAAAGAATGAATTTATACAAAATTGAATACTTACAGTTGCGATAAAAGGAAACGTGCACCATACTTTCCGGTCACCGGCACCGTTGTCGCCGATCTGTTGAAGAGAGCAGAAATGGTGAAGGGTTAAAAACACAAAGTTTTGAACTGAACAAATTTCTATATTTTCCTTCGACAAAACCCTAATGGGCCTTTGTTGAACATTAAGCCCAATATTTGGGCGTATGCCGTATAGTGATTACAACTTTAGCCACACATATTTTATTCCTTAGAAAATTTCACAAATAACCAAGTTTTTTGTTATTTTAGAAATTCAAAATCGATAAAATGAAAATTGAACAATAATAACTCGGATAATAATAATAAATGTGAAATATGAAATTTCAAGATAATGATTATAATTTTAAAACGTAGTGGGATAGGTTTAGTGGGCGTTATTTTTATTATATTTTTCTTTTGAACTACTCTTTTAATTTATGATGTAGTTATGTTTGTCAAATTTTAATATAAATTTTATAGATAAACAAGAAATACAAAATATTATAAGAGCTTGTTTATCAGGCACATTATTAAATTTATGAATTAAGATTGGTTAGAAAAATAACTTTCTTAATTTGTTTCTTCTGAATAAATCGGTGATTAGTGATCAATTATTAAATGAATTAACTAAATTTAGATATAATGTTATAAATAACAGAAATCAACACTCACAATCACTAAAAATATCTTTATAATAGAGTTATTCTTTATTATGATATTTCGTTGGTCTTGAGAGACTTTTTGAAATATGATTTCTATAATATATAAAGCATTTTGAAAAGGAAAAAAAGATCATTTTTGACATGATCCAGAAAGGGATGATATTGAAGTTATTTTCTTTGTTGATCGTTATAAAACTAAAGTTTAATTGTTTGATGAAGTATCTATTATAGTAACTTTTAATTTTGAATCTAATTAATTAAAAGATAAATAAAAAGCAAAAACTCAAAGTCGTCCAGCCATCAAAGGTCTAGGACCTAAGTTACATATATATAACCAAAACAACTACAATTAAAAGTAAACTTAGTCCAAAGCCTAAAGTGCAATTCACTTTAAAAAGCAAATACCAGATAGTACTATATGGACATTAAAACTCCACACATGAAAATAAGTGATCATTCTTCATCTTCCTTGTCTCTATAATCACTAACTTTTTTTTTTGTAACAACCTTTATGATTCTTTTTTTCCCACTATTTTTGGACAATTATCATAGAGATGACTAGTAAAAAAATTCAATGTATTTTTTGGGAGATTGCTTTCACCATAAATGATGGAACATTCAATACATATCTTTCGTCCTTGTAATATTTTCGATATGACTTAAAAGCATGTTGAACTCTTTAAAACTACCTCTTGCACACATGAAAATAAGTAATCATTCTTTATCTTTTTCATCTTTATCGATATCATGAAATACCAATAAAAAATTAATTAATTTTATTTTTCATAAGCACGTGACATCTACCTTTGCATCACCATCTTTGTTTTCTTATGTGTATAATATATGAATTTTTTACATTTAATATTTATAAACAAAATAGAATTTAGTGACATATATTTTTATCACTAAATATAAAAAATCTCTATCAATTGTATTTAATGTTAGATTATCACAACAATCTAGTGCAATTCGACAAGTGAATCTGGAGATGGTGGGCAATACATAGATCTTACCCTATGTTTGTAAGGTAGAAATCAGATTGTCTTAGAACCAATTATTACACTTATAATTAGGTTCACCTTTATGCACTATCATTAAATCACAACATTTAAAGCATAAATAAAATATTCTTAATAATGTATGTCCATTTTTTTTTTATAGCTTTTGGACTTTTTAGAAATATTGTTGAAGTGTATTGGATACTTTAAAAGTAATTCATTTTTGGAGTAACTGACAAGGATGGGGCAACAATTTTAGAAAGTTCAAGCAACATAGGTCACCAACAAAATATTTATTAACTTTCTTGATACTGAGGTGAAATTGGCTGACTTTTTGTTGCAAAAAAATATTTAGTGATGATGGTGCGATAAAGTAAAACCTTAAACATATTCCTTTATTTGATCTCAGATTTTTTTCCTTTCCATTTTCCCTTCCTTTTTTTTTCCTTTCACCTTTTTTTTCTTCATATAATTGCTACATTTACATTTTATACTTCTTAAAGTTTGTTGCCTCTCCTCTTTTTTAAGATCAAAATGTTTATATTTGCTTCCACTATTACCTAATCGACACCAGTTGCTAAAGTCAATGCTAATACGAATACAATATATAAGTGTGTACAAAAGTTTTGTTTCTATTTATATGGTGAGCGCATTTGAAGAAATATCAGAATATTTATCATTAGGAAATGTGACGAAATGTTCGTGATCCCTCCATCCTTAATCAAAACATGCATTAATCTCAGAATGAATTAGAATCAAATATATGGACGGATCTACATACAATAGTGAAAGTGTCATCGCACCCAAGCATCTTGATCGAAACTCTGTGTATATATGTATAAGTAGGCCTATAAATTGACACACGAAGTCATAAGTGAGAACAAGGTGCCAGTAGTGAAGAGTTATGTCGAGTGTGGCCAGATCATGAGATCGAGACTGTTGTGTTAAATATTTAAAAACTATTTATTATGCATTTAAGATAATTTAGTCTTAGAATGCCCAAAAATCTTATACACTATTTTTCCTATCATGTTGGATAAAAGTTTAAATGTTGCTTATAGAGGTTGGGGGTTTGAATCTCAACTTAAATACTTTTTTTGACAAATATTTTAAAGTGAACTTTTATTGTGTAAAATATTATAGTTCAGTAAAAATAAAGCAGAGACCTCTCTTGACTTAAAGACTCGATAAGTCAACAAGCTAAGGTCCTTATGTTGGTAGGTCCATATGTTGGGAAAGGCAAACACAAATAAATGTACACGACAGGACAGTAACGGAAGAAAACCCAAGTCATAACTTTTATTTCTATTTGAACCAAGAGAAGATAAAATATTGCAAGAAAAAAACTGTTTGGGGCAGTAAACAAATCAACAAAAACAAGCAAAATAAATCAACACACGAGACAACAAGTTTAATATGGAAAACCTCATCAGTGTGAAGAGTAAAACCCACAAAGCCTAAACTCCACTGTAATCAACAAGTGTCACGATCCAAGGGTACCCCCTATGTGTAACATGGCGTACTTGACCCCGAAGGGGTCTCATACAAGCCCTTAGCATATCATAGCATAAGATAATAGAAAAGTACGGAAATTTAATTATTTTTTTTATCTATACAATCAAATACTTTTCATAAAAGCAAGCGGAAGTCTTTTACAACACTTTTGTCACAAACCATCTATAAAACTTTTGAATAAAACTCTTGGGACGCAGCCCATATAAAACTCTAAAACATAGTGAAATGACATAAGGGAAATAATGGGTTTGTCCTCGAAGCTATGAGGACTCACCAAATCTTCAACTCTTCTTGCTCCTTAGAAACCTAGCCTCCAAAGGAACTCAATCTCGAAAACCCTACATTTGATTAGAATGTAGGCAAAGTATGCGTTAGTACAAAATGTATCAAGTATGATAGCTAGCACAACATCATAAGAGCATCTCAAAATGGTTAGTCAACATAAGACATAAGCATAAGAGATAATAACATAGTCATAGCATAATCTCCAACATAAGCATCATATAATCATAAGTCAACATAAGACATAGTTAATGAGCATAGGAGATAAATCATGTTCATGGCATAGTCTTTACTTAGACATTCATACTAACATTCTTCAACCCCTAGTCTTTCATACTATAAGAGATCTACTTTACAAGCCACCTCAAAGCATAGTTGTGCAATGCATGAACGGCATCCCATAATACCATCCAAACTAAGTACCTCTTTTTTGGTCATTCTTGGGCATAGTCCACATTCCTAGTCAAGACTTAGGTTTTCATATCATAAGAGCACTATACTCCCAAGTAACCTCAAATTACACTTGTGCAATGCATGAAAGGCATCCCATAATACCATTCAAACTAAGCATAACCTTGAAGTCAACATAGTCATACTTACCCTTCTTTGGTCTCATTCTTTAGCTTACTTCATATAGACAAGGGAACTACCATCCTTAGTCAATCATATTATGGAAGGCAATTATAGCACCATCCTATCTCAAGATAAATCACTTAATAGAACTCTTTCTTGAATAACCCTAAGTCATACTTGTGCAATGCACGAATAACATCCCATAATACTATTCATGCTAAGTACTCCTTTTAGGTCCTCATACTAATACTTCTTGTTTTGGAACCTAGTTCCTCTCTTTAACTTTAGAACACTAGCAGGTACTCCCTTAAGCACATCTTAGTTAATTATTACGTTGAACCCTATGAAACACTTCTTTAAACATGTTTAAGTTCATTATCGACATGGACCCTATGAGATACTATTTGAAGCATGTCTAAGTCCATTTATACTCTTGAACACTATGAGGTACTTCATTAAGTAAGTCTTAGTTCATTTATGCTTTTGAACACTATGAGATGCTTCTTTAAGCATGTCTTAGTTCATTGGATATGAAGACTGCTACTAGAAACCTTAACTCAACTATGTGGAGGCTTCCATCACATAAGACCTAACTTTGGGAAAACCCAAACTCTACCATGTAAGAGTTCCCCCTTTAACTTGGATAGTCCTCAAATCAACTAGGTGTGGTTCTCCTTTCAACTTGGAGCATGGACCCTCTCTTGTGTGACACTCCATCTTGTTGTCAATACCCATTTGGGGTCAAGCATACACCCCAAGATTTCACTATTAAGACTTGCTTAACATTCATGTCTCATGGAAGGATGTACTTGACAACCAATCCATGGTCAAGTGATTCTATCACTTTATACTTTCAAGCATTAGTAAGGTAGGTTAGGTGAGTATAGGCCTTTCACCACAATTCTACCTATTAGACTTCTATTCATCACATTGACTCTACTCTCAAAGCCCTAGTGATTCAACATTCATGACTACAAGCCATACTCTCAAAGCTTTACTTCATTCTACCCTTATTCATATCTAGATTACAAGACATTCAAGTCATAAGCTTTGTCTTAAGCAATTCTCAACACATTCCTCATTATCAAGAGATTTTAGTCATAAGTCATCATGTAAGATCAATCTCAAGCATTACCAAACAATACCCCTCATATTCACATTATTCTAGTTCAATTCATGTATATAGGTTTCTAGCCTTAGACAATTACTAGTTAAAGCATTAATTAGAAGATCACCTTGACCTTCAATTTCACCTTCCATGACAATAACCCACATAATTTAACTTCATCAAGTAGACTAGGGTAACCATGGAATTCATATAAATTCATCATAATATCATGTATCAACACTAAATTAAGCATAAATAAGTATTATCCAACCAATTGGAATCATACCCAACTAAACCCACAGATTGGAAGAAACCCTAGCTTAGATTAAGGTTCTTCTTCACAAATTTGGGGAAATTCTAGGGGACTCTATGGGTGGAAGAACTCATAGATGAATAAGCTAAACATACCTTAATTAAAAGTCCTACACAAGCTCTCAACAATAGAGTCTTTGTTCTTGACCTAAGCTTCAAGCTCTTTCTTCTTCTTTAAGCCTTGGGTTTTCTAGAGAGAGAAATATTTGAGTGGAGAGGATTTTGGGGTTTTAATTTGGGTCTAGTAATAAAGTGACTTAAATGGGTGGTTAAAAGCTCAAAATATCTTATATAGGATAGGGGTTTTAGGACTAGGTAAAACGACCCCACCCAAAAACTCCCACGTTTAGAATTTCCTAAAATATCTTCCACTTGGCAGGCTACTGTCCAAGCTTCACTAGAGGCACCACTGGTTGTGGTCCTCACCACTGACTGTGGTTCTGCTTGTGGTCTTGTACCAGTAGCTAGGCCTTTGTGTCTTGTCCTCCACAAAACCAAGGAATGACCACGAGACCTCCCACGATCCGTGGTCAAGACCACGAGTTGTGGTGATGGTCGTGGTCCCTAGGCAGTGGCTTGGCCTCAAGGCCTTGCCTCCCTCAAACCTAAGGGGACTTCACCAGACCCCTCACGATCCGTGGTCAAGACCACTGGTCATGAAGGTTGTCGTGAACATGGGGCAGTACTTGGCATTAAAGTGTCTTGGCTCCCTCTTTCTAAGGCATCTTTACGAGCCTTCCCACGAACCATGGTCAAGACCACTGGTCATGAAGTGGCTCGTAAAGGTAAGCCACTTTGAGGTAGCCCTTAGGGAGCTACTGCCTTGGCCTCACGAACAACACCATGAGCCGTGGTCCACACCAGTGGCCGTGGTGGTGGTCGTAGAATTGAGGCAGTGTGCACCAAGCGTTGGGCAGCCTTGACCTTTGGCTATGGTTTTGCCCCTTTGCCTTGGCGCTTGCCCTTGCAACCCTCAATAGAATCTTAAATGGTCTTCTAAACTACGGGGTCTAACATGTACCTTGACGTTTAACCCCTAAATCCCTCATTCTAAGTACGGGAAGTCTCATCTACGATTCTAATCCACATACATCAAACCCTAGAACCCTAGTTTGAGGCTCTAGTTTGGTCTACTAATTTCTGGGGTATTACAATATCTCCCCCTTGGGAACATTCATCCTCGAATGACATTTCTAAACACTTCTTGAGGGAAACGATTTTAGACTAGCAACCCATCTTGCATGCAACATATCTAATGCACATAAACAAAGAGGAAAACTTCAACTCCCACTACACATACTCAATGCAACACAAGGAATAAGAGCTTTATCAAACAACCCATTTATGCATGAAATTCTCATAACTATTTATGTTCAAGGAGGAACTACCATCTCCTAGTCACAACATGCTCAACATACTCTCATGGAGCTCATATGCACTTTACTCTAAAAAAAACATTCATCTAAGGAGGAATCTTTCATCTCCAAACTAAAACATGCTCATATAATCATCTCATGAAGTCTATATGCAACTTTATTCAAAGCACTACAACACGAGGTAAAACAATGCATATAAGTCATTTCTATCAAGACCTAACCTTTTTCATGAACATGCATATAAGGAAATCATGGCAACACATTGTAACACCCCAGAAAATTTTCGAACTAAGACTCGAACCGTTCTTCGTAGTGAGTGAGATTTTACCAAGGAATTTAAAATTTATTAAGTGTTAAGGTCACTAGATGTAGCACCTTGAGTTTCAAAAAGAATTAAATTGGAAATAGCAAAATCTGAAATTTTGCAAGTTATGCTTAAGTATGAGTTTTGGGTCAACTTCAAACGACCATAATTCCTAGCTCAGGATGAATTAGGTGTGCTGCCAGATACCGTAGCGAAGATCTTTAAATTATCTTTCTAACGCCGCTGAGTTTGCTAAGTTTCGAGGTCGGATGAATGAGATATGGCCTTTTGAAGATAGGCTGACCAGTTAAGGAAGGTTAGCCGAAAATAGAGAGGGGTATTTTGGTCTTTTCCTTACCAAATCAGATTTAATTCATTTTTAGTAAGGTCTTAAGGGTTTAATCCTATTAGGTTCAGTTTTATAATCCTAGTTTACACCTAGGGTTTTAGTTGAGAGTTCAAGAAGAGAAAAAAAGAAGAGAAAAGAGGAGAAAAGAGAAAGGATCGAAGCGTTCGTCGAGATGCTTGAGAGTTGTTGCGGATTGTCACCATGGGAATAAGCCCTAAGAGGTATGTAAGCTTCCATAATGTTGGGTTCTTTCACCCACACGCCAATCATGATTTATTCAGCGTAATTTCGTTCTTGAAATTTAAGGATTTAAGTTCTTGATGAGTTCTTGATAAGTGTTATTGAAGTTTCATTAAGTTTTGATGTAAGTTTCTGCTTGGGTCAACTTTAAACGACTATATCTCTTAGAATATTAAGAGTTACGTGATCCATAACCTATCCAATTAAAGGTAATTGAATCTACTTTCCAACCCCACCAGTTTCACGTCAATTCAATATCTGAGTAAAAAGTTATGACTATTTTATTAACCTATACAGTGCTGTTACGAATTAGACGACGGGAAAATATTGAAAATAATCTTTTTTTTGTCTTTTTACCTCCGAGAAAACCATCAACGAAATTCTTGACTAATAAAAGACTCAAAACAATCAGATTTTCAACTTCACTAATGAAAATCATAATTATTGGCCATAGAGATTTCAAGAAACTAATTCAAGAATCTCAAGAAAGGTTTTCTTGATTGTTTACCTTCAAGCTCGGGTTTCAAGGCTTCTAATCAAGTTCTTTTTCAAGATTCTTCAAGATTCTTAAAGATTCTTCAAGAATATTTTTCTTCTAGGTATGTAAGGCTATCATAGTGTTGGACTAGTTCGTCCTCACGCCGTACATCTACTTTCAGATCAGTAAAAGAGAAATCTAGGATACTTTCCCTAGATTTGAGTATTCTTGAGATAAGATGATTTTGAGTTCTTGAATTCATGTTTCTTTAAAAGTTCTATTCCTAACTATCGAATAGCTATATTGTTATTGAGATCCATCATATCATGAATCATAACTCTTGAATTCATAATTCAAATTCAAGAGAGAGTTAAGAGTAGAGTTCAAGGAAGCCTTTGAGTTCAATTCTGAATCCTTTGAGATCCATCATCGATTTGAGTCAAATTTTGAGAAAGTAAGTATGATAATGAGAAGAGTTGTACATGAATTCCTTATTGATATTTTGACCCTTGAGTCGAGTCGTTCATGCCCATAAACTCCACATGCACGTCGTAAGTTGAGCATCCTTTAGAGAAGTGGTGTCTTCAAGTTCTAAGCCTTTTAAGTATTGAGTTTCTAACCCCTTTGAGATTATATTTCTAATCATGGGACTATTACATGTTATCCATGAAGTCCTTGAGTTGAATTGTTTATGCCCATAATTTTGCATGAACATTATAAGTCGAACAGTCTTGAGATGAGAGGTATCTTTGAGTCATTGAGTTGAGTAGTTCATGCTCATAATTCCGCATGAACTCTGTGAGTTGAGCATTCTTGAAATGAGTAGTCTTATTGAAGTTCTTGAGTTCCAAGTATTTGAGTTCTATCTATGGTTATTGAAAACCTTGCATTGAGTAGTTCATGTCCATAATTTGGTATGAACCATATTTTAAGAAGTCTTTTACAAATGTTTTAACTTTGTTTTAAGACTTAAGTTTTGAGTTCAGTAAAGAGTAAAGAGTAAAGTTTGAAGTTTTTTTCTTCAAAAGTATATGGGGACTAAGTATTCCCAAATAGTTTATAAATGTTTTCACATTTAAATAAGAACGGAAACTGAGATTTCCAAAGAGCTTTTGGGTTAGTTTTCAGAAAAGAGTAATCGCTTTCTAAATGAAGCAAGAGAGGAAACTGGGATTTCCAAGATAGCCTTTGAGCTAAGATTTGAGCAATTATCTCAAACTACCAGACAGAAGTATGTTTTTAAAACATAAGAGCTAGTATATTTTTGGGAGTAGTATTGAGCACCGATATGGGGGAGAGTTCAGACAACTCACAGCCTCCATAAACCATGTAGCCATCATGGGTAGAAAAGGGTCATATTTTTTAGATGAACCCTTTTCACATAGACTAGTGGATCCATTAGTAGTTCAGGTCCTATACCTTTGGCCGGGTATAGGATGCGCTGGCAGCGTGAGGTAGATCGCTGCATCATCACTATAGCTCTTATGTGATAGTTGTCGGTTAGAGAAACTCCCACAAAAGTTATTGTATTTTTATATACATCAGTTTATTGTATTTTTATATACATTTCAGAGTTATGTTGTATCCTTGCATACACACAGATTTGACAGCATGGTTTTAAACAGTTTGTTTCTTTATATTGCACTTGTTTTAAATTGCTTTATATTGAAATGAGTTCAGTCATATTTAGTTGAGTATTCAAAGTTGAGTATCCAGAGTTGAGTATCCAGAGTCGAATATCATATCTTTGAGTCGAATATCATATCTTTGAGTTGAGTATCTAATCTCGGAGTTAAGTATCTTATCCTTGAGTACTTCTGAGTTGAGTAAGTTTGAATAGTTTTGAGTACCCTTGAGTATTCCTTGAGTTGAGTAAGTTTGAGAAGAGGTAAGTATGTTTCATTTCTATCAAGTTTCAAACTTATGTTTATGTTTTAGAATTCCTCTTACATGCTCGTACATTTCACGTACTGAGCCATTTGGCCTACATCTTCTCATGATGCAGACACAGGTATTCAGGATCATCAACAAGAGCTTCGTTGATACATCCGAGAGTTCGAGTTAGCTATGGTGAGCCTCCTTGCTTTCGGAGGATTTCATTTACCTTTCAGTTATATCAGTTGTTAGGATGTCGTGGGTTTTATCCCGACTTCCATCTTTATCAGTTAGAGGCTTCATAGATAGTCAGTACAGTTAAGAAGTTTGTATCATTTATTTTATTAAATGTTTTAAAGACTAAAGTTGCCTTTTTATGGCGAGTTGTATATATTTTATTATACAAAGTTTTCTTTGGACTTAAAGTTTGTATTTAAGTTTTATGAACTTTTATTTCAGTTTTATGAACTTTTATTTCAGTTTTTAAGCTTTGTATGCTTGAATCAGTTTTCCTCTTGTAGTCAGCCAGGATGAGAGTTCGCTTGGGGACCAGCAATGGTCTTCGAGTGCCGGTCACGTCCAGGGTGTAGGCTCGGGTCGTGACACACATAGACACACGATGACCTTACTAGCTAGGCACACTATCTCCCCCTCGGGAGTAAGCCTATACCAAATTCATCTAAACATATAAGGAAATCATGGCAACACATAGACATACAATGGCCTTACTAGCTAGGCACACTATCTCCCCCTTGGGCGTAAGCCTATACCAAATTCATCTAAACATCCTCTATCACAATAAATCAACAATGAGGCTCATACATACTAAAGACAACATCAAGGTCTATCATATCAAAAAGTCATAAAAGACAAGCAACACTGAAATCTAGATAAAGCAAGAAGCACATACCGGTAGCAACATAAGGAGATCACTCTTGATCATTCTTAGCTTGGAGGTTATAGAACCTATTCTTCCTTTGAGCACTCTTAGCCGGACCACTAGAGGCAACTTTTTTATCCTCCCTTCCCTTAGCCTTAAGAACCGGGAAGTCTCTCATTTTGTGCCCATCCTTTCCACACCCATAGCAACTATCCATGCCTGCTAGGCACTTACCATAATGACTCCTCCCACACTTGGTGCAAGTAAGCTTAGTAAATGGAGACCCACTACCCTTCTCTTGGTCAAACCTAGGGTTGTTGGAAGAATCTTGACCGAAATACCTTTGTTTAGACTTAGGCCTATTTTGTCCATCGGACTTAGCATTAGAAAAGTTCACATCATCGGTTCTAGCTTTCTTTACCCCCCCAATTCATTTTCTTGAGCTTTTGCTCCTCAATTTGTTCAGCACGAACCATAAGACTTGAAATATTCATACTAGGGATAATCATTGCTGAACGACACTTAATTCTCTACCAAGTCGAACATTCCTATCACAAATTTATTCATTCTAGCCCTTGAGTCCACCACTAGAGTTGGAGCATACTTGGATAGTTGGGTGAACTTAAGAGCATACTCCGTCACACTCATACCTCCTTGACGAAGGTTAATGAATTATTGCATCTTTGGTTCCCTCAATTCTAGGGGAAATAACATATCTAGGAATGCTTCTTTGAACCCTTCTCACTCTATTTGGCCAGCTTCTACCGGCCTATTATCTTTCCATTGTTCGTACCAAATTTGTGCTATATCCCTCAATTGATAGGCGGCTAGTTCCGCTTTCTCTACCGAAGTCAATCCCATGATGGCAAGCACCTTATACACCTCATCTACAAAACATTAAGGATCTTTCTCCACTTTGGAGCCATAAAACTCCGGAGGGCATCCTCAAAAACTCTCTCACCCTCAAAGCCGCGAAATTCACATTTGGATTAGCCGGAGCAACAACCTCCCTTTTAGCTTGGGTCGTCATGGCTTGAGTCAATATTTGGAGATCCGACCTTATTTCCACATCTGCCATAGCCTCTGCATCAATAGGAACTTGAGGAAGAGCTTGATGTGGAACTTGGAGAGGAACCTCTTTCTCCTCATCACTTTCCTCGTCTCTCCTAGCATTAGCCTTTGTATTAGCCATACCCTGTAAAACCATAGGGCACAGATTAGAAGAAGGGCCTACTAAAGCCAAACTCTATGGCATGACTTAGAGAATGAAGAAGTGAGATTTCTTAAGCATCCAATAGCGTCATATTCATAAATGTGGAGCGCTTCACATTTATGAACAAGACTAGACGTGGTTTGAGACAATTCTATAACCATTCTAAACCTTGTGCTCTGATTACCAAGTTTGTCACGACCCAAAGGTACCCCTTAGGTGTAACATGGCGTACTTGACCCCGAAGGGGTCTCATACAAGCCCTTAGCATATCATAACATAAGATAATAGAAAAGTACGGAAATTTAAAAAACACTTTTATCCATACAATCAAATACTTTACATAAAAGTGAGTGGAAGTCTTTTACTACACTTTTGTCACAAACCATCTATAAAACTTTTGAATAAAACTCTTGGGACGCAACCCATATAAAAGTCTAAAACATAGGGAAATGACATAAGGGAAATAATGGGTTTGTCCTCGAAGCTATGAGGACTCACCAAATCTTCAACTCTTCTTGCTCCTTAGAAACCTAGCTTCCAAAGGAACTCAATCTCCGAAACCTTACATTTAATTAGAATGTAGGCAAAGTATGTGTTAGTACAAAATGTACCAAGTATGATAGCTAGCACAACATCATATGGGCATCTCAAAATGGAGTCAAAATAAGACATACGCATAAGACATAATAACATAGTCATAGCATAATCTCCAACATAAGCACCATATAATCATAAATCAACATAAGACATAGTTAATGAGCATAGGAGATAAATCATGCTCATGGCATAGTCCTTACTTAGACCTTCATACTAACATTCCTCAACCCCTAGTCTTTCATATTATAAGAGAATTACTTTACAAGGTACCTCAAAGCATAGTTGTGCAATGCATGAACGACATCCCATAATACATCCAAACTAAATGCCTCGTTTTTGGTCATTTTGGGGCATAGTTCACATTCCTAGTCATGACTTAGGTTTTCATAACATAAGAGCACTATGCTCCCAAGTAACCTCAAAGCACACTTGTGCAATGCATGAAAGGCATCCCATAATACCATTCAAACTAAGCATAACATTGAAGTCAACATAGTCATACTTACACTCCTTTGGTCTCATACTTTGGTTTACTTCATATAGACAATGGAACTACCATCCTTAGTCAATCATATCATGGAAGACAACTACAACACCATCCTATCTCAAGATACATCACTTAATAGAACTCTTTCTTGAATAACCCTAAGTCATACTTGTGCAGTGCATGAATAACATCCCATAATACTATTCATGCTAAGTACTACTTTTAGGTCCTCATACTAATACTTCATGGTTTGGAATCTAGTTCCTCTCTTTAACTTTAGAACAATATGAGGTACTCCCTTAAACACATCTTAGTTCATTATTAGGTTGAACCCTATGAGACACTTCTTTAAGCATGTCTAAGTTCATTATCGACATGGACCCTATGAGATACTACTTTAAGCATGTCTAAGTCCATTTATACTCTTGAACACTATGAGGTACTTCATTAAGTAAGTCTTAGTTCATTTATGCTTTTGAACACTATGAGATGCTTCTTTAAGCATGTCTTAGTTCATTGGATATGAAGACTGCTACTAGAAACCTTAACTCAACTATGTGGAGGCTTCCATCACATAAGACCTAACTTTGGGAAAACCCAAACTCTACCATGTAAGAGTTCCCCCTTTAACTTGGATAGTCCTCAAATCAACTAGGTGTGGTTCTCCTTTCAACTTGGAGTATGGACCCTCTCTTGTGTGACACTCCATCTTATTGTCAATACCCATTTTGGGTCAAGCATACACCCCAAGATTTCACTATTAAGACTTGCTTAACATTCATGTCTCATGGAAGGATGTCCTTGACAACCAATCCATGGTCAAGTGATTCTATCACTTTATACTTTCAAGCATTAGTAAGGTAGGTTAGGTGAGTATAGGCCTTTCACCACAATTCTACCTATTAGACTTCTATTCATCACATTGATTCCACTCTCACAGCCCTAGTGATTCAACATTCATGACTACAAACCTTACTCTCAAAGTTTTACTTCATTCTATCCTTATTCATATCTAGATTACAAGACATTCAAGTCATAAGCTTCGTCTTAAGCAATTCTCAACACATTCCTCATTATCAAGAGATTCTAGTCATAAGTCATCATGTAAGATCAATCTCAAGCATTACCAATAAAGACCCATTATATTCACATTATTCTAGTTAAATTCATGTATATAGGTTTCTAGCCTTAGACAATTACTAGTTAAAGCATCTATTCTAGAAGATCACCTTGACCTTCAATTTCACCTTCCATGGCAATAGCCCACATATTTTAACTTCATCAATTAGACTAGGGTAACCATGGAACTCACATAAATTCATCATAATATCATGGATCAACACTAAATTAAGCATACATAAGTATTATCCAACCAATTGGAATCATACCCAACAAAACCCACACATTGGAAGAAACCCTAGCTTAGATTGGGGTTCTTCTTTACAAATTTGGGGAAATTCTAGGGGACTCTATAGGTGGAAGAACCCATAGATGAATAATCTAAACATACCTTAATTCAAAGCCATACACAAGCTCTCAACAATGGAGTCTTTGTTCATGACCTAAGCTTCCAACTCTTTCTTCTTCTTTAAGCCTTGGGTTTTCTAGAGAGTGAAATATTTTAGTGGAGAGGATTTTGGGGTTTTGATTTGGGTCAAGTAATAAAGTGACTTAAATTGGTGGTTAAATGCTCAAAATATCTTATATAGGGGTTTTAGGACTAGGTAAAAGGACCCCACCCAAAAACTCCCACGTTTGGAATTTCTTAAAATCTCCTCCACTTGGCAGCATTCTGTCCAAGCTTCACGAGAGGCACCACGGGTTGTGGTCCTCACCACTGACCGTGGTCCTGCTCGTTGTCTTGGACTAGTAGATAGGACTTTGTGTCTTGGCCTCCACAAAACCAATGAATGACCATGAGACCTCCGACGATCTGTGGTCCCTAGGCAGTGCCTTGGCCTCAAGGCCTTGCCTCCCTCAAACCTAAGGGGACTTCACGAGACCCCTGACGATCCGTGGCCAAGGACACTGGTCGTGAACATGGGGAAATATTTGGCTTTAAAGTGTCTTGGCTTCGCTCTTTCTAAGGCATCTTTATGAGCCTTCCCACGAACCGTGGTCAAGACCACTGGTCGTGAAGTGGCTCGTGAAGGTAAGCCACTTTGAGGCAGCCCTTAGGGGGCTACTACCTTGGCCTCACTAACCACACTACGAGCCGTGGTCCACACCACTGGCCATGGTGGTGGTCGTGGACTTGAGGCAGTGTGCACTAAGCTTTGGGCAAACTTGACCTTTGGCTAAGGCTTTACCCCTTTGCCTTGACACTTGCCCTTGCAACCCTCAATAGAATCTTAAATGGTCTTCTAAACTATGGGGTCTAACACGTACCTTGACATTTAAGCCCTAAACCCCTCATTCTAAGTACGGGAAGTCTCATCTATGACTCTAATCCACATACATCAAACCCTAGAACCCTAGTTTGGTCTACTAGTTTCCGGGGTATTACAAAGAGTTACAAAGTGTTCTCCAAAATGGCCACCAACAAAGTGTCAAACAATGAGCAACACAACTATAAGATAGCATCAAAACTAGAGAAATAAACAGAGCAATATACCAAAACGCAGCTACTGTTCACGAGCTAAAATTTGGAGCTATAGGACTCCAAATCTACCTCTCTCAGTTCCCAATCAGAGATTAATTTGATGTCCAAAAATCAGCTCAATTGAACAATGAATGAAGCGGGAATCGCGATGTGAAATTGATTGATTGGGCTTGTGCAAAAATCTGCACTCTCGCACTTTTCTCTAAATATGGTTGTTGATCAAACTCTTGTGATTCTTCAAAATAAGGCCTAAAAGAAAGTCTTATATATGCACCATAAAATTGGGCCTATGGGCAAAAGTGGAGTAGTTCAAATTGAGCTTAAATATCCACATAGGAAAGGAAAGAGACCCAAAACCTTGAACTATTATTTATCCATATAGGAAAGGAAAAAGACCCAAAACCCAACACTGCTTATTGTGAACAAAATTAGTGATAAATGCTATTCATTTCTCCTATGCAACTATTGATTTTGATTACACAAAATTTTGTGAATTTATTGTTTAAAGCGATGTGACACACATAATTTTTAAATTCTAAATCCACATTTGATTGAATATTTTTATATCTTTCTACTCAATTTGAGCATGTTTTGCTCCAATACTCGGTGATTTGTCCTCGAAACAAATTAGGGATTCTCTGAAATTAGAGATTCTCTAAATATTTTATATTCTTCATTGACATACAAATCTCCAATAACTATTAACAAGTGAAATCGCATTTGAGATTCTTTAGCTATCATACTTTCAACTTATTGAATTCATTAGATTGATATAAGAAGCTCTAAAGCAATTTATTAATAACTCCTAGACTATATTCATCAAAGTAAACCTTATAAGATTTCACATTTATGAGTTTTAAATTCTAAAAAATACAACATATGAAATTTTTGATAAATCATTTTATATATTAAATGAATTTCTTAAACATAAATACAGATTTTGAGAATACTACTAGATTTTGTCGAAATCATAGCCAAAATTGTAGATTCACCCTACATATAAACATTATTTGGTTTATTAATACGTTTGATACCAATAATGTTTATAAGTTAAAATCAATCAAAATTGGCTTTTCAACACATAAGCACATTGAGTTTGACTCTTTTTTTCCCACTATTTATCATTAATATTTTTTTGATTCTCGAAAATATTCTTCTCAAGATGATTATATGAACTTCCTCTTCACCCCCATTTACACCATTTCTCATTTTTATCAGTTTTGTTCTATACATATTTTTTGCTTCTTTTCCATCTCTCATTCCTCTTCCTTTGTGTATTTGTGTTTCACAATTTTATGTATTTGTATATTCAGTATTAAATATCATTGATATATCCATTATATCTGTATTTAGTGTCAATTATATCTATTATATCTAACATTAATTTCATCTAGTGTATACAATATCAATTTCATTAAATGTATCCAATATTAAATATCTAGTGTATTCAATATCAATTTTATCAATGTATCCAATATCAAATATCTAGTATATTTAATATAAATTTCTTATATCGAGTATCAAATATACATGGGTATATTCAGTGTATTTGTGCATAGATACAAATCGATTGTGAGAAGGCACTGATATATCTAGAGTATCTATGCATAGATACACATATTTGATATCTAAGATACATATAGTTTGTATCAAATATGTATATATATATATATATATATTCATCAAATAAGTCAATACCAAACAGACTAGTGTATCAAGTGTATGGTCGCATAAATATATACTAGTATACTTACCCGTGCGATGCACGGATAATGAGAAAATACTATTTCTAATTAATTTAGATTGTAATACCTTATTTGTGTTTGTTAAATCATATGGGTAAATAATTATGTGGTATAAAAAATTTAAGAATTTGATTGTTATAATTATTTTATTTTTGAATTAAAAAACACTTTCTCATCTAAGAAAAAATTATTCGCTTCATTTTCTTACACTATAAAATGAGATATCGGTTGACTATTTATCTATTTACATTTTATAATTTCCCATCTATCGAATATATATTTGTATCTCATATTATACTTTTAAAATATATTTTTTTATTCATGTTTAAAAAAAATCATTAAATTTGTAGTAAGAACTTTTTTAAAAGTTGATAATGCACGAAATTTCTTCCATATGAATTTTAAAGAAAAAAGAAATAATTAATCCATTATTTGGTTTTAAAAAACCTATGTAACTTGTATGCATCATGTTCAATTACACTAAAAAAATTTGATGGAAAAACAGAAAACTAAAAAATAGGAGAGAAAACAAACTTGGACTCTATTCAATAGGCTCTAATTCACTTTTATAGAATTATAGCAATTGAACTCTTTTTAAATAGAGTTTTACTAACTAACACTAAGATAGCACTAACTTCTACTATTACTCAACTACTAACAAAGCGAAAGGATTTATATTTTTAGGTTGTGATTTAACATTCATTATCATGACTTAACTCACATATAAGACTAGAGGTAAAGAAGTTAGAACGCTATTGCATTTAAAATTTCATTTAAATTCGAATTCAAATATTATATCATTTTTGTCAAAAAAAAAAAAAAAGTTTTTTGTATTACTTTATTCATCATTTATTATTCCTTTTAATGCTAACTAAATATATTATGATTCTTCATTTCAGAAATGAGAAATCTTATGAGATGGTTAAAATTCACATACACTTGAGATAAAAAATATATTTTAATTAAGATAAAAATAAGAGTCCAAAAGAATTTAAAAATTAAACACGCATTTTGAATTTATAATATTTAATTATTTAATTAATTATATAATATTTAAAATTTATTGAAGACATATGTAAATGCCATTGTATTTTTTTTAAAATATTGAATGTCCTAGATTAAAAAAAAAAAACAATTTTTAACTAATTTATAAATTGTATTTTTAAAAAAATTAATTTTTTTTTAAAATGCCGACATTTGTCATTATCTGTTAAAGTTGATGACGTGTGTCTATTTTTATTTAAAAGTGTGTATCTAAATATTTAAATAGTTATATAATATATAATATATAATTATTTATTAATTATAGCGCTGACATGTGACGTTTTTTCTTCTCCTATTATATATAGATAGATTAGAATGTCTAATAACTGATTATATAGAGATATTGATATAGTATATTTTGAAAGTAGAAGTTTTTGATAAGGATGAATTTTAAACGGTAACAAACAGTTATAATTGTTTTAAATTCAAAATCCTAACTGAATAGAATATTAAATATAAATAGAAAATAAAGAAAAAAGAAGAACAAAAAATTAACATGTGTTTTACTTCATTAAATCACGTAATAATGAAAATTGCATTAGTTTGATATATTCATCCGGTTGATATAATTTTTTTTCCCTAAAAATGAGGTGCTTTCAAGGATAAAATTAGGTACTTATTTTTTAAAATTTAAATTTCAAATTTATTAGTTAGGCAATTTTGATAATGTATTATATAATTAGCAGAAACAAAAATAACAACTCCCTTGTTTTTCTCCCTACACAGCTCCAAAATTGTTTATTTTAAACTTTTATTATTATTATATATATATATATATATATATATATATATATATATATATATATATATATATATATAATAGATTGGAGCATTTAATAAGTTATATATAACATTGAACAATAACTAAAAAGATGAGTAGATGTAATATTTAATATTTTTTGTAAATCTGAAAATTTAAGAATTTTTGTGGTGCTAATATATTTAATTTTATACTCAATATTTAATTTTATATAAATATATTTTAATTCTTAAATCTTGTCTTGAATGCGAAGCTTTGGAGAAAATGAAGAGACAGCCGCACCTCTTTCCTTTTTTTGGAATTTGGTGGTTTAGGCTTTTAGGGCCTTCATCTGACTGTTGTATACATTATTTTCTACTAAATAAAAGGCATAAAGGCCTATCTTTCAATTAAAAAATAAAAAATAAAAAATAAAAAATAAAAAATAAAAAATAAATCATAGTATTATTATTTGTACATGCAGTATATTTTAAATTACAAAATTATAGCATCATTATTCGTACATGCAAAATTATCTACCAGATATTTTCTAGAAATGTAGTTTACATAACAATAGGCTAAATTGATTTGTTTTTTAAAATTAATGTAAATGTAAATATAAACTTGTTATTCCTAAATTTTAGCAGCATTGGGGTAGTTATATATGTATTTTTTAAAAATAAAATAAAATAATGATACGGTTATATATATATATTTTTTGCTGTTTAAGATCAAAGTATTTTTAGATTTAAATAAATTTTCAGATTTAAAATAATTTTAATTTCTGATTTTAAATATTTTTTTCAAATTCAATATGAATTATGTTTTAAAAGACTCCATTATACATAAGTAGAGCCGTCAAAATGGGCTTAGCCCATGGGGCTGGCCCAGCCCAACCCGTTATTAGGGTAGGGTTGGGATATAATTTTTCAAGCTCATTTAAAAATGGAAAAATCACCCCACACATCTATTTAAGGAGTAATATTACATGTTTTAAATCTACTCTTAAAGTATTACTACTTATAACATTTTAATTGCAAGTTATAACAAATCATTTTTTATTTATAAATCAATTAATTCCACTTAGTTAAATAATTAGTCTTTATAATTATATTTTAATTAATAGGTGAGATAAATAAAATTAATAAGAGGGAATCAATGGTAATTATCTATTACACCTTTTTAGGGATTTTTTTACCTTTCACAAGTAGTATTACACTTTTTTAGGGATTCTTTTACAGTTCACACATCAGCCACCCACCTCCACTAGTATCTTTCTTACTCACACGCTAAACCAGTACCCCCACCCCTACATTCAATGTTTACTCAAACGGTAGATCTTTCTCTCTCACCATCATCATTCTTTTTCTTTGTACATTCAAAAGAAGAAACGGTAAATCTTTCTCTCTCATCATCTTCATTCTTCTTTTTTGTACACACAAAAGAAGGACAAATCTTCTACACAAATACAAAGAATCAAGAGTTTAGGTTGACAAAAAAATATGTTGAAGAATAAAAAACATCAACATATAGTTAGAAAGAGTCCAAATTCGTTAGAAGGGGTTTCTAATGTTGAAATTGAGGCTCCATCTTTTAACATCTTGACTTAAACGTTGCCGACCAACAGGAATGCAAATCCGCCGAACAAAAGTGTTACCACTCTCAAGAAGAAACGAAGCCCAGTAAAGTTGTATATGATCAGATTGAGTATATTTTCGTCATGAAATTTATATACTATGTAGTTGGTATGATTTTGTATTAATATATTTGTGCATTGGCATACAATTTATATAAATCTGGTATGACTTTTCCACAGTTGTATTTAAATTATTTTTCGATTGAAGTTGGTGAAATGGGGATAAAATCTATATGAAATTTATATGTATTCCTATCTTTTTGTGATTTGTTCATAATAATTAATTCATTTTCTTTTTCAAAATTATTTTTTTCTTCAATGTTGTTTCAGTGATTGTGGTATGTACACATGTCTATTTCATGAATATATTAGCAATATAATTTTTGATATGGGTCCCATTGATATCGATGCAAAGTACCATCGTCAAAGGTACGCCACAATCCTATGGCAGTATGGAAGAAGCAGGAATGTTGATGTCACGACCCAAATTCACAAGTCGTGATGACACCTATGTTCCCAACCAATAGGTAAGCCAACCCAACATATTTTACCAATTTTAACTAACTAAGGAGGTAAAACGGTAAACAACGAGTAAAAATCTCCAACACTAAGTTCTTTATAAATACGAAATGCAGAAAGCTAAAATGCCACCCAAGAATTGGTGTCATAAGTATAGGAGCATCTAAATATTGTGCAAGTCTGAAACTAAAATGACAAGCCTAAACATAAGAGATATCCTGTCTGAAAACAAAAGCAACAGAATAAACCATAAAATAGAGGGAGGTGTGGGCTATAGAACAACCAAGTAGCTCACCACAACTCCAGGATGAAAGTCAAAAGGGGAGGGGGGTGAATTAAAAATTCATTTAGTTGACTTCCTGTGAGGAGTGGTCGACTCACATGCAAGTTAGTTTCACAATTTAAAACAAGATAAGGTGCTGAAAGTAAATTGACACGAGATGTTTTTATACTGGTTCGGAACACCGATGTGGTTCCTAGTCCAGTCCCCTTGGGTTTCAAGGGTTTTCTTTAGAGCTTGTTGCGAACTTGGTTGTACAAGAAGTGTAATCTTCAAGTCCTATCTGATATGCAAATCAGAGCTTCTATGTCGACACTACCTCTACTTGTATAACCTACACTCATAATCTTTCCTTCTCTTTTTCTTTTACAGTCGTTCACTCACGTGTACAAAGCTTTATGAAAGATGAAAGAAGATTACAATATAAGTTCAAGTGATGTTGTGTGCTTCACAACTATGGCTGAGAGAGGTTTAAATAGCTTTGCTCTTTTGCGAAAACCCACAGGTATTTGAATCAAGGATTATTGATGATATCCTTGATTTGATCCTGATTGATTTGCTGGGTCATGTCCATATTAGATATGTGCATGAGCAAATCGAGTCCTTTCTTGTATGATGATCTCTTGATTCTTGTCTTGATCTTTATCATCTTGACTTCCTTCCTTGCTACTGACTTCTTCCTTCGAGACTGATTTTGACTGATCTTGTTTCCTTAATTATATTCTTTGATAGATGCGTATTGAACTTCTAGATTGATTAAGTGAATATCTTCTTCTTTCGCTGTTCTTGTTTCCTTGTATATGGCCTTTGATATGTGCATGCTTGTCTTGATTGATTTAAACAGATATTCCCTTTCCTTTCTTATCTTCTTGACTCTTTCAGAAGATTCTTTTCCTTAGGCATCTTTTGTGCTTGCCTTAGTTCTGTTTCTTTTCCTGTAATAGGTAGTAAGTCTGTTAAGTGTTTTCATTATTAAAACTTCTTGATTACATGAGGCTAACAATCTCTCCCTTTTTGATAATGACAATTAACTTAATAAGTTTAAAGAGATAATAAGACTTCCCTGATATGCTGAAGCTCCCCCTATCTATAGCTCCCCCTGACTTTATTTTCTCTTGTAACGGTGAGAACCATTCTCCCCCTTTGGCATAATAAAAAAGAAAGAGCAAGAGATAGCACACACTAGAAAGCATATAAACAGAACTAAAGTAAAAGTAGAGTAGGAAGGCATAAAGCTTTCATTGTACAATCCAAAAGAGACAGGGACATACCCTGTGAGAAATTGTTCAAAGTTGTAAGAGAAAACAGAACTAATGATTTTACCCAGAAGTACTTCATGGTATTGATATCCTTTTCACTGAACAAGTTGTAGGAGCGTTCCACAGTCTTGGATAAGCTTGAGTAGGAGTTCTGAACAGAGATTGCAAGCTCATTGTTAGAAGAGTCTACTCCATTCTTGAGAGAATCGACTTGCCTGGTCAACTTGTTGACAATTGAGATACCTTTCTGCTTAATCCCAGTAATTGAAATTCGAAGCTTACCTACATCTGTACTGTTCTCTTTCTGAAGCCGAAATACCTTCTCGACGGCATCATGTAGAGTTTCCAGTCCACGTTCCACAGCAAGGATGCAAGTTTTGAGTTCATCAGATTCCTAAAGTAGGAGAGCAGCTGAATCTGCAGATATCTTAGTTGGCTTGGCAGTATCCGCATCGAGAAAGTGCAAGAATCATAAGTTGCATCGATGACATTGGGTTTAATTTGTCCACTAAGATTCATGAGATGAGCAGGCCATATGGTAAACTAGCAGAAGGATTAGATTCCTCAGAACTTTCCCACATGTACTCCTTAAACCAAGCAGCCCAATTGATTCGATATTTCTTAAGCAAGCAGTAAAGCACAAACACTTCTCTATTAGAGATGTTGCTTAGAGAACCTTTCCTAGGCAAGAGAGTAGTAGAAATAATATGTGCTAAAATGTGATGTTCAAAACACAGAGAAAGAGGACCAAAATCAGACAGGTTTGCGCCGGGTTCAGCCACGATGATCTTAGCAATTTCAAGAGTCACTTCAAAATCCTCAGGCCATGGACCATTCATGTACTGAATCACACCAAAAAAATTGGTGCCAAACACATCCTCAAATAGTGATTCATTTATGATAATACGAGTACCCAACACGAGGGTTTCCAACTCACTGCTGTCGCTAGATATACGAAGATTGGCATAGAATAACCGAACAACATCCTCCAATAATTCAAGTCCACTAAGGGTAAAAAATAAAGAGAGTTTTTGAGCCTTAAGAAATGAACTTACTGGACAATTTGAGTCTCGCAAGCTGACTGAGATTAACCACCTTGCCAGGAACTACTTAAATTTGTCATACCTGTTCTTTTGTTCCATTGCCCAAAATCGATGCATGTCCATTGGAGAGAGAGTCCCAAAAGTGTTTGGTCTGGGTTTATTCTGACCTTTCTCTTTTGCAGCAGGTTCTTTTCGCTTAGTCGACAGGGAAGGGGAGGCAAGAGAATCACTAGACGAGTCGAAAGACAAAGAGAGAACATCTGGGGAATTCACAGAAAAATGAGCGGAGCTTTTTAGAGAGGCCATGGAGCGAGTCTTAAGTATTGTGAGATGTGGGAGAAGAGAAACGGATACAAAAAATAAGTAGAAGAGAGAGAGGAGACGAAGGGTTTTTAAGAGAAGCGGAAAAGTCAAGAAGGTGAAAATATGGAAGGGAAAAGACTATTATGGAAAAGAGAAAAATGAGGAAGGTAATGATGGACACACTGAACAAGGAAAAAAATTAATTAGTAACACAATGAATAAGGAAAATTTTTTAAGTAAACTAAAACCAATTAACGAATAAGCAATTTATGGCAATAGAATTATGAAGCAAAAACAGTAATACCCAGGCGGTTTCGAAGGAAACAAAATCTCTCTTCAAGTAATGGTTTTGTGAAAATATCCGCTAATTAATTTTCAGAATCAACAAATTCCAACAAAAAATCACCATTTTCAATATGATCTCGAATAAAATGATGCTTAATATCAATATGCTTAGCCCTGGAATGATGCACAGTATATTTAGAAAGACTAATAGCGTTGGTATTATCACAAAAAATAGAAACTACTTCGAAAGACAAGTCATAATCAAGTAATTGATGCATCATCCATAATAGTTGGGTACCATAACTTCCCACGGCTAGATATTCTTCTGTTGTAGAAAGAGCAACAAAGGTTTGTTTTTTGCTATGCCAAGAAATTAGGGATTGTCCCAAAATTTGACATGTTCCACTTGTACTTTTCCGATCATTTTTGTCACTTGCAGAATCAACATCTGAATAGCCAATTAAATCAAAGTGAGATGAATGAGGATACCATAGACCCATTTCAGTGGTGCTAATCAGATAGCGAATGATTCACTCACTTTACTGTAGTGAGATGAGATTCTTTTGGAGCGGCTTGAAATCGTGCATATTTGTATACACTGAACATGATGTGTGGTCGACTTGCAGTAAGATATAGTAGTGAGCCAACCATTCCTCGATACATTTTTTCGTCCACGTCTTTTCCCGGTGCATCTGTTTCGAGACATGTGGAAGGACTCATGGGAGTCCTAAAAGCTTTTTCTTTTTTGAGTCCGAATTTTTGTATTAGCTCTTTTGTATACTTGGTGTGACTAATGAAAATTCCATTAGACGACTGCTTGATTTGTAGTCCAAGGAAGAATGTGAGTTCTCCCATTAAGCTCATTTCAAATTCTTCTTTCATAAGATTTGCAAAATTCTCACACAAAGAGGAGTTAGAACTACCAAAAATAATGTCGTCAACATAAATTTGAACAATGAGAATATATAAACCAGATCTTTGAGTAAAAAGTGTTGTATCAATTTTCTCCCTTTGAAAATTACTTTGAAGTAAAAAGGTACTAAGTCTCTCATACCATGCTTTTGGAGCCTGTTTGAGGCCATAAAGCGCTTTGGAAAGCTTGTACACAAAATCAAGGCAAGAAAGGTTTTCAAATCCCAGGGGGCTATTTGAGGAAAACTTCTTCTTTTATAAAAACCGTTTAAAAAGGCACTCTTTACATCCATTTGAAAAAGTTTAAAATGCTTAAAGGATGCATATGCAAGTAAAATACGAATGGATTCTAACCTTGCTACATGAGCAAAATTTTTATCGTAGTCAATACCTTCATGTTGAGAGTAACCTTGAGCAACCAATCTTGCTTTGTTCTGAATAATTTTACCAGTTTCATCCAACTTGTTACAAAACACCCATTTGGTTCTGATTACTGAGTAATTTTTTGGTCTTTCGATGAGGGTCCATTCTTGATTTCTTTCGAATTGATCAGGTTCTTATTTCATTGCATGTACCCATGACTCATCTTCCATAGCTTCATTTATTCGTTTAGGTTCCATTTGAGATATAAGAGCCACTAAGGCTTGTTTTCTGATAAAAGACCTTGTTTGCATTTTGTCATCAGGTTTCCCAAGAATGTAATTCTCAGGATAGCTAGCATTATGCCTCCATTCTCTAGTAATGTTGACCTTATCGATTGGTGTAGTCGATTCCACCTCTGTAGTAGCTGACTTGTCAGTGTTAGGTTCAAGAGTGACCTTTGAGATATCTTCAGTTGGTTGGACAGGAGTGACCTTTGTGATAACTTAAGTTGGTTGGACAACAATAACTTCATCAACACTAGCTTCACTAACCTAAACACTTGGGTTAGTTTCATCAAATACTATATGAACAGATTCTTCAACACTTAAAGTTCTTTTTATTAAAGACTTGAAAAGCTCTTCTAAGAGGTGCACACCCCAAGAAAATAAATTCATCGCTTCTTGGATCAAACTTACCGAGATTGTTCTTACCATTGTTATGAATGAAACATTTATAGCCAAAAGGATGGAAGTAGCTAATGTTTGGTTTCTTTCCTCTCCAGAGTTCATAATAAGTCTTCTTTAGTATTGGTCTGATGAGACACCTGTTGAGAATATGACAACCAGTACTTACAGCTTCTGCCCAAAAGTGATCAGAGAGATTTCTATCTAACAACATGGTTCTTGTTGTATCTTGTAATGAATGATTTTTCCTTTCCACAACTCCAATTTGCTGAGGTGATCTGGGTGAGGAGAAGTTTTGAGTGAACCCATTTTGAGCGCAAAAATCTTCAAACACTTTGTTTTCAAATTCGCCACCATGATCACTATGAATAGTTGTGATGAAGTAACATGCTTCTCTTTGTACTCTTCTACAGAATAAATATCTTTCCCTTTAAATGATGAATGAGTCTGCTTACCTAGCTGACATGCGTCACACACATGATCTTTCTCAAACTTTAGTTTTGGTAGGCCAATTACTAGTTCAAGTCTAGATAGTTTCTCGAGGGCATGCATACTTGCGTGTCCAAGCTTTCGATGCCATAGACAAAGATCACTTGTAACTGCAGTAAGACATGTAAGAGAAGGAAAATCAACATTATTTAGGACATATATATTATTAACTCGATCTCCGATAATGGTGAGCCTTTTCTCAGGATGTTTGATGATGCAACTAGTTGTATTGAAGGTAACTTGAAATCCAACATCACATAGTTGACTATTGCTTGGAGATTATGTTTGAGTCCTTCAACCAGATACACTTCGATTAGATCACATGATGAGCTGAGAGTGATAGTCCCGACTCCGATTACTTCCCCTTTAGCATTGTCTCCAAATCTAACACATCCTTCATCGATCCTTTTTATAGTTTTGAAGTTTTCTTTCTTTCCGTACATATGTCTGGAGCATCCACTGTCAAGCACCCACATTCCTTTTCTGTAGGTTTTCTTAGATTGCTCTTGCAAGACAACAATATTAGTTTATTTTAGGTACCCAAGTATTTTTGGGTCCTTGATGATTAGTAACTTTTGGTCTCCAGATCCATTTTCCAGAAGAATATTTTCTACAGTTAAAAGATTTGTGACCAAATTCTCCACAAGTATAATAAGTAATTTTAGTAGAATTATGAGGAGAATGAGAACTTAATATAGATCTATTTGATCTGTTGGAACTTTGATTTGGAGATCTTCTCCTGTTGAGAATAGATGTGTTAGTTCTGACAGAACTATGACTGGAAGATTTCCTGACACTATTTAGCTCTATTTTTACTTCCTCCAGTTCTTTTGTTAGTAAGTCGACTTCAATCTGACTTGCTTCGAGAAGAATCTGCCAATCTTTCTTTTCTTGAGCAATTTTATTGTATTCGTCAATAACTTTCTGTAATTCATCAGCAACCATGTCCAGAGAATTTTGTAAAACATTACAATTAGGACAATCAAAGGGTCTTACCTCACTTGTTTCACCTAGTGCCATGAAACATAGATTTTCCATTTCATCATGATCATTGTTGGTTTTTTCTCCTTGCTCCCATGCTTCGAGACTTTTTGAATCTTCGTTTCTTCGATTGTTTCATCTTCTTCTTCTTCTTCGTTTTGGGCAGTTTTGTTTAATGTGTCCTGGTTTTCCACAATAGTAGCATCGATCATCATTCCTTTTGAAATCATTGTTCTTGAAGTCCATCTTGAAGTAGAGCACCAGGATTCTGATAGTGTGCCATTGGATCTTTGTTCACGTGTGGTTAAATACTTAAAAAGTGAGACCTGCTTTGATACCAATTGAAAGTCAAGAGGGGGGTGAATTAAAAATTCGTTCAGTCAACTTCCTGTGAGGAGTAGTCGACTCACCTGCAAGTTAGTTTCACAATATAAAACAAGATAAGTTGCTGAAAGTAAATTGACACGGAATGTTTTTATACTGGTTCGGAACACCAATGTGGTGCCTAGTCCAATCCCCTTGGGTTTCAAGGGTTTCCTTTAGAGCTTGTTGCAAACTTGGTTGTACAAGAAGTGTAATCTTCAAGTCCTGTATGATATGAAAATCAGAGCTTCTATGTCGACACTACCTCTACTTGTATAACCTACACTCAGAATCTTTCCTTCTATTTTTCTTTTACAATTGTTCACTCACGTGTACAAAGCTTTATGAAAGATGAAAGAAGATTACAATATAAGTTCAAGTGATGTTGTGTGCTTCACAACTATGGCTGAGAGAGGTTTAAATAGCTTTGCTCTTTTGCGGAAACTCAAGGGTATTTGAATTAAGGATTATTGATGATATCCTTGATTTGATCCTGATTAATTTGTTGAGCATGTCCATATAAGATATGTGCATGAGCAAATCGAGTCCTTCCTTGTATGATGATCTCTTGATTGTTGTCTTGATTTTTATCATCTTGACTTCCTTCCTTGATATTGACTTCTTCCTTCGAGACTGATTTTGGCTGATCTTATTTCCTTAATTATATCCTTTGATAGATGCGTATTTTTAACGACCGTTTGGTCGTTTTGAGTACTAGAGCTTTTGATTTCATAAAATACTTTCCGATAGATTCTAAACGGGTAGTTTGGACTATTCGTAATTATAATTATGAAATTAGTGGGGTAGTTTTAATAATTTATTAAGTTGGTGGTTAAAGAAAAGAACAGTAAAATAAATAGTGGATCACTTTTACCACTTTTATAATGGGTTATATAATCGATTGAAATATCAATTACATGTTTTTTTCAATCAGTGGGACTTCAGTTGGATACCAAATGGACACCATTTTCATAATTAAATTTGACTTAATTTTTTCAGTCGACACCAATTGCATACCAGCATTACCGAGTTTTTCACTATATATTTGAAAAACACTGAATACACAAAGGATTAAGTAGTACACATAATAAATTTTCTGAAATTATAATTCATTAACTTAAAATGCAAAATAAATCAAAACATGAGTTTGTCACAATTAAACAACCAAATCAAAATAAAAATAAATTATGACTTTTTCCAGCAGGTTAATTTGAATATGTCTTCTTGTTGTGTCCCTCCCGACGACATGTATTGCACGTAATTTTAGACATCTTGAATTTCACATCAGCTAGCCCTTCCAGAATTGTATACAAATTTTATACAATTCTTATTCACACATTTCATACATATTTTTACTCAAAAGTCATCAATTATTCATACCAGTATCATGCCAATAGAATACCAAAATAAATCCAACTTATAAAGATTAATTGTAATTTCTTAAATTAACAGTATACCAAATTCATTACATTATCATTATTATCAAATTACATTCCAATATAATGTCAAAAAAATCCATTCAAATCAGAAATCGTATCATAAAACATTATAGATTGCCACACATGTTTGGAATTAGTAGTATTAAAAAAATTATACAGTTTTTTTAACCAGCAAACATATATACCAAATAATAATGGAGTACCAAAATATAACATTATTCATTTTAAAAAAAACGCCAGAATGGAGTATACACATTTCATACATTTTTTAGGCACACTTTTCAGATATTTCATACTAACATTATAACTATTTCATCCCATAAGTCGTAATTTTTTCACAGTAGAATCATGCTAATATAATACAAAAAATAACAATAATTTTAACAACTACTTGTCATTAATTAGGTAAACAATATACGAAATTCTTTCCAATATAATTTCAATATAATTCCAATATCGTACAAAAATGGTATAACCAAATACCATTTACAAATAAATTTTATGTAATTTTTTTTCTACCAAAAACCTTAGATTAAAAAAATAAACCATACCAAAATCTATACCAGTTTCAAACAAATTTATGTAATTTCCAAAAAAGAATGTTCATACCAAAAACGTCATAGTTAAATTATATTATACACAAACAAAATCTGAAAATTTTATTTCCAGTATCACTATTCTTATTATTTATTTATTTTACGTTTGATTAGTATAACAATACAAATAAAAAATCACAGAAAGAACACTAACCTGAAAGATCCCATCTACCACCACTTAATTAATATTGATAAGAAGCCGTCCATTATAAATAAATGAAGATTATTGAATAAAAATGAATTGGAACTAATTGAGAGTGACAAGCAGCTACATAAAAAATTGAGAAGATAGAGAAACGTTTGAACAAAAGAAAAAAAAAATCTATTTTTGAATGAAATTTAACTGCATTGAGTTAAAAAAGGAAAATGAAAATTCCTTTTTTATTTTATTTTATGAATCTCCTAGTTTTATGGCACATACTATTTATTATTAATGAATTCAAATTAATTACTAACAATTTATCCATTTTTAGCTTATTTATTTTTCAAATAAAATGATTTTTACTGTTATTTTAAATCATTTTTTTATTTAATAAAATAATAGAACCTGCAATTTTTTTATTGTTATAACTTGAAAGAAAAAGAATAATGTCATAACTTATAATTATTAGTCATACATATATCAATCATAAATTTTTTCACTTTAAAAATAGGGCTTCTAAGCCCAGCCCATATAATCTCTTCTCCCTTGGGGATTAGATCAGAGCCGGATCGGGGTTGGCCCATGGGCCAAAACTTTTTATTTAGGGAAAATTATATGAAATAACAAACTATTAATTCAAATTAAATGCTATAGCCATAGTTTATTTTAATTGTAATTCGCAGCAAACATCACCTTTTTTTGCCATCTGATTCGGTATACAATTAGCCATTTTATACATTTCGGTATAAAATGTATTTGTGTTTGTATAAAGCGAGAGAAAAGTGTATATACAAATACAAATACATATATTTTCGTCCTATACACTTATAATTATACAAATACAGATCTTATTAGACAAATTACAATGTATAAATGAATTTATACAAAATTGAACAATTTGTATAACATTGGCTGTTTGTAGCGAATTATACAAATCAAAAGCTCCATAGCAAACAAAAAATTTGCTATGGAACGCAATTATGCAAACTATAGCTATAACATACAAATATGATTTTAATGTTTGCTATATGTGAAAGTTGCTCTTTTACTTAAGGGTAATTTACAATAATCTCACTAGTATATAATCTAATTACTAAAATACACACTATGTTGTAATATTATGAATCTTTACCAGATTTTGGTACGTCCAAATACATGTATCTTGGAATATATGCACTCAAAATTAGATTATTTGTTCCAGATACACTCTATTCGAGTAGATTCGCATATATCTAGGATACATAGAAAAATCTTGCGCCCTTGCCTCCCTCCCATCTTACTTGTCACTCTCTTATCTCACTCGCGTATTTGGTATGCGAGATACAGGCTAATTACACTAGATTTTTTGCTAGTGTTATTGAAACAACACTGTCACGACCCAAAAATGGACGTGATGGCACTCGTCTTAACCCACCAAGACAAGTCAGCCTAAAACTCAACCATTATAATAAAATGCGAATTTTTTTTATAATAAACTCAAAAATACCCCCAAAATCTGGTTGTCACGTGTACAAGCCTCTAAAGTATTACAATTGAATCAAAAGAAAAATACAAGTCTCATATGACATTGTTTCTAGAGTAGAACAAGATCATAAACAGGAGTAAGAAGGATCGCTGAGAAGACAAACAACTACCTCACAAATCTCCCAGAAGCCTTGGAAAAGAAGAGAATGACAAGTACCACAAAAATCCAGGCTCGTAACCTACAAAAATTTGTAGAAGCAAGGGGTGAGTACCAAACCACACGGTACTCAGCAAGTAAACCTCTAAACACGAGCTAAGGGGATAGAATACAAGTACTCCTTACACCCCAACCGAACCTTCACAACTACAATCTGTATAAAACCAGCCCAACCTAACAGTTCACAATTTACAAGCACCTATCTCAACACAACACTCTACCAATTTCATATCCTCAACAACAACAATAGTTTCATATCCTCAACAACAACACTCTAACAATTGCATATCTTCAACCATAAGCCCAATATTCATCAGTCACAAGTTTCATAGAAAGGCACTCGCAAGATCAGCAACACACAAGATCGAGTTCACCAATAATAAAGAAGTGCAATGCAATGTCAAGTATAGTGATGCATGTCTGACCTAATGATACACACCCGCTGTCTCTCAGTTCGGGACCCATGGGGGACATATCTGTCCATGCATCCATCACGGCGCGCGATACGTCCCTCGAAATATAGTATCCGTCGCGGCGCGCGATACGTCTCTCGAAATGGTACATCCTCTTTATTTTCTTATTCTTTCTCAATGCACATAACACTTGTCACAACCATGTCTCAGAACAATACAAATGACATGTTCACACAAATAATGAAGAGATGACCATTTTCATAACATTGCACAATTCACAACAACACAATCAGGATACAACATCAACAATGATTCAACAAGCCTTTCAAACAATTCTCAACACATCACACAAACAATTGATCACATTGCCTTTTATTATCCCTTTCTCATCATTAGAATTAATCAATGTGGACAAGTCAACCCATCACCAAGCCTCATTACCCTAAACACATATTACAAGGAAATACATGAATTCCATACACTTAACAAGGGTTTAGAAATCCACTTGCCTCAATCAATCAAGAATTCACTCTGTAACTTGAGCCTTCCCCTTTCGTTGAACTTCCAACTCAAGGCAATCTATTCAAATAAATGACCACAATAAGATTTCAAGACTAACAACACCCACATTACTATGTCTAGTCTAGACTCAAAAACACACTCAAATATACAATCAAGTTCCTAGTCTTGATGTCAATTAATATTTCAATTCTCATATTTTCCAAGTTTCAAGCCTAGGGTTAAGTTCTAATCTCTCCAAATAATACAACCCTAATAGTTTTCATATAATATAATATACCAATATCTAATTACATATCTAAATGTATCAAAACTTAAATTATAATGTGATAATAATACGAGAATAAGCCAATTATGAACCATTCGTGAAAAAAAAAAACATACACGAAATTAACATTCTTAACTGATCGGTAAGAAATTATATGCAAAACTTGTTATCTTTTTGATAAGATCCAATTACCCCATTGTATATATGTTATCCCAAAAGAAGTCACGTTCCAGCAACATGAACTTTCAAATTTGAGTTCTTTTCCTTTTACCAATCCAATCTCATGCTATTATCATTAGCCAGTCATTGGTAATCATTACTTTCCAAGATTCTTAGGCGTAATTTCCAATTGCAGCATTCCAGTAACTTATATGCCAATTTCAATTCCTAACTATCCAATGCATGCACTAATTACAAGATTTAGGCTTTGTTATCTCGTTTACCTGGAAAAGTTGCGTTTTTTATTCTTGTGATGTTGCGCCTCTCTTCGTGTTTCCAGTTGGAAGTTGCGGTGGTTCGTGGTATGCCAAACAGAGATTTTAACCCCCAATTAATCTTAATTCAATA
This sequence comes from Solanum okadae, assembly GCA_036553675.1. Lineage (NCBI taxonomy): Eukaryota > Viridiplantae > Streptophyta > Magnoliopsida > Solanales > Solanaceae > Solanum > Solanum okadae. The sequence goes on along the minus strand of CM071678.1, from coordinate 14,936,452 downwards.
CATGGCCAAGCGATATAGGGTATTAATTATGGACTTAGCCCATTAACCACCAACTAAATAAATAAATTATTTAATAATACCTAGCAGCTAATTAATCGTAGTTATCGAATAGTTCAAATTTTTCAAATCAACTTCCCCGACTAATCAAAAAAAATGACGCGGGGTAACTATCGAAAGGGGGTAAAATGGTAATTTTACTAAATATCCAAAAATGACCTTCTGGGTCATTACATTATCCACCACTAAAAATCATGTTCGTCCTCGAACATAAGGGAGAAGAAGAAAGAGTAATTGAAATTTCCAAAAGCCTAATTAATGATCTTCTAGTGTCAGTGTTTATCTCTCCAAGTGAGCTCCTCTTTAAGACCAATCCATCAAGATCAACTACTAAGAATGTAACTTTCGAATCAAATATTGGCAAGTCTATAAATCAAGAGTGATTAAGCCACAGACTAACCCATTAACCCAATATAAACTGAAACCATTGGACCATAACACAACTATCATGACAAATCTTTTCTCACATAACCACGATAACATTCTGAATCGATATCGAGTACAATCAGAAGTGAATTTGAAGAACCGCCACACACTCATAATACACAAACCATCGTAGATCTTATCAAGATTCCTTCTCACAACACAATCTTTCCATGAACTTAAGTTATAATAATCCAATCTTTAGACATTGGGTACTCATCAAGGGAGACTCAACCTTATCTAACCCAAAGAAGAATAAGATCAAGTAACCACCCAACAAGCGGTACTCCCCAGAATGTAGAACCTTTAACAACATTTTTCGGATAACTGTAACTATTCACGGAAGCTCTTCTATAAGTTATCATAAGCAAGGTCGTTCGTGTAAATTCAGTGGTATAATTCTACTATCCCAAACAACACCAAATATTTCATAACTGATATGATTAAGTCTGCCCAAGCATATCACCCTACTAAGAGGACAATCACATGATCGGTACACCCGATCCACCACTAGGAATTCACCCAAATATGTGGAAACATGTGTGGGCATAGACAACTAATCACACTTCAAATCATATCCAATGAAGTAAGTGGTCACATCAGAATATACAGAACCAAGGTCGAATAACACTTAATACCTCTTCCATAGTGCCCATATCAAATATTTTCATGCATATGACTCCATATCTCAATTATTTTAGCCACCCACAATCAACTAGTCTGATCCCCATTACAATCTTAAACATACTCGATTTATCAAACCCCACATACCTTTCACAATACTCCATTGGAGCCAACACTCTTAATATCAATAAAAATCATAACCACACCATCCATTTACCTTACTCTCAAACTATCACTAGTATCAAAGTCTTCTTAGCAAGCACATTGTAGCCTTCAAAATTTCAAAACTATGGCTTCCTCTCTTTTCATGTAAACATTCCATGACATATATGGGTCACACCCAAGGATAATAACACTAATTTTAAATCTGAAAGTACTTTATCATTGGGGTAAAGCTATTGAATCACACCCAATGTCAACTCCACGCAATCTTTCACATATCAAGTTTCAACTATCATTCAAATCATCATATACCTCATGCCAAAACTTAGAGAAATTTTTAGTCACCCCAGTAATTCTATATACTATGAGCATATAACCTCTATTTACTATCAAGTGTCTATGTAACACATCACATCAGTGTGTGGTCCCATCAACAGAGTAGTTTTTGATTCCCTTGAAATCCTCATTAACCATGTAGAACTGTAGGTCCATATCGTTGAACACTAATAAATTACCTATCATAATTTGAACAATCTAACTCGATATAACCACATAGAATCTTCCACACATCATTGTTTGTCACCCAAACCAAAACTCAATCTTTATAAAAGTTGATGATAAAACCCTAGTAAGTCTATATCTAGCCAATTCACATCCATAGTCATATTAGAACTTATATATGAAAATTCATATATCCTTCAACTTCGAACCAAGAGTCTATATGAGAGGTCTTATTCCTTCACATCTCTTAAATTATTCCTATAACGCAAGTTTTAAATATCTTGAACTCTTCAATACACCAGACTCTTTTTCCTGTCGCTGACTTGCTTACCAATCTTATCATTTGACCAACAACCCATGATATTTTTTACCTTATCCTCTAAACCAAAACATTATGTGAAACCCCCCTTAGATATAACGATCAAAAGTAACCAAATTTACTACTCAAATTATTCTTAAGTCCTTCCAAGTGCTTCATACTCAATGCGATCAATCATTTCTTACCTTACCAATCCATACCTTGACAAAACACACTACCACAAACCTAAACCCACAATGGAAACCATGAATTTTGATCCCAACCGTGTAACACAATCCCATTATCTATCAACATTAGCTCATACATTGATTATCTTTATGAATTCACGTATCTTAGCCTATAATTGATCGCCTCTCCATTGATCTTACCATATCCTTCAAAAAAAAATCAATTGTACCAATTACCAAACTCAAAACAAAAAAACACTTATCATCACACTCGAGTCAAACATCTGTAGACTTCTTTCTCAAATCTTATCCAACAACTTTTAACTGATATGAATGACACGTAACAATATCACCATAACCATAGTAAAACAGATGGAACCACATGTCTCTATACCTCAATTCTTAATCTCTTTGAAGATACTTCTTTAGCCCTTGCAATAAGAGAAAATATTCTTGCTCTCACCTCTTTCCGAAGACTACACTACATCCTACTATATTTTTCATTATGACTTTAGTTGCTTTAAGTTCTATTCGAGCGACATCCCAACTCCTTAAAAATAATTACCATACAACCACGCTACTCACAAAATAATAGTAAACCATACCTTAGACATTCTAAAGTCATCATTACCATACAAAATTCTTTTAACCAACAAAACTTATCATATAGTTGCATTCCAATTATAATTCATCACGAACTCTTATTACTATCATGCTTAGTTAGCCCTTTCCATCACTACGAAGTCAACCTTGTCATTGATGACACCTCAAACTCAGCTAAATCAATCAAATTCAAAAGACTAAGTTAATTTTATATGCACTTTGTTACTAAAATTCTCAATTACCTTCATACAAGTATACTCGTTGAGACTTCCTTTACCTATAAACTTGTCATCCTAATAATATCGATCCACTTCCATGGAGCTTACAATGAAATTACCACTCATTTAAAATCCCCGAGATACACTTCACAACCTAAACACATCAATATCATACCAATGATCCACCACTAAAATTTTCCTAACAATATAATGCTTAACTCATTCGTCTTTAGTAACAAGCTGGTTGGTTTCTCAAATATGAATGTGACATCAAACCTTATTATACGAGCATGTAATACAATTGATAACTCCTTATGTAGCTATTAGTATTCACGCTTAACAATCAACATATCCGTTTCCATATACCACTAGTACCACATCGTGAAAGTCCGTTAAATCCACCACTAGAGCATATCATACCTTTCGAGAAGATTGTACCCAAATAGCCTACACATTCCTGCTCCATTAAGTAACTAACATACACTACCAAATTTGTTTGGTCTCTCGTCCAAAACGATATGCATTCCTTCGTAGATCATGTCAACAACAAAAGTAACACATTTTCTAACTCTAAACAAGTAAGAATCGGTACCATTATAGTTGTCGTATTATGACCCTTTTAAATATATACCCAATCTATAAAATCATAGTAGAGATTCTGACCTCGTTTATTACAACATCATTCTCATCATATACTAAACAACCCATACTTATACAACTTTATTAACTGTAATTTCCGAAGTCACACTGTTCATTTCATATCCATCCTTTTAATCATTCCATTTCCATTATCAAACTAATCAAGATATTGCCTATACCACACAAGTACTATTCCCTTTATTGGGGTAACTAACCAAAAATAAACACATTCATAAAATCCCTCAAACTATTGTTCCACCACATCATTCGAATATCCTCAAAATGTTTCGTCAAGTCATCACCTAACTCAATCTATTCGACTCGTTGAACATTTCAAATCTGACAACACATCTTTCTCGTAAGTCTATCACTTCCACATTTGTAACAAATCTAACATCCAAGACAAATACAACACACCAAATACTCACATCAGGAGCTACGCACGAGTCATCCTCAAAACCGGACCAAGTATGCACGATAGAGATCCAAGAAATGAAGATTTTTCCTAAAAGTCACTATAGCCTCTCGAAGATAAGTACAGACGTCTCCGTACCGATTCTCGAGACTCTACTTAGACTCAACTTGCATACACGTGAGACCTATGAACCTGGGCTCTGATACCATTTTGTCACGACCCAAAAATGGACGTGATGGCACTCGTCTTAACCCACCAAGACAAGTCAGCCTAAAACTCAACCATTACAATAAAATGCGGAATTTTTTTATAATAAACTCAAAAATACCCCCAAAATCTGGTTGTCACGTGTACAAGCCTCTAAAGTATTACAATTGAATCAAAAGAAAAATACAAGTCTCATATGACATTATTTCTAGAGTAGAACAAGATCATAAACAGGAGTAAGAGGGATCGCTGAGAAGACAAACAACTACCTCACAAATCTCCCAGAAGCCTTGGAAAAGAAGAGAATGACAAGTACCACAAAAATCCAGGCTCGTAACCTACAAAAATTTGTAGAAGCAAGGGGTGAGTACCAAACCACACGGTACTCAGCAAGTAAACCTCTAAACACGAGCTAAGGGGATAGAATACAAGTACTCCTTACACCCCAACCGAACCTTCACAACTACAATCTGTATAAAACCAGCCCAACCTAACAGTTCACAATTTACAAGCACCTATCTCAACACAACACTCTAAAAATTTCATATCCTCAACAACAACAATAGTTTCATATCCTCAACAACAACACTCTAACAATTGCATATCTTCAACCATAAGCCCAATATTCATCAGTCACAAGTTTCATAGAAAGGCACTCGCAAGATCATCAACACACAAGATCGAGTTCACCAATAATAAAGAAGTGCAATGCAATGTCAAGTATAGTGATGCATGTCTGACCTAATGATACACACCCGCTGTCTCTCAGTTCGGGACCCATGGGGGACATATCTGTCCATGCATCCATCACGGCGCGCGATACGTCCCTCGAAATATAGTATCCGTCGCGGCGCGCGATACGTCTCTCGAAATGGTACATCCTCTTTATTTTCTTATTCTTTCTCAATGCACATAACACTTGTCACAACCATGTCTCAGAACAATACAAATGACATGTTCACACAAATAATGAAGAGATGACCATTTTCATAACATTGCACAATTCACAACAACACAATCAGGATACAACATCAACAATGATTCAACAAGCCTTTCAAACAATTCTCAACACATCACACAAACAATTGATCACATTGCCTTTTATTATCCCTTTCTCATCATTAGAATTAATCAATGTGGACAAGTCAACCCATCACCAAGCCTCATTACCCTAAACACATATTACAAGGAAATACATGAATTCCATACACTTAACAAGGGTTTAGAAATCCACTTGCCTCAATCAATCAAGAATTCACTCTGTAACTTGAGCCTTCCCCTTTCGTTGAACTTCCAACTCAAGGCAATCTATTCAAATAAATGACCACAATAAGATTTCAAGACTAACAACACCCACATTACTATGTCTAGTCTAGACTCAAAAACACACTCAAATATACAATCAAGTTCCTAGTCTTGATGTCAATTAATATTTCAATTCTCATATTTTCCAAGTTTCAAGCCTAGGGTTAAGTTCTAATCTCTCCAAATAATACAACCCTAATAGTTTTCATATAATATAATATACCAATATCTAATTACATATCTAAATGTATCAAAACTTAAATTATAATGTGATAATAATACGAGAATAAGCCAATTATGAACCATTCGTGAAAAAAAAGAACATACACGAAATTAACATTCTTAACTGATCGGTAAGAAATTATATGCAAAACTTGTTATCTTTTTGATAAGATCCAATTACCCCATTGTATATATGTTATCCCAAAAGAAGTCACGTTCCAGCAACATGAACTTTCAAATTTGAGTTCTTTTCCTTTTACCAATCCAATCTCATGCTATTATCATTAGCCAGTCATTGGTAATCATTACTTTCTAAGATTCTTAGGCGTAATTTCCAATTGCAGCATTCCAGTAACTTATATGCCAATTTCAATTCCTAACTATCCAATGCATGCACTAATTACAAGATTTAGGCTTTGTTATCTCGTTTACCTGGAAAAGTTGCGTTTTTTATTCTTGTGATGTTGCGCCTCTCTTCGTGTTTCCAGTTGGAAGTTGCGGTGGTTCGTGGTATGCCAAACAGAGATTTTAACCCCCAATTAATCTTAATTCAATACATGGCCAAGCGATATAGGGTATTAATTATGGACTTAGCCCATTAACCACCAACTAAATAAATAAATTATTTAATAATACCTAGCAGCTAATTAATCGTAGTTATCGAATAGTTCAAATTTTTCAAATCAACTTCCCCGACTAATCAAAAAAAAATGACGCGGGGTAACTATCGAAAGGGGGTAAAATGGTAATTTTACTAAATATCCAAAAATGACTTTCTGGTTCATTACAAACACCATTGTTTATCATATTTAATTTGAAAATCTTCTCATTTTCTTGATGTTATAGAATATAAGTTTGAAAAGAAAAAAAATGAAAAAAAGTAGGGCTAGCCCGCCCCAGCCCTCGGCCCTTCTAGGTTTTGGTTGGGTTGAACATTTTCAGGTCCTTCAAAATGAAGGGCCGACCAGCCCTAGCCCTTCAAATTCCTTGGCCCGCGAGGCTTGGGCCGGGTGGGGCTGGACCTATCCTTTTTGACAGCTCTATGCATAAGTATTCTTCTCCTTTAAAAAGATTTACAAATTTAAAATATTTTTAATTTTTAATTTCAGATTTTTAAATTAATTTTATTAATTCAATATAAATTATGTTTAAAAACACTCCATCGTTCATGGAGTAGTTATTTTAGCCACATATTTATAATTAGTTAGTTAATATTTTTTTGCTCCTTTTCTGATTTTATCTTCTTTTTTTGTGTGTGTGTGTATATATATATATATATATATATATATATTAAAGATTTTGAAGTTTTTAAATTTAAAACACATTCTTTGCACTCTGTACTTCTCCTATTATTTGTTTTGCTGTAAATAAAGAGGTTGCGGAAAGATAGTTAAAATTATTTTCCATAAAAATATATAGAAGATAAATTTTATTTAAATAAATAATGCAACTTTTAAATAATGATCATTATTTGAATGTGTTTCTTCTTATTTTTTATTTTATTATTTAAATTTTTTAAATAATTATTTTAATGTGTTGCTTCTCGTTTTATTTAAATAAAGAGTTTAATTTTTTTAAAATTTTAATTCTAAAAGAGATCATTCAAAAAGAATTTAAGTACCAACATGGGTTGTGGTGCATTGTGGGACTGCTTCACCCTTAACCAGAGGTCTCGGGTTCGAGCCCTGGGTATGAAGAAAATTCTGTTCGGAGAGCCACCCCTAAACGGGCCCTGCAGTGCGCGATCTGGATTTAGTCGGAGCTCCAATGTGAGCTCCGGACATCGGGTGGGGAACCAAAAAAAAGAATTTAAGTAATTATTATTTAATAAAAATTAATTTTTAGAATTTTTAGTTTCAAATTTCAAATTTAATATAATTATAAATTACAATTAATAAGAATTACTGTTTTTTTGTGGTGATGACATATGGTACTATAAAATTGACTTTATAGTTGCTATTAAAAAGGGTAAACAAACGCGATTGACTATTCTATAGTAACCATATTTAGGGGTCTTTTAGTAGAGTGCATTGGAGAAAATAATGCTTGCATTAGCTTGATGTATTATTAGTACCTTGTTCGGTACACTTTTCTAACCTATGCATAACTAATGCTTGTATTAGTAATACACTCTATTGTGTATTGAAGAGTGTATTACTAATTCTATCTATTTCTATGCATTAGTAATGCAATGGATTCTAATGCATGCTTTAACATTATCAAAGACACAATTGCCTTCAAAAACTTTTTTGACATCCTTCCCACTATATTTGTGGAGGGTATTTTTGTAAACAAAATTTTTTCTAAAAGAATTATGTAATGCATACTATTTTTAGTACACCAAACCAGACATTGCATAAAAAAATCTCATCATAACTAATGCAAGCATAACTGATACAAGCATTACTAATACACTATATTCTGCATTATTCTTATACACTCTACCAAACGACTTACATACAAGAATAGTATATATATCTGTAGTTCGATACAAACTGTACAAAATAGGTCAAAAATTAAAGTGACCAAGCGACAAAATAACACAATATAGAGATGATGATAGTTTATATACACTCAATAATAGTATTGTGATCATCATTTTTGAGAAATCTTTTCACACTATCTAGGCATGGTTGCAAAACAGTAGTCCTCCATTCTTCGTCAACAACTTCTTTTCTATCTTCTTTAAAAACGTCAGTAGCCATAATATGATGCACCGACCACATTTTCTCATTTATTAATCGTTGAATCTTGTCAAGTTGGTTACAAATTAATATACGAGTATTATGTTTGATACTTGAAATTGAATATTGAAGAATCATCTTCCTTTGATTCATCATCTCCGTCTATATTTTTTTCTTCCTTTAAATATCTGGCCATTTCAGGGACACCAATGGACTGTTGGATTCCTTTTGTGTAATTTTTTAATGACCCGGAAGGTCATTTTTGGAAATCTTTATAAAATTACCATTTTGCCCCTCTCGATAGTTGTCTCGAGTTATTTCTGATCAGTCGATAAAGTGTGTTTGGGAATTTTTGAACTATTCGATAACTACGAGTATTTAATTGACAGATAATTTTTAAATAATTAATTTATTTAGTTGGTGAATAATGGCCAAGTCCATAATTAATACCCTATCGCTTGACCCATATATTGATTTAAGATTAATTAAGGGTTAAAATCTCTTTTTCTTTGTCATACCACAATCCACCACAATTTCTACGTGCAAACACGAAGAGAAGCGCAACACACATCACAAGAATCAAGAACACAACTCTTCTAGGTATGGAATTCGTGTATTTCCTTGTAATATGTGTTTGGGGGTAATGAGACTTGGTGATGGGTTGACTTGTCCACATTGATTAATTCTAATGAGGAAAAAGGGGTGATGAAAGGCAATGTGAATAATTGTTTGTGTGATGTATTTAGAATGGTTTGAGAGGTTTGTTGAATAATTGTTGATGTTGTATCATGATTGTGCTGTTGTGAATGGTGCAATGTTATGAAAATAGTCATCTCCTCATTATTTGTGTGAACATGTCATTTGCATTGTTCTGAGACATGGTTGAGACAAGTGCTCTGTGAATTGAGAAATAATAAGGAATTAAAGAGGATGTACCATTTCGAGGGACATATCGCGCATCGCGATGGATACTATTTTTTGAGGGACGTATCGCGCGCTGCGATGGTTACTATTATCGGGGGTAATATCGTGTGCCGTGATGGATGCATGGACAAATATGTCCCCTATGGGTCCCGGACTGAGAGATAGTGGGTGTGTATCACTAGGTCAGACATGAATCACTATACTTGACATTGCATTTCATTGTATTGCACTTATTTATTATTGGTGAACTTGATCTTGTGTGTTGTTGATCTTGTGAATGCCTTTCTGTGGAACTTGTGTCTGATGAATAGTGAGCCTGTTGTTGAAGATATGCAATTATTAGTGTGTTGTTGTTGAGGATATGAAATTGTTAGAGTGTTGTTGTTGAGTATATGAAAATGTTAGAGTGTTGTTGTTGATCTATGTGCTTTGTAAGATGTGAATTGTTAGGTTGGACTGGTTTTAAGCAAGTTGTAGTTGTGGAGGTTGTAATTGATGAATATTGAGCTTATTGTTGAGAATATGTGATTGTTAGAATGTTGTGGTTGAGATATGTGCTTGTAAACTGTGAACTGTTAGGTTGGGCTGGTTTTATGCAGGGTGTAGTTGTGGATGTTTGGTTGGGGTGTAAGGAGTACTCGTATTCTATCCCCTTAGCTTGTGTTTAGAGGTTTACTTGTTGAGTACTTTGTGGTTTGGTACTCACCCCTTGCTACTACATTTTTTTGTAGGTTAATATCTCGGACCTTTGTGATATTTTCTCTTCTTCTTGTCCGAGGCTTTTTATGGAGGTTTGTGAGGTAGTTGCTTGTCATTTCAGCAGACCTTCTTTCTCCTTAATTATGATCTTGTTCTATTCTGGAAATAATGTCATTTGAGACTTGTGTTTTGTTTTTGAATCAATTGTAATACTTTCGAGCCTTGAACATGTGACAACCAAATTTTGTGGGTATTTTTGAGTTGATTATAAAATTTCCGCATTTTATTGTAATGGTTCAGTTTTAGGTTGACTTGTCTTGGTGGGATAAGATGAGTGCCATCACATCCATTTTTGAGTCGTGACAAAATGGTATCGGAGCCATAGGTTCATAGGTCTCACGTGCATACAAGCCGAGTTTAAGTAGAGTCTCGAGGATCGGTACGAAGACGTCTATACTTATCTTCGATAGGCTATAGTGGATTTTAAGAAAAATCTCCACTTCTTGGATCTGTATCGTGCATACTTAGTCCGGTTTTTATTCTTATCGCTTTACTCCATTCAGTCTCACTTTTAGTGATGACTCGTGCGTAGTTTCTCATGTGAGTAGTTGGTGTGTCGTGTATAGCTTGAATATTAGACCTAGTACTAAAGTGGAAGTGATAAAATTATTGAAAGGATGTGTAGTCAGATTAAGAATGTTCAGCAATTTGAAAGAGTTGAGTAATATAATGACTCAATGATGCATTTTGAGGATATTCGAATGATGAGTTTGAACAATGGGTAGAGGGAATTCGTGAATATGTTATCTTTTTCAGGTAAGTTGCTCCAACAAATGGAATTGTACTTGTATGGTATAAGTAATATCTGTAGTGGTTCGATAATTGGAAGTGGAATGATTAAAAGGATGGCTAGATAATTAATAGTGTAACCTTGGAGAATACAGTTGGTATAGTTGTCATAACATATATGGGTTGCTTAGCAAATAATGTTGCGCCAATCGAGGTTAGAATCTTTCATAGATTGAGTGTATATAGAAAAAAGGTCATAATATGACTACTATAAAGGTACTGATTCTTACATGTTTAGAGTTAGAGAATGTGTTACTCCTGTTATTGACCTGATCTACGAAGGGATGCATATCGTTTTGGACGAGAGACCAAATATATTTGGTAGTGTATGTTAGTTACTTAATGAGGCAGAAATGTGTAGGCTATTTCGGTACAATCTTCTTGATAGGTATGATATGTTCTAGTGGTGGATTTATCAGACGTCACAAAGTGGTACTAGTGGTATATGAAAATGGATACATTGATGTCAAGTGTGATTACTAACTACTTAAGAGTTATCAGTTGTATCACATGCTCGTATAATGAGATTTGTTGTTGTGTTCACATTTGATAAATCAACTAGGTTGTTACTGCAGATGTTTGGGGTTAAGCGTGTGTATAAGGAAGATTTTAGTGGTGGATCATTGATACGATATTAATGCATTAAGTTGATAAGTGTATCCCGAAGGTTCTAAATGAGGACCGGTGATTTCATCTTAAGGTCCAAGGGAATGGATAGATACCAAAATGACAAGCTTATGGGTAAAGAAAGTCGCAGAGAGTATACTTGTGTGAAGGTAATTGAAGATTTTAGTAAGAAAGTGCGTATAAAATTTAGTCCCTTGAATTTGATTGGTATAGCTGGTTTAAGATGTCATGTTGATGACAAGGGTGACTTTGTGGTGATGGCAAGGGCTAACCGAGCATAATGGTAATAAGAGTTGTGATGGATTGTGATTGAGATGCAACAATATTGTAAGGATTTTTGATTAAACAATTTTTTTGTATTGTAATGACGTCTTACGAGTAACTAAGGTTGTGGTTTGTTACTATTTGGTGAGTAGCCTGATAATATGGAAAATTGTAGGATGTGTTGAAACACTGCTTAAATAAAATTAAAGGAGCTAGAGTCATAAGGAAAAGAACTAATGGGGTGTAATATAGCCTTCGGAAGGAGGTAAGAGCAAGGATATTTACTCTGATTGTAAGGGCCAAAGATAAATCTTCAGAGGGTTGAGAATTTGGTTCAGAGATACGTGGTTCTATATATTTTGCTCTTAGTACGGTAATAGTGTCAGGGGTTCATCATATTGGTTAAAAAAAGTATTGGATAAAATTTGAGAAAGGAGTGTACAGACGTCAGCTTGAGTGTGATGATACGTTTTTTTTTGTGGTTTTGAGTTTGGTAATGAGTACGGTTGAACTTTTAGCGAAAGATATGATAAGGTCGATGGAGAGGGGATCACTGATAAGCTAAGATACGTGAATTCATAAAACATTTCAATGTATAAGCTAATGTTGATAGATAATGGAATTGTGTTACATGGTTGGGATAAAAAATTCAAGTTTTTGATGGTGAGTTTATGTTCGTGATAGTATGTTTCGTTAAGGTGTGGATTGGTAAGGTAAGAAATGATCGATCACATTGGATATTGAGCATTTGGAAGGACTTAAAAATAATTTGAGTAGTAAATTTGATCACTTTTGATTGTTATACCTAATGGGGGTTTCATATAATGTTTTGGTTTAGAGGATAAGGTAAAAATATCATGGGTTGTTGGTCAAAGGATAAGATTGGTAAGCAAGTCAGTGATAGGAAAAAAAGTCTAGTGTATTGAAGGGTTCAAGATATTTAGAATTTTGTGTCATGGGAAGAGTTTAAGAAAAGTGAAGGAATAAGACCTCTCGTATAAGCCCTTGGCTTGTAGTTGAAGTATTTATTGATTTTTGCGTATGAGGTTAGATATGTGTGTGAGATGTGAACTAGTTTGGTACAGACTTACTAGGAAGTTATCATCGACTTTTCTAAAGATTGAGTTTTGGTTGGGTGACAAGCAACTATATGTGGAAGACTCTATGTGGTTATGTCGAGCTAGATTGTTTAAATTATGATAGGCAACTTATTGATGTTCAACAGTGTGGACCTACAGTTTCACATGATTAATGAGGATTTGAGGGGATTGAAACTACTTTGTTGATGGGACGATACACACTGTTATGATGTGTTACATAGGCATTTATTAGTGTGTAGAGGTTATGAGCTTATAGTATACCGAATTATTGGAGTGACCAAGAATTTCTTAAGTGTTGGTATGAGGTATATGATGGTTTTGAATATTAGTTGAAATTTGATATCTGAAAAATTACGTGGAGTTGACATTGAGTGTGATTTAATTGTTGTATCTCGATGGTAAAGTACTTGTAGATTTGGAATTAGTGCTATCAGTCTTGGCTGTGACCTGTATTTATCATGAAATGCTTAAATGGAAAGAGGGGAAGCCATATTTTGAATTTTTTAGAGGATACAATGTGTTTGCTAAGATGACTTTGATACTAGTGACAATTTGAGAGTAAGGTATATGTTGGTGTAGTTATGCTGTTTGTTGGTATTAAGAGTGTTAGCTTCAATGGAGTACTGTGAAAAGTATGTGGGGTTTGATGAATTGAGTATTTGTAATATTGTAACGGAGATCAGACTGGTCGATTATGGGTGGCTAAAGAATTGAGAGATGGAGTCAGATGAATGGAGTTTTATTTATATGGGCACTAAGGAGTATCTTGTGTTATTCAACCTTGCTTCCGTATATTCTTATGTAGACCACATTCTTCGTACCGAACATTATTTGGAGTATGATTCGCTGCTTATGCTACGATTGTTTCCACATCTATGGGTGTATCCCTAGTGGTGGATCGGATGTACCGATCCTCTTATGTCCTCTTGATAGGGTAGGATCATTGACAGACTTGGTTATTTCATTTATGATAGATTTAGTGTTTTTTTTTGGGATAGTTGAAGTGTACTAGTAATTCTACACGCACACCCTTACTTATGAGAACTTATATAAGATCTATGAAGAGTTGCAATTGTCTAAGAGTGTTGTTAGAGGTTCTACGTTTTGAAGTGTAACGCTTATTGGGTGTTTACTTAATCATTTCCTTCTTTGGGGTTATATAAGTTTGATTCTCCCTTGATGAGTACCCGATGTCTTTAGATCATATTTTTATAACTTAAGGTCATGGAAATATTTTGATGTGAAAAGGGAATATTGACAAGATATAGGATGGTTTGTGCATTATGAGTGTGTGTTGGTTAGTTCAGGTTCTCTTCTGGTTGTAGCCGATATTGATTCAGAATGTTATCATGGTTATGTGAGAAAAGAGTCATCTTGATGGTTGTGTTATGGTCCAGTGAGTGTCGGTTCAGATTGGGTTTATGGTTAGTCTTTGACTTGGTAATCACTCATGATTAGAAGATTTACCAAAATTTTGGTTTGAAATTTCAGTTCTGGATAGTTTATCTTGATGGAATGGTCCTAAGGATGAGTTCACTAGATAGAGGATCACGATTCCGAGAGTCATACCTCAGGCTCTTGGTATCCCCTAGTATTTGACTTTCTTTTACTTTATGTTCGAGGACGAACATGAATTTTAGTAGCGGATAATGTAATGACCCGGAAGGTCATTTTTGGAAACCTTCATAAAATTACCATTTTACCCCTCTCGATAGTTGTCTCGAGTTATTTATGATTAGTCAATAAAGTGTGTTTGGGAATTTTTGAACTATTCGATAACTACGGGTATTTAATTGACAGATAATTTTTAAATAATTAATTTATTTAGGTGGTGAATAATGGTCCAAGTCCATAATTAATACCTTATCGCTTGACCCATATATTGAATTAAGATTAATTGGGGGTTAAAATCTCTTGTTTTGTCATACCACAATCCACCACAGTTTCTACGTGCAAACACGAAGAAAAGCGCACGCATCACAAGAATCAAGAACACAACTCTTCCAGGTAAACGAAATAACAAAGCTTAAATCTTGTAATTAGTTCATGCATTGGATATTAAGGAATTAAAAATTAGCATATATGTTACTGGATGTTGCAATTGGAAATTGCGGCTAAGAATATTGGAAAGTAATGATTGCTAACGATAGTAGCATGAGACTTGGATTGGTAGATAGAGAAGAACTCAAATTTGAAAGTTCTTCTTGCTGCGCAACGTGATTTCTTTTGGGATAACATATATATAGTGGGTTTGGCTTAATTCTAGGGTTCTGGAACCTTTATGTAATTGATTTTTTTATTTTTCTTATAGTTTTCATAATAAGATCCAAGTTTGATATATTGATTTATGTAATTAAATTTCGGGTGTATTATATTACATGAAAGCTATTAGGGTTGTAGTGTTTGGATAAGTTGGAACTTAACTCTAGGCTTGAAACGTGGAAAATATGATAATTGAAATGTTAATTGGCCTCAAGATTTAGGAACTTGATTATAAATTTGGGTGATTTTTTGGGTCAAGGCTAAACACATAGTAATATGAGTGTTGTTAGTTTTGAAATCTTATTGTGGTCATTTATTTGAATAGATTGTTTTGAGTTGGAAGTTCAACGAAATAGGAAGGATCAAGTTCCAGAGTGAATTCTTGATTGATTGAGGCAAGTGGATTTCTATACCCTTGTTAAGTGTATGGAATTCGTGTATTTCCTTGTAATATGTGTTTGGGGGTAATGAGACTTGGTGATGGGTTGGCTTGTCCACATTGATTAATTCTAATGATGAAAAAGGGGTAATGAAAGGCAATGTGATTAATTGTTTGTGTGATGTGTGTAGAATGGTTTGAGAGGTTTGTTGAATCATTGTTGATGCTATATCATGATTGTGTTGTTGTGAATGGTGCAATGTTATGAAAATGGTCATCTCCTTATTATTTGTGTGAACAATATGTCATTTGCATTGTTCTGAGACATGGTTGTGACAAGTGCGATGCGAATTGAGAAAGAATAAGAAATTAAAGTGGATGTACCATTTCGAAGGACGTATCGTGCGCCGCGATGGATACTATTTTTTGAGGGACGTATCGCGTGACGTGATGGTTACTGTTATGGAGGGTGGTATCATGCGCCGCGATGGATACATGGATAGATATGTCCCCCATGGGTCCCGGACTGAGAGACATCGGGTGTGTATCACTAGGTCAGACATGCATCACTATACTTGACATTGCATTTCATTGCATTGAACTTCTTTATTATTGGTGAACTTGATCTTGTGTGTTGCTGATCTTGTGAGTGCCTTTCTGTGGAACTTGTGACTGATGAATATTTAGCCTGTTGTTGAAGATATGCAATTGTTAGAGTGTTGTTGTTGAGGATATGAAATTGTTAGACTGTTGTTGTTGAGGATATGAAATTGTTAGAGTGTTGTTGTTGAACTATGTGCTTTGTAAATTGTGAACTGTTAGGTTGGGCTGGTTTTAAGCAGGTTGTAGTTGTTGAGAATATGTGATTGTTATAATGTTGTTGTTGAGATATGTGCTTGTAAACTGTGAACTATTAGGTTGGGCTGGTTTTATGCAGGTTGTAGCTGTGGATGTTCGGTTGGGGTGTAAGGAGTACCGTATTCTATCCCCTTAGCTTGTGTTTAGAGGTTTACTTGCTGAGTATCATGTGGTTTGGTACTCACCCCTTGCTACTTCATTTTTTTTGTAGGTTACTAGCCCGGACCTTCGTGATATTTTCTCTTCTCCTTGTCCGAGGCTTCTTGTGGAGGTTTGTAAGGTAGCTACTTGTCATTACAACGGACCTTCTTTCTCCTTGAATGATCCTTACCGATGGATTGCAAATTTATTATTTTCTCTTCTTTGTCTGTGTAACAATTTTAAATTTGGAGTTAAGGATTTTATTCTTTCAAATTCTTTAAGGTTAGAATCTTCCCAAACATTTATAGTCATTTATTTTTTCACTCTATTACCTTGACATTAATAATAATCTCATGTAATTGTGTAAGTACGCATTTATATTAATATATATTAAATATCAAAGACTTGGACTTGGACTTAGGGATTGGGCTTGGATCGGACCTTAAAATAAATATTTTTATAAAGCTTAAATATTTGCTCTATAAATAACAATGTTTTTACATACAAGAATTGTCACGCCCAGATCTTACACTCTTCGTGGGATAGGCACTCGAAGACCATTGCTGGTTCCAAGCGAACCCTTGGCCTGACTTACTTAACTCAGCGGAAGACAATATCAATATCTATAATGATCAATGAACTTAGCCGAACTGAATAATAAAAGAACTGAGAATGTTTCAAAGATTAAACATTCAACTTGGCCAAAAGTGGCAACCCAAATCTTTGACATAAGAATGATAATGCAAAGACTACTGAACTACTAACTGTCTATGAAGCCTCTAAAACAAAGAGGGATTTCAGGACAAGACCCCCGATCATCCTAACATCTGAAAGACTAGAAAGGAAGTAAATGAGTCCTCTGAAATGCTAGGAGGCTCACCAACAGACTCTGAATTCTCAGGCTGGATCAATGAGGTGTTGGATGCTGATCCTGGTTACCTGCGTCTGCATCATAATAAGATGCAGGCCAATTGGCATCAGTACATTGAATGTACGAGTATGCGAGTTGTAATGCTAACAAACATAGGCTCGAAAGAGATTATGAAAGAAACACCTACCTGGCTCTTCTCAACTCATGGATACTCAACTCAATATAAAGCAATAAAACACATGCGATATATATATATAAAGCTTATAAAATAACTGAAAGCAATCTTAGTTCGTTAAAGATAAAGCAATAACAAACTTAACTTTACTCATTTAGAAAGTAATATAACTTCTGTGGGAGATTCTCTAACCGACAACCATCACTATGAGCCTAAGTGATGGTACAACATTTTACCTCATGTTGCAAAGGACCGTCCTATACCTTGCCATCGGTATAGAACCTGAACTACTAAGTGGTTCCACTAGTCTATGCTAAAAAGCACTAAAGAATCATCTAAAAAGTATGACCCTTTTTCTGCCCATGATGGCTACATGGTTTATGAGAACTTGAGTTAATATGAACTCACGTCCCCATATTGGTGCTCAATACTACTCCCAAGAGCTTTAGTTAAAACAACTTCTTCTCTGGTTTGAGATAATTTCTCAAACTTAACTTAAAAGCTCTCGTGGAATAAATGTTCCCTTTTCTTGCTGAAAACTCTTTTGGAAATCTCAGTTTCCTCTCACCTTAAATGTAAAAACATTTACTCTTGGGAATACTTAGTTCCCATATATCATTTTAATGAAAATGAACTTTACTCTTACTCTTTACTCAACTTCAAAACTTAAGTCTTAAAATAAAGTTAAAACGTTTGTAAAAAACTTATTAAAACTTGAAATGAACTTCTTTTACTTGACTCTTGACTTCTCTTGACTTTGATCTTAACTGCTCTTATGTTGACTCTTAACTAATCCTTGAATTGAATTATGGATTCAAGAATTATGATAGTTGTTTGGAAAGATCTCATGTTATTTAGGAATGATTTTAGATAGCTAAACAAGAGAAAAGATCAAAAATCAAGGTTTGAAGGTGAGTCTACAACGCGGAGGCATAATTAAATTTTGGTTCCGAAAACGTCTTTTGAGGCAGAACACCTAGTGTCATCTCCATGACGCGGAGCAGAATTTTTAAATCCTGGGAACAGGTCGCGCGACGCGCTCCCATACTCAAATTTCGTCCGACGAAATTTCTTCTTCGTTTTGCAGCCCCAAATCACCCAACCTCGGTTCTTTTTCTCAAATTACCTTTAGATACAGATACCCAGCAAATGTACCTAAGAACCTAACTCGAAATGACTCTATAATGCGACGTAACAAACTCATAAACTTCTCAATTCATCCCAATTCAAGAACAAGATTCAAATTCAAGAATTCATGTCAAGAACATCAACTTTCAAGCTCTTTTAGGACGAATTTTTGCTGAACTAAACATGTTTGGCACGTGGGTGAATGAACCCAATGCTATGAGAGACTCATATACCTTTTAGAGACAATTCCTTCGCGAATCCGCAACCAAAATCGATTGTTCTTGGCGAATCTTGCTTTTTCTCTTTTCTTTTCTCTTGCGTTCTTTCTCCAAAAGCCTTAACTCTATTTCTCAAAAGTGTAAACTGAAATAACTCAGTTTTGACCCCAATTATTTTATTAAACACGCATTTAATTGATCGGGTAAGGAAAAGACAAAACTACCCTTCAAAAATCCGGATTGGACATTTCCTTAATTCAACACCCCAACTTCCAAAGGGTATAACTTACTCATACAAACTTGAAATCACGCAAACTTGGCAGCGTTGGAAAGATCATTCCAAGAGATTTCCAACCATATTTGGAACTACACCTAACTCATCCTGAGCTAGGATTTATGGTCGTTTGAAGTTGACCAAAAACTCACTTTAACTTAAAATTTTCCAGATTTCCTTATACTTTCCAAAAATAACTATTTCCAGATTTTAAACTTCCTTCTAGTTCATTCTAGTTGCGAGATGTTACAAGAATAGTATATATATCTGTAGTTCGATACGAACTATACAAAATAGGTCAAAAATTAAAGTGACCAAGAGACAAAATAAGAGATAATGATAGTTTATGTACACTTAATAATAATATTGTGATCATCATTTTTGAGAAATCTTTTCACAATATGTAGGCATGGTTGCAAAACAGTATTCCTCCATGCTTCGTTAATAGATTCTTTTATATCTTCTTTGAAAATGTCAGTAGTAATAATATGATGCACCGACTCTTAGTCAAGTTGGTCTTTTCTATCTTCTTTTGGCCTAAGTTGGCAATCAAATAGGCCACACATCATGAGGATTATGGGTAATGGATCAAGAAAGGTTAGGCTTTCATCAAGTTTCTTCCAAGAAAAGGGTTAGGCTCAAGGGGTGCTCAAAAGAGGTTCACACACTCACAAGGTAAGCCACAATATAGGTATAATTTCAAATTGGTTCACACTCTTTAAGGTTGCCTAAGATCATCTCAAGAAATTTGCATCACTTAATCAACCAGACCAACGGGGAAAATTCTAGGTGTCATCATGCATGGTTCATGGTAAGCTCATCACACACGGCATTGACACCAATGTCAAACAAGACTCCACATTTTCGTTAGTGTGCAATGTTCATTACAAGAGACTCAAGTCGATACTTGGCTAATCACAACGAGATGCAACGAGTTCACATATTGTCTATGCAACTTCAATTGGCCTCGTCGTAGCCGCTCATTCATTTTTGTTTGATTATGAACACTATTCGAGTCATCGATATTGATCGAAACCGGTACTCAAATTTGCAAGAGAACAACCACATTCAACACATACAAGAAGTGCCAATTTTTTTTGGAAGGGTCAAAAATCATTTACTTTTAAAGCACAAGGAGCCACAAGCTCAAACATCCACAAAAAACAGTGTATAACACAACATTAAGGTTCACAACCTAAATACACAACCAAAACATCAATCACAAAAGAAAGGCAAGCCTCACCCCACCACAAATAAAAGTGTTTTTCCTCAAATGCAAACAAAATAATATTTAGAATTTAAAATAAAGAAAGACAGAGAGGGAGGTAAAGAAGGGATCTTGTCTATGCGGTCGCTCTATTTGTCTGGGCCTCAGTGCTCGGAGTCCCTTCAAAAGGAACAATAGCACCAGACTCATTAGGATTTACTACAGGTGTATCCGCTAAAAAATTCTGCACAGCTGCATAAATTCCCTGAGCCGATGAAGGAAGAGATGGGTCTCGTGGATTGGTCTTCCAGTTAGAACTGGGCCTCTTGCCTTTGCCTTTGTCACCAGGTGGAGGTTCTTGCTTTCCCTTCTTGGGAGGGTTCGACCTTCCTTCATCTAATTTGAAATTCCGTGCTTGTATCAGTCGGGGTGGCATAATTCTCGCAAATTTAGGTCTAGTCCTGTCTGCAAAGCCTCGAGACAAAGTTAGAAAATATTTAACAGAAAACACAGACAATCAGTTTCAGGCTAACTTGCCAAACATTTCAGTGAATTGTTGACATTATTTGGAGAGCAAGAATTAGCTCGTCGAAAGTTACAGTGCAAAAGGGTTTAGGGGCGCAGACAAAAAGCAATAAAGAAGGCTCTCGATGAGTCGCTTAGTGCCTTCGACGACCTCAGGCTTCTCGCCGAAAGTTACAGAACTCAACAACACATAAAGCATGCGATTAAAGGGAAGATGGGGACATTAGGTGAACCACCGAGTGACTCGGCGAGATTGGCCCAGCTCACCAAATGACTCAACGTGCCTATTTTCAACCCAATTTCTCGAAATCGACCCCGCAACCCCTGAAAACACAATTAAAGCATGCACAACACAAATTCAAATAAAACCCATAACATTCAAGCACTCCCCACATAATTTTAATATATTTCGATGCACCAAGCTATGTGATTTCAACAGTCAAAACACTATGGGTTAGATATTCAAATTAAAACCGGCATTTAAGCATACTTATCCTATTAGAGAGGCCCAACATACAACAACACGGTAAGATCATTTGCATAAGAGTTCAAAATGTCAAAAACAAACTTGGGGATCGGGAAACCAACCATAATGCTGATTAAGTTTAGATTGAATCGCTAGGCGGCAATATCATCCAAGTTCTGAGAACAATTCGACAACTAAAACACTTAGAGAATGCAAAAATAAAGAGAATAATGTGTAGGTGCGAGTTTGTGAAACATTAAAGAGAGGGAGAGTTAAGGAGTTTGAAAAGTATAACCTCTTGGCCTTAAAAACCGTCAAGTGTTCGCCCTTTCGGTGACATTAATCTTACTGGCCGATTCGCTCGGTGAAGCGCCGAGTAGACTCTTTCCTCGCTAAATTTTATAGGACTTCTAGTTGAATTAGAGATCCAAATGGCAGACTATATCTAGTCGGCGACTCGCCAATAATTTCCTAGTTTTCACCGAAAGTTACAGACTCCAAGTTAAATTTGTCTTGAGTCCAATGGCAGTCTGAGTCTGGGTCGCCGACCCTTTCGACGATGCACTGTCTAAGATTTTTCACGCCAATCTTCCTCTTTCCGAACACTTTTCACCCGTTAACCTGCACAACCAACACACCATTATTCCAAACAAAGAAAGATAAACAAATAAGAAAAATTGGGTTGCCTCCCAAGCAGTGCCTTAGTTAATGTCACAGCACGACGCAGGTCCACCTTCAAACCTCATTCTTGGGGTTAGCCATAGTGTCACAAGGCAAACCCCCCTACTGTCTCGGGTTGAGATGTGACGATATATGACCCATGTGGGTCTTCAACTTATTGATCGACACTAAATGGGAGGTGACGGTCTGGCTAAGGGTAGAGACATCTTCTTTTATTTCTTTTAAAATCTTGTCAGACCCTTTAACTTTGTTGAGGATACGAGAGAGCATATCTTCAGACCTACCACCTTTGGAATCCTTTGGCTTTTGGTTCTCGCGGGGAGGCACATACCTATCCTTCTCCCAATCCTTCCAATTTGGATTACGGTCCCTCCATTCACGATCTCGATCCTTCTAACCTTCAACCCTAGCCCAACCGTGGTTACCACCCTGCCTCACGTAGTTTGAACGATAGCCACCGCCTTGGTTGGCTAGGAAATTTACCTCTTCATTATACAAGGGTTCAAACTTAGACTCATTCGGATTAGCACACCCGGCACCCACGACATTGACACTATGAGCACCAGCTCCCATGACATTTTTAGACAAAATATCAAGTTGTGTCATGATCTTGGCCATGTTTTGGTCCCTCTCTTGGTCCTTCTCCATCTGTTCCTTGGTCAGTTTGAATGTGAGAGGGGATACCAGGTCTTCACGGGTATACCACGCCTTGTTTATGGTAGTCATGCCATCCAAGAGCTGAGCCGCTATTACATAAGGTTGTTGCATCAAACCTCTAGGAAAAAGTTGGTCTGCAACACCCTTATTTACCAAGTTAAGACTCCGGTAAAAATACTGCAGCAACACGTTATCAGGCAAGCCATGAGTTGGGCATTGAAGCACAAACTTCTTGAATCACAACCAAGTTTCGTATATTGGCTCACCTTCTCGACGCTTAAAGCTCTGAATGCTATCCCGAAGAGTCATCATCTTCGAAGGAGGGAAAAATCACACTTGGAATGCAGTAACTAACTTCTCCAATGAAGTAATTGATTCACGTGGCAATTCAGCCCACCACTTGCACGCCTCTCCCATCAAAGAGAACGTGAATAACCTCAATCGGACCGAATCTTGGAAGATGTTCTTGAAAGAGAACGGTCCGCATACATCCACAAAGTTTCTAATATGATCATGCGGGTCCTCATGAGCCAAACCACTGAAAAGCCCCTTTTGTTGCAAGATTTGCAACATTGTACTCGTGATGTGAAATATCGCATTCCCTTGGGTCGGAGGCAAGCGAATGTCACCAATACCGCCCATGAGATGCCCATGAGATGGGGGTCATTAACATGAGGCTCGTTGACATCATTGAGGTTTCCGATGTCGTCTTGATGGCGTACTTGGCTTCCATTGTTGTCGTTTATGCTCATACTTCCTGTTTGCAACACAATCAAGCAAAAACAAAGCTAAAACTTAAGTAAGTAGAACTATAACTAACAAGAGAAAAATTTCTACTTAGCTAAAAATTCTCAACTAACACCACTCCCCGGCAGCGGCGCCATTTTGATTTCACGTATCAGGACACTACTTCCAGTTCAAGTGCCAACGATCACGTGTAGTAATGTAACCCAACCGAATGGGTTGGGGTCGAGTCCCAAGGGAGCAATTAGTAGTCGAGAATTATGTAGAAAAGTAAAATTATGTTCTAATCAATCATAGCTATAAATATTTACGAATAAAAACATACTAAATCAAAAAGTGATACGAATGTCAATTATCAATGGAGGGGGGGGGGGTTGTATGCAACTAATAAAGAAAAATATCAAAAATATAAAGATACGAAATAGTGAGACAGGATTCTTGGGATGTGATAGGAATATGGGATAAGATAAAAACTGGGTAGATGTTATTGATAGTAAATCGCTGAACATTTGTAACGGTTTCTCTCGAACACCAATTTGCAACAAATAAGCACAGCCTTCGCCTTAGCCCATTCACTCTCTCGAGCTGAATGTGTGGGAGAAGGTCTAGGATTCACTCTCTCGAGCTGAACCCACGACGACCCAATAACCACAGGCTATCGATTTAATAGTTTTGGTTTTAAAACCTCTCTCTCGAGCAAGCCAAAAATACGGAGATGAAATTGTAGTTGCAACTACAATCCCATTAAATTCAAACATAACTACTAAATGAAATCACATTTAAACAACAAATAGACTATCAATGAGCAATACCCAACAACAAATTTAACCCATATTCACATAATCACACCCCAAGAATTGGGGTTTTAGCTAGACATGATAAAGAGATAGAAATCGATACCAAAAAGTGTTTCCATCAAATGGGTACGATAGAAAATGTCTTTAAACATGTCTAAGATGAAGATTCTTTGATGCCCACTTCAAATTTCTTGGAGATGAAAACCTTCAAACTTCAAAGCTAAAAAACAATGTCTCCCAAAAACTGTAAGAACTTAAACTGAAATAATTCTAAGTCTTAGATCAAGAATACTCTAAAATTCAATAATAATTCAATACTAAGCTATAGATTTAACTGGGTATTTATAGTTTTCAAAAAATTGTGTTGCGAAGGACCACTCGGCGTAGTTAGTTGTGATCACCGATACACTCGGTGATTTGCCCTTTAGTCTGGTTCATCACCTTTCTACTTTTGCCTTCAGCATCTTCACATTTTGAATTATTGGGCGATATGGTGCTGCTTCGCGGAACTGTTCGGCGACGTGCCGACTGCTCCCTTTCATCGCCAACTTAATCTTTTCCTTAAGGGCTCAGCACACTAGAACATTAGGCGTGATTAAGGCCATTCAGCGACTCGCCTAATGCATTAGGAGATCCTCAAGCCTTCATTTCTTCGTTCTTTCAGTTGCCTTGTTTCTTTTATGCTTGATAGCGTCCATGCTTTGTCTCTCAATCCAAATACCTGAAACTTAAGGATTTACATCAGTTATTGAGACAAAATATGCATTTGAGAACACTAAATCTATCAAAATAACACCCTAAATGAGTCCAAATTTTTGACTCATCACTGACCACATTTTCTCATTTATTAATCATTGAATATTGTCAAGTTGGTTACAAATTAATATACGAGTATTACGCTTGATAATTGAAATTGAAGCTTGAATAATCATCTTTTTGGATTCATCATCTCCGTATATATTTTTTTCTTCCTTTAAATAACTAGCCATTTTAGGGACACCAATGGACAGTCAGATTCCTTTGGTGTAATCAGCATCTGGAATGTAAATTTGCCGCACCTCATCCACCAGTCCTGCATGCAACATAAATTTAAGAATAGTTTTATTTAGTTGAACATATATTTGAAAACCAAAAGTATTATTAAGAATACTATATATAAAAGGTTTTCGTTAGAGTCATTATTATATTTTGATTCATACATAAAATAACTACAAAAACTACCTGATTGACCATTTCATCAACCCTTGTGTCGACTCTACGGTTCAAGACTGATTGCTCTACATCAATCCAAATAAAGCAACTATCATACTTATATTTGAACTTGAACAGAGGGTCTTCCATAAGTTTTTCAATATATGAATTTGACCCTCCAACAATAATTGGAACACATTGAGTCTTCAATTTTTTTTCTATGTAGACAATGGACTTCAGACAGAAATCTTCGGCGTGAAGTCGTAATCTTGCTCAATTTCACCTAAAAAATTGTGAAACAAAATAACTGTCAATAAATATTCACATTAAAATAAACGAATCACAAAAAATGTCTTTTTCGAATATGTATACCTAGCAAATAATGTCGTACACCTTGTTTCCCAGCGTGTGTTATCTTGTTGGTCACGATTTCAAGTCCCTTATATACTTGCATTTTGTCCGAGTTGATTATTTCTCCTCGAAAATGGGTGGCAAGATCAACAGAGAGATGAGATTTTCCCGTTCCTGTTGCTCCCATTACGAATACCACTTTCTTCTGGTTGAACTTGTTGTTGTTGTTGATGAAAGTATTCATTTTAGCTACACATAAAATAAAATCATAATAATAATTAATTTAAAATAGTAAAGAAGCTCATGAAAACCACTCATGCATACACTCATACATTAAAAAATCTTATAAATATAAAGTTAATAAGTAGAAATCTTACTTGAGATGTAATAAACTATGTAAAAGAATATATTTTTCTTGATTGTGGTTATGAAAGAGATTGCATTGAGCATTTATAGTAAAATGTATTTGTGGACTTATTAATTGGCATACCATATTCAGAAATATTGATACCTTTTGGGATAAGATCAATGACTTTTGAAAAATGTATAGATATGTCAACCGGAATTTTAGTAATGACAAGTAAATAATATTAGGATAAAGTTATCAAATGTACATTGTTTGGAGATCGCATATAACTGGGCATTTATAGTAAAAATGTGATTATGAACTTATGAATTGGTATATAAATTTTTTAAAAAAAAATTCATATCTTTTAGGATAAGAATAATTCTTGAAAAAGCCTACAGATACGTCAGCTTGAATTTGGGGGATTAGGCTTAAATAATTTTAGGATGAAGTTTCTAGATGCACATTGTTATGGGATCACATACAAGATTGACGAAAATATGGATTTCAAACGGATTGTAAAAAGGACTCAATAATATTTCTGAAGGAATACATTCAAGTGATAATGCGTCAATTCATACACTAATTAACAACACGTCATAGGTGCTAAGTCTGATTCAATTAGATGGGATGGAATAGTTATCGATAACTATTTCAATTACAATTATTTATATTTACTTGTGCAACATGTAATAATAGATAAATGATTTATTGAATGAAGCTACCATCATCGTTATTGAATTAGGTAGAATATATTTCCTTAAATGATCCTTACCGATAGATTGGAAATTTATTATTTTCTCTTCTTTGTCTATGTAACAATTTTAAATTTGGAGTTAAGAATTTTATTCTTTCAAATTCTTTAAGGTTATAATCTTCCCAAACATGTATAGTCATTTATTTTTTCACTGTATTACCTTGACATTAAGAATGATCTCATGTAATTATGTAAGTACGTATTTATATTAATATATATTAAATATCAAAGACTTGGACTTGGGCTTGGATCGGACCTTAAAATAAATATATTTATAAAGCTTAAATATTTGCTCTATAAATAACAATGTTTTTACAGACAAGAATAGTACATATATCTGTAGTTCGATACAAACTGTACAAAATAGGTAAAAAATTAAAGTGACCAAGAGACAAAATAACACAAGATAGAGATAATGATAGTTTATGTACACACAATAATAATATTGTGGTCATCATTTTTGAGAAATCTTTTCACAATATCTAGGAATGGTTGCAGAAAGTATTCCTCCATGCTTCGTCAACAAATTTTTTTCTATCTTCTTTGAAAACATCAGTAGAAATAATATGATGCACCGAAAACAATTTCTCATTTATTAATTGTCACGACCCGAGCCTACACACCTTGAACGTGGCCGGCATTCGAAAACCATTGCTGGTCCCCAAGAAGACCCTCATCCTGGCTGAGTACAAGCGGAAGACTAACTTAAGCATGCAAAAGATTGAAACCGAATAAAATTCAATAAACTCAACTTTTCGAAACTTTAAGTCAAATGAAAAACTTAGAATAAAAATAATATATTTAACTCGTCATATAATAGGCAACTTAAGTCTTTAAAACATTTAATAAAATAAATGAATAATACAGACTTCTCAACTATACTGACTATTTATGAAGCCTCTAACTGATAACGATGGAAGTCGGGACAAGACCCACGACATCCTGACTGAACTGAAAAGTAAATTAAATCCTCCAGAAGCAAGGAGGTTCACCATAGCTAAGTTGAACTCTCGGATGTATCAACAAAGCTCTTGTTGATGATCCTGAATATCTGTGTCTGCATCATGAAAAGATGCAGGCCAATTGGCTCAGTATGTGGAATGTACGAGCATGTAAGAGGAATTATAAAGCATAACATAAGCTTGAAACTTGATAAAAAGGAAACATACTTACCTCTTTTCAATCTTGCTCAACTCAAGGAATATTCAAGGATACTGAAAAACTACTAAAACTTACTCAACTAAGAAGTACACAATGATAAGATACTCAACTTCAAAGATATGATACTTGACTTAAAATACTCAACTCTGGATACTCAACTCATGAATACTTAATTGAACTCATTTCATTATAAAGCAGTTTAAAACAAGCGCTATATAAAGAAAAGGAAAACTGTTTAAAACATGATGTCAACTCATAATCATAAATTCATAAAAGACATACCATGCTCCCTCTCAAAGTGTACTTGTGCGATGCATGAATGATGTCCCATACCCCCATTCATACTAAGCAGAACCCCTTGAAGAACTATGTATTTACTTCTCTAGGAGTTTCTCTAACCGACAACCATCACTTAAGAGCTATAGTGATGATACATCTATCTAACTCACACTGCCAGCGCATCCTGTACCCGGCCAAAGGTATAGGACTTGAACTACTAAGTGGATCCACTAGTCTATGCAAAAAGGATTCATCTAAAAAGTATGACCCTTTTCTACCCATGATGGTACATGGTTTATGGAGATGTGAGTTATTTAAATCAAGTTCGTCCCCATATTATGCTCAACACTACTCCCAAAATATGATACTAGCTCTTTATATTTAAAACATACTTCTTTCTGTGATTTGAGATAATTGCTCAAAAACTTAGCCCATAGGCTATCTTGGAAATCAAGGTTTCCTCTCTTGCTTTATTGTGAAAGCATTCACTCTTTAACTGAAAACTAGCCCAAAGGTTTTTTACTGAAAAACTAACTTAAAGGCTCTTTACTGAAACACTAGCTCAAAGGATCTTTTGAAAATCTCAGTTTTCCGTTCTTATTTAAATGTGAAAAACATTTTAAAACTCTTTTAGGAATACATAATGCCCATATACTTTTGAATAAATGAACTTCAACTTTACTCTTTACTGAACTCAAAACTTAAGTCTTAAAATAAAGTAAAAACATTTGTAAAAGACTTCTTAAAAATATGGTTCACGCATGGACTTGAATGACTCAATGCAAGGTTTTCAATAACCATAGATAGACTCAAATACTTGGAACTCAAGAACTTCAATGATACTACTAATTTCAAGAATGCTCAACTCAGATGGTTAATGTGGAATTATGAGCATGAACTACTCAATTCAAGGACTCAAAGATACTTCTCATCTCAAGATTGTTCGATGAATTATGGGCATGAACAACTCAACTCATGGATTTCATGGGTAATAGGTAATAGTCCCATGATTAGGATTATAATATCAGAAGGGTTAGGAACTCGATACTCAAGACTTAGAACTTGAATATACTACTTCTTTCAAAGATACTATACTAATGGAGTTCATGCGGAAGTTATGGGCTTGAACGACTTGACTTAAGGGTCAAAATATCAATAAGGAACTTAGGTATACGACTCTTCTCATTCTCATACTTACTTCTCAAAACATAACTCAAATCGATGGTGGATTTCGAAGGATTCACAATTGAACTCAAAGACTTTCTTGAACTGTACTCTTAACCCTCTTTTGAATGTAAATTATGAATTCGAGAGCTATGGTTCATGATATGAAGGATGTAGGTGATAGTGTAGACTCATGAATACATTCTCCTCACTCTCATGCTCACTTACTTGAGTCTTGAAATAAGTTATTAAAAGTTGTAGAAGACTCCTCAAAGGACTCAAAGGGACTTTCTAAAAAAAATGTTTGAGAGAACTCTCAAGACTTGACTCTCAACTCTACCTTGAATGTGATCTATGAATTCAAGGTTGTGATTTTTGATAGGAATGATCTCGTGATGTTTAGGAGTGTTTTTAGATAGTTAAACATGAAAAACGATCAAGAAATTACTGTCTGGAAGCAAGTCCGTGATGCAAAGATGAATTGAAATATTTGGTTGTGAATTAACTTTTGAGGCAGAGAGGTCCGTGACCTCTACACGACACGAAGAAAATCTTTATGAAATGGGGAGGCAGGTCCGCGATGCGGAACAAGGTGCCAGATTCGCCCGAATTTTTTCCTTTTTTGTTTTCTAACCCCAATTCACCTAAACTCGGTTATTTTCTCAATTCCTCTTTAGATTTAGATACGACAACACATGAACACAAGAACCTATGCATAAACAACTGTAAAATTGACATGATTTCAACTAGAACTCAATAATCTCATCTAAACTCAAGAACTAAAGTAAATTTCAAGAACATCATACTTTCAACTTTCTAGAACGAACTTAATGCTGAAATTAACATGATTGGCGTGTGGGTGACCAAACACAATACTACTGAAGCTTACATACCTGAAAGAACCATCTTTTTGAAGGACTTGAAGGAAAATCTTGAAAGATGAACCCTAGCCTTAGTGTTTCTTGATTTTCTTGAGCGTAGAATCTTTGGAGTGGATGAGAGGGTTTGATTTAGGAAAAACTGATTTTCTACACGTTTAGGGCAATTTAGATGACTCCCTAAGGGGTTTTAGGACTAAAATACCCCTAAAGAAATAATTAAAATGAGCTGGGAGTCGGAATGATTTTTCACCAGACAGTGAGGTCCGTATTGGCTCCGTAACGCGGAGTCATCGCGGAGCTGCTGCCAGGTTTGTGTGTCGTTAGTAAATCAGTCATAACTTTTTACTCAGATCTCAGAATTTAGCAAAATCAGTGGCGTTGGAAAGAGGACTCTTAGGGATTTAATTTTATATCTTGTATCTCATGTAAATCATCTTGTACTAGGAGTTATGGTAGTTTGAAGTTGACCCAAAACTTAAGAAAAACTTAGAAATGACTTGAATGCTTTTATCTTTAGTTCTTCTTAGAACTCAAGGTGCTACATCTAGTGACCTTAATACTCAAGAAATTTTAAATTTCTTGCAAAATATCTCACTCACTACGAAGAACGGTTCGAGTCTTAGTTCAAAATTTTTTTGGGCTGTTACAATATCTCCCCCTTGGGATCATTTGTCCTCGAATGACGACTGGATTGAGTATAGAACGGGGTTACTCTTACTAAGGTCTGCATCTAATGGTATGATCTTACTATATTCAATCTTAGACCAACTTCTTAAGTTCGGATTATATACCTCTCTGTAGGAAATCTCATCCCAAAACTATTACTCTTTACCACCACATTCAAGCTTAGTACTCTAACAACTCCATGGACTCCTACTAATCAACTCCTTAAGAAATTATCAACACTTGACTTGATTTCTCATCTTATCATCTCCCCCTTAGGTCTAAAGCTAACACTTGAAATCTATGGAACTATTCCACATTAACAACTCAATTATGCTATCTAGGCACACATGGAAAATCATAGCTTAATTGGAACCTCATCTGGTAACATACCATCTCGGCACACCTCTTAATGCTCTTGTGACTTAGCCACACTTCACTGCCCTTATCTAAACGTTAGGGTCTCTCACTTGTACCACTCATTTCTATTGCAACTAAATCACCTCAATTCCTCACCTACTCTATGTCAAGTCTTCTAGATCAAATCTTAAGACTAACATCATCACCCTCATGTTGCCATTCCTTTTATCATGACACTTATCTCAAATTCAAGCTTAATATTTATTACTAAACCCAAATATTAATATGATTGCTCGCTTACTATACTAACTTACAACTACTAGATACAAATTGAGAAACACTCGTCCACTAGGACCTTATGACAAATAGTCAATCCCCACCTCTCAATATTCATACTTACAATTCACTATCACATTTCCAATCACAACTTGAGTACTATGCACTCATTCACTATACATCAATGCCTAATTAGTTCTATAACACTTTGAATATTATGGGCTCTCCCTCAAAATCATAAGCCTAGATTAGATTTATCACCTCATGAATACTCCTGCTCTTCTATTCAACACTTACACCTGGTCATTTCCTACACAATGACACTTCATCACCAACTCCTTTCTAGCTACAACACACTCTACCTCCTATGATGGAATCTTCACAACTCATGACTTCTTAGTCTACCCATAAGGAAAAACTCCTTATCAAAACTTACTGGGTGCATGACTATAATAACATAGCTTGCCTCATCAATATCTCCCTTTCTAAGATTACTAAACCTCTGCATACTTTCTTCTAACTCTGGGCTCTTTCACTACTACTGCTCATGATCTCGTAACTCATGTTACCTTTTGGGGTGGAAATATTAGCCAAGCTCTAAACATACCTCCTCATAAGGATCTCATCTAAAACAAGGCTTAAGGAAAAGAGTACAACTCATTTTTAGCTCAAACGCACGATTCATATAAATATGAGGGCATTACTCTGAAACTTTACACTTAACTTACTCTTGGGCTTCTCTCAAGCCCCTCTGGAGTCTCATGATTTTATCAAGACCCTTGCTAAGAAAAACTCATCCATAAGGATCTAACTTTTCTATTCAACCACCACTAGTATGATGGGTAGTCAAATGAACGAATCTGAGAAACGTAGGAGTAAGAATAAAATCTCTAGGACATAGCTCTATTGCACGATTAAAAGTATGAAAGTATCAAAAATTTTCTTTAATGTCTGCAGTCCCTCATTTATAGAAGTGGGGCCCTCACAACCATAAACAAGATCCTATTTACATGATTTCATAGACACCCTAGGAAACTTGAACTCTGTGATCTGATACGAAGTTTGTCATGGCCCGAGCCTACACCCTGGACGTGGCCGGCACTCGAAGACCATTGCTGGTCCCCAAGCGAACCCTCATCCTGGCTGACTACAAGCGGAAGACTAACTTAAGCATGCAAAAGCTTAAAACCGAATAAAATTCAACAAACTCAACTTTTCAAAACTTTAAGTCAAATGAACAACTTAGAATAAAAATAATATATTCAACTCGCCATAAAATAGGCAACTCAATTCTTTAAAACATTTAATAAAATAAATGAATAATACAGACTTCTCAACCATACTGACTATCTATGAAGCCTCTAACTGATAACGATGGAAGTTGGGACAAGACCCACGACATCTTGACTGAACTAAAAAGTAAATGAAATCCTCCAAAAGCAAAGAGGCTCACCATAGATAATTTGAACTCTCGGATGTATCAACGAAGCTCCTGTTGATGATCCTGAATACCTGTGTCTGCATCATGAGAAGATGCAAGCCAAATGGCTCAGTACGTGGAATGTACGAGCATGTAAGAGGAATTCTAAAGCATAACATAAGCTTGAAACTTGATAAGAAAGAAACATACTTACCTCTTTTTAATCTTGCTCAACTCAAGGAATACTCAAAACTACTCAAACTTACTCAACTAAGAAGTACTCAAGGATAAGATACTCAATTTCAAAGATATGATACTCAACTTGAAATACTCAACTCATGAATACTTAACTGAACTCATTTCATTATAAAGCAGTTTAAAACAAGCGTAATATAAAGAAAAGAAAAATTGTTTAAAACATGATGTCAACTCATAATCATAAATTCATAAAAGACATTCCATGCTCCCTCTCAAAGTCTGCTTGTGCGATGCATGAATGAAGTCCCATACCCCCATTCATACTAAGAAGAATCCCTTGAGGAACCATTCAATTACTGCTGTGGGAGTTTCTCTAACCGACAACCATCACTTAAGAACTATATTGATGATACATCGATCTACCTCACGCTGCCAGCGTATGCTATACCTGACCAAAGGTATAGAACCTGAACTACTAAGTGGATCCACTAGTCTATGTGAAAAGGATTCATCTAAAAAGTATGACCCTTTTCTACCCATGATGGCTACATGATTTATGGAGAGGTGAGTTATCTAAACTCAAGGTCATCCCCATATCGATGCTCAATACTACTCCTAAAATATGATACTAACTCTTTATGTTTAAAGCATACTTCTTTCTGTGATTTGAGATACTTGCTTAAAAACTTAGCTCAAAGGCTATCTTGGAAATCAAGGTTTCCTCTCTTGCTTTATTGTGAAAACATTTACTCTTTAACTGAAAACTAGCCCAAAGGCTCTTTACTGAAAAACTAGCTCAAAGGCTCTTTACTGAGACACTAGCTCAAAGGCTCTTTTGAAAATCTCAGTTTTCCGTTCTTATTTAAATGTGAAAAACATTTTAAAATTCTTTTGGGAATACATAGTCCCCATATACTTTTGAAGAAATGAACTTCAACTTTACTCTTTACTGAACTCAAAACTTAAGTCTTAAAACAAAGTCAAAACATTTTACAAAGACTTCTTAAAAATATGGTTCACGCCGAATTATAGACTTGAACGACTCAATGCAAGGTTTTCAATAACCATAATAGACTCAAATACTTGGAACTCAAGAACTTCAATGATACTACTAATTTCAAGAATGCTCAATTCAGAGGGTTCATGTGGAATTATGAGCATGAACTACTCAAATCAAGGACTCAAAGAGACTTCTCATCTCAAGATTGTTCGACTTATAATGTTCATGCAGAATTATGGGCATGAACAACTCAACTCATGGATTTCATGGGTAATAGGTAATAGTCCCATGATTAGAATTATAATCTCGGAAGGGTTAGGAACTCGATACTCAAGACTTAGAACTTGAAGATACTACTTCTTTCAAAGATACTAAACTGTAGGAGTTCATGCGGAAGTTATGAGCATGAACGACTTGACTTAAGGGTCAAAATATCAATAAGGAACTCATGTATACGACTCTTCTCATTCTCATACTTACTTCTCAAAACTTAACTCAAATCGATGGTGGATCTCAAAGGATTCACAATTGAACTCAAAGACTTTCTTGAACTCTACTCTTAATTCTCTCTTGAATGTGAATCATGAATTCAAGAGTTATGGTTCATGATATGAAGGATCTAGGTGATAGTGTAGACTCATGAATACATTCTCTTCACTCTCATGCTCACTTACTTAAGTCTTGAAACAAGTTATTAGAAGTTGTAGAAGACTTCTCAAAGGACTCAAAGGGACTTTCTAAAAAAACTGTTTGAGAGAACTCTTAAGACTTGACTATCAACTCTACCTTGAATGTGATTTATGAATTCAAGGTTGTGATTTATGATCGGAATGATTTCGTGATGTTTAGGAGTGTTTTTAGATAGTTAAACATGAA
Organism: Solanum okadae; assembly: GCA_036553675.1. Classification (NCBI taxonomy): domain Eukaryota; kingdom Viridiplantae; phylum Streptophyta; class Magnoliopsida; order Solanales; family Solanaceae; genus Solanum; species Solanum okadae. The sequence goes on along the minus strand of CM071678.1, from coordinate 14,901,137 downwards.
AAACGATCAAGAAATCACTGTCTGGAAGCAAGTCCGCGACATGGAGATGAATTAAAATATTTGGTCGCGAATTAACTTTTGAGGCAGAGAGGTCCGTGACCTCTCCGTGATTCGGAGACAAACTTTATGAAATGGGGAGGCAGGTCCGCGATGCGGAACAAGGTGCCAGATTCGCCCGACTTTTTTCCTTCTTTGTTTTCTAACCCCAATTCACCTAAACTCGGTTCTTTTCTCAATTCCTCTTTAGATTTAGATACCCAGCACATGAACACAAGAACCTACTCATAACCAACTGTAAAATCGATATGATTTCATCAAGAACTCAATAATCTCATCTAAACTCAGGAACTAACGTAAATTTCAAGAACATCATACTTTCAATTTCTAGAACGAACTTAACGCTGAAATTAACATGATTGGCGTGTGGGTGAACAAACCCAACTCTATGGAAGCTTACATACCTTAAAGAACCATCTTCTTGAAGGACTTGAAGGAAAATCTTGAAAGATGAACCCTAGCCTTAGCGTTTCTTGATTTTTCTTGAGCGTAGAATCTTTGGAGTGGATGAGAGGGTTTGATTTATGAAAAAATGATTTTCTATATGGTTAGGGCAATTTAGACGACTTCCTAAGGGGTTTTAGGACTACAATACCCCAAAAGAAATAATTAAAATGAGCTGGGAGTAGGAATGATTTTCACCAGACAGTGAGGTCCGTATTGACTTCGTAACGCGGAGCCATCGCAGAGCTGTTGCCAGGTTTGTGCGTCGTTAGTAAATCAGTCATAACTTTATACTCAGAGCTCAGAATTTAGCAAACTCGGTGGCGTTTGAAAGTGGACTCTAAGAGCTTTAATTTTTTATCTAGTATCTCACCTAACTCATTTTGTACTAGGAGTTATGGTCGTTTGAAGTTGACCCAAAACTTAAGAAAAACTTAGAAATGACTTGAATGCTTTTCTCTTTAGTTCTTCTTGGAACTCAAGGTGCTACATCTAGTGACCTTAATACTCAAGAAATTTTAAATTCCTTGCAAAAAATCTCACTTACTACGAAGAACGGTTTGGGTCTTAGCTCAAAAAAATTCTGGGGTGTTACATTAATCGTTGAATCTTGTCAAGTTGGTTATAAATTAATATAGGAGTATTATGCTTGATACTTGAAATTGAATCTTGGAGAATAATCTTCTTTGATTCATCATCTCAGTCTATAATTTTTTCTTCCCTTAAATATCTGGCCATTTCAGGGACACCAATGGACCGTCGTATTCCTTTGGTGTAATCTTCATCTGGAATGAAAATTTGCCGCACCTCATCCACCAGCCCTGCATCCAACTTAAATTTAAAAATAGTTTCATTTAGTTGAGCATATATTTGAAAACCAAAGTATTATTAAGGAATCTATATAAGAAAAGTTTTAGCTAGAGTCATTATTATATTTTGATTCTTATATAAAATAACTACAAAAACTACCTGCATTGGCCATTTCATCAACCCTCGTGTCAACTCTACAGTTCAAGACTGATTGCTCTACATCAATCCAAATAAAGCAACTGTCATACTTATAATTGAACATGAACAGAGGGTCTTCCACAAGTTTTTCAATATACTAATTTGTCTCTCCAACAATAATTGGAACACATTGAGTCTTCAAAAAATTTTCTATGTAGACAATGGACTTCAGACAGAAATCTTCAACTGTGAAGTCGAAATCTGGCTCAATTTCACCTAAAAAATTGTGAAACAAAACTAACAATTAATATTCACATTAAAATAAACGAATCACAAAAAAATGTCTTTTTCGATTATGTATACCTAGCAAATAGTGTCGTAAACCTTGTGTAACGACCCATTTAGTCGTTTTGAGTACTAGAGCTTTTTATCATAAAATATTTTTTGATAGATTCTAAAGGGGTATTTTGGACTATTCGTAACTATAATTGTATAAGTGATGGAGTAATTTTAATAATTAAATATAGTTGGTGGTTAAAGAGGATAACATTAAAATTAATAGTGGTTACCACTTTTATAATTAGTCTTTGAATAACTAGGATAGTAAATCTGTAGAAGAAAAGAAAAGAGGGGAAGACGAGAACAAATTAAAGTGGCGATTGCATCAGGTAGTTTTCACAAACTCTGCGTTCATATGTGGATTCGCTAAATATATTAAGACGCCTTTTTATATGTATTGTTGGATATATAGAAAATGATTGAGAATCGCTAAAAGTTTTGGTTCTTGAAGGCTAAATTTATTATTATTATTATAGAAGTTGGCTGGAAAGCATTGGATTGAGGAATTAAAGTCTTATTATAATGTAAATCAATTACGAAGAATTGAAGTTACAATTTATTGCAGCTTGTGGATTGATTCTCTTAGTTTATCGTTAATAAATGGTAAAAGATAATTATGGCATAGTATTGGCCAAGAATTGAAAGTTAATGAATATAATTTGTTGGTGTAGGAAAATGTTATTTGAGAAAATTGAGGTTACAGTGATTAGATAATATTAGTTGGTAGTTTTGTTAGTGTTGATGTATTAAAAGTTGGATTGAAACGTTGTTTAGTCATTCACGTGAGTTTGAGTTCCTGGCATTAGCTTAGGACCCCTTAATGGCCAATTAATTATGGCAGTGGACCAATTCATTACAAACATATAGTATATAGAATGAATAAAATCTCATGAAAGTGAGGGTCCTGGATACTACACATAATTTTAGTATCTCGTTATAAATTAAGTTTTGAAATATAGAGATAGGTAATTAAATATTAGGTGTATCAAATTATTTAAATTCCATCAAAGTTACGCAAATTGGAGGAATTAAGACTTAACCTTAGGTTTGAACTTTAGAATATTTATTATAGAATTAGGTGAGTTTTTGGGTCTAGGCTAGACATAGAATAATATGAGGGTTTATAGACTCGTTAACTTACAAATTATGCAAATATACGTGATAGATTGGAAAAGTTCGGAGGCATTGAGGAAAGGAAAAGCATTGGAGAAGTAGTTTGCTTGACTTCGATTCTTCGGTGGAGGTACGTTATGGTTTATTCTATTTGATAGATAGACTCTTAATAGTGATTGATATGTATTGAGTGATATTGTGAAGTTCTTTAAGTACTTGATTGTGTGGTTGTCTGACTTGGTTGTGTGGTTTGGATAATCTATGTGTTGTTTGTGAATGGTCTAGAATCCTGAGGCCGTGGAATTTATAATCTTAAACCCTCTCTATCAAAGTGATGCCTTGAATAAAGAAGGCTTGATGAAATATTGTTAATGAATTGAAAAGTGGTGATAATAAATGATAAATTAATGATATTATTGGATCGGAGTGTCACGTTCCGACACGGTATTATTGGATCGGAGTGTCATGTTTCGACACAGTATTCTTGGATCGGAGTGTCACGTTCTGAAATGGTAACATAAAAGGAAAAACATATTGAATTAACTGAATGTACTTAATCTCAAAAACTCAATTCCCGAAATGGTTTCGCTTGGAGGCATGAGTCCTCATGTGTGATCTTGATATTGTTGACTTATTACGTTCTTACTTTAGTGTTGTCTGGTTCGTGTGTTTTGTTGCTTGCCACCTGCTAAGTGTCATAGTTGATTTTATAATATTATTCATTGTATATTAATATCTATTTTGGGTTGGCCGATGATACCTACTCAGTACATGTTTCCCCATACTGAGCCTTACTTGTGTTTTTGTTTGTTTTCCTTTTATGGAGTGCAACGTGTGTACCAACGACTTTGACTCTCCCTTAGCTCTAGCCAGTCTCAAGATATTAGGTTCAAGGGTGAGCTATTCATTCGAGCTTGTGTTGGATTCTCTCGGTCATGATCTGATGTCCATAGTTTTCGGACACAAATTATTTTATTTTATTTATTTCGGTGTCTTTGATACTCTTAGATTTAGTATTTGGAGATTAGATGTCCTTGATGTGATGACTTTCAGGTTTTGGGAATAACATATAGTCGACTATAATGGATTTGTGTTTCTTTCACTAATAAGATTTAAGCTTCCGCATTACAGTTAGTATTTTGTAAGTTGAATGATAAATATAAGTTGTGGTTGAATTCATTGGTTTGCCCACCTAGGAGTTAAGTGTGGGTGCCACTCACGACTCGATTTGGGCCGTGACAAACTTGGTATCAGAGCGTTAGGTTCAGTGATCTCATCACACAAGGACAGGTCTAGTACAGTCTTGTGGAATGGTACGGGGATGCCTTTTCTTTTTTTCGAGAGACTATAGGACTTTAGGAAAACTCAATTCCTTCTTTCTTTCGCGCTACTACTTGAATCCAATTGGTATCTAGGTGATACAAATTGGTATCTGAACTTCTTCACTCTATTTCATATATGAATAGTATTGGAGTATTAGAAGTTGAAATAGCAATGCTAGAAAGAAAGAAAAAATGTTTCCTTGGAAATAGGTATATTTTCTCGATTGACTACAGGGCCTGTAATGACTAGTGAGAAACATGATTTTTTATTAAGTTCAGAAAGTTGAAACCCTCATTCTTCATGGGTATTGATTATGAAGATACTTATGCTTTCATTGTTGATTGTTTTGACTTGCTTCATAAAATGAATATAGTGGAGAGGCTTAGTGTTGAGTTTGTGAATACTAGTTTTGAGGAGACGCAAAATGTGGTGGTAGTCTCATGTTGAGTGCTGATTAGTAAAGGCACTACCTATGACTTAAGGCAGCATTTTCTAGCTTCTTTATCCAATTATATGCCCCAAACTTTGAGCGATAGGAGGAGAGATGGTTTCCTGAATATAGAGAAACAGAGATATGTGTTGCTGCCTATGAGATCAAATTTTGTACTTTATCTAGATATGTGACAACATTCAAGCAGTTTCGTAAAGGACTACTAGATAATAAACGTCATTACTTTGAAAATACAGTTAGTAAACTTTTCATAATATGTATGGGTTGCTTAACGAATGATTAAATTATGTTGCACCAATTGAGGTTAGAATCTCTACTATGACTTCATAGATTGAAGGTATATTAGAGAGGGTTATCGATGCTTACTTGGTTAGAGTTATGAAGTGTATTACTTTTGTTATTGACTTGATCTAAGAAGTAAAGCAAATTTCTTGGGCTAGAGAGAGAACATATTCGATAATATTTTGCAGTTATTCAATGGGTAGAAATAAGTGAGAGCAGGAATATTTTCTCTGATTGCAAGGACTAAAAATGTATCTTTGAAGGGGTTGATAATTCGGTTCAGGGACGCGTGGTTTTATCTATTTTGTATTGGTTAAGGTAATAGTGTCACAGGTCCATCAGATTGATTAAAAGTTATTGGATAAAACTTAAGAAATGAGTGTACAGACGTTCAACTCGAGTGGGATGATAAGTTCTCTTGTAGTGTTGAATTTAGTAATGAGTATGGTTGGATTTTTAGTGAAGGATATGGTAAGGTCGATGGAGAGGCGATCAATGATAAGCTAAGATACAAGAATTCATAAAAATCTTCAAGGTATGAGTTAATATTGATAGATAAGAGGATTGAGTTACACAATTGAATATACAATTCAATTTGTTTTTTCATTATACGTCTACATTTATGGTGATATGTTTTGTCAAGATATGGATTGGTAAGATAAGAAATGATTGATTGCATCGGTATTGATCATGTGAAAAAACTTATGCATGTTTTGGACTATAAAGTTTGTTACTTTTGATTGTTAAAGGATCTAAGGAAGGGTTTCCCTCAGAGTTCTGATTTAGATTGTGAAGTAAAATGTCATGGGTTTTTGGTAAAAGGATGAGATCGGTAAGCGAGCTAGAGAAACAAGAGTCTGATATATTGAAGGGTCGAGATATTTAAAATTTTGCACCATGGGAAGAATTTGAGAAAAGTGAAGGAATAAGACCTCTCGTATAAACCCTTAGTGTATACTTGAGGTTGTATTGATTTTTGTCTATGAGTTTAAATATGACTGTGAGATGTGAACTAGTTCGGTACAGACTTACTAGGAGTTTATCATTGACTTTTATAAAGATTGAGTTTTGGTTTGGGTGACAAACAGTGAGGTATGGAAAATTTAGTGTTTTACGTGGGGTTAGATTGCTCAAATTATGATAGATGACTTAAGAATGATATGCAATGTGAGATATAATTCTACATGATTATTAAGAATTTAGAGTTGGGTTAATACTACTCTATTGATGGGACTACATAGAATGCTATGATGCGTTACATAGACATTTGATGGTGAATAGAGGTTATGAGCTTATAGTATACATAATAATTTGAGCGATCAAGAATTTCCTTTAGTGTTGGCATGAGGTATGTGATGGTTTAGAATGGTAGCTAAAGCATGGTATGTGGAAGTGGTGTGAAGTTGACTTTGGGTGTGATTTAATAGTTTAATCTCGATGTAAAGGTACTATCAAATTTGAAATTAGGGCTATTAGCCTTGTTTGAGACTCATATTTGTCATGAAATGCCTAAATAGAAAGAGAGAGCCATAGTTTGAACATGTATTTGATAAGAATACTTTGATACTAATGATGGTTTGGGAGTAAGGTAGATGATCGGTGTGGTTATGCTGTTTTGTTAGTATTAAGAGTGTTGACTTTAGTGGATGTGAGGTTTGATAAACCAAGTATGTGAGCAATTATAATAGGAACTAAATTGGTTATTGTGGGTAGCTAGGAAATCAAAGAGAGAGTCAGATGAATGAAAATGTTTGATATGGGCACTATGGAAGGAGTATCTAGAGTTATTCGACCTTGGTTATGTACATTCTTATGTGACCAACTACTTCATTCTGGGCGTGGTTTAGAGTATGATTCACTTTCTACGTTCGTGTATGTTTTTGCTTCTATGGGTGAGTCTCTAGTAGTGGATCGGGTGTACCGATTCTGTGATGGTCCTCCTGGTAGGGTGGCATCTTTGGTTAGAGTTGTTCATTCCAGTTATGGAAGATTTGGTGTTGTTTGGGGATAGTTAAAGTATACTAGTGATTCAACATGCACAACTTTCCTTATGAGAATTTATAGGAGAGATACCATGAAAATTTACAGTTGTTCGATAGACTTAAGATTTATCTCATCATCGGTATCATGTTTTGGCTATGTGTGATTGAATGTTAGGACCATTGGGTCTAGTTTTGTCATTCTTAAGGTTTGTCTATAATAGTTACTAATCTATCATTTCGACAATGTTGTTAGAGGTACTGTATGCTTGGGTGTATCTCTCGATGGTGGTTACTTGATCATTTCCATCTATGGATCAGATGAGTTCGATTCTCCTGGATGATTACTTGATGTCTAAAGATCATATTTTAATAGCTTAAGCTCGAGGAAATATTTTGTTGTGAGGATGTATTCTTGATAAGATCTATGATAGTTTCTGCATTATGAGTGTGTGGTGGCTGGTTCAGGTTCACTCCTGATTGTAGCCAATATTTATTCAGGATTTTATCATGGTTATGTTAGATAATGTTTGTCCTGATGGTTGTGTCAAGGTCTAGTTGGAGAATCAGTCAGTTGAAGAGTCCACTTGGGAATAATTTTGTTGTTGGTTGAGTTTACATACAACAGTTATCATTAGAGTAGTGAGATGGACCCATTTGAGACATTGTATGGGAGGAGGTGTAGATCTCCAATTGGTTGGTTTGATACTTTTGATATGAGATCTTGAGTACTAATATTTTGAAGGAATTGTTGAGACAACTACCTTCTTTTGATCGTTCGAGGACGAACGATGGGTAAATTGGTATCTAATGTAACGACCCATTTGGTCGTTTTGAGTACTAGAGCTTTTTATCATAAAATACTTTTCGATAGATTCTAAAGGGGCATTTTGGACTATTTTTAACTATAATTATATAAGTGATGGGGTAATTTTAATAATTAAATATAGTTGGTGGTTAAAGAAGATAACAATAAAATTAATAGTGGGTCACTTTTACCACTTTTATAGTTAGTCTTTTAATAATTAGGGTAGTAAATAATCTGTAGAAGAAAAGAAAAGAGGAGAAGACGAGAACAAAGTAAAGCGGCGATTGCATCAGGTAGGTTTCACAAACTCTGCTTACATATGTGGATTTGCTAAATATATTAAGACACCTTATTATATGTACTGTTGGATATATAGAAAATGATTGAGAATTGCTGAAAGTTTTGGTTCTTAAAGGCTAAATTTATTATTATTATTATATATGTTGGCTGGAAAGCATTGGATTGAGGAATTAAAGTCTTAGTATAATGTAAATCAATTACGAAGAATTGAAATTACAATTTATTGCAGCTTGTGGATTGATTCTCTTAGTTTATCGTTAATAAATGGTAAAATATAATTATGGCATAGTATTGGCCAAGAATTGAAAGTTAATGAATATAATTTGTTGGTGTAGGAAATTGTTATTTGAGAAAATTGAGGTTACAGTGATTAGATAATATTAGTTGGTAGTTTTGTTAGTGTTGATGTATTAAAAGTTGGATTGAAACGTTGTTTAGTCATTCACGTGAGTTTGAGTTCTTGGCATTATCTTAGGACCTCTTAATGGCCAATTAATTATTGGCAGTGGACTAATTCATTACAAACATTTAGTATATAGAATGAATAAAGTCGCATGAAAGTTAGGGTCCTGGATACTACACATAATTTTAGTGTCTTGTTATAAATTAAGTTTTGAAATATAGAGATAGGTAATTAACTATTAGGTATATCCAATTATTTAAATTCCATTAAAGTTACGCAAATTGGAGGAATTAAGACTTACCTTTAGGTTTGAACTTTAGGATATTGATTATAGAATTAGGTGAGTTTTTGGGTCTAGGCTAGACATAGAATAATATGAGTGTTTACAGACTCATCAACTTACTAATTATGCAAATATACTTGATATATTGGAAAGGTTTGGAGGCATTGAGGAAAGGAAAAGCATTGGAGAAGTAGTTTGCTTGACTTCGATTCTTCGGTGGAGGTAGTTTATGATTTATTCTATTTGATAGATAGACTCTTAATAGTGATTGATATGTATTGAGTGATATTGTGAAGTTCTCTATGTACTTGATTGTGTGGTTTGGATAATCTATGTGTTGTTTGTGAATGGTCTAGAATCCTGAGGCCGTGGAATTTATAATCTTGAGCCCTCTCTATCGAGGTGATTCCTTGAATAAAGAAGACTTGATGAAATATTGTTAATGAATTGAAAAGTGGTGATAATAAATGATAAATTAGTGATATTTTTGGATCGGAGTGTCACGTTGCGACAGGGTATTATTGGATCGGAGTGTCACGTTCCGACACTGTATTCTTGGATCGGAGTGTCACGTTCCGGCACGATAATATTAGATTGGAGTGTCACGTTCCAACACGGTATTCTTGGATCGGAGTGTCACACTCCAACACGGTATAATTGGATCGGAGTGTCACGTTCCGACACGGTAACATTAAAGGAAAAACATATTGAATTAACTGAATGTACTCAATCTCAAAGAACTCAATTCCCAAAATGCTTTGGTTTGGAGGCATGAGTCCTCATGTGTGATGTTGATATTGTTGACTTATTACGTACTTACTTTAGTGTTGTTGACACTAGTTCATGTTGTTTATTGCTTGCCACCTGCTAAGTGTCATAGTTGATTTTCTACTAATATTCATTGTATATTAGTTTCTATTTTGGGTTGGCCGATGATACCTACTCAGTACATGTTGCCTCGTACTGAGCCCTACTTGTGTTTTTCTTTGTTTTCCTTTTATGGAGTGCAACGAGTGTACCAACGACTTTGACTCTCCCTCAGCTCTAGCCAGTCTCAACATATCAGGTTCAAGGGTGAGCTATTCATTCGAGCTTGTGTTGGATTCTCTTGGTCATGACCTGATGTCCTTAGTTTTCGGACACAAATTACTTTGTTTCATTTTTTATGTGTCTTTGATAATCTTAGACTTAGTATTTGGAAATTAGATGTCCTTGATGTGATGACTTTCAGGTTTTGGGAATGACATATAGTAGACTATAATGGATTTGTGTTTCTTACACTAATAAGATTTAAGCTTCCGCATTGTGGTTAGTATTTTGTAAGCTGAATGATAAATATAAGTTGGGGTTGAATTCATTGGTTCATCCACCTAGGAGGTTAAGTGTGGGTGCCGGTCACGACTTGATTTGGGTTGTGACACCTTGTTTCTCAGCGTGTGTGATCTTGTTCGTCACGATTTCAAGTCCCTTGTATACTTGTATTTTGTTCGAGTTGATTATTTCTCCTGGAAAATGGGTGGCAAGGTCAACAGAGAGACGAGATTTTCCCGTTCATGTTGCTCCCATTATGAACACCACTTTCTTCTTACTGAACTCTTTGTTGTTGTTGATGAAAGTATTCATTTTAGCTACATATAAAGTAAAATCATAATAATAATTAGTTTAAAATAGTAAATAATCTCATGAAAACCACTCATGCATTAAAAAATCTTATAAATATAAAGTTAATAAGTAGAAACCTTGCTTGAGATGTAATAAACTATGTAAAAGAATATATTTTTCTTGATAGTGGTTGCGAAAGAGAATGCATTGAGCATTAATAGTAAAATGTATTTGTGGACTTATTAATTGGCATACCATATTTAGAAATACTGATATCTTTTAGGATAAGATCAATGACATTTGAAAAATGTATAGATATATCAACTGAAATTTTGGTAATGAAAAGTAAATAATTTTAGAATAAAGTTATCAAATGTACATTGTTTGGAGATCGCATATAACTGGGCATTTATAGTAAAAAATGTGATTATGAACTTATGAATTGGTATATACCAAATTTAAATAAAATTCATATCTTTTAGGATAAGAATAGTTCTTGAAAAAAACCTACAGATACGTCAGCTTGAATTTGGGTGATTAGGCTTAAATAATTTTAGGATGAAGTTTCTAGATGCACATTGTTATGAGTAGTAACGGATGAGACACCTTACTTTTGTAGAATTCTATTTTCGTACTTCCTAATCCTCAGGAACCTTTTAATAGTATTAATCTTTTCTAGGTCTTGTATAGATTCCTTATATAGAAGCCATATGGTCAGTAATAAGATATACAATTTTCCCATCTTTGCTCGCGTTTCTTTATGGTATCAGCGCGCTTCTAAACTCCCACGAGTTGTTCCTTTTTTTTTCCTGCTAAGTCATCAAAATGGCCCCCAATACTTCTATGACCAATGCTGATGGAGTCAATAACACCATCACTATTGTCCAATTCAATCCTATGACCCAACTGCCCATAAAATTATCTGGCAGTCACAATTTCTCCCTTTGGAAAGCTCAAGTTTCAATGCATATGCGTGGTCACAATCTCTATGTTCATCTCGATGGCTCCATCCCTGCCCCCATTCACACCATCTCGCAAAACAATCAAGATGTTGCTAACCCTGAGTTCGTTCTTTGGTACCGCCAAGATCAGTTAATTCAAAATGCTATCTTAGCCTCCGTTGATGCTACCCTTTCCCCCACTGTTGCTGTTGCAATCTCCGTTAAAGCTACCTGGGATGCTCTGCATACTGCGTATGCGGACAAATCTCAAACAAGAATTTTTAGCTTGCGAGATTGACTGGCTCGCCTCACTAAAGACTCTCGTCCAGTTGCAGATTATCTCCATCAGATTCGATCACTTTGTGATGAACTTGCAACTGCTGGTGCGGCTGTATCGAATCCGGAACTCATTGTTAAAATTCTCAGTGGACTCGGATCTGAATTCCGAGAACTCTCTGCTGCCATTCGTGCTCGAGATTTAACAATTTCCTATGAAGAGCTTTACGAAAAGCTTTTGGATCACGAGCTTTTTCTAAAGTATAAGGACGACAAGAAGCCTCTATCAACTAATATCACCGTTTTTGTAGCACAAAAGACCAGCTCAACTCCTCCTCGCCAGGGTAACAATAATTACTCCCGTAGTCGTTGTCCAAGTGCGAACACTCCTCCTAATAATCAGCAATGACATACACAACCATGTCGCCCACAAAGAAATAACCAGCAGCAACCCTTTGACAAGAATCTTCGTTGTCAACTATGTGATCGCGTAGGTCATTCTGCTAGGGTTTGCAGATCTCAATCCCATAACCATCTGCAAGCTCAGGCAAACTTTGCTAGTCATTTTACTCCTCAACAAACCCCTTGGATCGTGGATAGTGGAGCTACTCATTATGTTGCGTCTGATGCTCAAAGCCTAGACACTGTACATGACTACCAAAACACTGAAGAGATCACTATGGGCAATGGTCACACCATTCCAATATCCCAAACCGGTAACACGAACATAAGTGCATCAAATCATCATTTCAAACTTCTCAATACCTTATGCTCCTCTCTCATAAAGACTAATCTTATTTATGTTTCTCAGTTTTGTCGTGATAATCATTCCTTTATTGTATTTTTTCCTTTCCATTATCTTGTGAAGGATCTGAATACGGGGGCTTCTCTAGTTCGCGGGCAGAATAAAGATGGGTTGTATAAGTGGCCACCGGTCTGTACACATCGTTCTCCTCAATGCAATGTGGCTGTTCCAATTCACCTGTGGCATCGATGTTTAGGTCATCCTAATCGTCGCGTTTTGGATACCATCTTGAATAATTTTTCCCTTCCTATTTTAGATCCTAAAGCTAGTTCCACTTGTAATTCTTGTTATTCTAATAAGATGCACATGTTGACTTTCTCAGAAAATTCACGGCAAAGTAATAAGCCCCTACAAATCCTTTTTAGCAATTTATGGGGTCTATCTCTGGTTTTGTCAATTGATAAAGAAAGATATTATGTGCTATTTGTTGATCAATTTTCAAAATACATGTGGCTGTTTACTTTAAAATCAAAAAACAAAACTCTAGAAGTTTTTCAAAATTTGCATCCATTGCTTGAACGGAGGGTTAACACCAAAATTCAATCTTTTTACATGGATGGTGGTGGCGAATTTCAAAGTTTACAGTCCTATCTCAAAACACATGGCATAGAACACTTAGTGTCACCCCCATATACGCCACAACGAGTTGCTCTAGTCAAAAGATGACACCATCATGTTATTGAAACAACTAGAACCTTGTTGCATCAAGCGTCTTTACCATCACACTTCTGGAGTTTTGCATGTCAACAAGCTGTCTATCTTATAAACAGGCTAACTATACCCAATCTTCAGCATAAGAGTCCATTTAAAATTTTATTTCAAAAGATGCCAAAGTATGACTCCATTAAAGTATTTGGTTGCCTCTGTTATCCATGGCTCAAACCATATGCCAAAAACAAATTAGAGCCCCGTTCGACACCATGTGTTTATTTAGGCTTTTCGAATAAACATTACACTCATCAATGTTTTGACCCTTTAACTTCGAAAATATATCTATCACGTGACGTCTTATTTTTGGAAAATCAGTTCCCATTTGACAATATTTTTTCTGATCTAAAAAGAACACAAAATAATGTCTCTTGGGAAATCTGTTCATCTGGCAAACAACTACAGGATAATACTCGAAACTCATATGATTTTTGTGAGCTTACTTCACAGTTTGTGCAGCAGCCCGTGGACACACATTCACCCATCTCCTCTGCCTCAATAGGTGCCACCGTCTCAGGTACTTCTGTTTCTCCCTTATATGATACTTCTTCTCCTTCTCCAATGCCTCCGTTGCCCCATACCCGCACCATCCAAAATCCTATTTCCAGCCACAATTCACCACAACCAACTGTTTCAACTTCACTAGCTCATACTTCTCCCCAGTTAAATGCTTAGTCGCAATACACAATTATCACTTACCAACGCCAAAATAAGTCCACTGGTCCTTTGATCCAGAACCCTCTAGTACAACCCCCCTCATCACTTGTCCCACCTCCCATGGCCACAACAACTTCCTTTGTAGCCATACCTCTACAGTGACGCCCACTCATCACATGATTACTTGATCTAAGACCAATAGCCTTAAGCCTAAACAATTACACATAGCTGTTAAAACCACTTCCCACCTACCTAGAACCTTTAAGCAAGCTCAAAAAGTACCACACTGTCTTGAAGCTATGAGAAATGAATTTGATGCCTTAGTTCGAAACCGAACATGGGAGTTGGTACCACGTGATCCTTCCAAAAATGTGGTGGATTGTAAGTGGCTTTTCCGGATTAAATATAATCCTAATGGTTCTGTTGATAGGTACAAAGCTCATTTGGTTGCTAAAGGGTTCACACAAAGACCTGAACTTGATTTTCAATGTACTTTTAGTCCTGTGGTAAAGGCTGCAACTGTTCAACTCATTCTTACGATTGTAACACAACAAAGCTGGGGGATTCAACTACTTGATATCAATAATGCTTTCCTACAAGGTCATCTTGATGAAGAAGTCTATATGCGCCAACCACCTGGTTTTGAAGCTTCTGCGCATTGGAAGCATGTTTGCAAGCTACATTAGACAATATATGGCCCCAAACAGGCTCCGAGGGTCTGGTACACTGAAGTAAAAAATTACCTAGTAACTTTGGGATTTGTTAAATCCCAATTTGATTCTTCATTGTTCATCTTGCATAATTTTTAGTTTACTGTTTATATTCTGGTATACGTTGATGATATAATTGTCACAGGTAATCAGATTTGTGGTGTTCACAGCATCATTGATAATCTTGCAACCCGGTTCTCATTGAAGGATCTTGGTCAACTTCATTATTTTTCTATATAAATAACAATGTTTTTACAGGCAAGAATAGTATATATATCTGTAGTTCGATACAAACTGTACAAAATAGGTCAAAAATTAAAGTGACCAAGAGACAAAATAACACAAGATAGAGATAATGATAGTTATGTACACTCAATAATAATATTGTGATCATCATTTTTGAGAAATCTTTTCACAATATCTAGGCATGGTTGCAAAACAGTATTCCTCCATGCTTCGTCAACAGCTTGTTTTCTATCGTCTTTGAAAAGGTCAGTAGCAATAATATGATGCACTGACGACATTTTCTCATTTATTAATCGTTGAATCTTGTCAAGTTGGTTACAAATTAATATACGAGTATTACGCTTGAAACTTGAAATTGAAGCTTGAAGAATCATCTTCTTTGATTTATCATCTCCGTCTATATTTTTTTCTTCCCTTAAATAACTGGCCATTTCAGGGACACCAATTGACCGTCGGATACCTTTGGTGTAATCTGCATCTGGAATGAAAATTTGCCGCACCTCATCCACCAGCCCTGCATGCAACATAAATTTAAGAATAGTTTTATTTAGTTGAACATATATTTGAAAACCAAAAGTGTTATTAAGAAAACTATATAAGAAAAGTTTTAGTTAGATTCATTATTATGTTTTGATTCATATATAAAGTAACCACAAAAACTACCTGCATTGACCATTTCATCAACCCTCGTGTCAACTCTACGGTTCAAGACTGATTGCTCTAGATCAATCCAAATAAAGCAATTGTCATACTTATATTTGAACATGAACACAGGATCTTCCACAAGTTTTTCAATATACGAATTTGACCCACCAATTAATAATAGTCAATTAATATTCACATTAAAATAAACTAATCACAAAAAAAATGTGTTTTTCGAATATGTATACCTAGAAAATAGTGTCGTACACCTTGTTTCTCAGCATGTGTGATCTTGTTGGTCACGATTTCAAGTCCCTTATATACTTGCATTTTGTCCGAGTTGATTATTTCACCTCAAAAACTGGTGGCAAGGTCAACAGAGAAACGAGATTTTCCCGTTCCTGTTGATCCCATTATGAACACCACTTTCTTCTTGTTGAACTTGTTGTTGTTGTTGATGAAAGTATTCCTTTTAGCAACATATAAAATAAAATCATAATAATAATTAGTTTAAAATAGTAGATAATCTCATGAAAACCACTCATGCATACACTTATATATTAATTTTTGTTATAAATATAAAGTTAATAAGTAGAAACATTGCTTGAGATGTAATAAACTATGTAAAAGAATATATTTTTCTTGATGGTGGTTATGAAAGAGATTCCATTGAGAATTTAAAGTAAAATGTATTTGTGGACTTATTAATTGGCATACCATATTCAGAAATACTGATATCTTTTAGGATAAGATCAATGACTTTTGAAATATGTATAGATATGTTAACTGGAATTTTGGCAATGACAAGTAAATAATTTTAGGATAAATTAAGTTATCAAATGTACATTGTTTGGAAATCGCAGATAACTGGACATTTATAGTAAAAATGTGATTATGAACTTATGAATTGGTATATACCAAATTTAAAAAAAATTCATATTTTTTAGGATAAGAATAATTCTTGAAAAAAACCTACAGATACGTCAGTTTGAATTTGGGTGATTAGGCTTAAATAATTTTTGGTTGAATTTCTAGATGAACATTATTATGAGATCACATACAAGATTGACGGAAATATGGATTTCAAAAGGATTGTAAAAAGAACTCAATAATATTTCTGAAGGAATACATCCAAGTGATAATGTGTCAATTCATACACTATTTAACAACACGTCGTAAGTGCTAAGTCTAATTCAATTAGAAGGGAAGGAACAATTATCGATAACTGTTTCAATTACAATTATTTATATTTACTTGTGCAGCATGTAATAATAGATAAATGTTTTATTGAATGAAGCTTCCATCATCGTGATTGAATTAGGTAGAATATATTTCCTTAAATGATCCTTACCGATAGATTGCAAATTTAATATTTTCTCTTATTTGCCTGTGTAACAATTTTAAATTTGGAGTTAAGAATTTTGTTCTTTCAAATTCTTTAAGGTTAGAATTTTCCCAAACATTTATAGTAATATATTTTTTCACTCTATTAACTTGACATTAAGAATGATCTCATGTAATTGTGTAAGTATGTATTTATATTAATATATATTAAATATCAAAGACTTGGACTTGGATCGGACCTTAAAATAAATATTTTTATAAAGCTTAAACATTTACTAACTGTACAAAATATGTCAAAAATTAAAGTGATAGAGACAAAATAACACAAGATAGAGATAATGATAGTTCTGTACACTCAATAATAGTATTGTGATCATCATTTTTGAGAAATCTTTTCACAATATCAAGGCATGGTTGCAAAACAGTATTTCTCCATGCTTCATCAACAACTTCTTTTTTATCTTCTTTGAAAAGGTTAGTAGCAATAATATGATGCACCGACCACATTTTCTCATTTATTAATCGATGAATCTTGTCAAGTTGGTTACAAATTAATATACGAGTATTACACTTGATACTTGATATTGAAGCTTGAAGAATCATCTTCTTTGATTCATCATCTCCGTCTATATTTTTTTCTTCCCTTAAATATCTGGCCATTTCTGGGACATCAATGGACCGTCAGATTTCTTTGGTGTAAACTGCATCTAGATTGAACATTTGCCGCACCTCATCCACCATCCCTGCATGCAACATAAATTTAAAAATAGTTTTATTTAGTTGAACATATATTTGAAAACCACAAGTATTATTAGGAAAACTATATAAGAAAAGTTGTAGTTAGAGTCATTATTATATTTTGATTCAGATATAAAATAACTACAAAAACTACCTGCATTGACCATTTCATCAACCCTCGTGTCAACTCTACGCTAACAATAATTGGAACACATTGAGTCTTCAAAAAATTTTCTATGTAGACAATGGACTTCAGACAGAAATCTTCGGCTGTGAAGTCAGAATCTGGCTCAATTTCACCTTAAAAAATTGTGAAACAAAATAACTGTCAATTAAATATTCACATTAAAATAAACGAATCCCAAAACAATGTCTTTTCCGAATATGTATACCTAGCAAATAGTGTCGTACACCTTGTTTCTCAGCGTGTGTGATCTTGTTGGTCACTATTTCAAGTGCCTTATATACCTGCATGTTGTCCAAGTTGATTATTTCACCTCAATAATGGGTGACAAGGTCAACAGAGAGACGAAATTTTCCCGTTCTTGTTGATCCCATTATGAACACCACTTTCTTCTTGTTGAACTTGTTGTTGTTGTTGATGAAAGTATTCATTTTAGCAACACATAAAATAAAATCATAATAATAATTAGTTTAAAATAATAAATAATCTAATGAAAACCACTCATGCATACACTTATAGATTAATTTTTTTTTTATATAAATATAAAGTAAATAAGTAGAAACATTGCTTTAGATGTAATAAACTATGTAAAAGAATATATTTTTCTTGATGGCGGTTATGAAAGATATTGCATTGAGCATTTAAAGTAAAATATATTTGTGGACTTATTAATTGGCATACCATATTCAGAAATACTGATATCTTTTAGGATAAGGTCAATGACTTTTGAAAAATGTATAGATATGTTAACTGGATTTTGGTAATGACAATTAAATAATTTTAGGATAAAGTTATCAAATGTACATTGTTTGGAGATCGCATATAACTGGGCATTTATAGTAAAAATATGGTTATGAACTTATGAATTGGTATATACTAGATTTAAAAAAAATTCATATCTTTTAGGATAAGAATAATTCTTGAAAAAAACGTAGAGATACGTCAGCTTGAATTTGGGTAATTAGGCTTAAATAATTTTAGGATGAAGTTTCTAGATGCACATTGTTATTAGATCACATACTAGATTGACGAAAATATGGATTTTAAAAGTATTGTAAAAAGAACTCAATAATATTTTTGAAGGAATACATTCTAGTGATAATGCGTCAATTGATACACTATTTAACAACACGTCATAAGTACTAAATCTAATTCAATTAGAAGGGAAGGAACAATTATCGATAACTATTTCATTTACAATTATTTATATTTACTTGTGCAACATGTAATAATAGATAAATGTTTTATTGAATGAAGATTCCATCATCGTGATTGAATTAGGTAGAATATATTACCTTAAATGATCCTTACCGATAGATTGCCAATTTATTATTTTCTCTTCTTTGTCTATGTAACAATTTTAAATTTGGATTTAAGAATTTTATTCTTTCAAATTCTTTAAGGTTAGAATCTTCCCAAACATTTATAGTCATTTATTTTTTCACTCTATTACCTTGATATTTAGAATTGTCACACGCTGAGCCTACACCCTAGGTGGGACTGACAATCGAAGACCATTACTCGCCTCAAGCGAACCCTTGGCCTGGCTTACTAACTTAGTGAAAGACTTAACTTATCACATATATATTTATGAAGTAACTACAATATTATAACGGAACATTCAATTGGCCATTAAGGCAAACTCAAGTCTTTAAAATATTAAATGAAAAGTAAAGTCAACTGAATTAACTAACTAACTGTCTGTCTGTCTATCAGGCCTCTAAACAACTGAGATGGATGTCAGGACAGTCCCACGACATCCTAATGAAATAATACTAAAACTGAAAGTAATGAAAATGAGTCCTCTGGAATGCAAAGAGGTTCATCAACAAACTCTGAACTTCTCACTGGATCAATGATGCGTCGGATGCCGATCCTAGTTACCTGTTTCTACATCATAATAAGATGTGGGCTAGCTGACATCAGTACATTGAATGTACGAGTATGCGAGTTGGAATGCTAAACACAACTTAAGCTTGAAAAGAAACGGAAAGGAAACTGAAGAACTTACCTGGCTTAATTCAACTCAACATAACTGAACTCATTTCAATATAAAGTAGTTTTAAAACAAGTGCAATATAAAGAAAAACTGTTTAAAACACGATGTCAACACTGGCTGTATGCAAAGATACACTAAAACTCTGAAATGTATGTAAAAATACAAATAACTGTGTATATAAGAATACAAATAACTTATGTGGGAGTTTCTCTAACTGACAACCATCACTTAAGAGCTATAGTGATGATACAACGATCTTCCTTACGCTTTCAGCGCATCCTATACCTTGCCACATGTATAAGACCTGAACTACTAAGTGGATCCACTAGTCTATGCGAAAAGGATTCATCTAAAAAGTATGACCCTTTTCTACCCATGATGGCTACATGGTTTATGGGGGCTGTGGGTTCTCTGAACGGTCCCTCATATCGGTGCTCAATACTACTCCAAAAATATGATACTAGCTTTTTATGTTTAAAAACATACTTCTTTTGTGATTTGAGATTAATGCTCAAAAACTTAGCTCAAATGCTATCTTGGAAATCAAAGTTTCCCCTCTTCTTTCATTTAGAAAGCGATTACTCTTTTCTGAAAACTAGCCCGAGAGCCCTTTGGAAATCGAGGTTTCCTTTCTTGTTTAAATGTGAAAACATTTTAAACCCTTTGGGAATACATAGTCCCCATATACTTTTGAAGTAATGGACTTCAAACTTTACTCTTTACTCAACTTGAACTTTAAGTCTTAAAACAAAGTTTAAACATTTATAAAAGACTTTTGAAAGCTTTGAAGGACTTCCCTTGACTTTGACCTTAACTGCTCTTGACTAGACTTTTAAGTGGTCCTTGAATTGAATTATGGATTCAACGATTTTGATTTGTGATTGGAAAGATCTCATGATGTTTAGGAATGATTTTAGATAGATAAACATGAGAAAAGACCGAAAATCAATATTTGAGGGCGGGTCCGCGACGCGGAGAAGCTTTTAAAATTTAGTTTTGAAAATGACTTTTGAGGCAAAAGACTCTGTGACGTGAAACAAAAATTCCCAATTCTGGGAACCAGCTCCGTGATGCGCCACCACTGCTAGATTTTGTTTGACGAAATTTCTTCTTCGTTTTCCAGCCCCAATTCACCCAAACTTGGTTCTTTTTCTTAAATTAGTTTTAGATACAGATACCCAATAAATGTACCTAAGAACCTAACTAGAAACGACTCTATAAGACGACGTAACAATTTCAGAAAACTTCCCAACTCAGCCAAATTCAAGAATAATATATGAATGCAAGCATAGGTATCAAGATCATTAATATTCAAACTCTTTTAGGACGAAGCCAACTGAAATAAATGTGCTTGGCACGTGGGAGAATGATCCCAACATTATGGAAGCCTCACATACCTAGTAGGAATAAACCCTTGGCAAAAATCCCAACTATGTTGATTGATCTTTGATGAATCTTGCCCTTTCTCCTTCTTCTTTTCTCTTCTCCTTAGCCCTAGTGTGAAATTCCAAATTCTAAAACTGACTAAAATCTGATTTGACCCATATTAAACTTCTAAAAGTGTATTAAAATAATAGGGCCATGAAAAGACTAAAATACCCTTTAAAAATCCGGATTGGACATTTCGTTAATCCAGTAGCTCTACTTCCAAAGGGCATAACTTACTCATACAAACTCGGAATTGCGCAAACTTGGCGGCATTGGAAAGATCATTCCAAGAGATTTCCAACCATATCTGGATATACACATAAATCATCCTAAGCTAGGAGTTATGGTCCTTTGAAATTGACCAAAAACTCACTTTTCCTAACTTAAACAAAATTCCAGATTTTTCATTCTTTCCAAAAATGACTATTTTCAGTTCTTAGCTTCTTCCTAGCTATTTCAATTTGTGAGATGTTACAATATCTCTCCCGTGGGAACATTTTTCCTAGAATGAGATTACTCTTACTAGGATAAGGGTGGTAACATCAAGTTCAAACACCCAACAAGTAAATGCAAATAAACAACATGCTCACTCATAATTTAAAGAGTACTAAGAAGAGAATTAGTACCTTGGTCTGCATTTTCTCCAGACTCAAAGAGATGTGGATATCTCTTCTTCATGTCCTCTTAAGCTTCCCAAGTAGCTTCCTCAACGAATTGATTCCTCCAAAGGACTTTGACTGATGCTACCTCTTTTGTTCTTAACCTGCGAACTTGGTGATCTAGAATCTAAACATGAATCTCTTAATAAGATAAGTTACCCTTGATCCCAATATTTTCAGTTGGTATGATTAATGAAGGATCGCCCATGCATTTCTTCAACATGGAGATGTGAAACACCGGATGAACTGCGACCAACTCTTGTGGTCGCTCCAACTCAAAAGCTACTTTGCCAATCCTCTTGGATATTCGATAAGGTTCAATATACCGGGGACTAAGTTTCTCCTTCTTACCAAACCTCATAACACCTTTCACGGGTGAAACTTTTAGATATACCCAATCATTTACTTCGAACTCTAACACCCTTCTCCTGACATTAGTATAGGATTTCTGACGACTCTGTGCCATTTTCAACCGTTCTTGAATCGCTTTCACCTTCTCAATAGATTGATGGACTAAATCTGGTCCTATTAACCCTGCTTCACCAACTTCAAACCATCCAATAGGAGATCTGCATCTTCTCCCATAAAGAGCTTCATATGGAGTCATCTGGATACTAGAGTGGTAACTATTGTTGTATGCAAATTCAATAAGGGGTAGGTGATCATCCCAATTACCTTTGAAATCGATCACACAAGCCCTCAACATATCTTCTAATGTCTGAATAGTGCACTCTGCTTGCCCATCTATCAGAGGATGAAAAACAGTACTTAAGTTCACCTTTGAACCCAAACCTTTCTGAAAATATTTCCAGAATTGTGCAGTAAATTGTGCACCTCTATCTAAAATAATGGAGACTGGGACTCCATGAAGTCTTACCAACTCCTGAATATATAACCTGGCGTAATCCTCTGCTGAATAGGTAGTCTTTATTGGCAAAAAGTGGGCTGATTTTATCATTCTGTCGTCAATAACCCAAATAGAATCATACTGCCTACGAGACCTTGGTAAACCTGTGATGAAGTCCATATTAATCATCTCCCACTTCCATTTCGAAAGTTCTATTTTCTGAGCCAAACCACCGGGCCTTTAGTGTTATACTTTAACTTGTTGGCAATTTGGGCACTTAGCAACAAATTCTGCAATGCCCTTCTTCATACTATTCCACCAATACATGTCTTTCAAATCGCGATACATCTTTGTGGAAGCCGGATAAATGGAAAATCTGTGTAACATCTCGCAATTTGAAATAACTAGGAAGAAGCTAATAATTGGAAATAGGCATTTCTGGAAAGAATGAAAATCTGGAAAAAATTTCTTTAAGTTAGGAAAAGTTGAGTTTTGATCAGTTTAGTCAATTGGAAATTCACGCTAGAGCTTGGAGAAAAGAGAAAACACGAGAAAGGAGAAGAAAAGATCAGATTTTGCTAAGATCGTGCGATTCAGTGGTGGATTTCGCCAAGGAATTAACCTTACAAGGTATGTGTGTATTTCATAGCATTGGGTTCATTCACCCACGTGCCAAACATGTTTAGTTCAGCGAAATTCATCCTAAAAGAGTTTGGAAGTTGATGTTCTTGACATGTATTCTTGAATTGGGATGAATTGAGGTGTTTCTGAGATCTTTGAGTTGAATTATAGAGTTGTTTTGATTTAGGTGCTTGAGTTCATATTCTAGGTATCAGAATCTAAAATGAATTTGAGATCAATAGTCTAGTTTAGGCGAATTGGGGCAGTAAAACGGAGAAGGAAAAAGTCGGCGGTGATCTGGCACGAAAGTCCAGGTCGCGAATTTGCTCCCCCAGTGACCAAAAAGTTTCTCCGTGGCGCAGTTAAGACGCGGATTCCTCTATCTCAAAATTTAATTTCTCGAGTAATTATTTAAAACACCTCCGCATCGCGGACTTGTTCCAAGACGGTGATTTCGTGACTTTTCTCATGTTTAGCTATTTAAGATCATTCCTAAACATCATGTGATCCTTCCTATCACAAATCAAAATCCTTGAATCCATAATTCAATTCAAGGACTAGTTAAAAGTCAAGTCAAGAGCAATTAAGATGAAAGTTTAGAGAAGTTCTTAAGGTTTTCCAAAAGTCTTTTGCAAATATTTTAACTTTGTTTTAAGACTTAAGTTGTGAGTTCAGTAAAGAGTAAAGCTTGAAGTTCATTTCTTCAAAAGTATATGGGGACTATATATTCCCAAAGGGTTTAAAATATTTCCACTTTTAAATAAGAAAGGTAACCTCGATTTCCAAAGGGCCTTCGGCCTAGTTTTCAGAAACGAGAAATCGCTTTCTAAATGAAGCAAGAGGGGAAACTTTGATTTCCAAGATAGCCTTTAAGCTATGTTTTTGAGAACTAATCTCAAATCACAGAAGAAATATGTTTTTAAACATAAAGAGCTAGTATCATATTTTAGGAGTAGTATTGAGCATCTATATAGAGGAGTGTTCAGAAAATCCACAGCCCCCATAAACCATATAGCCATCATGGGTAGAAAAGGGTCATACTTTTTAGAGGAACCCTTTTCGTATAGACTAGTGAATCCATGTAGTAGTTCAGGTCTTATACCTGTGGCAAGGTATAGGATGCGCTGGCAGCTTGAGGAAGATCGATGTATCATCACTATATCTCTTAAATGATGGTTGTCGATTAGAGAAACTCCCACATAAGTTATTTGTATTCTTATATACGCAGTTATTTGTATTTTTACATACCTTTCAGAGTTTTAGTGTATCTTTGCATATGCCCAGAGTAGACATCATGTTTTAAATAACTTTTCTTTATATTGCACTTGTTTTAAAACTTCTTTATATCGAAATTAGTTCAGTTATGTTGAGTTGAGTTGAACCAGGTAAGTTCTTCAGTTTCCTTTTAGTTTCTTTTCAAGCTTAAGTTGTGTTTAGAATTCCTACTCGCATACTCGTACATTCAATGTGTTGATGCCAGTTGACCTGCATCTTTATTATGATGCAGACACAGGTAACTAGGATCAACATCCAGCGCATCGTTGATCTAGTGAGCACTCCAGAGTCAGTTGGTGAGCCTCCTTGCATTCCAGAGGACTCCTTTTATTGCTTTCAATTATTTTATCAGTTCATTAGGATGTTGTAGGGATTTTCCCAACATCCATCGCAGTTGTTTTTAGAGGCTTCATAGACAGTCAGTCAGTTAGTAGTTCACTTGTGTTTATATTATCATTCAGATGTTGTTTACAAACTTCAGTTGTCGTTTTGGCAAAGTTTATATCTTTTTAAAGCTATGTTTTGAGATTATGTTGTTAAGTTAAGTCTTCCGTTGAGTAGGTAAGCCAAGCCAAGGATTCGCTTGGGGCCAGCAATGGTTCTTGAGTGCCGGCCATGTCCAAGGTGTAGGCTCGGGGGCGTGACAAAATTGGTATCATAGCACGTTCAAGAGTCCTAGGGAGTCTATGATGTCGTGTCTGTAGAGTCCTAGGTATCAATGTGAAGCGCGCCACATCTATAATTAGGAGGCTGCAACATTTAGGAAAATCTCTCACTTCTTTCACACTCTTTTCATGCGTTAGAGTTGATATCTAAAAAGTTCCTTCTAATTCATGCTTGTGCGTGTTTTAAGATAATCATACCACCACAAAGAGCAGTCAGATGTCATCCAGCTAGGAGAAATGTTGAGGAACAAGAGTTACCCAATGCACTTGAAGTGCAACCTCAAGGAGAAGTTACCAATGCTGAATTCAGGGAAGCAATCAGGATGCTAAGTCAGGCTATGACTAACCAGGTTGGGCAGCAAAGAGGAGCAAGATAGAATGAGGCTGATACTTCAAGGATTCGTGAGTTCTTGAGGATGAATCGTCCAAGTTTAACTGGTTCATGCACTTCTGAGGATCCGAAGAACTTTGGTGATGAACTGAAGAATGTATTTGAGGTTATGCATGTTGC
Source organism: Solanum okadae (assembly GCA_036553675.1). Classification (NCBI taxonomy): domain Eukaryota; kingdom Viridiplantae; phylum Streptophyta; class Magnoliopsida; order Solanales; family Solanaceae; genus Solanum; species Solanum okadae. Next base: position 14,875,549 of record CM071678.1, on the reverse strand, counting down.
TGATGTTGAGCGAGTTGAACTAGCTGCATGAAAACTGAAGAATATTGCTAGGACTTGGTTTGACCAATGGAAAGAGGGTAGAGCTGAGGAGGCACCACCTGCGAGTTGGGCCTGTTTTGAGGAGACTTTCTTGGGGCATTTCTTTCCCCAAGAACTGAAAAAGGGCAAGGTACGTGAGTTTCTCACAATTAAGCAGGATTCTCTAAGCATTCATGAATATGGGTTGAAATTCACCCAATTGTCCCGTTATTCTCCGAAAATGGTTGCGGACATGAGGAGTATAATGAGCTTATTTGTTGCTGTGTTGGCTCGTCTGTCGAGTAAAAAAGGTAGGGCCACAATGCTAATTGGGGACATAGATATATCGAGGTTAATGGTGTATGTGCACCGGGTTGAGGAAGAGAAACTAAGGGATAGAGAAGAGTTTAAGAACAAGAGAGCCAAGACAGGGAATGAGTCCGGGCAGCAGAAGAGTAGTACCAACTGGTCATCTTTCCAACAGAAACAAAAGGGACATACTCTATTATCTTCTAGTGCACGTGCACCTAAGAACAAATGTGAGAACAATAGTCAGAATTTCAGATCTAAACCTGCTTATTCTTAGGGTAGCGTGGTACAACGGGGTAGTAAGCCTCCTGCATGCGCCAAGTGTGGTAGGAACCACTCAGGTACTTGTTGTGAGGGCTCCACTGGTTGTTTCAAGTGTGGTCAAAATAGGCATTTCATGCGAGAGTGTCCAAAGAACAGGCAAGGAAATGGTAATGGGGGTAGATAGCCCAGTCTTCTTCAGTTCCTTGACTAGACAGAGTTGTACCTAGAGGGGCTACTTCTGGTACTGGCGGAGGAACAAACCGCTTATATGTTATCAACAGTCACCAAGAGCAAGAGGATTTGCCAGATGTTGTCACTGGTATGATCCAAGTCTTTGAATTTACTGTTAATGCTTTGCTAGACCCAAGTGCGAGTTTATCTTTTGTACCTCCTTATGTTGCTATGAATTTTGATGTTATTCCTGAGCAACTTAGTGAACCATTCGGTGTTTCTACACCTGTTAGTGAGTCTATTCTAGCAGAGAGAGTCTACTGTGATTGTCCCATTCCCGTCAATCACAAGAGTACCATGGTTGATCTAGTTGAGTTAGACATTGTAGATTTTGATGTCATTTTTGGTATGGACTGACTTCATGCCTGTTATGCCTCAGTTGACTGTAGAACTCGAGTTGTCAAGTTTCAGTTTCCAAATGAGCTAGTCTTAGAGTGGAAAAGCAGTTCAACAGTACCTAAGGGTAATTTTATTTCGTACCTTAAGGTAAGAAAGTTAGTTTCCAAATCATGTGTCTATCACTTAGTCTAAGTTAATGACTCAAGTGTTGAGGTACCTCTTATTCAGTTAGTTTCAGTAGTAAGAGAGTTTCCAGAAGTCTTTCCAAATAATCTTCCCAGAGTTCCTCCTGAGAGAGAGATAGACTTCAGTATAGACCTTCTTCCAGATACTCGTCCTATATCTATTCTGCCATGTAGAATGGCACCAATAGAGTTGAAATAGCTTAAAGAGCAGTTGAAGGATCTTTTAAATAAGGGATTTATTTGACCAAGTGTCTCACCTTGGAGAGCTCTGATCTTGTTCGTGAGAAAGAAAGATGGTTCCCTTAGGATGTGTATAGATTACCGCCAATTGAACAAGGTTACCATCAAGAACAAGTATCTTCTTCCAGGGATTGATGATTTTTTCGATTAGCTTCAAGGTGCTTCTTGTTTATTGAAAATAGACCTCAGATCTGGCTACCATCAGTTGAAAGTAAGGGAATTTGATATTCCAAAGAAAGCATTCAGGACCCGTTATGGTCACTATAAGTTTCTGGTCATGTCGTTTGGTTTGACCAATGCACCTGTAACGTTCATGTACCTTATGAATAGAGTTTTCAAACCTTATTTAGATATGTTTATTAATGTCTTCATTGATGACATACTAATCTATTCAAGGAATGAAGAAGGTCATGCTAGTCATCTCATAATAGTTCTTCAGCCTTTGAAATATAAGGGGTTATATTCTAAATTCTCAAAATGTGAGTTTTGGCTTGAGTCTGTGGCGTTCTTGGTCCACATAGTTTCCGGTGATGGAATTAGAGTTGATACCCAAAAGATAGAGGCAGTGCAGAGTTGGCCTAGACCCACATCTCCAAGTGATATTAGGAGTTTCTTGGGCTTGGCTGGATATTATAGAAGGTTCATAGATGGGTTCTTGTCTATTTCGTCCCCTTTGACCAAATTGACTCAGAAGACAGTGAAATTTCAATGGTCTGAAACTTGTGAGAAAAGCTTTCAGGAATTGAAAAAAAGGTTAACTACTGCTCCAATATTGACCTTACCAGAAGGTACGCAAGGTTTTGTGGTGTATTGTGATGCATCTAGAGTTGGATTGGGTTGTGTGTTAATGAAAAATGGCAAAGTTATAACTTATGCCTCCAAACAATTGAAAGTTCATGAAAAGAACTACCCAACCCACGACTTAGAATTGGTTGCTGTAGTATTTGCTTTTAAAATATGGTGCCATTATCTTTATGGTGTTCATGTGGATGTGTTCACTGATCACAAGAGTCTTCAGTATGTGGTCACTCAGAAGGAGCTCAATCTCAGACAGAGACGGTGGTTAGAGTTACTCAAGGATTATGACATAAGTATTCTTTAACACCTAGGTAAGGCTAATGTTGTTGCTGATGCTTTAAGCAAGTTGTCTATGTGTAGTATTGCCCATGTTGAGAAACGAGATAGTTAGCAAAAGATGTGCATAGACTTGCACACCTGGGAGTCAGACTTATGGATTCTCCAGAAGGACGAGTAGTGGTGATGAATGGGGTTGAATCATCATTAGTGTCAGAACTAAAAGGCAAGCAAGACCAAGACCCTATTTTGCTTGAATTGAAGGCAAATGTTCATAAGCAAAAAGTATTAGCTTTTGAACAAGGGGGAGATGGTGTACTGAGATATCAAGGTAGATTGTGTGTACCAATGGTGGATGGACTCCAAGAAAGGATAAGGGAGGAGGCTCATAGCTCCAGATATTCCATTCATCCGAGTTCCACAAAGATGCATCGCGATTTGAAAGAGGTGTATTGGTGGAATAGTATGAAGAAGGGCATTACAAAATTTGTTGCTAAGTGCCCAAATAGCCAACAAGTTAAAGTAGAGCACCAAAGGCCCGGTGGTTTCACTCAGAATATAGAACTTATGGAATGGAAGTGGGAGATGATTAATATGTACTTCATCACAAGTTTACCAAGGTCTCGCAGGCATCATAATTCTATTTGGGTGATTGTCGACAAAATGACAAAATCAGCCCACTTTTTGCCGGTAAAGACTACCCATTCAACAGAGGATTATGCCAGGTTATATATTCAGGAGGTGGTAAGACTTCATGGAGTCCCAGTCTCCATTATTTCAGATAGAGGTGCACAATTTACTGCACAATTCTGGAAATTAGAAAGGTTTGGGTTCAAAGGTGAACTTAAGTACTGCTTTTCATTCTCAGACAGATGGGAAAGTAGAGCGCACTATTCAGACATTAGAAGATATGTTAAGGGCATGTGTGATCAATTTCAAAGGTAATTGGGATGATCACCTACCTCTTATTGAATTTGCATACAACAATAGTTACCACTCTAGCATCCAGATGGCTCCATATGAAGCTCTTTATGGGAGAAGATGCAGATATCCTATTGGATGGTTTGAAGTTGGTGAAGCAGGATTGATAGGACAAGATTTAGTTCATCAAGCTATGGAAAAGGTGAAGGTGATTCAAGAGAGCTTGAAAAAGGCGCCGAGTCGTCAAAAATCCTACACCGATGTTAGGAGAAGGGCGTTAGAGTTCGAGGTAGATGATTGGGTATATCTAAACGTTTCACCCATGAAAGGTGTTATGAGGTTTGGTAAGAAGGGGAAACTTAGTCCCCGGTATATTAGGCCTTATCGAATATCCAAGAGGATTGACAATGTAGCTTATGAGTTGGAACTACCACAAGAGTTAGCCGCGGTTCATCCAGTATTTCACATCTCCATGTTGAAGAAGTGCATGGGAGATCCTTCATTGATCATACCAACTGAAAATATTGGGATCAAGGATAGCTTATTTTGAGGAGATTCCTGTTCAGATTCTAGATCGCCAAGTTCGCAAGTTGAGAACAAAAGAGGTAGCATCAGTCAAAGTCCTTTGGAGGAATCAATTTGTGGAGGAAGCTACTTGGGAAGCCGAAGAGGACATGAAGAAGAGATATCCACATATCTTTGAGTCCGGATAAAATGCAGACCAAGGTACTAATTCTCTTCTTAGTACTCTTTAAATTATGAGTGAGCATATTGTTTGTTGCATTTGCTTGTTGGGTGTATGAACTTTATATTACACCCTTAGCATAGTAAGAGTAATCTCATTCGAGGATGAATGTTCCCAAGGGGGAGATATTGTAACATCTCACAATTTGAAATAACTAGGAAGAAGCTAATAATTGGAAATAGCCATTTCTGGAAAGAATGAAAATCTGGAAAAAAAAATTTTGTTTAAGTTAGGAAAAGTTGAGTTTTGGTCAACTTCAAACGGCCATAATTCCTAGCTCGAGATGAGTTAGGTGTACTTCTAGATATGTTTGGAAATCTCTTAGAATGATCATTCCAACGCCGCCAAATTTGCACAATTCCGAGTTTGTATGAGTGAGTTATTCCCTTTGGAAGTTGGGTTGTGCGATTAAGGAAAGTCTAATCCGGATTTTTGAAGGGTAGATTAGTCTTTTCTTTACCCAATTAATTTAATTCGTTTTAGTGAATTATATAAGGGTCAAATCTGAATGAGATCAGTTTATTCAATTGGAAATTCACGCTAGGGCTTGGACAAAAGAGAAAAGAGGGGAGAAAGGAGAAGAAAAACTCATATTTCGCTAAGATCCTGTGATTTGGCTGTGGATTTCGCCAAGGAATTAATCTTACAAGGTATATGAGTCTTTCATAGCATTGGGTTCATTCACCCACGCGCCAAACACATTTAGTTCAGCGAAATTCGTCCTAAAAGAGTTTGAAAGTTGATGTTCTTGACATGTATTCTTGAATTTGAATGTTGTTCTTGAATTAGGATGAATAGAAGAGTTTCTGAGATCTTTGAGTTGAATTATAGAGTTGTTTTGAGTTAGGTTCTTGAGTCCATATGTTGGGTATCATAATCTAAAATGAATTTGAGATCAATAGCTAGTTTAGGCGAATTTGGGCTGTAAAATGGAGAAGGAAAAAGTCAACTGTGATCTGGCACGCAAGTCCGCGTCGCGGACTTGGTCCCCCAGTGACCAAAATGTTTCTCTGCGTCGTTGTTAAAACGTGGACTCCTCTGTCTCAAAATTTAATTTCGCGAGTAATTATTTAAAATACCTCCGCGTCGCGGACTTGTTCCAAGATGGTGATTTCATGACTTTTCTCATGTTTAGCTATTTAAGATCATTCCTAAACATCATGTGATCCTTCCTATCACAAATCAAAATCCTTGAATCCATAATTCAATTCAAGGACCAGTTAAAAGTCAAGTCAAGAGCAATTAAGATGAAAGTTTAGAGAAGTTCTTAAGGTTTTCCAAAAGTTTTTTGCAAATATTTTAACTTTGTTTTAAGACTTAAGTTGTGAGTTCAGTAAAGAGTAAAGCTTGAAGTTCATTTCTTCAAAAGTATATGGGGACTATATATTCCCAAAGGGTTTAAAATGTTTTCACATTTAAACAAGAAAGGAAACCTCGATTTCCAAAGGGCCTTCGGGCTAGTTTTCAGAAAAGATAAATTGCTTTCTAAATGAAGCAAGAGGGGAAACTTTGATTTCCAAGATATCCTTTGAGCTAAGTTTTTGAGCATTAATCTCAAATCACAAAAGAAGTATGTTTTTAAACATAAAGAGCTAGTATCATATTTTGGGAGTAGTATTGAGTACCGATATGGGGGAATGTTCAGAGAACCCACAACCCCCATAAACCATGTAGCCATCATGGGTAGGAAAGGGCATACTTTTTAGATGAACCCTTTTCGCATAGACTAGTGGATCCACTTAGTAGTTCAGATCTTATACATGTGGCAAGGTATAGGATGCGCTGGAATCATGAGAAAGATCACTGTATCATCACTATAGCTCTTAAGTGATGTTGTCAGTTAGAGAAACTCCCACATAAGTTATTTGTATTCTTATATACACAGTTATTTGTATTTTTACATACATTTCAGAGTTTTAGTGTATGTTTGCATAATCCCAGAGTTGACATCATGTTTTAAACAACTTTTCTTTATATTGCACTTCTTTTAAAACTTCTTTATATTGAAATGAGTTCAGTTATGTTGAGTTGAGTTGAGACAGGTAAGTTCTTCAGTTTCCTTTCAATTTCTTTTCAAGCTTAAGTTGTGTTTAGCATTCCAACTCGCATATTCGTACATTCAATGTACTGATGCCAGTTGGCCTGCATCTTATTATGATGCAGGCGCAGGTAACTAGGATCGACATCCAGCGCATCGTTGATCCAGTGTTCACTCCAGAGTCAGTTGGTGAGCCTTCTGTTCTATAACCTTCTATACATCATGACCCTCCCAAACATATCATAAGCCTAGTTTATATCTATCTCTTCACGAATACTTTGCGCTTCTATTCAACACATACACTAGGTCATTACCTACACAATGACACTTCATCGCAAACTCCTTTATAGCTAAAACACACTCTACCTTCTATGATGGAATCTTCACTACTCATCACTTCTTAGTCTAACCATAAGGGAAAACTCTTCATTAATAACTTACTACACTACTACAAAAATGAACTTTAGCGGCAATTTTTTTGCGGCAATCAGGTAATTGCCGTTGATGTATTTATGCAAGGTAAACTATCAGCGACTAATGTATAATGGCCAGCAATAAGTACATTTTTAGTAGCAAATTTAAAGAATAGCCGCAAAAGAGCTTTTTTTTTTCTAAAAACAATACTCCCGCCTTTCTGTAAAACTTTTCCCCTCCCGTTTTTCTCCAAATCCTAGAGAAAAAAGCTTTCCTACACTTTTAAGGTAAACATTAATAACCTGAAAAGCTCTCCTACACAAATAAGGAAAAGATTACTAAAAACATCTCCAGGCAAATAAGGATTCAACAGCCTAAATCGTTATATTAGGATGCACAGATGACATATATCTCTCTCACAAAAATGGCGTCCAGCAACATAGCGAAGTCCAGCGACAACAAGCTTTTCAGAAAATTTTAGGTATGTAGATTGCTCCACTCAACTCCTCTGTTTCTATGACTTTCTATAATTTTTGTTGCTCTGTAGATCGTCATCTAGAATTAAGTGTGTAATTTTTTTCTATCATGTTCATTAATCAATATTTAAGCATTAGCAAGGAAAACATAGAAAACATACTTGACGAACTAATTAGTTTTAGGCATTAATTGTGATTTCCAAGTGATTTGATTCGTAAAGGTATGTTTTCCTCTGTTTGTGATCTTTGGCCGTTTTGATTATGAGTAAAGATATGTTCTTTTAAATTTTCAAGTTTAGCGATTATATAGACCCTCTGTTTTGACTCCATAAACTCTCTGTTATTTATACTCATGTTAAATACTTGAAATCGTGGTTATAAAGTATTGAAAACATAAGTCATATGAATCTTATTTTATGTAGATGTGAACTGTTCAATTAGTTTGTTTTATTATGTATCTTTAGGTTAATGATCCATTGTAATGCCGAAGCCAATATTTATATATCTTGAACTATCGCAAATCACTATTTAGCAATTAAATTTTAAAGATGTCTCTCAACTATAAACACGATATAGCTGTAGGTAATGATTTACTATCACTACCTTGGACTTTGACTATTTCAAATGTTTTTATGTGAATTATCAAATTTGTAGATGCTTTGATTATGTTCGGTTTTTATTTTGGCCTTCATGTTTGACATTTAAGATTGTTTCCTCTGAATTCCTAAGTGACTTTTGTACTTGAACATTAAAACAACACCTGTAGCCCCTCTGTTTTTAGAAATTAGTTGCAGCCCATTTATATCGACTAAAGCTTGAGCAAGAGTTGTAACGACATATAGTTTCAGCATTACTATCTTACTAAGCCTTGAAGTAGTAGTGACATCACTTTATGGTGGATATATTCTCTGTGTTTCACCTTGAGAAGAAGAAGAATGGGATCAATTTCATCTTGTAAGATTCAGTCCGAGAAAGTAATTTAGTTAAATTACGTTAAGGTTTGTGTGAACAAGTAAAGTCCTTCAGTCTTCCTGTAAGCAAGTTTTTCTCATCTGCTTCTCAGTGCAGATGGCTTTGATAATTGGAGTCTGTGTAATCCCCTCACATCTGTTAGAGGAAGTGATCTACAGGAGAATCTCTTTACTTCTAGGTAGTGTGAATTCTGAAATTTGAGCGGACTGCTAAAGGCGTGACTTAAAGTCCCTCTTACTTATAAGTTTACTGAACTGTTAGCTGAATGTTGCTGGTTGTGTTTGCTGTCTGGAATGCATAGTTCCTATTTCTCTAGTAATCGTAGAAACTTCATGACATCGTATCATAAACAACATCATTACTGTTTGGCATGCATAGTTCCTATTTCTCTTCTTCAATTTTTCTTTGGCTTTAACAAGTTTCTCTTCCCACTTCACTTGCAATTGCCTTGGACAAGTTGCTTAGACATGTTGCTGGAGAGTTTGTTGAACTCGCAATTACTTTTCAGAACGTGCAACAAATCATTTTCACCTTCTCATATTATGAATTAATTTAAATATGAAACATACAACTATAGAGCTCTAATTACTATTCTCACTACATTTAACACTCATCAGCTTCTATACCTAAGAATTATTGAAAATGTCGACAACAAAATAGGTTTTGCATACACTTAGGAATCACTGCATATTAGATTAGATGGACCTACATACACTTAGGAGTTTATGCATATTAGGAATATATCAATCTGGATTAACAAAAGACCTTAACATATGATGGTTTCATCTTTACTATTTCACGCATCTGTTCTTTGCAAATCTGTCCAGCAATTGGACTCACAATTCCCTTGGACAAGCTGCTGGACAAGTTGTTGAATTCGAAATTCCTTTTCACTGGGTGCTACAAATCATTTTAACCATCTTAGATTAAAAGACAATTAGAAACTTTCTTGTGGTCCTTTTTTTTATTTTTACTAGGTGTGTGGTTGTATAATTTGTTTATTTTGTTGGAGAAAAACATGAAATATAAATCAGTTTATTTAAATGTGAAACATCCATGCGAGCATCTTTACTAATTGGTTGTTTAATGTTTGACTTGTACCACCATTAGTTTCTATACTTTTAGAAATTATTTGTTTCCTAGTTAGATTAACTAAAGATCAAACAAGAGTTGTAACAATGATTGATCTCATTACAACTGAAGGCATTGATTCCCTTTAGGACTTCATTGAAAGATACCGAACATATTGATTACCATCTCCTGTATTGCACTCTATGTACTAATAGGATGGATATTTTATCTGAAATATATTTTTGATTAATTTTATCTTTTTTTACTAACGTATTTTTAGCTCCTACAATAATTGCAGAAAATAAAATCATTTCTTGAACGCCATGAACAATTCTAGAAATAAAAGATGGATGTCTTTTGATAGACTTAGTAAAGAATACTTGGATGGAGTAGAAGATTTTTTAAAACATGCATTTTCTAAGAAACAAGCAGGAGAGAAAATTCCATGTCCTTGTATTGAATGTGTACTTATCCATCAAGTAAATCGAGCAGCAGCTTATGATCATCTTGTTGTTAATGGTATTATGCCATCATATGATAACTGGCTTTGTCACAGAGAGACTCTAGAGCGATTAGACAATACTGAAGTAAATAATCAGAAGCAGGCAACTGTAAGAGGTGATGATATGAGAGGAATGATACATGATGCCTTTGGAGGTTGTGCGGAGTTCATAGATAGTGACATCGATGAAAGAGGTGAGATGGAGCAAAACATACAAGAAAATGTTGATCATCCATCTGAAAAGCAACCTCATCCAGAGATGGATAAGTTTGAACGACTCATGAAGGAGGCAAATGAAGAATTATATCCTGGTTGCAAGAAGTTTAGCAAATTATCCTTTTTGTTGCATATCTATCGTACAAAATGCATGTTCAAATGGTCAAATGAATCCTTTAATTCATTGCTTGGACTACGGAAGGACGCACTACCTGAAGGATATGAATTGCCTCCTTCTTTCTATGAGACCAAAAATATAATTGAAGGTTTGGGCTTAATGTATGAAAAGATTCATGCTTGTCCTAATGATTGTATGCTTTTTAGGAAAGAATTTGCCCACAAGGATGTTAATGAATGCAAAGTTTGTGGGGCTTCTAGATGGAAAAATAATGATAAAAAAATTCCAGCCAAGGTCCTAAGGTATTTTCCTTTAAAACCAAGGTTGCAAACATTATTTATGTCTTCAGAAGTTTCTAAAGCAATGAGATGACATCATGAAGAGCGCAACAAAGATGGAGTACTTCGACATCCTGCAGATTCTGAAGCTTGGAAAAGATTTGATAGTGAGTATCCAGAATTTGCCAAAGATCCTCGCAATGTACGTCTAGGATTAGCTTCTGATGGGCTTAATCCATTTGGCACAATGCGAATGGTTCATAGTACATGGCTAGTGATTGTAATGCCATATAATCTTCCACCATGGATGTGCATGAAGCAAGAGTTCTTCATTCTGTCTTTGCTGATACCTGGAACAAAAGCTCCCGAAAATAATATTGATGTATTTTTGCAGCCTTTAATAGAAGAGTTAAATGAATTATGGGATGTTGAGATAGAAACATATGATACCTCTACTAAGGAGATGTTTCAGATGCGAGCAACTCTCATGTGGACTATAAGTGATTTTCCAGCATATGGTACTCTTTCTGGCTGGAGCACTTCTGCTCGGTTTGCATGTCCTTCTTGCAACATAAATACTCATTATAGAAGACTCACATATGGTAAGAAGTTTTGTTTCATGGGTCAGCGACCTTTCTTGAGGTCGGACCACAAATATCGAAATGATGCTAAATCATTTGATGGAACTAAAGAAACAAAACTTGCACCCTGTACAATATCTGGTTCACAAGTGTTGAATCAAATGAAAGATATAAAGTTTACTCTTGGCAAGTCAAGTGAAGGGGTAAGTGGGGTGAGGAATCACACATGGAAAAAGAGAAGCATTTTTTTTTATCTTCCTTACTGGGAGTATAACTTGGTGCGCCATAATCTTGATGTGATGCATATAGAAAAAAATGTGTATGACAACATAATTTATACACTATTGGGCATTGATAAAAAATCTAAAGACAACTTACCTGCTCGATTGGATTTGAAGGATATGAAAATAAGACCATGCTTATGGCCTCAATATAGAGCTAGTCGGAGGACATATCTTCCTCCTACTTATTTCATAATGTCTTCGAAGGAGAAAGGGTTGTTTTATGAAGTTTTGAAAAATGCCAAGTTTCCACATGGCTATTCATCTAATATCGCACGTTGGATTCACAAACGAAAGCTATCTGGACTAAAAACTCATGATTGTCATGTTATAATGCAAGAGCTTCTTCCTATTGCCTTACACAAATTAACGGATAAAAGAATCAGTTCTGTTTTAATTGAACTATGCACATTCCTTCGTGTTTTATGTAGCAAAGTGTTAAAACTAGATGAGTTAAATGTACTTGAAGAAAGAGTTCCAGAAATATTATCAACTATGGAGAAGCTCTTCCCCCCTGGATTCTTTACTATTATGGTACACTTGGTAACTTTCTTAGCAACAAAGGCTAGACTTGCGGGGCCAGTACATTATCGTTGGATGTATCCAATTGAGAGGTACAAAGAATATCATTGAATCTTCACAGTATTTCTTTAGTTCGTAAATCTTATAATATCAAAATAATAATATTACCTAATTCTATAGGTACTTGGGTACTTTAAAACCATATGTCCGTAATCGTGCATGCCCAGAAGGTTCAATAGCAGAAGCATACATAGCGAATGAGTGTTTGACATTTTGTTCACGATATTTGGAGGGTGGAGATTCAAGGTCTTATTGTTCTAAAACATTTGATGATCAAATTTAGCATGATACTAATAAAGAAGAATGTCTTTTTCCTACTGTTGGGGAGTCAGATGGTGGAATAGATGTATTTAAGTTGGATGAGAAAACGTGGTTACAAGCACATAGACATGTGTTATTCAATTGTGAGTTAGAGGTGGTTGAGAATTATAAAAATTAAGTTTTATATCTATCTATCTATCCATCTATCTATATAAAAGTGTTATTTGATAACAAAATTGATAGATATGAGTTATGTTAATATTGAACATATTGCTGAAATCAAGAGATTAGATCGTAAGCGTCGTTTGAATCAACATCAACTTGATTGTCTGCATTTTGATACATTTCCAGTGTGGTTCAACGAAAGAGTAAGTAGAACGTCTAAGTCATTGGTCAAGCTAAATTCGTGTCCTTGTACTTATATTGTATTTATAATTGTATCTTTCAATTTTGTTAGGTAAATGAGTTAGAGGCTACATCTAATATCATAAAGGATGTTAGAGTCCTCGCACAAAGGCCGTCTTTTATTGCAAGAAGATTCAATGCATTCAATGTAAATAATGGGTATCGATTCCGAACTAAACACAGTGGAGAGTTCAAGGAGACACAAAATAGTGGTGTTATGGTTGTTTCAAAGACCGAAAGTTATGCAAGTACAAGTGACAATGCTCCAAAGTCAGTAAATATCACATATTATGGTAGATTGAATGATATTGTGGAGTTAAACTATTATGAAGAATTTAAGGTTGTCATATTTAAGTGTGATTGGGTTGATGTAACCAAAGGTAGATGAGTTAAGGATGATGAATTGGGTTTCACACTTGTGAATTTCTCACGCCTGGCAGACACCGGCAATTGAGAACGTCATGAGCCTTTTATTTTTGCAGAACAAGCTCAACAAGTAATATTTGTTCAAGATCCTGTAGATCATGAATGGTTTGTCCCCCGGTTAATTAAACCTCAAGACATTTTTGATATGGGAGATGAAAATAGTGTGCAATTTGAGTCATCAATGCAAAGTGATCTCACAAACTTGTCTCTCTTAGAAACTGCTTGTGTTCCTGAGAATGAGTGTGATGATTGGGTTCGAAGTGGTGTCGATGGGATAGTAATTGAAACGGACATACATTCTCTAGCTTCTACGAATGATGGCGAAGCTAATGCTGAGGGAGGAAATGACATTGAGAATGAAAGTGATTCTTAATAAGATAGGTGGTACTTATAAAATAAAGTTTTTGCAAGTTTATTGAAGAACTTCTATGGATTTGTTTAATTTAAATGAAATATCTTTGTTGCTTTCAATTTGAATAAAGTTTTTGCAAGTTTATATTTTGTTGATTGTAGCTCTTGGATTGTGATATGATAAGGTGTTCTTATCACTAGATAACTGATTTTTTGGTACACCAGCTTCTCTTATAATTCGGATTATTTTTGTCGCTAAGCTTTTTTCGGGTGCACATTTCACTATTTATGTGTTTTTCATAGCTTGATGAGATGAAGCTTTCTCTTATTTTTCATGTGATGTAATATATGTTTGAGTTAATCTGAACCTAATGTTGCTAGATAGTGGCTTCACTTAAGAGAAGGAGCAATGCAAACTAGAGGTCACAACACCTTAGTTATTGAACAACATGATGAAGCTTTGCGACATTATATTGAGCAGCTAAGTGATGATCAAGATAGCTCTGCAGCCCAAACCTTATCTTGAGCAATTGGTAGATAATCAGAAGAACTCTGTAGACCAAGCACATGATGGTGAATCTAATGAGTTGAATAGTTCTGTTGGTGGCACTGCAGTTCAACCTAATGATGAAACAGGTAATACTATTTTTACTCTGTATTGTTTTAAGATCTTAGTTTCTAGGTGTGTGTGGTTGTATTATTGCTCTGCCCTTCTGGGATGTTATCTTTCTGGAGTCAAAACAGAGAGGTATTAAAAAAGAACTGAGACAAAAGAAAATCTGGAGAGTAACAGGGGAGTTCATTTATGCTAAGTGTGTGTACTTTTATTACGTGCACAATTTAAGAGTGAAAACAGGGGGTACATAAGAAAAGTTTTTTTACCTGCTCAGTTTTGGAGATAGCTAGCTTTCTACTATTGTGTTATAGCTTAATTTAAGTGTCAGTTCTTTTTTACTATGCTGCATTAACAAAATATATCATGCATTTAGTGTTGCTCAACACCTGGAAGTTTTTTTTTCTTGTTTTGATCACATCTAGCTGTAGACATAGAAGGGAAGGCTCATCAATATAACTATATAATCCATATTTATACTCAAATCCAGATTGTATCTAGAAAACAAAAAGATGAAAAATAGTAGTAACCGCAAAAGAACTTATCAGCCAGTAGACTCGAAGTGTCATGGAATGGCAACAAATCTCTTCTCTTGTACAATTAGAACAAAAATGGCGGGATAAGTTACAACATGAACTAATTTGAAAAAATGACTACCATTTCACATTGTTATTGACCACTTTTTGCTTTCTGCCAAGTGTGTATGGTTGTATTGTATGTTCGTTTTGCATTTCGAGAGAAAACATGGAGCGTAATGAGTCAGTATACAACTGTGGAACTCTAGTATTCTTAATAAACAAGGGATTTCCTTTCTACTAAGTGTGTGTAGCTTTATTATCTGCACAATTTATGAGTGAAAACAGGGGGTACATATGAAAAGTTTTATTACCTGCTCAGTTTTGGAGAACAGCCATGTCACGACCCGATTTCTCAAGTCATGATGGCACCTACTATAACCCACCAGCCGGTAAGCCAACCCGTAACCCGGAACAACAAGTAATGGGTCCGAGGGTAGAAACTAAACAAGAGTATGCAAATAACAATATAAACAGGCGGAAGCAAACCAAAAACATATATACGAATAAAGATCCCTCCCAGAACCTGGAAGTCACTAGTACAGAGCTACTAACAAAATGAGTACAAGTCCCAAAAGTGGACAACAGAGACTGGACTGTCTCGAAAGATAAAAGACAAGTCTATATATACAGATGGAGACTGAAATAGTACAAAGCGTCGTGTGCTCACTCCCGTCTCCGAATCAGTCTGCTCCAAGCTCGATCAACGCTGGCTACTAGTGCCCGGACCTGCATCACGAAATAGATGCAGAGCGTAGCATGAGTACCAAAACAACAGGTACCCAGTAGGCATCATAGACCGACTGAACTTGAAAAGTAAAGGCAATATGAAAAGAAGGAATAACACAAACCGAAGGTCAAAAGCGGAAATCTAAGTAACAATGGAATGCACACGAGTGTACAAAGAGCTAACTAAAGTAATCTATAAGCTAACTACACCTAACTGGACCCCATAAGCCCAGAAGGTACACTCGTGCGCAAGTTAAATAAAAACCCGAACGGACCCCCATAAGCCCGACGAGTACACAGAATAACTATAACTAAAGAGAATTGCATAAAAGAACCCAAGAACAAAGAACATCGAACCAGAACCTCAACCCTAATTAGTAGAATCTGACAACACTGAGGCCGGACCTCGAACCGGATGCTCAGTAGAAGTACCCAAGTAACCAATCACAAGTAACAAGTATAAGAGGCTGGAACTCTAACCGGATGCTCTATATAGGTGTCTGAGCAATAGAGGCCGGACCTTAAAACGGATGCTCTATATAAGTATCTGGGCAATAGAGGCCGGACTTCAAACCGAATGCTCTATAAATGTGGCAATGTAGCTGCTGAAAGAGTCCCAATTGATCCATACTCATAAATATCCGTGGAACGCCGTCCACACATAGTCAATCAATGTAAGTCCTTGGAACCAAATTGAAAATCAAATAAAAAAATCGCGGAGTAGAACTAGTGTCGCCGATGTAACTCGTGAAGCCGTAACATCGAGGAAAATAAGGATAACTATAGTCGGAGAGAGAGTATCGCCTAAATAAGGCCCAAACTATCAGACTCAAGTCTGCTACACCAGTCTACAGGGATCTAAGCCGGCCGAGCGACGTCGGGGCAAAACTAAGGCCTATCGGATCCGAATCAAGCATTTCTAAGGCAAGCCCTAGTCAAACCTAAACTAAGGCCCAACATGCTTCAAATAAACAGTAATTAAGCATGCAAACACTCCACATAGCGAGGAGGGTCCGTTAATAACACAAAGCATGCTCACAGTTACCCGATAATTCCCGAAATAAGCCGAAAATATGATTTCTTAACACCTATGCAGGATTCAATAACTACCCAACCCAAATCCCAACTAATCAACATGCATTCACATTCTCGAGCTCAATCTAAGAGAGGAAAACCGTAGCCTACCTTAAAGCCGATCACACGCGCTCCAAAAATCACTTCTCCGGAGCTTTTCCTTTCCGAACGTCCTCGAAACGCTGCCCCACTATCAAAAATAGAGTCATAGCATTAATACGGTCGTTTAGACACCAAAATCACAACAAACGGAGACGGGTCAATTTTGGAGTCAAAACGGGAATAGTGGGACCCGCGCAGGAAATTCCGAAATTAACCCCAAAAGTGGGTCCTAACCAGTTCCCCCAGCTCATAAAAAAGAGGTTTGGCAGCAGGTGTTTTTCAAAAATTACCTCAAACGGGGACTCCAAATCACTATCCGAGCTCACCAACACGTTGTCCTCGAAAAATCTCACAACTTAGCCTTTTGAATCACCCAAATCGGTTGAGAGATGAGAGAGAGATGAGGGTTTGAAATTTGGGAAAATTGGCTGATTTTCTGCAATTTATTGCAGAAAATCTGCAATTTCCCAAAACTTAAAATTCCGACGGGGTGCTCCGAACTCGTTCGGAACCCCGTGCACGCAAACGAGATATGCAACCATACCAAATTCGATATTCCAGACTCAACGGCGCAGTCGAAATTTTCATCAGAGGTCATTTAGATAAAAAGTGGGTCCCACTTCCAAAAGCCCTTTTAAGTCAAAACCCACAAAAGGGATCGGAAAGATATCTAAAACCTCCAGACACAAAAGAAAGGTCAATCTAGACCAAACTCGACATTCCGGAGCTAACCACGCTGACGGAATTCTCATCCGAGCGCGTTTACTCAGAAGGTTGACCAAAGTCAAACTTAGGCTAAATTTCAAAGGCTAAAACGCCTAATCGCACCGACTCACACTGAAAACCTCGGGAGTCATGTCGACCATGCTACTAGCCTAAAATGACCCTTCCGGAGCTGATGAAATCGTCAGAATTGGATTCCGATGTCATCTTCTCAAACTTTTGATCGAAAATGATCGTTCAAGGTTCATAAGCTCCAAAACACAAAAACTCACACCAGGACCAAACGAACGACCAGGTGACCGAACTATCAGTCCCAGCAAGTCATAAATGACTTGGGGTCGCTATAGGAACGCTCTAAACGACACACAGAAGGCAAGACACAGAAATGACCAAGAGGGTCATTACAAGCCAGCTTTCTACTATTGTGTTATAGCTTGATTTAAGTGTCAGTTCTTTTTTACTTTGCTGCATTAACAAAATATATCATGCATCCTGTGTTGCTTTTTAGTGTTTCTGGAATTATTTTCTGTGAATGGATTGTGTTAAAGCACATGCTTCTCAACACCTGTAAGTCCTTTTTTCTTGTTTTGATCACATCTAGTTAGCTGTCCACTAACTTCTTGTTGGCTAGCTGTACATGTTCTGGTTGATCCTCGGATAAAAATTACGAGAGGAAAGTGTGCAGGCTAGTATGCAGGGTAGTGAACATTAGCTTTTAGTATAATCCCATTTTGCTATCTCCGTAAGCTGGTCAATGATAAAATCGTAGTAGAAATTCTAACCTCAATTGGTGTATCATTATTCTTATTACTTTCTAAGCAACACATTCATGTTACGATAACTTTACTAATTGTAGTTTCCAAAGTTACATGTCCATTACCTAGCCATCCCTTTAATCATTCCACTTCCAATTGTTAAACAACTCTAAATATTGTATATACCACACAAGTACTATTCAGTTTACTAGGGTGACTAACCTTACACAACCCTTTCAAATTGTTGAACATTCTAAATCTAACCACACATCCTTTCCATAAGTATATTACTTCCATCTAAATACCGGATCTAATATTCAAACCATACACGACATCAACTACTCATATGAGGAACCACGCACGAGTCATCACTATACGTGAAAAAGAATGAAATAAGGTGATAGGAATCAAAACCGAACCAAGTACGCACAATAAAGATACAAGAAGTGAAGATTTTTCCAAAAAGTCACTATAGCCTCTCGAAGATAAGTACAGATGTCTCTGTACAGATCCTCGAGACTCTACTTAGACTCAGCTTGTATACACGCGAGACCTATGAACCTGGGGCTCTGATACCATTTTGTCACGACCCAAAAATGGACGTGATGGCACTCGTCTTAACCTACCAAGACAAGTCAGCCTAAAACTCAACCATTACAATAAAATGCGGAATTTTTTTATAATAAACTCAAATATATCCCCAAAATCTGGTTGTCACGTGTACAAGCCTCTAAAGTATTACAATTGAATCAAAAGAAAAATACAAGTCTCATATGACATTGTTTCTAGAGTAGAACAAGATCATAAACAGGAGTAAGAAGGATCGCTGAGAAGACAAACAACTACCTCATAAATCTCCCAGAAGCCTTGGAAAAGAAGAGAATGACAAGTACCACAAAAATTCAGGCTCGTAACCTACAAAAATTTGTAGAAGCAAGGGGTGAGTACCAAACCATACGGTACTCAACAAGTAAACCTCTAAACACGAGCTAAGGGGATAGAATACAAGTACTCCTTACACCCCAACCAAACCTTCACAACAACAATCTGTATAAAATCAGCCCAACTTAACAGTTCACAATTTACAAGCACTTATCTCAACAACAACATTCTAACAATCATATATTCTCAACAACAAGATCAATATTTATCAATTACCACCTCCACAACTACAACCTGCTTAGTACCAACCCAACATAACAGTTCACAGTTTACAAAGCACATAGCTCAAACAACACTCTAACAATTTGATATCCTCAACAAAAACAATAGTTTCATATCCTCAACAACAACACTCTAACAATTGCATATCTTTAACAATAAGCCCAATATTCATCAGTCACAAGTTTCATAGAAAGGCAGTCGCAAGATCAACAACACACAAGATCAAGTTCACCAATAATAAAGAAGTGCAATGTAATGAAATGCAATGTCAAGTATAGTGATGCATGTTTGACCTAATGATACACACCCACTGTCTCTCAGTCCGGGACCCATGGGGGACATATCTGTCCATGCATCCATCACGGCGCGCGATACGACCCTCGATAATAGTAACCATCGCGGCGCGCGATACGTCCCTCGAAATATAGTATCTATCGCGGCGCGCGATACGTCCCTCGAAATGATACATCCTCTTTATTTTCTTATTCTTTCTCAATGCACATAACACTTGTCATAACCATGTCTTAGAACAATGCAAACGACATGTTCACACAAATAATGAAGAGATGACCGTTTTCATAACATTGCACAATTCACAAAACACAATCAGGATACAACATCAACAATGATTCAACAAGCCTTTCAAACAATTCTCAACACATCACACAAACAATTGATCACATTGCCTTTTATTATCCCTTTCTCATCATTAGAATTAATCAATGTGGACAAGTAAACCCATCACCAAGCCTCATTACCCTAAACACATATTACAAGGAAATACATGAACTCCATATACTTAACAAGGGTTTAGAAATCCACTTGCCTTAAGTAATCGAACAATCACTCTGGGACTTGAGCCTTTCCCTTTCGCTGAGCTTCCAAATCAATGCAAATCTAATCAAGTACATAATCACAATAACATTTTGAAACTAGCAACACCCATTTTACTATAGGTTAGCCTAGACCCAAAAATTCACTCAATTTATAATCAAGTTCCTAAATCTTGATTCCAACCAATAGGTCAAATCTCATATTTCCTAAATTTCAAGTCTAAGGTTAAGTCATAATTTCTCCAAACACTACAACCCTGAGAGTTTTCATATAATCTAATATACCCAATCTTCAATTTCACATCTTAATATATCAAAACTTGAATCATAATGTGATAACTAGATATTAACTAATGTCAAATATTAGTGATGTGCCTCAAAATAATTTGCAGATTAACATATTTCTAATGTTCAACTATAAACATTAATTCACTAAACTATTAGCTCCACAATCACGTCCAATGGTTAGGCCATCATTGTCCAATGATTAGGTCTCATTGGACAATTATTAGGCATTAGAAATCAGCCATATTCTTACCCCAACTTCAATACATACACCACTGACTTTGGTTCAACTTTTCCTATTCAATTTTCTTACTTTCTTTCACAACCAACATTGCAGTAATAATCATTAAAACACGACATAAGCCAATAGAAATGTCAAACCTATATTCGTTCATCAATTGGTATCAATATATAATAACTTGCCACTCACATTTTGTCCCTTTAAGACCCAATTCTAATAGCATACACAATTAAGTGTTCACTCTTTTTCCTTCGACCATTAAGAAGACTGTCGCACTGACGCCACATGCATGTTATTATTAGTGGGAAATTTAGTTAACTAATGGGACAATTTAGCGTAAACTTTTTCACTAGAAATTATGTATAAAACAACAATCATAAAAGCTCAGCCAAAATACTTACGTGAAGGAAGAGCACTCGCTGCTCATTGATGCTGCTTAGGGTTTCTCCCTATTATCTTTATTTTCCTTTTCTAAAATAATTAAAAAGGTTAAATCTCACTAATTTTATTTATATACATGGGTCAAGTGATGAAGGGTACCAAGTAAATTATAGACTTGACGCATTAACCCCCAACTAAATAAATTAATTATTTAACCAATATCCATCAACTAAATAATTGTAGTTAAACAAATAGTTCAAAATTCCCAACCAACATCACAAACTGATCAAAAGTGACTCAGGGCAACTACCGAGATGGGTAAAACGACAATTTTTGTAGAAATTTCTAAAAATGACTTTCCGGGTCATTACAGATCCTTACCGATAGCTTATAAATTTATTATTTACTCTTCTTTATCTATGTAACAATTTTAAATTTGGAGTTATGAATTTTATTCTTTCAAATTCTTTAAGTTAGAATCATCCCAAACATATATAGTCTTTTATTTTTTCACTCTATTACCTTGACATTAAGAATGATCTCATGTAATTGTGTAAGTATGTATTTATATTAATATATATTAAATATCAAAGACTTAGACTTGGATCGGACCTTAAAATAAATATTTTTATAAAGCTTAAATATTTGCTCAATAAATTACAATGTTTTTACAAGCAAGAATAGTATATATATTTGTAGTTCGATACAAACTGTACAAAATAGGTCAAAAATTAAAGTGACCAAGAGACAAAATAACACAAGACAGATATAATGATAGTTTATGTACACTCAATAATAATAATCTAATGATCATTTTTGAGAAATCTTTTCACAATATCTAGGCAAGGTTGCAAAACGGTATTCCTCCATGCTCCGTCCATTCATACACTATTTAACAACACGTCATAAGTGCTAAGTGTAATTCAATTAGAAGGGAAGGAACAATTATCAATAACTATTTCAATTACAATTATTTATATTTACTTGTGCACCACGTCATAATAGATAAATGTTTTATTGAATGAAGCTTCCATCATCGTGATTGAATTAGGTAGGATTTATTTCCTTAAATGATCCTTACCGATAGCTTGCAAATTTATTATTTTCTCTTCTTTGTCTATGTAACAATTTTATATTTGGAGCTAAGAATTTAATTCTTTCAAATTCTTTATGGTTAAAATCATCCCAAACATTTATAGTCATTTACTTTTTCACTCTATTACCTAGACATTAAGAATGATCTTATCTAATTGTGTAAGTATGTATTTATATTAATATATATTAAATATCAAAGACTTGGACTTGGATCGGACCTCAAAATAAATATTTTTATAAAGCTTAAATATTTGCTCTATAAATAACAATGTTTTTACACAGAAGAATAGTATATATATATGTAGTTCGATACAAACTATACAAAATAGGTCAAAAATTAAAGTGACCAACAGACAAAATAACACAAGACAGATATAATGATATATAGTTTATGTACACTCAATAATAATATTCTAATCATCATTTTTAAGAAATCTTTTCACAATATCTAGGCATGGTTGCAAAACAGTATTCCTCCATGCTTCGTCAACAACTTCTTTTCTATCTTCTTCGAAAACGTCAGTAGCAATAATATGATGCACCAACCACATTTTCTCATTCATTAATCGTTGAATCTTGTCAAGTTGGTTACAAATTAATATACGAGTATTACGCTTGATACTTGAAATAGAAGCTTGAAGAATCATCTTCTTTGATTCATCATCTCCGTCTATATTTTTTTCTTCTCTTAAATAGCTGGCCATTTCAGGGACACCAGTGGACCTTCGGATTCCTTTGGTGTAATCTGCATCTGGAATGAAAATTTGCCGCACCTCATCCACCATCCCTGCATGCAACATAAATTTAAGAATAGTTTTATTTAGTTGAACATATATTTGAAAACCAAAAGTGTTATTAAGAAAACTATATAAGAAAAGTGTTTGTTAGATCCATTATTATGTTTTGATTCATATATAAAATAACCACAAAAACTACCTGCATTGACCATTTTATCAACCCTCGTGTCAACTCTACGGTTCAAGACTGATTGCTCTACATCAATCCAAATAAAGCAACTGTCATACTTATATTTGAACATGAACACTGGGTCTTCCACAAGTTTTTCAATATACGAATTTGATCCTCCAACAATAATTGGAACACATTGAGTCTTCAAAATATTTTCTATGCAGACAATGGAATTCAGACAGAAATCTTCGGCCGTGAAGTCGAAATCTGGCTCAATTTCACCTAAAAAATGGTGAAACAAAATAACTATCAATTAATATTCACATTAAAATAAACTAATCACAAAAAATGTCTTTTTCGAAAATGTATACTTAGCAAATAGTGTCGTACACCTTGTTTCTCAGCGTGTGTGATCTTGTTGGTCACGATATCAAGTCCCTTATAGACTTGCATTTTGTCCGAGTTGATTATTTCTCCTCGAAAATGGGTGGCAAGGTCAATAGAGAGATGAGATTTTCTCGTTCCAGTTGCTCCCATTATGAACACCACATTCTTCTTGTTGAACTTGTTGTTGTTGTTGTTGATGAAGGTATTCATTTTACGTTCACATAAAATAAAATCATAACAATAATTAGTTTAAAATAGTAAATAATCTCATGAAAACCACTCATGCATACACTCATACATTAAAAATCTTATAAATATAAAGTTAATAAGTAGAAACCTTGCTTGAGATTTAATAAACGATCCAAAAGAATATATTTTTTCTTGATGGGGGTTACGAAAGAGATTGCACTGAGCAGTTATAGAAAAATGTATTTGTGGACTTATTAATTAGCATACCATATTCAGAAATACTGATATCTTTTAGGATAAGATCAATGACTTTTGAAAAATCTATACATATGTCAACTGGAATTTCTGTAATGACAAGTAAATAATTTTAGGATAAAGTTATCAAATGTACATTGTTTGGAGATCGCATATAACTGGGCATTTATAGTAAAAATGGGATAATGAATTTATGAATTGGTATATACCAAATTTTTTAAAAAAAGATCATATCTTTTAGAATAAGAATAATTCTTGAAAAGAACCTACACATACGTCAGCTTGAATTTTGGTGATTAGGCTTAAATAATTTTAGGGTGAAGTGTCTAGATGCACATTGTTATGAACATCAAATACAAGATTGACAAAAATATGGATTTCAAAAGGCTTGTAAAAAGAACTCAATAATATTTCTGAAGGAATACATTCAAGTGATAATGCGTCCATTCATACACTATTTGACAACACGTCATAAGTGCTAAGTCTAATTCGATTAGAAGGGAAGGAACAATTATCAATAACTATTTCAATTACAATTATTTATATTTACTTGTGCACCACGTCATAATAGATAAATGTTTTATTGAATGAAGCTTCCATCATCGTGATTGAATTAGGTATGATTTATTTCCTTAAATGATCCTGACCGATAGCTTGCAAATTTATTATTTTCTCTTCTTTGTCTATGTAACAATTTTAAATTTGGAGCTAAGAATTTAATTCTTTCAAATTCTTTAATGCTAGAATCATCCCAAACATTTACAGTCATTTACTTTTTCACTCTATTACCTAGACATTAAGAATGATCTCATGTAATTGTGTACGTATGTATTTATATTAATATATATTAAATATCAAAGACTTGGACTTGGATCGGACCTTAAAATAAATATTTTTATAAAGCTTAAATATTTGCTCTATAAATACCAATGATTTTACAGGCAGCAATAGTATATATATATCTGTAGTTCGATATAAACTGTACAAAATAGGTCAAAAATTAAAGTGACCAAGAGACAAAATAACACAAGACAGATATAATGATAGTTTATGTACACTCAATAATAATATTCTAATGATCATTTTTGAGAAATCTTTTCACAATATCTAGGCATGGTTGCAAAACAGTATTCCTCCATGCTTCGTCAACAATTTCTTTTCTATCTTCTTCGAAAACGTCAGTAGCAATAATATGATGCACCGACCACAGTTTCTCATTTATTAATCGTTGAATCTTGTCAAGTTGGTTACAAATTAATATACGAGTATTACGCTTGATACTTGAAATTGAAGCTTGAAGAATCATCTTCTTTTATTCATCATCTCCGTTTATATTTTTTTCTTCTCTTAAATTTCTTGCCATTTCAGGGACACCAATGGACCGTCGGATTCCTTTGGTGTAATCTGCATCTGGAATGAAAATTTGCCGCACCTCATCCACCAGCCCTGTATGCAACATAAATTTAAGAATAGTTTTATTTAGTTGAACATATATTTGAAAACCAAAAGTGTTATTAAGAAAACTATATAAGAAAAGTTTTAGTTAGATTCACTATTATGTTTTGATTCATCTATAAAATAACCACAAAAACTAGTTGCATTGACCATTTCATCAACCTTCGTGTCAACTCTACGGTTCAAGACTGATTGCTCTACATCAATCCAAATAAAGCAACTGTCATACTTATATTTGAACATGAACACTGGGTCTTCCACAAGTTTTTCAATATACGAATTTGACCCTCCAACAATAATTGGAACACATTGAGTCTTCAAAATATTTTCTATGTAGACAATGGACTTCAGACATAAATCTTCGGCCGTGAAGTCGGAATCTAGCTCAATTTCACCTAAAAAATGGTGAAACAAAATAACTGCCAAGTAATATTCACATTAGAATAAACTAATCACAAAAAATGTCTTTTTCAAAAATGTATACCTAGCAAATAGTGTCGTACACCTTGTTTCTCAGCGTATGTGATCTTTTTGGTCACGATATCAAGTCCCTTATAGACTTGCATTTTGTCCGAGTTGATTATTTCTCCTCGAAAATGGGTCGCAATGTCAATAGAGAGACGAGATTTTCCCGTTCCAGTTGCTCCCATTATGAACACCACTTTCTTCTTGTTGAACTTGTAGTTGTTGTTGATGAAGGTATTCATTTTACCTACACATAAAATAAAATCATAACAATAATTAGTTTAAAGTAGTAAATAATCTCATGAAAACAACTCATACATACACTCATACATTAAAAATCTTATAAATATAAAGTTAATAAGTAGAAACCTTGCTTGAGATGTAATAAACGATCCAAAAGAATATATTTTTTCTTTTTTGGGGGTTATGAAAGAGAATGCACTGAGCATTTATAGAAAAATGTATTTGTGGACTTATTAATTAGCATACCATATTCAGAAATACTGATATCTTTTAGGACAAGATCAATGACTTTTGAAAAATCTATGCATATGTCAACTGGAATTTTGGTAATGACAAGTAAATAATTTTAGGATAAAGTTATCAAATGTACATTGTTTGGAGATCGCATATAACTGGGCATTTATAGTAAAAATGCGATAATGAATTTATGAATTGGTATATACCAGATTTTTAAAAAAAAGATCATATCTTTTAGGATAAGAATAATTCTTGAAAAAAACGTACACATACGTCAGCTTGAATTTTGGTTATTAGGCTTAAATACTTCTAGGGTGAAGTTTCTAGATGCACATTGTTATGAACATCAAATACAAGATTGACAAAAATATGGATTCCAAAAGGCTTGTAAAAAGAACTCAATAATATTTCTGAAGGAATACATTCAAGTGATAATGCGTCAATTCATACACTATTTAACAACACGTCATAAGTGCTAAGTCTAATTCAATTAGATGGGAAGGAACAATTATCAATATTGATTATAATTACAAATATTTATATTTACTTGTGCAGCATGTAATAATAGATAAATGTTTTATTGAATGAAGCTTCCATCATCGTGATTGAATTAGGTAGAATATATTTCCTTAAATGATCCTTACCGATTGCTTGCAAATTTTTTATTTTCTCTTCTTTGTCTATGTAACAATTTTATATTTGGAGTCAAGAATTTTATTCTTTCAAATTCTTGAAGGTTAGAATCATCTCAAACATGTACAGTCAATCATTTTTGCACTCTATTACCTTGACATTAAGAATGATCTCATGTAATTGTGTAAGTATGTATTTATATTAATATATATTAAATATCAAAGACTTGGACTTGGATCGGACCTTAAAATAAATATTTTTATAAAGCTTAAATATTTGCTCTATAAATAACAATGTTTTTACAGGCAGGAATAGTATATATATATCTGTAGTTCGATACAAACTGTACAAAATAGGTCAAAAATTAAAGTGACCAAGAGACAAAATAACACAAGAAAGATATAATGATAGTTTATGTACACTAAATAATAATATTCTAATCATCATTTTTGAGAAATCTTTTCACAATATCTAGGCATGGTTGCAAAACAGTATTCCTCCATGCTTCGTCAACAACTTCTTTTCTATCTTCTTCGAAAACGTCTGTAGCAATAATATGATGCACCAACCACATTTTCTCATTTATTAATCGTTGAATCTTGTCAAGTTGGTTACAAATTAATATACGAGTATTACGCTTGATACTTGAAATTGAAGCTTGAGAATCATCTTCTTTGATTTATCATCTCCGTCTATATTTTTTTCTTCTCTTAAAATAGCTGGCCATTTCAGGGACACCAATGGACCGTCGGATTCCTTTGGTGTAATCTACATCTGGAATGAAAATTTGCCGCACTTCTTCCACCAGCCCTGCATGCAATATAAATTTAAGAATAGTTTTATTTAGTTGAACATATATTTGAAAACCAAAAGTTTTATTAAGAAAACTATATAAGAAAAGTTTTAGTTAGATTCATTATTATGTTTTGATTCATATATAAAATAACCACAAAAACTACCTGCATTGACCATTTCATCAACCCTCGTGTCAACTCTACGGTTCAAGACTGATTGCTCTACATCAATCCAAATAAAGCAACTGTCATACTTATATTTGAACATGAACACTGGGTCTTCCACAAGTTTTTCAATATACGAATTTGACCCTCCAACAATAATTGGAACACATTGAGTCTTCAAAATATTTTCTATGTAGACAATGGACTTCAGACAGAAATCTTCGGCCGTGAAGTTGGAATCTAGCTCAATTTCACCTAAAAAATGGTGAAACAAAATAACTGTCAATTAATATTCACATTAGAATAAACTAATCACAAAAAATGTCTTTTTCGAAAATGTATACCTAGCAAATAGTGTCGTACACCTTGTTTCTCAGCGTGTGTGATCTTGTTGGTCACGATATCAAGTCCCTTATAGACTTGCATTTTGTCCGAGTTGATTATTTCTCCTCGAAAATGGGTGGCAAGGTCAATAGAGAGACGAGATTTTCCCGTTCCAGTTGCTCCCATTATGAACACCACTTTCTTCTTGTTGAACTTGTTGTTGTTGATGATGAAGGTATTCATTTTACCTACACATAAAATAAAATCATAACAGTAATTAGTTTAAAATAGTTAATAATCTCATGAAAACCACTCATGCATACACTCATACATTAAAAATCTTATAATTATAAAGTTAATAAGTCACGGCCCGAGCCTGCACCCTGGACGTGGCCGGCACTCGAAAACCATTGCTGGTCCCCAAGCGAACCCTCATCCTGGCTGACTACAAGCGGAAAACTGATTCAAGCATACAAAGCTTAAAAACTGAAATAAAAGTTCATAAAACTTAAATACAAACTTTAAGTCCAAAGAAAACTCTATATAATAAAATATATACAACTTGCCATAAAAAGGCAACTTTAGTCTTTAAAACATTTAATAAAATAATTAATACAGACTTCTCAACTATACTGACTATCTATGAAGCCTCTAACTGATAAAGATGGAAGTCGGGACAAGACCCATGACATCCTAACAACTGATATAACTGAAAGGTAAATAAAATCCTCTGAAAGCAAGGAGGCTCACCATAGCTAACTCGAACTCTCAGATGTATCAATGAAGCTACTGTTGATGACCCTGAATACCTGTGTCTGCATCATGAGAAGATGCAGGCCAAATGGCTCAATAAGTGGAATGTACGAGCATGTAAGAGGAATTCTAAAACATAAACATAAGCTTGAAACTTGATAGAAATGAAACATACTTACCTTTTCTCAAACTTACTCAACTCAAGGAATACTCAAGGGTACTCAAAACTACTCAAACTTACTCAACTCAGAAGTACTCAAGGATAAGATACTCAACTCCGAGATTAGATACTCAACTCAAGGATATGATATTCGACTCTAGATACTCAACTCTGGATACTCAACTTTGAATACTCAACTAAATATGACTGAACTTATTTCAATATAAAGCAATTTAAAACAAGTGCAATATAAAGAAACAAACTGTTTAAAAACATGCTGTCAAATCTGTGTGTATGCAAGGATACAACATAACTCTGAAATGTATATAAAAATACAATAAACTGATGTATATAAAAATACAATAACTTATATGTGAGTTTCTCTAATCGACAACCATCACATAAGAGCTATAGTGATGATACAGCGATCTACCTCACGCTGCCAGCGCATCCTATACCCGGCCAAAGGTATAGGACCTGAACTACTAATGGATCCACTAGTCTATGTGAAAAGGGTTCATCTAAAAAGTATGACCCTTTTTCTACCCATGATGGCTACATAGTTTATGGGGGCTGTGAGTTGTGTCTGAACTCTCCCCAATATCGGTGCTCAATACTATTCCCAAAAATATACTAGCTCTTATGTTTTAAAAACATACTTCTTTCTGCTGATTTGAGATAATTGCTCAAAAACATAGCTCAAAGGCTATCTTGGAAATCTCAGTTTCCCTACTTGCTTCATTTAGAAAGCTCTTACTATTTTCTGAAAACTAGCTCGAAGGCCCTTTGGAAATCTCAGTTTCCGTTCTTATTTAAATGTGAAAACATTTATAAACTCTTTGAGAATACTTAGTCCCCATACACTTTTGAAGAAAAAGGACTTCAAACTTTACTCTTCACTCTTTACTGAACTCAAAACTTAAGTCTTAAAACAAAGGTAAAACATTTGTAAAAGACTTCTTAAAATGTGGTTCGTGTCGAATGATGTACATGAACGACTCAATGAAAGGTTTTCAATAACCACAGATAGAACTCAAATACTTGGAACTCAAGAACTTCAATAATACTACTCACTTTAGGAATGCTCAACTCAGAGGGTTCATGCGGAATTATGACCATGAACGACTCAACTCAAGGACTCAAAGATACTTCTCTTCTCAAGACTGCTCGACTTATAGGATTCATGCGAAATTATGGCATGAACAATTCAACTCAAAGACTTTATAGGTAACATGTAATGGTCCCATGCTTAGAAATACAATCTCAAAGGGGATTAGGAACTCAATACTCAAGACTTAGAACTTGAAGATACTACTCCTCTCAAAGATACTCAACTTCTGGAGTTCATGCGGAATTTATGGGCATGAACGACTTGACTCGTAAGTCTACATAACATTATGAAACTCATGTATGTGACTCTTCTCATTCTCTGACTTACTTCCTCAAAACTTAGTTCAAATCGATAGTTGATCTCAAAGGATTCACAATTGAACTCAAAGGCTTTCTTGAACTCTACTCTTAACTCTCTCTTGAATTTGAATTATGAATTCAAGAGTTATGATTCATGATACGAAGGATCTCAATAACAATATAGCTATTCGATAATTAGGAATATAACTTTTAAAAGAAACGTGAATTCAAGAACTCAAAATCAACTTATCTCAAGAATACTCAAATCTAAGGATAGTATCTTAGATTACTCTTTTACTGATCTGAAAGTAGAGGTAGGGCGTAAGGACGAACTAGTCCAACACTATAATTGCCTTACATACCTAGAAGAACAAGATTCTTGAAGAATCTTGAAGAAGAACTTGATTAGAAGCCTTGAAACCCTAGCTTGAAGATAAACAATCAAGAAAACCTTTCTTGAGATTCTTTTCTTGAAATCTCTATGGCCAAGAATTATGATTTTCATTAGTGGAGATGAAAATCTGATTGTTTTGAGCCTTTTATTAGTCAATAATTTCATTTATGGTTTCTTGGAGGTAAAAAGACAAAAATGACTCTTTTTAATATTTTCCCGTCGGCTAATTCGTAACAGCACTGTATAGGTTACTAAAATAGTCATAACTTTTTACTCAGATATTGGATTGACGTGAAACTGGTGGGGTTGGAAAGTAGATTCAGTTACCTTTAATTGGATAGATTATGGCTCACGTAACTCTTAATATTCTAAGAGATATGGTCGTTTAAAGTTGACCTAAGCAGAATCTTATTTCAAAACTTAATGAAACTTCAAGAACACTTATCAAGAACTCATCAAGAACTCTAATCTTTAAATTTCAAGAACGAAATTACGCTGAATAAATCATGATTGGAGTGTGGGTTAAATAACCCAACACTATGGAAGCTTACATACCTCTTAGGGCTTAATCCCATGGTGACAATCCGCAACAACTCTCAAGCATCTCGACGAACGCTTCGATCCTTTCTCTTTTCTCCTCTTTTCTCTTCTTCTTTCATCTTCTTGAACTCTCAACTAAAACCCTAGGTGTAAACTAGGATTATAAAACTGAACCTAATAGGATTAGACCCTTAAGACCTTACTAAAAATGAATTAAATCTGATTTGGTAAGTAAAAGACCAAAATACCCCTCTCTATTTTCGGCTAACCTTCCTTAACTGGTCAGCCTATCTTAAAAAGGTCATATCTCACTCATCCGACCTCGAAACTTAGCAAACTCAGCGGCATTGGAAAGAGAATTTAAAGATATTCGCTACAGTATCTGGTAGTACACCTAATTCATCCTGAGATAGGAATTATGGTCGTTTGAAGTTGACCCAAAACTCATACTTAAGCATAACTTGCAAAATTTCAGATTTTGCTATTTCCAATTTAATTCTTCTTGAAACTCAAGGTGCTGCATCTAGTTACCTTAACGCTTAAGAAATTTTAAATTCCTAGGTAAAATATCACTCACTATGAAGAACGGTTCGAGTCTTAGTTAGAAAATTTTCTAGGTGCTACAGTTAATAAGTGGAAACCTTGCTTGAGATGTAATAAACGATCCAAAAGAATATATTTTTTCTTGATGGGGGTTATGAAAGAGATTGCACTGAGCATTTATAGAAAAATGTATTTGTGGACTTATTAATTAGCATACCATATTCAGAAATACTAATATCTTTTAGGATAAAATCAATGACTTTTGAAAATTCTATACATATGTCAACTGGAATTTTGGTAATGACAAGTAAATAATTTTAGGATAAAGTTATCAAATGTACATTGTTTGGAAATCGCATATAATTGGGCATTTATAGTAAAAATGCGATAATGAATTTATGAATTGGTATATACCAAATTTTAAAAAAAAAAGATCATATATTTTAGGATAAGAATAATTCTTGAAAAAAACCTACACATACGCCAGCTTGAATTTTGGTGATTAGGCTTAAATAATTTTAGGGTGAAGTTTCTAGATGCACATTGTTATGAACATCAAATACAAGATTGACAAAAATATGGATTTCAAAAGGCTTGTAAAAAAGAACTCAATAATATTTCTGAAGGAATACATTCAAGTGATAATGCCTCAATTCATACACTATTTAACAACACGTCATAAGTACTAAGTCTAATTCAATTAGATGGGAAGGAACAATTAACAATATCGATTATAATTACAAATATTTATATTTACTTGTGCAACATGTAATAATAGATAAATGTTTTATTGAATGAAGCTTCCATCATCGTGATTGAATTAGGTAGAATATATTTCCTTAATTGATCCTTACCGATAGCTTGCAAATTTATTATTTTCTCTTCTTTGTCTATGTAACAATTTTAAATTTGGAGTCAAGAATTTTATTCTTTCAAATTCTTGAAGGTTAGAATCATCTCAAACATTTATAGTCATTCATTTTTTAACTCTATTACCTTGACATTAAGAACGATCTCATGTAATTGTGTAACTATGTATTTATATTAATATATATTAAATATCAAAGACTTGGACTTGGATCGGACCTTAAAATAAATATTTTTATAAAGCTTAAATATTTTCTCTATAAATAACAATGTTTTACAGGCAAGGATAGTATATGTATATCTGTAGTTCGATACAAACCGTACAAAATAGGTCAAAAATTAAAGTGACCAAGAGACAAAATAACACAAGACAGATATAATGATAGTTTATGTACACTAAATAATAATATTCTAATCATCATTTTTGAGAAATCTTTTCACAATATCTAGGCATGGTTGCAAAACAGTATTCCTCCATGCTTCGTCAACAACTTCTTTTCTATATTCTTCGAAAACGTAAGTAGCAATAATATGATGCACCGACCACATTTTCTCATCATTTATTAATCGTTGAATCTTGTCAAGTTGGTTACAAATTAATATACGAGTATTACGCTTGATACTTGAAATTGAAGCTTGAAGAATCATCTTCTTTGATTTATCATCTCCGTCTATATTTTTTTCTTCTCTTAAAATAGCTGGCCATTTCAAGGACACCAATGGACCGTCGGATTCCTTTGGTGTAATCTGCATCTGGAATGAAAATTTGCCGCACCTCATCCACCAACCCTGCATGCAACATAAATTTAAGAATAGTTTTATTTAGTTGAACATATATTTGAAAACCAAAAGTGTTATTAAGAAAACTATACAAGAAAAGTTTTAGTTAGATTCATTATTATGTTTTGATTCATATATAAAATAACCACAAAACTAGTTGCATTGACCATTTCATCAACCCTCGCGTCAACTCTACGGTTTAAGACTGATTGCTCTACATCAATCCAAATAAAGCAACTGTCATACTTATATTTGAACATGAACACTGGGTATTCCACAAGTTTTTCAATATACGAATTTGACCCTCCAACAATAATTGGAACACATTGAGTCTTCAAAATATTTTCTATGTAGACATTGGACTATAGACAGAAATCTTCGGCCGTGAAGTCGGAATCTGGCTCAATTTAACCTTAAAAATGGTGAAACAAAATAACTATCAATTAATATTCACATTAAAATAAACTAATCACAAAAAATGTCTTTTTCGAAAATGTATACCTAGCAAATAGTGTCGTACACCTTGTTTCTCAGTGTGTGTGATCTTGTTGGTCACGATATCAAGTCCCTTATAGACTTGCATTTTGTCCGAGTTGATTATTTCTCCTCGAAAATGGGTGGCAAGGTCAATAGAGAGACGAGATTTTCCCGTACCAGTTGCTCCCATTATGAACACCACTTTCTTCTTGTTGAACTTGTTGTTGTTGTTGACGAAGGTATTCATTTTACCTACACATAAAATAAAATCATAACAATAATTAGTTTAAAATAGTAAATAATCTCATGAAAACCACTCATGCATACACTCATACATTAAAAATCTTATAAATATATGGTTAATAAGTAGAAACCTTGCTTGAGATATTATAAACGATCCAAAAGAATATGTTTGTTGTTGATGGGGGTTATGAAAGAGATTGCACTGAGCATTTATAGAAAAATGTATTTGTGGACTTATTAATTTGCATACCATATTCAGAAATACTGATATCTTTTAGGATAATATCAATCACTTTTGAAAAATCTATACATATGTCAACTGGAATTTTTGTAATGACAAGTAAATAATTTTAGGATAAAGTTATCAAATGTACATTGTTTGGAGATCACATATAACTGGGCATTTATAGTAAAAATGCGATAATGAATTTATAAATTGGTATATACCAATTTTTTTTTTAAAAAAATCATATATTTTAGGATAAGAATAATTCTTCAAAAAAAACCTACACATACGTCAACTTGAATTTTTGTAATTAGGCTTAAATAATTTTAGGGTGAAGTTTCTAGATGCACATTGTTATGAACATCAAATACAAGATTGACAAAAATATGGATTTCAAAAGGCTTGTAAAAAGAACTCAATAATATTTCTGAAGGAATACATTCAAGTGATAATGCGTCAATTCATACACTATTTAACAACACGTCATAAGTGCTAAGTCTAATTCAATTAGAAGGGAAGGAAAAATTATCAATAACTATTATAATTACAAATATTTATATTTACTTGTGCAGCATTTATTAATAGATAAATGTTTTATTGAATGAAGCTTCCATCATCGTGATTGAATTAGGTAGAATATATTTCCTTAAATGATCCTTACCGATAGCTTGCAAATTTTTTATTTTCTCTTCTTTGTCTATGTAACAATTATAAATTTGGAGTCAAGAATTTTATTCTTTCAAATTCTTGAAGGTTAGAATCACCCCAACCAATTATAGTCATTTACTTTTTCACTCTATTACCTTGACATTAAGAATGATATCATGTAATTGTGTAAGTATGTATTTATATTAATATATATTAAATATCAAAGACTTGGACTTGGATCGGACCTTAAAATAAATATTTTTATAAAGCTTAAATATTTTCTCTATAAATAACAATGATTTTACAGGCAAGAATAGTATATATATATCTGTAGTTCGATACAAACTGTACAAAATAGGTCAAAAATTAAAGTGACCAAGAGACAAAATAACACAAGACAGATATAATGATATATAGTTTATGTAAACTAAATAATAATATTCTAATCATCATTTTTGAGAAATCTTTTCACAATATCTAGGCATGGTTGCAAAACAGTATTCCTCCATGCTTCGTCAACAACTTCCTTACTATCTTCTTCGAAAACGTCAGTAGCAATAATATGATGCACTGACCACATTTTCTCATTTATTAATCGTTGAATCTTGTCAAGTTGGTTACAAATTAATAAACGAGTATTACCCTTGGTACTTGAAATTGAAGTTTCAAGAATCATCTTCTTTGATTCATCATCTCCGTCTATATTTTTTTCTTCTCTTAAATAGCTGGCCATTCCAGGGACACCAATGGACCGTCGGATTCCTTTGGTGTAATCTTCATCTGGAATGAAAATTTTCCGCACCTCATCCACCAGCCCTGCATGCAACATAAATTTAAGAATAGTTTTATTTAGTTGAACATATATTTGGAAACCAAAAGTGTTATTAAGAAAACTATATAAGAAAAGTTTTAGTTAGATTCATTATTATGTTTTGATTCATATATAAAATAACCACAAAAACT
The DNA here is from genome assembly GCA_036553675.1 of Solanum okadae. NCBI lineage: Eukaryota > Viridiplantae > Streptophyta > Magnoliopsida > Solanales > Solanaceae > Solanum > Solanum okadae. The sequence continues at coordinate 14,839,621 of CM071678.1, read as the reverse complement.
ACCTGCATTGACCATTTCATCAACCCTCGTGTCAACTCTATGGTTCAAGACTGATTGCTCTACATCAATCCAAATAAAGCAACTGTCATACTTATATTTGAACATGAACACTGGTTCTTCCACAAGTTTTTCAATATACGAATTTGACCCTCCAACAATAATTGGAACACATTGAGTCTCCAAAATATTTTCTATGTAGACAATGGACTTTAGACAGAAATCTTCGGCCGTGAAGTCAGAATCTTGCTCAATTTAACCATAAAATGGTGAAACAAAATAACTGTCAATTAATATTCACATTAAAATAAACTAATCACAAAAAAAGTCTTTTTCGAAAATGTATACCTAGCAAATAGTGTCGTACACCTTGTTTCTCAGCGTGTGTGATCTTGTAGGTCACGATATCAAGTCCCTTATAGACTTGCATTTTGTCCGAGTTGATTATTTCTTCTCATAAATGGGAGGCAAGGTCAATAGAGAGACGAGATTTTCCCGTTCCAGTTGCTCCTATTATGAACACCACTTTCTTCTTGTTGAACTTGTTGTTGTTGTTGACGAAGGTATTCATTTTACCTACACATAAAATATAATCATAACAATAATTAGTTTAAAATAGTAAATAATTTCATGAAAACCACTCATGCATACACTCATACATTAAAAATCTTATAAATATAAAGTTAATAAGTAGAAACCTTGCTTGAGATGTAATAAACGATCCAAAAGAATATGTTTTTTGTTGATGGGGGTTATGAAAGAGATTGCACTGAGTATTTATAGAAAAATGTATTTGTGGACTTATTAATTAGCATACCATATTCAGAAATACTGATATCCTTTAGGATAATATCAATGACTTTTGAAAAATCTATACATATGTCAACTGGAATTTTGGTAATGACAAGTAAATAATTTTAGGATAAAGTTATCAAATGTACATTGTTTGGAGATCACACATAACTGGGCATTTATAGTAAAAATGCGATAATGAATTGGTATATACCAAAAATTTTTAAAAAAAATCATATATTTTAGGATAAGAATAATTCTTCAAAAAAAACCTACACATACGTCAAATTGAATTTTGGTGATTAGGCTTAAATAATTTTAGGGTGAAGTTTCTAGATGCACATTGTTATGAACATCAAATACAAGATTGACAAAAATATGGATTTCAAAAGGCTTGTAAAAAGAACTCAATAATATTTCTGAAGGAATACATTCAAGTGATAATCCGTCAATTCATACATTATTTAACAACAGGTCATAACTGCTAAGTCTAATTCAATTAGAATGGAAGGAACAATTATCAATAACTACTATAATTACAAAGATTTATATTTACTTGTGCAATATGTAATAATAGATAAATGTTTTATTGAATGAAGCTTCCATCATCGTGATTGAATTAGGTAGAATATATTTCCTTAAATGATCCTTACCGATAGCTTGCAAATTTATTATTTTCTCTTCTTTGTCTATGTAACAATTATAAATTTGGAGTCAAGAATTTTATTCTTTTAAATTCTTGAGGGTTAGAATCATCCCAACCAGTTATAGTCATTTACTTTTTCACTCTATTACCTTGACATTAAAAATGATCTCATGTAATTGTGTAAGTATGTATTTATATTAATATATATTAAATATCAAAGACTTGGACTTGGATCGGACCTTAAAATAAATATTTTTATAAAGCTTAAATATTTTCTCTATAAATAACAATGTTTTTACAGGCAAGAATAGTATATATATATATCTGTAGTTCGATACAAACTGTACAAAATAGGTCAAAAATTAAAGTGACCAAGAGACAAAATAACACAAGACAGATATAATGATAGTTTATGTACACTAAATAATAATATTCTAATCATCATTTTTGAGAAACCTTTTCACAATATCTAGGCATGGTTGCAAAACAGTAGTCCTCCATGCTTCGTCAACAAATTCTTTTCTATCTTCTTCGAAAACGTCAGTAGCAATAATATGATGCACCGACCACATTTTCTCATTTATTAATTGTTGAATCTTGTCAAGTTGCTTACAAATTAATATACGAGTATTACGCTTGATACTTGAAAATGAAGCTTGAAGAATCATCTTCTTTGATTCATCATCTCCGTCTATATTTTTTTCTTCTCTTAAATAGCTGGCCATTCCAGGGACACCAATGAACCGTCGGATTCCTTTGGTGTAATCTGCATCTGGAATGAAAATTTGCCGCACCTCATCTACCAGCCCTGCATGCAACATAAATTTAAGAATAGTTTTATTTAGTTGAACATATATTTGAAAACCAAAAGCGTTATTAAGAAAACTATATAAGAAAAGTTTTAGTTAGATTCATTATTATGTTTTGATCCATATATAAAGTAACCACAAAAACTACCTGCATTGACCATTTCATCAACCCTCGTGTCAACTCTACGGTTCAGGACTGATTGCTCCACGTCAATCCAAATAAAGCAACTGTCATACTTATATTTGAACATGAACACAGGGTCTTCTACAGGTTTTTCAATATACGAATTTGACCCTCCAACAATAATTGGAACACATTGAGTCTTCAAAATATTTTCTATGTAGACAATGGACTTCAGACAGAAATCTTCGGCCGTGAAGTCTGAATCTGGCTCAATTTCACCTAAAAAATGGTGAATAAAATAACTGTCAATTAATATTCACATTAAAATAAACTAATCACAAAAAATCTCTTTTTCGAAAATGTATACCTAGCAAATAGTGTTGTACACCTTGTTTCTCAACGTGTGTGATCTTTTTGGTCAAGATATCAAGTCCCTTATAGACTTGCATTTTGTCCGAGTTGATTATTTCTCCTCGAAAATGGGTGGCAAGCTCAATAGAGAGACGAGATTTTCCCGTTCCAGTTGCTCCCATTATGAACACCACTTTCTTCTTGTTGAACTTGTTAATGTTGTTGATGAAGGTATTCATTTTACCTACACATAATATAAAATCATAACAATAATTAGTTTAAAACAGTAAATAATCTCATGAAAACCACTCATGCATACACTCATACATTAAAAATCTTATAAATATACAGTTAATAAGTAGAAATATTGCTTGAGATGTAATAAACGATCTAAAAGAATATGTTTTTTGTTGATGGGGGTTATGAAAGAGATTGCACTGAGCATTTTTAGAAGCATACCATATTCAGAAATACTGATATCTTTTAGGATAATATCAATGACTTTTGAAATATCTATACATATGTCAACTGGAATTTTGGTAATGACAAGTAAATAATTTTAGGATAAAGTTATCAAATGTACATAGTTTGGAGAGAGCATATAACTGGGTATTTATAGTAAAAATGCGATAATGAATTTTTGAATTGGTATATACCAATTTTTTTTTAAAAAGATCATATAATTTAGGATAAGAATAATTCTTCAAAAAAAATCTACACATACGTCAGCTTGAATTTTGGTGATTAGGCTTAAATAATTTTAGGGTGAAGTTTCTAGATGCATATTGTAATGAACATCATATACAAGATTGACAAAAATATGGATTTCAAAAGGCTTGTAAAAAGAACTCAATAATATTTCTGAAGGAATACATTCAAGTGATAATGCGTCAATTCATACACTATTTAACAACACGACATAAGTGCTAAGTCTAATTCAATTAGAAGGGAAGGAACAATTATCAATATCGATTATAATTAGATATTTATATTTACTTGTGGGGCATGTAATAATGGATAAATGTTTTATTGAATGAAGCTTCCATCATCGTGATTGAATTAGGTAGAATATATTTCCTTAAATGATCCTTACCGATAACTTGCAAATTTATTATTTTCTCTTCTTTGTCTATGGAACAATTTTAAATTTGGAGTCAAGAATTTTATTCTTCCAAATTCTTGAAGGTTAGAATCATCCCAGCCATTTATAGTCATTTACTTTTTCACTCTATTACCTTGACATTAAGAATGATCTCATGTAATTGTGTAAGTATGTATTTATATTAATATATAATAAATATCAAAGACTTGGACTTGGATCGGACCTTAAAATAAATATTTTTATAAAGCTTAAATATTTTCTCTATAAATAATAATGTTTTTACAGGCAAGAATAGTATATATATATCTGTAGTTTGATACAAACCGTACAAAATAGGTCAAAAATTAGAGTGACCAAGAGACAAAATAACACAAGACAAATATAATGATACTTTATGTACACTAAATATTAATATTCTAATCATCATTTTTGAGAAACCTTTTCACAATATCTAGGCATGGTTGTAAAACAATATTCCTCCATGCTTCGTCAACAACTTCTTTTCTATCATCTTCGAAAACGTCAGTAGCAATAATATGATGCACCGACCACATTTTATCATTTATTAATCGTTGAATCTTGTCAAGTTGGTTACAAATTAATATACGAGTATTACGCTTGATACTTGAAATTGAAACTTCAAGAATCATCTTCTTTGATTCATCATCTCCGTCTATATTTTTTTCTTCTCTTAAATAGCTGGCCATTTCAGGGACAACAATGGACCGTCGGATTCCTTTGGTGTAATCTGCATCTGGAATGAAAATTTGCCGCACCTTATCCACCAGCCCTGCATGCAACATAAATTTAAGAATAGTTTTATTTAGTTGAACATATATTTGAAAACCAAAAGTGTTATTAATAAAACTATATAAGAAAAGTTTTAGTTAGATTCATAATTATGTTTTGATTCATATATAAAGTAACCACAAAAACTACCTGCATTGACCATTTCATCAACCCTCGTGTCAACTCTACGTTTCAAGACTGATTGCTCTACATCAATCCAAATAAAGGAACTGTCATACTTTTATTTGAACACGAACACAGGGTCTTCCACAAGTTTTTCAATATATGAATTTGACCCTCCAACAATAATTGGAACACATTGAGTCTTCAAAATATTTTATTTGTAGACAATGGACTTCAGACAAAAATCTTCTGCCGTGAAGTCGGAATCTGGCTCAATTTCACCTAAAAACAGGTGAAACAAAATAATTAGCAATTAATATTCACATTAAAATAAACTAATCACAAAAAATGTCTTTTTCGAAAATGTATACCTAGCAAATAGTGTCGTACACCTTGTTTCTCAGCGTGTGTGATCTTGTTGGTCACGATATCAAGTCCCTTATAGACTTGCATTTTGTCCGAGTTGATTATTTCTCCTCGAAAATGGGTGGCAAGCTCAATAGAGAGACGATATTTTCCCGTTCCAGTTGCTCCCACTATGAACACCACTTTCGTCTTGTTGAACTTGTTGTTGTTGTTGATGAAGGTATTCATTTTACCTACACATAATATAAAATCATAACAATAATTAGTTTAAAACAGTAAATAATCTCTTGAAAACCACTCATGCATACACTCATACATTAAAAATCTTATAAATATACAGTTAATAAATAGAAATATTGCTTGAGATGTAATAGACGATCCAAAAGAATATGTTTTTTGTTGATGGGGGTTATGAAAGAGATTGCACTGAGCATTTATAGAAAAATGTATTTGTGGACTTATTAATTAGCATACCATATTCAGAAATACTGATATCTTTTAGGATAATATCAATGACTTTTGAAAAATCTATACATATGTCAACTGGAATTTTGGTAATGACAAGTAAATAATTTTAGGATAAAGTTATCAAATGTACATTGTTTGGAGATCGCATATAACTAGGCATTTATAGTAAAAATGCGATAATGAATTTATGAATTGGTATATACCAAATTTTTTAAAAAAAGTTCATATCTTTTAGGATAAGAATAATTCTTGAAAAACACCTACACATACGTTAGCTTGAATTTTGGTGATTAGGCTTAAATAATTTTAGGGTGAAGTTTCTAGATGCACATTGTTATGAACATCAAATACAAGATTGACAAAAATATGGATTTCAAAAGGCTTGTAAAAAGAACTTAATAATATTTCTGAAGGAATACATTCAAGTGATAATGCGTCAATTCATACACTATTTAACAACACGTCATAAGTGCTAAGTCTAATTCAATTAGAAGGGAAGGAAAAATTATCAATAACTATTATAATTACAAATATTTATATTTACTTGTGCAGCATTTATTAATAGATAAATGTTTTATTGAATGAAGCTTCCATCATCGTGATTGAATTAGGTAGAATATATTTCCTTAGAAGATCCTTATCGATAGATTGCAAATTTATTATTTTCTCTTCTTTGTCTTTGTAACAATTTTAAATTTAGAGTCAATAATTTTATTCTTTCAAATTCTTGAAGGTTAGAATCATCCCAACCATTTATAGTCATTTACTTTTTCACTCTATTACCTTGACATTAAGAATGATCTCATGTAATTGTGTAAGTATGTGTTTATATTAATATATATTAAATATCAAACACTTGGACTTGGATCGGACCTTAAAATAAATATTTTTATAAAGCTTAAATATTTGCTCTATAAATAACAATGTTTTTACAGGCAAGAATAGTATATATATATATCTGTAGTTCGATACAAACTGTACAAAATAGGTCAAAAATTAAAGTGACCAAGAGACAAAATAGCACAAGACAGATATAATGATATATAGCTTATGTACACTCAATAATAATATTCTAATAATCATTTTTGAGAAATCTTTTCACAATATCTAGGCATGGTTGCAAAACAGTACTCCTCCATGGTTTGTCGACAACTTCCTTTCTATCTTCTTCGAAAACGTCAGTAGCAATAATATGATGCACCGACCACATTTTCTCATTTATTAATCGTTGAATCTTGTCAAGTTGGTTACAAATTAATATACGAGTATTACACTTGATACTTGAAATTGAAGCTTCAAGAATCATCTTCTTTGATTCATCATCTCCGTCTATATTTTTTTCTTCTCTTAAATAGCTGGCCATTTCAGGGACAACAATGGACCGTCGGATTCCTTTGGTGTAATCTGCATCTGGAATGAAAATTTGCCGCACCTTATCCACCAGCCCTGCATGCAACATAAATTTAAGAATAGTTTTATTTAGTTGAACATATATTTGAAAACCAAAAGTGTTATTAATAAAACTATATAAGAAAAGTTTTAGTTAGATTCATAATTATGTTTTGATTCATATATAAAGTAACCACAAAAACTACCTGCATTGACCATTTCATCAACCCTCGTGTCAACTCTACGGTTCAAGACTGATTGCTCTACATCAAACCAAATAAAGCAACTGTCATACTTATATTTGAACACGAACACAAGGTCTTCCACTAGTTTTTCAATATACGAATTTGACCCTCCAACAATAATTGGAACACATTGAGTCTTCAAAATATTTTCTATGTAGACAATGGACTTTAGACAGAATTCTTCTATCGTGAAGTTGGAATCTAGCTCAATTTCACCTAAAAAATGGTGAAACAAAATAACTATCAATTAATATTCACATTAAAATAAACTAATCACAAAAAATGTCTTTTTCGAAAATGTATACCTATCAAATAGTGTCGTACACCTTGTTTCTCAGCGTGTGTGATCTTGTTGGTCACGATATCAAGTCCCTTATAGACTTGCATTTTGTCCGAGTTGATTATTTCTCCTCGAAAATGGGTGGCAAGCTCAATAGAGAGATGAGATTTTCCCGTTCCAGTTGCTCCCATTATGAACACCACTTTCTTCTTGTTGAACTTATTGTTGTTGTTGATGAAGGTATTCATTTTACCTACACATAAAATTAAATCATAACAATAATTAGTTTAAAACAGTAAATAATCTCATGAAAACCACTCATGCATACACATTCATTAAAAATCTTATAAATATAAAGTTAATAAGTAGAAACCTTGCTTAAGATGTAATAAACGATCCAAAAGAATATGTTTTTTGTTGATGGGGGTTATAAAATAGATTGCACTGAGCATTTATAGAAAAATGTATTTGTGGACTTATTAATTAGCATACCATATTCAGAAATACTGATATCATTTAGGATAAGATCAATGACTTTTGAAAAATCTATACATATGTCAACTGGAATTTTGGTAATGAAAAGTAAATAATTTTAGGATAATGTTATCAAATGTACATTGGTTGGAGATCGCATATAACTGGGCATTTATAGTAAAAATGCGATAATGAATTTATGAATTGGTATATACCAATTTTTTTTAAAAATGATCATATCTTTTAGGATAAGAATAATTCTTGAAAAAAACCTACACATACGTCAGCTTGAATTTTGGTGATTAGGCTTAAATAATTTTAGGGTGAAGTTTCTAGATGCACATTGTTATGAACATCAAATATAAGATTGACAAAAATATGTATTTCAAAAGGCTTGTTGTAACACCCCGTATCCGAAACGGACCAACAATGCAAATTTTGGAGAAGTTGCAGGTCCAACTTACGGTCACCATCCACGGACCGTAGGTCAGACCACGGCCCGTGCTGGTGGTCCGTGGTTCACCACTGCAACCCCTCCCCAAACCAGCTCATAAAATTGGCTAAGCCTCGACTCACGGACAGACCCACGGTCCGTTGATCAGACCACGGTCCGTGGTCTGTGTCCGTCGATCAAGACCTCCTTAACCCAGCCTCTGACACGAACTACGATTGACCAGAACGGACCATCGTTCAATCCATGGTCCATAGGTCTGACCGTAGATCGAAGGTTAGCAGCTAGTTAGATGAAAAATATTGATGGGTCAACTTCAGATGGTCATAACTTTTAGCAAAAAATTAATTATGTGTCCCATGATCTATTGTTAGATATATAATTGAATTATCTTTCCAACGCCATCGAGTTTACTAAATTCTGACCTCCGAGTAAAAAGTTATGCCCGTTTTAGTGAAGCCCTGTCGGGCAGACTCGACCTACGGACCCAATCGACGGACCGTCAGTCCCATCCGTCGATCACTCCGACAACAGTTAATTCAGGGGTCTTTTGGTCTTTTCCTATTTCGTTTAACCCCAAAGATACGTCGTTTAGACCATAAATCATGAGATTTTAATCAGTTTAAGCCTAGAAACATAACTAGAACTTACCTAAGTCAAATCATTAATCAAAACTTAGAAAATTAGAAGCAAGAGAGGAGAGAAAGGTCAAGAACCCTAGTTCAAGAACGCAGCGAGGTTTCTTCAGTTCCAGCCCCGAAATCAAAAGATTTCTCCATGGAATTCGTCACCAGGTATGTGGGATTTCACTAGTGGGTTCCTTTCGCCCATTAGGTCCCTAGAATTCAGTCAGATTCTTGATTCTATGATTATGAACATACCTAGGGTTTATAGAATTACAACAGATCATCATGAATTAGTTATTTAAATGTTTCAAATCAGATTATCATGTTATTGCTTAGTTTCTTACATAAATTTCAGAACCCTAGCTATGTATTTCATTAGTTCTTGAATTACACATGCTAGGTCAGATATTTCAGTTATTCAGATAAACATGGTCCAATTTTATGCCACATTATCAGTATATTTTAGTATAAACCCTATTTTGAGTTTTAAACTGAGTTTTAGAGAAAGTTAAGATGAGTTTTGAGAAAGAGCTTTTAAAACATGATTAGTATGACAATTGAGTAGGCCATCAATGTATAAATAGTATGGTATCTAGATATACCATCAATGTTTATGCAGTATGACTTCCCAAGTCATCAATGATCATAGTATAATATGATATTGAATTGTTTTCTAAAAAGAAGTTTTCAAGTATGAGTATCTACATGTCAGTATTTTGCACTATTCAGTGTTCCAGTCATAATATATTCAGTTATACATGCCTCAGTTTATGAATGCATCATTATCAGATTAATTGTTGCATTCTCAGTTTGCATGTTCAGTTTCGAGCTATCCAGTATTTACAAAAATTCAGTCATAACCAGTTAACCACTTAATTCATTAGGAGTAGCATAATACCGAGTTGGACTGGGGTTTCAGCGTACCCATATAGTCCCAGAACTACGAGCGACGTAGGTGTAAGTCCCCTCTGTGGGCAACATCTGTTTAGTGATCACGCCAGCATGCCTCTATACCTCTGGCAGGGGATATTGGGTCCTCTCGATGGGGCGTATACATCGGACTCCACATTTAGCTCATGTGGTTTTATGTCGGTTATTAGTAGCTCCCACAGTTCAGTCAGACTCTATTGCATTGACCATATTTTAGTACAGTCAGTATTCAGTCTCAGCATGTTATAAATTTGGTCGTTGCATTAATTAGCTCAGTATTCAGTATTTTCATTATCTATATCATGTCCAGATTATTTCATTGCTTTATTGCTTTGTTCAGTTATATGTTATTTCAGCTTTACTCCATCTTGCATGCTCAATACCTCTCAAGTATTGACGCACATGTGCGCTACATCTTCTCGTGATGTAGGTTCAGGTTCTCAGCATCCAGATCACGCTTAGATCGATTCCCGATCTTTAGTTCAGCAGAATCAGTGGTGAGTCCTCATTCTTCGAGGACTAGTGACATGTTTACCTTTATCACTTTTAGTCTTTAGTTTCAGATTTTCTAGACTTAGCTGGGGCATGTCCCAGCACTTCTAGTCAGTTTAGAGGCTTATTTCAGACATAGTTAGATTCAGCTTAGTATTTGAGTTTGATATTTCTTTTGTATTAAACTCTCAGATTTGATATATTCAGCTATAGTATATGGGTATTTCCCATTTTTTCAGATTTATTTATGATTTAGCTTCCGCATCAATTTATTATCTTTAGTATGCTCATGATCATGCCAGCATGGTTAGCTTGGGATCACTTGTGGTCCTAGGTCCCGTTTCTGCGTCTCGGGGGTAGATCGGGGCGTGACAAACTTTGTATCAGAGCATTAGGTTTAAGTGTCCTAGGATGTCTGAAAAGCCGCACTAAGTAGAGTCCTTTACATGGGTGTGAAGTGCACCACATCTAATGAGAGGGAGGCTATGAAGTGTTTTATGAAAACTTCACTTTCTTGATATTCTTATCGTGCGTTAGTATGATTTCCTTTCTAATCCATCGTTATGCGATTAAGATCATGCCTCATCATAGAGCTTAGGCAAGGAAAGCTAATGCACGCAATGCTAACGCAGTTCCTCTAGTCCCAAATCAGAAAGTTTCGAATGCAGAGTTTCGGAATGCAAATTCAGCTTTTGGCTCAGGTATGACCAACGAGAACAATCAGCAAGTTCCAGTTCCTACTAAAAGAAATGGTGGATCAGTGGCAGCTAGAGTTTGAGATTTTTATAAGGATGAATCCGCCTGAGTTTTAGGGTCACAAGTTGGTGGAGACCCACAAAACTTCATTGATGAGGTTAAGAAAATCTTTGGAGTGATGCAAGTGACTGATAATGGTAGGGTTGAGTTGGCATCCTACCAGCTTAAGGATGTGGCTCACATATGGTACACTCAGTGAAAAGATTTAGGGGGTACTTTATCTTTTATGACTCCCTATATAGCAGTAATCTTAGATGTTAGTCCAGAAACTCTTTCAGAACCTTTCTCAGTCTCTACTCCAGTCGGTGACCCAGTTATAGCTAGACGGGTATACAGAAATTGCCCTGTCACAGTCTCTCCGAAAGTCACCTCAGTAGATCTTATAGAGTTAGAAATGGTAGACTTCGATGTCATTCTAGGCATGGATTGGTTACATTCATGTTATTCCTCTGTTGATTCTAGAACTAGGATTGTTCGATTTCAGTTTCCAAACGAGCCAGTCTGAGAATAGAAGGGTAGTATCTTAGTGCCGATATATTGATTATCTCAAACCTTAAGGCCAGAAAGAGGTGAATCTAAAGGGTGGTGTAGCACATATTGAGGAAAAAGGGAATGAAGTAGAAAAAGATGTTCATCGTCTTGCTCTCTTAGGAGTTAGTCTTACTAGCACATCAGATGGCGGTGTGATAGTCCATAATAGATCAGAATCTTCTTCGGTAGTGGGAGTTAAGGAAAAGCAAGACAGCAATCCAATATTGCTACAGCTTAATGGTGCAGTCCAGAAGCAGACAGTGGAGGTTTAATCCCAAGGGGGAGATGGTGTACTTCGCAATCAAGGTAGATTGTGTGTTCCTGATGTGGGTGAATTGAGATAGCATATTCTCACAGAAGCCCACAATTCCAGATATTCTATTCATCGAGGCGCCACTAATATGTACCATGATCTGTGGGAAGTCTATTGGTGGAATGGTATGAAAAGAGACATAGCAGATTTTGTGGCTAAGTGCCCCAATTGCCAGCAAGTCAAGGTAGAACATCAGAAACCAGGAGGTATGACTCAAGAGATTGACATTCCTACTTGGAAGTGGGAAGTGATCAGCATGGACTTCATCACAGGTTTACCTCGTACTCGCAGGCAACATGACTCCATTTAGGTGATTGTTGATTGGGTTACTAAGTCTTCTCGCTTTTTGGCGGTCAAGACTACAGATTCGACGGAGGATTACACCAAGCCTTACATTAATGAGATTATGAGGTTGCATGGAGTTCCTTTGTCTATCATCTCAGATAGAGGTCCTCAGTTTACCTCTCATTTCTGGAAGTCATTTCAGAAGGGTCTTGGTACTCAGGCAAACCTTAGCACAGCATTTCATCCACAGACGGATGGTCAGGCAGAGCGTACCATTCAGACCTTGGAGTACATGTTGAGATCTTGTTTGATCGACTTTAAGGGTAGTTGGGATGATCACCTTCCTCTTATTGAGTTCGCCTACAATAATAGTTACCATTCCAGTATTCAGATGGCCCCTTATGAGGCATTGTATGGGCATAGATGTAGATCTCCAGTTGGTTGGTTTGAAGTAGGTGAAGCAGCCTTGATAGGACCAGATTTGGTCTTTAATGCTATGGAGAAAGTGCAACTCATTAGAGATAGATTTAAGACTGCCCAGAGTCGCTAGAAGTCTTATGCAGATGTGAGAAGAAGAGAACTAGAGTTCTAAGTTGATGATTGGGTTTTCCTGAAAGTGTCACCTATGAAGGGGGTGATGAGATTTGGCAAGAAAGGGAAGCTCAGTCCCAAATATGTAGGCCCTTACCGGATCTTGAAACGGATTGGTAAATTGGCTTATGAGTTAGAGTTGCCAGCAGACTTAGCAGCAGTACATCCAGTCTTTCACATTTCTCTTTTGAAGAAGTGTTAGGGTGATCCAGCATCCACAGTGCTATTAGAGAGTATGGCCGTAAAAGATAGTCTTTCTTATGAGGATGTACCAATTGAGATTCTCGATCGTTAGGTAAGAAGGTTGAGAAATAAAGAAGTCGCTTCAGTCAAGGTTCTGTGGAGGAGTCAGTCCGTAGAGGGAGCTACTTGGGAAGCAGAAGCAGCCATGAAGTCCAAGTATCCTCACCTCTTTCCTTCTGATTCCATTCCAGCTTGAGGTAATAGTTCCTCTTCAGTTTTTCAGTCATTCATGCGAAAATTCAGTCGTAGAATCATGTTCCTTCAGTTTGTACTTGCATTTTCAGCGTATTTGCATGTTCTTGGAACTCAGTTCAGTCAGAAATTCAGTTCTCAGTGCTCAGTGGTAGCGATTGCAGCCCTCTCCTTCCATTTCAGCTAGTTTAGTCTTCATTCGAGGATGAATGGTCCCAAGGGGGAGATAGTGTAACACCCTGTATCCGAAACGGACCAAAAATGCAGATTTTGGAGAAGTTGCAGGTGCAACTTACGGTCACCATCCACGGACCGTAAGTCAGACCACGGCCCATGCTGGTGGTCTGTGGTTCACCAATGCAACCCCTCCCCAAACCAGCTCAGAAAATTGGCTAAGTCTCGACTCACGGACAGACCCATGGTCCATACATCAGACCACGGTTCGTGGTCTGTGTCCGTGGATCAAGACCTCCTAAACCCAGCCTCTGACACGAACTATGGTTGACTAGCACGGACCATCATTCGATCCACGGTCCGTAGGTCTGACCGTAGATCGAAGGTTAGCATCTAGTTAGATGAAAAATATTGATTGGTCAACTTCAGATGGTCATAACTTTTAGCACATAATGAATTATGTGTCCCATGAACTATGGTTAGATATATAATTGAATTATCTTTCCAACGCCACCGAGTTTACTAAATTCCGACCTCCGAGTAAAACGTTATGCCCGTTTTAGTGAAGCCCTGTCGGGTAGACTCGACCTACGGACCCAATCGACGGACCGTCGATTGATTGACGGAACGTCAGTCCATTCCGTCGATCACTCCGACAACAGTTAATTCAGGGGTTTTTTGGACTTTTCCTATTTCATTTAACCCCAAATATACGTCGTTTAGACCCTAAATCATGAGATTTTAATCAGTTTAAGCCTAGAAACATAACTAGAACTTACCTAAGTCAAATCATTAATCAAAACTTAGAAAATTATAAGCAAGAGAGGAGAGAAAGGTCAAGAACCCTAGTTCAAGAACGCAACGAGGTTTCTTTAGTTCCAGCCCCGAAATTAAAAGATTTCTCCGTGGAATTCGACACCATGTATGTGGGATTTCACTAGTGGGTTCCTCTCGCCCATTAGATCCCTAGAATTCAGTCAGATTCTTGATTCCATGATTATGAACAGACCTAGGGTTTCTAGAATTACAACAGATCATCATGAATTAGTTATTTAAATGTTCCAAATCAAATTACCATGTTATTGCTCAGTTTCTTACATAAATTTTAGAACCCTAGCTATGTATTTCATTAGTTCTTGAATTACACATGCTAGGTCAGATATTTCAGTTATTCAGATATACATGGTCAAGTCTTATGACACATTATCAGTATATTTTAGTATAAACCCTATTTTGAGTTTTAAACTGAGTTTTAGAGAAAGTTAAGATGAGTTTTGAGAAAGAGCTTCTAAAACATGATTAGTATGACAATTGAGTAGGCCATCAATGTATGAATAGTATGGTGTCTAGATATACCAACAATGTTAATGCAGTATGACTTCCCAAGTCATCAATGATCATAGTATAATATGATGTTGAGTTGTTTTCTAAAAAGAAGTTTTCAAGTATGAGTATATACATGTCAGTATTTTGAACTATTCAGTATTCCAGTCATAATATATTCAGTTATATATGCCTCAGTTTATGAATGCATCATTATCAGATTAATTGTTGCATTCTCAGTTTGCATGTTCAGTTTCGAGCTATCCAGTATCTACAAAAAATCAGTCATAACCAGTTAACCACTTAATTCATTGGGAGTAGCATAATACCGAGTTGGACTAGGGTTTCAGCGTAACCATATAGTCCCAGAACTACGAGCTACGTAGGTGTAAGTCCCCTCTGTGGGCAACATCTGTTTAGTGATCACGCCAGCATGCCTCTATACCTCTGGCAGGGGATATTGGGTCCTCTCGATGGGGCGTATACATCGGACTCCACATTTAGCTCATGTGGTTTTATGTCGGTTATTAGTAGCTCCCACAGTTCAGTCAGACTCTATTGCATTGACCATATTTCAGTACTGTCAGTATTCAGTCTCAGCATGTTATAAATTTGGTCGTTGCATTAATTAGCTCAGTATTCAGTATTTTCATCATCTATATCATGTCCAGATTATTTCATTGCTTTATTGCTTTGTTCAGTTATATGTTATTTCAGGTTTACTCCATCTTGCATGCTCAGTACCTCTCAAGTACTGACGCACATGTGCGCTACATCTTCTCGTGATGTAGGTTCAGGTTCTCAGCATCCAGATCACGCTTAGATCGATTCCCGATCTTCAATTCAGCAGCATCAGTGGTGAGTCCTCATTCTTCGAGGACTAGTGACATATTTACCTTTATCGCTTTTATTCTTTAGTTTCGGATTTTCTAGACTTAGCTAGGGCATGTCCCAGCACTTCTAGTCATTTTAGAGGCTTATTTCAGACATAGGTAGATTCAGCTTAGTATTTCAGTTTGATATTTCTTTGGTATTAAACTCTCAGATTTGATATATTCAGCTATAGTATATGGGTATTCCCCATCTTTTTAGATTTATTTATGATTTAGCTTCCGCATCAATTTATTATCTTTAGTATGCTCATGATCATGCCAGCAGGGTTAGCTTGGGATCACTTGTGGTCCTAGGTCCCATGTCCGCGTCCTGGGGTAGCTCGGGGATTGACACTTATAAAAAGAACTCAATAATATTTATGAAGTATTACATTCAAGTGATAATGCGTCAATTCATACACAATTTAACATCACGTCATAAGTGCTAAGTCTAATTCAATTAGAAGGGAAGGAACAATTATCAATAACTATTATAATCACAAATATTTATATTTACTTGTGCAGCATGTAATAATAGATAAATGTTTTATTGAATGAAGCTTCTGTCATCGTGATTGAATTAGGTAGAATATATTTCCTTAAATGATCCTTACCGATAGCTTGCAAATTTATTATTTTCTCTTCTTTGTCTATGTAACAATTTTAAATTTGGAGTCAAGAATTTTATTCTTTCAAATTCTTGAAGGTTAGAATCATCCCAACCATTTATAGTCATTTACTTTTTCACTCTATTACCTTGACATTAAGAATGATCTCATGTAATTGTGTAAGTATGTATTTATATTAATATATATTAAATATCAAAGACTTGGACTTGGATCAGACCTTAAAATAAATATTTTTATAAAGCTTAAATATTTGCTCTATAAATAACAATGTTTTTACAGGCAAGAATAGTATATATATATCTGTAGTTCGATACAAACTGTACAAAATAGGTCAAAAATTAAAGTGACCTAGAGACAAAATAACACAAGACAGATATAATGATATATAGTTTATGTACACTAAATAATAATATTCTAATCATCATTTTTGAGAAATCTTTTTTACAATATCTAGGCATGGTTGCAAAACAGTATTCCTCCATGCTTCGTCAACAACTTCCTTTCTATCTTCTTCGAAAACGTCAGTAGCAATAATATGATGCACCGACCACATTTTCTCATTTATTAATCATTGAATCTTGTCAAGTTGGTTACAAATTAATATACGAGTATTACGCTTGATACTTGAAATTGAAGCTTGATGAATCATCTTCTTTGATTCATCATCTCCGTATATATTTTTTTCTTTTCTTAAATAGCTGGCCATTTCAGAGACACCAATGGACCGTCGGATTCCTTTGGTGTAATCTGCATCTGGAATGAAAATTTGCCGCACCTTATCCACCAGCCCTGCATGCAACATAAATTTAAGAATAGTTTTATTTAGTTGAACATATATTTGAAAACCAAAAGTGTTATTAAGAAAACTATATAAGAAAAGTTTTAGTTAGATTCATTATTAAGTTTTCATTCATATATGTAATGACCCTAAAGGTCATTTTTGGAAATTTTCATAAAATGACCATTTTACCCCTCCCGATAGTTGCCCCGAGTCCTAATTATTGTATTTTCGAAGTTGGTTGAAGGAAAATTGATGAAAAGTTGAGTTTTTGGAAAGTTGAGTTTTTAAGAGTTAAAGTTTGGTTAAAAGAGCTATTTCGAGTCATTTGGATTTTCCAGACTCGAATCAGATTTTCGTCGATTCTAGCAGTTTTATAATGTCGAAACGGGTCTGTGAGAATTTACGGAGTCAAATTTAGAGTTAAACCGAAGATTTGAGGTGCTAAGTTGCTAATATTGTGAAATTTTGATCAAGAGTTGACATTGGTCAACAAACAATGTTCTGGTGCTCGAGATGGAATTCCAAGGGCACCGTTGGATTCAGGGGGTGATTCTAAGTTTAGAATGAGTCTTGGTTGAATTTTTAGAGGCCTCGAGTGCGTTTCGAGTTTTTGAGCCTAAAGTTAGTTTCTTGACGCCTTATCGAATACCGGGTCAAAGAGACCTCGAATTCAAATTCCGACGATTTCATTGAGTCTGAAATGTCATTTTCAAGCTAGTAGCATATTTGGTTTATGTTCGGGAAGCGCCAAATGAGTTTTGGGTGAGTTTTAAGCTTCTTGGATGCTTTGACACTATTTCAACAAATTGTGACAACTAAAGGGTTCATTATTAGTTTTAAAGGTCAAAAAATTATTCCGAAGATTCTGAAATTTTAAGCATGAATTACAAGACTTATCTGCAAATTTTGGTGCATTTTCGCTAATCCGAGATTGGACTTTTATCGCAAAAAAGAAATAATTGTTTACCGAGTAGAAATGATATTTGACTGGGAAAACAAGCATGAAATTGAGATCCGATTCAACGAGCAGGTCCGTATCATTATTTAAGACATTTACAAAAAAGAATCGGGTCATTTAACTATTGTACGAGGAAATTACGGCCATTTTAGTGAAAGATTAACTGTTGTTTTTCTGGTGCATAACAGCCATGTACTGTTATAAAAATCTCAGACTGTGTTCATTTGGTATTTTGAGCATATCGGGAGTTCTAGAGATCGGAATAGAGTGATTCTTATGGGTTTCTTGTTGAATTAATATGAGGGTTAGAATTCAATCTTCAATTCGACATTTTCTTATAATTTCTGTATCTGGTTTTTTTTCCCTATCCGTAAGTTTCTTGGGAAAAATTGGGGTTTTATCGATTTGGACTCCCTTTTTGATGAAAAAGGTATATTTACGATCCTTATGTTATGGGTAAACTGATTTTAACATAAAATTATTGATTCATCGATTATTTTCATCATATTAACCGCGTACAATTTGGACTTTCCCGGTAAAGTTAAAGTTTGATAAATTGAGAATTTCAAGGTCGATCTTAACTCCGTTTTTGATGAAATTTCATATTTGAACTTATCTATGAATGGGTAAGATGTTTTTCAAGAAATATTTCATTTTCGAGTCGTGGTTTCGGATCCGAATATTTTGGGCTTCTTCAAGAACATGGATTTTCCTTCAAATTGAGTTTGTGAACTCATTTCAACTCCTTTTTCGAAATGGTTTTCACTATTGGATTCTAAATTTCTTGGGGAACATTTTTCACTAAAAATTTCCAGATTTTGAGAATATTTTCCGGAACGAGATATTTGACCATTTTACCCTTTTTCTCCAAATTTCATGATATTGGTGTTGTTAGATTCGTATTGATTGTGGGATTCCATTTATGAATAGATTGTGGTGATTTGGAGCGTGTTCGGAAGGGTAAAACTCATATTTGAGTTACTAGTTGAAGTGTTTTGAGGCAAGTGACTTCTGAACTTTGTTAAACTCTTAGACTACGCATGACTACTTTCCTAATTGTATTGGGGAGTAATGGGGATTGAGGATGAGTTTTATTTGTTGATTGAAATTATTGTAAATGAAAGATGGGGAATAAAACGAGCTAAATGTGTTATATGTGACTTGAATTTGTTGAATAAGTCATGTGATAACTGATATTGCGGGGATATAAGAGCATGAGTAGGCTATGATTGATACATACATTGATGTTGAGACAAATGATGTGTAATACTATGATGTGGTCGTGATATGGTTGTGATTGAGACAGATGATGTGTAATACTATGATGTGGTCGTGATATGGTTGTGATTGAGACAGATGATGTGTAATACTATGATGTGATCGTGATATGATTGTGATTGATGACATGTGCATATTCATTATTCATCCCATGTGTGAACTATCTGTTGCATGAGTTCTGAGACACTGATATGAGGATGAATGGATATGAGTCACAGTTGAGACTAGCTCCGGCTAGCGATTTGGATGCCGATGGGATCTGGTTCCGGCGGTGATACATGGTCCATGTGTGGCCCCCATGGGTTCTGATTTGAGTATTCAGCGCGGACTGATTACGTCAACAGATGTGTATCGTAGGACAGACATGCATCACGACTACATGACATCATTATTGCATATGCATCGCATTTGACTTCATATTTGTCTGTGGTGTGTGGATTTTACCTATTTTCCCCTCTTCATGTGATATATGATCTATTTTCTCTTATATGAGGATATGAGGTTGATGTTGAGACACTGTTGGATATATCTGTTGATTATGAATTGTGTAGTATAGGTTGTTGGTTCGCTGTTAGAATGAAGTTTCGGTGGTTCGGTTGAGATTGAAAGTAGTTGTTTGTAGCTGCAAGTTTAGCTTAGTTTAGTGTTACTTGCGAGTACCTGTGGTTTTCGGTACTCACCCTTGCTTTTACACAATTGTGTAGGTTGACAGCTCTCTCAGATTCGGCTTAGTATTTTCTTTAGCAGATTGAGCTTCGAGACATACTCGAGAGGTAACGGTTCATTCCAGACGTGCCCTTGAGTTATCTTTACTTTCAGTTTTGTTCTTTTCGAGAACTATACTCTGAGACTTGTATATTTTTATTGTAATTCTGTATTTAGAGGTTTGTACATATGACAACCAAATTCTGGGTAGTGTTGAGTTTTAATTAAAGTGTTCAGCTTATTTATTATCTTTTATTCTCGTATTTCTACTTCTCTATCATTGTGGCTGGGTTAGGCTGACGTGTCTAGTGGGAAATGGACACGTGCCATCACATCCGGATTTGGGGTGTGACAAAATGGTATTAGAGCCCCAGGTTTATCGATCTCACGTGTACAAGCCAAGTCTAAGTAGAGTCTCGAGGATCGGTACAGAGACTTTTGTACTTATCTTCGAGAGGCTATGGTGACTTTTAAGAAAGATCTTTATTACTTGATTCTCTATCGTGCGTCTTTGGTCCGATCTAATTCTTATCACGTCATTCTGTTCTCTCTCTCATTGTAATGACTCGTGGTCGATCCTGCATGGGTGCGAGGTTTGGTGTCATCGCGTGATTTTAGTGTTAGATCTGGTTTTGATGCGGAGGTGATAGGCTTGTGGAAAGGAAGTGTGATCAGATATGGAATTCTCTTCGAGACGAGTGAGTAAGGTTGTGGCCAAGTGAGGTGTTTTGAGATTATGGTATTGGAAGATGAACATTTATTAAGAAACTTCAGGAACGTCTTACTTCTCCGGTCATTTATTCAACAACGAGAATAGTTCTTATGTGACTTATACGACGGAAGTGGCTAGACAATGAAGAATGGTGTAAGTAAGAGAATGACTATGTTGAGAGTGCTGCGACTTTGGAAACTACAGTTTGTGAAATTCGTCATAAGGGAATGGATTGCGTAGTATATTATGATGATGAAGTTGCACCAACCAAAATCAGAAGTTCTATGGTGGTTTTATAGTGTGGGTGTATATCATTACAGGGTCATTGTACGGCGACTACGACGGTACTCGTGTTATCTTGGTTAGGGTTATGGGCTATGTCGTTTCTGCCATCGATCGGGCTTACGAAATTGTGCATATCATTTTCGGCCGGAGACTGAAGTGCTTTGGTAATGTTTTGCAACTATTTAATGAGTGTAAATGAACAGGTTGTTTGAGTACGACCTTCTCAATGGATCTGATGTCTTCTAGTGATGGATTTAGCGATTGTTCATGATGTGGTACTAGTGATATATGGAAGCGGAGAAATCTGAGTTGTCAGCTGTTTCACCTAATCGGGTCAGAAGGTTGATATTGCATTCTCGATTGAGAAATCAAGTGGTTGCTACTATGAATGCTTGAATTAAGCATTAATTATAAGGAAAGTTATAGTGGTGGATCGAGTGAATCGATCCTGTCTTGTTTCTAGGACAAGGTACGACCCTTGGGTGGTCATGATTATATTGGGAACTAATGACTTCATGATGAGTCAAAAGAAATGGGCAACAATAAGCCATGGATGAAGAAAGTTTTAACAAGTATACTCGTGTAAAGACAATTAAGGATTTTAGCGAGAAGGTACGATTAAAAAGGAATCGGGTTGGTTTTGTCAAGATGTGGGTTGGCAAGGTAAGAGATGATTGGTTGTATCAACTTTTTAGCCATTGAAAGGACTTTTGCATGGTTTGAGTTGTAGCAGTTAAATACTTATGATTGTAGAAGAGTTCAATGAAGTTTCATTTGAGAAGTTTGACTTAAGGTAAAAGGTAATATGCGGTGGATGTTTGGCCAAGAAACTATAATGATAACTAATTTACGGAAAGAACAAGAGTCTTGCGCGATGGATATAAGTTAAGAGATGTGAAGGAATAAGACATCACGTGTAGATCATTAGTTTGAAGTTGAGGATTGTGTAAATTTCTGCTTTTATGTTAGATATGACAATGCAAGGTGGACTGGTTCAGCACAAATGTATGATGTGTTATCAGCTACTTTCTGAACACTTGGTATTGGTGTTAGTGGTAAACGTTGATGTATGAGGAATTCTGCAGTTCTTGAGTTGGTTTGAATTGTTCAACTTATGGTAGGTGGCTTATGAGTGTCCAACCGAAAGGACTTATAGCTCTACATGGTTATTGAGGATTTTGAACTGGGTTGATAACTCTATTTATGGAATTATCTAGACTATTGTAACGCGTTACATAGATCCTTGATGGTAAATAGAGGTTGTGTGCTCATAGTATATGGAAATATTGGAGTGACCAAGAACTGCTTCAAGTTTTGGCATGAGATATTTGATGGTTTGAATAATAGTTGAAGCTGGGTAAGTAAAGGATCGCGTGTAATCGATATTGGTCGTGATTCAATAGTTCTATCTCAATGAAAAGGTACTATGACATTTAGAACTTGGATCATTAGCGATTGAGTGAGACCCATATCGATCGTGGAATGCTTCAATGGAAGGAGGAAGGACCATAATTCAAAATTTTGGAAGCAACGATGTGTTTCTAAGAATGACTGGATACTAGTGGCCGTCTGAGGGTAAAGTAACTGGCCGGTGTGACTATGATGTTCTGGTAGTATTGATATTGTTGGCTTTAATGGATTATTGTAAAGAGTATGAGAAAATGGATAAATTGAGTATGTCTATGATTGTTATGAGGCCGGACTGGCTGATTGTGAAGTCAGACGAATGGGAAGGTGTGTTATGGACATCGTGGAAGGGATATCTTGGGTTGTTCAATTTCGGTTTTGTATATTCTTATGTGACCACCTACCTCATTTCGGACATGGTTTTGGATTATGATTCTCTGTCTATGTTCAGACGTGTTTTTACTTTTGTGGGTGGATGCCTAGTGGTGAATCGGATGGACCGATTCATGCTCTCTTGGCAGAATAGAATACTTGTGTGGGTGGACCAATTCAGAGATAGTGGGTTCGATGTGGTATTGGGGTGGTGGAAGGTTTTCGGAAGTTCTACAAGTGTCATCTTGCTTTTGGAAAGGTATAGAGAGGCTATCGTATGTGGCTACAGTTTTTTGGCTATTTTGGTATTTATCTTGCCCCTGTATGCATGGTTCAACTAGGTGTGGTTCGATGCTTAGGTGGCCCGTGGGCCTAGTTCTTCCGTTGCTGGAGTTGTCTACAATTACGGATCCTACTTCAGTGTTTTGGTGGCATCCTTAGAGGTTTTATATGCTTGGATGGGTCGATCATCAGTTGGATACTTGATCATTTCTATCTGTGGGTTAGATAAGCGTGATTATTCCAAGATGGGTGCTCGATGGATATGCATCAGATTAGTATGACTCAGACTTGTGGAAATATGGTAATGAGAATGGAATTTTTTTCTAGAGTCGGTGATGGTTTGTGTGTTGTGAGAGCTTGGTGACTGATTCAGGTTCATCCTTGATTTTTCTGTGGTTATTGATTCAGAAATTTCTCTCGTGGTTACATGATTAGGGGTTTGTCATGGTAAATATGTTGTGGTTTTGAGATCTTAGATTCAGATTCAGTCTATGAGTTAGTCGGTGGTTTGAAATAACCCTTTGAGGGTTAAGTTGTCAAAATTGATTTGGGAATCCTTTTTTTTTATATGGATTTTTGGTGATAAGGTGTAAGAATGGGTTCGTTTGGAGTAGTAAGTATTGAGTTCAGAAATTTCACCTCGGGGTTGATAGCGTCGAGTATTTTTGCCTTCTTCTACTTTATGTTCGAGGACGAACATGATTTTTTAGTGGTGAATAATGTAATGACCCTAAAGGTCATTTTTGGAAATTTTCATAAAATGACCATTTTACCCCTCCTGATAGTTGCCCCGAGTCCTAATTATTGTATTTTCGAAGTTGGGTTGAAGGAAAATTGATGAAAAGTTGAGTTTTTAAGAGTTAAAGTTTGGTTAAAAGAGCTATTTCGAGTCATTTGGAGTTTCCAGACTCGAATCAGATTTCCGTCGATTCTAGCAGTTTTAGAATGTCGAAACGGGTCTATCAGAATTTACGGAGTCGAATTTAGAGTTAAATCGAAGATTTGAGGTCCTAAGTTGCTAAAATTGTGAAATTTTGATCAAGAGTTGACTTTGGTCAACAAATGAGGTTCCGATGCTGGAAATGGAATTCCGAGGGCACCGTTGGATTCAAGGGGTGATTCGAAGTTTAGAATGAGTCTTGGTTGAATTTTTAGAGGCCCCGAGTGCGTTTCGAGTTTTTGAGCCTAAAGTTAGTTTCTTGACGCCTTATCGGATACCGGGTCAATAAGACCTCGAATTCAAATTCCGACGATTTCATTGAGTCCGAAATGTCATTTTCAAGCTATTAGCATATTTGGTTTATGTTCGGGAAGTGCCAAATGAGTTTTGGGTGAGCTTTTAAGCTTCTTGGATGCTTTGACACTATTTCAACAAATTGTGACAACTAAAGGGTTCATTATTAGTTTTAAAAGTCGAAAAATTATTCCAAAGATTCTGAAATTTTGAGCATGAATTACAAGACTTATCTGCAAATTTTGGTGCATTTTCGCTAATCCAAGATTGGACTTTTATCGCAAATAAGAAATAATTGTTTACCGAGTAGAAATGATATTTGACTGGGCAAACGAGCATGAAATTGAGCTCCGATTCAACGAGCAGGTCCGTATCATTATTTAAGACATTTACAAAAAAGAATCGGGTCATTTCACTATCGTATGAGGAAATTACGGCCTTTTTAGTGAAAGATTAACTGCTGTTTTTCTGGTGCATAACAGCCATGTACTGTTATAAAAATCTCAGATTGTGTTCATTTGGTATTTTGAGCATATCGGGAGTTCTAGAGATCGGAATGGAGTGATTCTTATGGGTTTCTTCTTGAATTAATATGAGGGTTAGTTTTCAACCTTCAATTCGACATTTTCTTATAATTTCTGTATCTGGTTTTTTTTTCCCTATCTGTAAGTTTCTTGGGAAAAATTGGGGTTTTATCCATTTGGACTCCCTTTTTGATGAAAAAGGTATATTTACGATCCTTATGTTATGGGTAAACTGATTTTAACATAAAATTATTGATTCATCAATTATTTTCATCATATTAACTGCGTACAATTTGGACTTTCCCGGTAAAGTTAAAGTTTGATAAATTGAGAATTTCAAGGTCGATCTTAACTCCGTTTTTGATGAAATTTCATATTTGTACTTATCTAAGCATGGGTAAGATGTTTTTCAAGAAATATTTCATTTTCGAGTCGTGGTTTCGGATCCGAATATTTTGGGCTTCTTCAAGAACATGGATTTTCCTTCAAATTGAGTTTGTGAACTCATTTCAACTCCTTTTTCGAAATGGTTTTCACTATTGGATTCTAAATTTCTTGGGGAACATTTTTCACTAAAAATTTCCAGATTTTGAGAATATTTTCTGGAACGAGATGTTTGACCATTTTACCTTTTTTCTCCAAATTTCACGATATTGGTGTTGTTAGATTCGTATTGATTGTGCGATTCCATTTATGAATAGATTGTGGTGATTTGGAGCGTGCTCGGAAGGGTAAAACTCAAATTTGAGTTACTAGTTGAAGTGTTTTGAGGCAAGTGACTTCTGAACTTTGTTAAACTCTTAGACTACGCATGACTACTTTCCTAATTGTGTTGGGGAGTAATGGGGATTGAGGATGGGTTTTATTTGTTGATTGAAATTGTTGTAAATGAAAGATGGGGAATAAATCGAGCTAAATGTGTTATATGTGACTTGAATTTGTTGAATAAGTCATGTGATAATTGATATTGAGGGGATAGAAGAGCATGAGTAGGCTATGATTGATACATACATTGATGTTGAGACAAATGATGTGTAATATTATGATGTGGTCGTGATATGGTTGTGATTGAGACAGATGATGTGTAATACTATGATGTGGTCGTGCTATGGTTGTGATTGAGACAGATGATGTGTAATACTATGATGTGGTCGTGATATGGTTGTGATTGAGACAGATGATGTGTAATACTATGATGTGGTCGTGATATGGTTGTTATTAAGACATATAATATGTAACACTATGATGTGGTCGTGATATGATTGTGATTGATGACATGTGCATATTCATTATTCATCCCATGTGTGAACTATCTGTTGCATGAGTTCTGAGACACTGATATGAGGATGAATGGATATGAGACACGGTCAAGACTAGCTCCGGCTAGCGATTTGGATGCCGATGGGATCTGGTTCCGGCGGTGATACATCGTCCATGTGTGGCCCCCATGGGTTTTGATTTGAGTATTCAGCGTGGACTGATTACGTCAACAGATGTGTATCGTAGAACAGACATGCATCACGACTACATGACATCATTATTGCATATGCATCGCATTTGACTTCATCTTTGTCTGTGGTGTGTGGATTTTACCTATTTGCCCCTCTTCATGTGATATATGATCTATTTGCTCTTATATGAGGATATGAGGTTGATATTGAGACACTGTTGGATATATCTGTTGATTATGAATTGTGTAGTATAGGTTGTTGGTTCACTGTTAGAATGAAGTTTTGGTGGTTCGGTTGGGATTGAAAGGAGTTGTTTGTAGTTGCTAGTTTAGCTTAGTTTAGTGTTACTTGCGAGTACCTGCTAGTTCGGCTTAGTATTTTCTTTAGCAAATTGAGCTTCGGGACATACTCGAGATGTAGCGGTTCATTCCAGACGTGCCCTTGAGTTATCTTTACTTTCAGTTTTGTTCTTTTCGAGAACTATACTCTGAGACTTGTATATTTTTATTCTAATTCTTTATTTAGAGGTTTTTACATGTGACAACTAAATTCTGGGTAGTGTTGAGTTTTAATTAAAGTCTTCCGCTTATTTATTATCTTTTATTCTCGTATTTCTACTTCTCTATCGTTGTGGTTGGGATAGGCTGACGTGTCCGGTGGGAAATGGACACGTGTCATCACATCCGGATTTGGGGTGTGACAATATATAAAGTAACCACAAAAACTACCTGCATTAACCATTTCATCAACCCTCGTGTCAACTCTACGGTTCAAGACTGATTGCTCTACATCAATCCAAATAAAGCAACTGTCATACTTATATTTGAACATGAACACAGGGTCTACCACAAGTTTTTCAATATACGAATTTGACCCTCCAACAATAATTGGAACACATTGAGTCTTCAAAATATTTTCTATGTAGACAATGGACTTCAGACAGAAATCTTCGGCCGTGAAGTCAGAATCTGGCTTAATTTCACCTAAAAAATGGTGAAACAAAATAACTGTCAATTAATATTCACATTAAAATAAACTAATCACAAAAAATATCATTTTCGAAAATGTATACCTAGCAAATAGTGTCGTACACCTTGTTTCTCAGCGTGTGTGATCTTGTTGGTCACGATATCAAGTCCCTTATAGACTTGCATTTTGTCCGAGTTGATTATTTCTCCTCGAAAATGGGTGGCAAGGTCAATAGAGAGACGAGATTTTCCCGTTCCAGTTGCTCCCATTATGAACACCACTTTCTTCTTGTTGAACTTGTTGTTGTTGTTGATGAAGGTATTCATTTTACCTACACATAAAATAAAATCATAACAATAATTAGTTTAAAAAAGTAAATAATCTCATGAAAACCACTCATGCATACACTCATACATTAAAAATCTTATAAATATAAAGTTAATAAGTAGAAACCTTGCTTGAGATGTAATAAACGATCCAAAAGAATATGTTTTTTGTTGATGGGGGTTATGAAAGAGATTGCACTGAGCATTTATAGAAAAATGTATTTGTGGACTTATTAATTAGCATACCATATTCAGAAATACTGATATCTTTTAGGATAAGATCAATGACTTTTGAAAAATCTATACATCTGTCAACTGGAATTTTGGTAATGACAAGTAAATAATTTTAGGATAAAGTTATCAAATTTACATTGTTTGGAGATCGCATATAACTGGGCATTTATAGTAAAAGTGCGCTAATGAATTTATGAATTGGTATATACCAATTTTTTTTAAAAAAGATCATATCTTGTAGGATAAGAATAATTCTTGAAAAAAACCTACACATACTTCAGCTTGAATTTTGGTGATTAGGCTTAAATAATTTTAGGGTGAAGTTTCTAGATGCACATTGTTATGAACATCAAATACAAGATTGACAAAAATATGGATTTCAAAAGGCTTGTAAAAAGAACTCAATAATATTATTGAAGGAATACATTCAAGTGATAATGCGTCAATTCATACACTATTTAACAACACGTCATAAGTGCTAAGTCTAATTCAATTAGAAGGGAAGGAAGAATTATCAATAACTATTATAATTAGAAATATTTATATTTACTTGTGCAGCATGTAATAATAGATAAATGTTTTATTGAATGAAGCTTCCATCATCGTGATTGAATTAGGTAGAATATATTTCCTAAAATGATCCTTACCGATAGCTTGCAAATTTATTATTTTCTCTTCTTTGTCTATGTAACAATTTTAAATTTGGAGTCAAGAATTTTATTCTTTCAAATTCTTGAAGGTTAGAATCATCCCAACCATTTATAGTCATTTACTTTTTCACTCTATTACCTTGACATTAAGAATGATCTCATGTAATTGTGTAAGTATGTATTTATATTAATATATATTAAATATCAAAGACTTGGACTTGGATCGGACCTTAAAATAAATATTTTTATAAAGCTTAAATATTTGCTCTATGAATAACAAATTTTTTTACAGGCAAGAATAGTATATATATATGTGTTGTTCGATACAAACTGTACAAAATAGGTCAAAAATTAAAGTGACCAAGAGACAAAATAACACAAGACGGATATAATGATATATAGTTCATGTACACTAAATAATAATATTCTAATCATCATTTTTGAGAAATCCTTTCACAATATCTAGGCATGGTTGCAAAACAGTATTCCTCCATGCTTTGTCAACAACTTCCTTTCTATCTTCTTCGAAAACGTCAGTAGCAATAATATGATGCACCGACCACATTTTCTCATTTATTAATCGTTGAATCTTGTCAAGTTGGTTACAAATTAATATACGAGTATTACGCTTGATACTTGAAATTGAAGCTTGAAGAATCATCTTCTTTGATTCATCATCTCCGTCTATATTGTTTTCTGCTCTTAAATAGCTGGCCATTTCAGGGACACCAATGGACCGTCGGATTCCTTTGGTGTAATCTGCATCTGGAATGAAAATTTGCCGCACCTCATCCACCAGCCCTGCATGCAGCATAAATTTAAGAATAGGTTTATTTAGTTGAACATATATTTGAAAACCAAAAGTGTTATTAAGAAAACTATATGAGAATAGTTTTAGTTAGATTCATTATTATGTTTTGATTCATATATAAAGTAACCACAAAAACTACCTGCATTGACCATTTCATCAACCCTCGTGTCAACTCTACGGTTCAAGACTGATTGCTCTACATCAATCCAAATAAAGCAACTGTTATACTTATATTTGAACATGAACACAGGGTCTTCCACAAGTTTTTCAATATACGAATTTGACCCTCCAACAATAATTGGAACACATTGAGTCTTCAAAATATTTTCTATGTAGACAATGGACTTCAGACAGAAATCTTCGGCCGTGAAATCGGAATCTGGCTCAATTTCACTTAAAAAATGGTATAACTGTCAATTAATATTCACATTAAAATAAACTAATCACAAAAAATGTCTTTTTCGAAAATGGATACCTAGCAAATAGTGTCGTACACCTTGTTTCTCAGCGTGTGTGATCTTGTTGGTCACGATATCAAGTCCCTTATAGACTTGCATTTTGTCCGAGTTGATTATTTCTCCTCGAAAATGGGTGGCAAGGTCAATAGAGAGACGAGATTTTCCCGTTCCAGTTGCTCCCATTATGAACACCACTTTCTTCTTGTTGAACTTGTTGTTGTTGTTGATGAAGGTATTCATTTTACCTACACATAAAATAAAATCATAACAATAATTAGTTTAAAACAGTAAATAATCTCATGCATACACTCATACATTAAAAATCTTATAAATATAAAGTTAATAAGTAGAAACCTTGCTTGAGATGTAATAAACGATCCAAAAGAATATGATTTTTGTTGATGGGGGTTATGAAAGAGATTGCACTGGGCATTTATAGAAAAATGTATTTGTGAACTTATTAATTAGCATACCATATTCATAAATACTGATATCTTTTAGGATAAGATCAATGACTTTTGAAAAATCTATACATATGTCAACTGGAATTTTGGTAATGACAAGTAAATAATTTTAGGATAAAGGTATCAAATGTACATTGTTTGAAGATCGCATATAACTGGGCCTTTATAGTAAAAATGCGATAATGAATTTATGAATTGGTATATACCAATTTTTTATAAAAAAGATCATATCTTTTAGGATAAGAATAATTCTTGAAAAAAACCTAGTCATATGTCAGCTTGAATTTTGGTGATTAGGCTTAAATAATTTTAGGGTGAAGTTTCTAGATGCACATTGTTATGAACATCAAATACAAGATTGACAAAAATGTGGATTTCAAAAGGTTTGTAAAAAGAACTCAATAATATTTCGGAAGGAATACATTCAAGTGATAATGCGTCAATTTATACACTATTTAACAACACGTCATAAGTGCTAAGTCTAATTCAATTAGAAGGGAAGGAAGAATTATCAATAACTATTATAATTAGAAATATTTATATTTACTTGTGCAGCATGTAATAATAGATAAATGTTTTATTGAATGAAGCTTCCATCATCGTGATTGAATTAGGTAGAATATATTTCCTAAAATGATCCTTACCGATAGCTTGCAAATTTATTATTTTCTCTTCTTTGTCTATGTAACAATTTTAAATTTGGAGTCAAGAATTTTATTCTTTCAAATTCTTGAAGATTAGAATCATCCCAACCATTTATAGTCATTTACTTTTTCACTCTATTACCTTGACATTAAGAATGATCTCATGTAATTGTGTAAGTATGTATTTATATTAATATATATTAAATATCAAAAACTTGGACTTGGATCGGACCTTAAAATAAATATTTTTATAAAGCTTAAATATTTGCTCTATGAATAACAAATTTTTTTACAGGCAAGAATAGTATATAAATATATGTGTTGTTCGATACAAACTGTACAAAATAGGTCAAAAATTAAAGTGACCAAGAGACAAAATAACACAAGACGGATATAATGATATATAGTTCATGTACACTAAATAATAATATTCTAATCATCATTTTTGAGAAATCCTTTCACAATATCTAGGCATGGTTGCAAAACAGTATTCCTCCATGCTTCGTCAACAACTTCCTTTCTATCTTCTTCGAAAACGTCAGTAGCAATAATATGATGCACCGACCACATTTTCTCATTTATTAATCATTGAATCTTGTCAAGTTGGTTACAAATTAATATACGAGTATTACGCTTGATACTTGAAATTGAAGCTTGAAGAATCATCTTCTTTGATTCATCATCTCCGTCTATATTGTTTTCTTCTCATAAATAGCTGGCCATTTCAGAGACACCAATGGACCGTCGGATTCCTTTGGTGTAATCTGCATCTGGAATGAAAATTTGCCGCACCTCATCCACCAGCCCTGCATGCAGCATAAATTTAAGAATAGTTTTATTTAGTTGAACATATATTTGAAAACCAAAAGTGTTATTAAGAAAACTATATGAGAAAAGTTTTAGTTAGATTCATTATTATGTTTTGATTTATATAAAAAGTAACCACAAAAACTACCTGCATTGACCATTTCATCAACCCTCGTGTCAACTCTACGGTTCAAGACTGATTGCTCTACATCAATCCAAATAAAGCAACTGTCATACTTATATTTGAACATGAACACAGGGTCTTCCACAAGTTTTTCAATATACGAATTTGACCCTCCAACAATAATTGGAACACATTGAGTCTTCAAAATATTTTCTATGTAGACAATGGACTTCAGACAGAAATCTTCGGCCGTGAAATCGGAATCTGGCTCAATTTCACCTAAAAAATGGTGTAACTGTCAATTAATATTCACATTAAAATAAACTAATCACAAAAAATGTCTTTTTCGAAAATGTATACCTAGCAAATAGTGTCGTACACCTTGTTTCTCAGCGTGTGTGATCTTGTTGGTCAGGATATCGAGTCCCTTATAGACTTGCATTTTGTCCGAGTTGATTATTTCTCCTCGAAAATGGGTGGCAAGGTCAATAGAGAGACGAGATTTTCCCGTTCCAGTTGCTCCCATTATGAACACCACTTTCTTTTTGTTGAACTTGTTGTTGTTGTTGATGAAGGTATTCATTTTACCTACACATAAAATAAAATCATAACAATAATTAGTTTAAAAAAGTAAATAATCTCATGAAAACCACTCATGCATACACTCATACATTAAAAATCTTATAAATATAAAGTTAATAAGTAGAAACCTTGCTTGAGATGTAATAAACGATCCAAAAGAATATGTTTTTTGTGGATGGGGGTTATGAAAGAGATTGCACTGAGCATTTATAGAAAAATGTATTTGTGGACTTATTAATTAGCATACCATATTCAGAAATACTGATATCTTTTAGGATATGATCAATGACTTTTGAAAAATCTATACATATGTCAACTGGAATTTTGGTAATGACAAGTAAATAATTTTAGGATAAAGTTATCAAATGTACATTGTTTGGAGATTGCATATAACTGGGCATTTATAGTAAAAGTGCGTTAATGAATTTATGAATTGGTATATACCAAATTTTAAAAAAAAAGTTCATATCTTTTAGGATAAGAATAATTCTTGAAAAAAACCTATACATACGTCAGCTTGAATTTTGGTGATTAGGCTTAAATAATTTTAGGGTGAAGTTTCTAGATGCACATTGTTATGAACATCAAATACAAGATTGACAAAAATATGGATTTCAAAAGTCTTGTAAAAAGAACTCAATAATATTTCTGAAGGAATACATTCAAGTGATAATGCGTCAATTCATACACTATTTAACAACACGTCATAAGTGCTAAGTCTAATTCAATTAGAAGGGAAGGAAGAATTATCAATAACTATTATAATTAGAAATATTTATATTTACTTGTGCAGCATGTAATAATAGATAAATGTTTTATTGAATGAAGCTTCCATCATCGTGATTGAATTAGGTAGAATATATCTCCTTAAATGATCCTTAACGATAGCTTGCAAATTTATTATTTTCTCTTCTTTGTCTATGTAACAATTTTAAATTTGGAGTCAGGAATTTTATTCTTTCAAATTCTTGAAGGTTAGAATCATCCCAACCATTTATAGTCATTTACTTTTTCACTCTATTACCTTGACATTAAGAATGATCTCATGTAATTGTGTAAGTATGTATTTATATTAATATATATTAAATATCAAAGACTTGGACTTGGATAGGACCTTAAAATAAATATTTTTATAAAGCTTAAATATTTGCTCTACGAATAACAATGTTTTTACAGGAAAGAATAGTATATATATATCTGTAGTTCGATACAAACTGTACAAAATAGGTCAAAAATTAAAGTGACCAAGAGGCAAAATGACACAAGACAGATATAATGATATATAGTTTATGTACACTAAATAATAATATTCTAATCATCATTTTCGAGAAATCTTTTCACAATATCTAGGCATGGTTGCAAAACAGTATTCCTCCATGCTTCGTCAACAACTTCCTTTCTATCTTCTTCGAAAACGTCAGTAGCAATAATATGATGCACGGACCACATTTTCTCATTTATTAATCGTTGAATCTTGTCAAGTTGGTTACAAATTAATATATGAGTATTACGCTTGATACTTGAAATTGAAGCTTGAAGAATCATCTTCTTTGATTCATCATCTCCGTCTGTATTGTTTTCTTCTCTTAAATAGCTGGCCATTTCAGGGACACCAATGGACCGTCGGATTCCTTTGGTGTAATCTGCATCTGGAATGAAAATTTGCCGCACCTCATCCACCAGCCCTGCATGCAGCATAAATTTAAGAATAGTTTTATTTAGTTGAACATATATTTGAAAACCAAAAGTGTTATTAAGAAAACTATAAGAGAAAAGTTTTAGTTAGATTCATTATTATTTTTTGATTCATATATAAAGTAACCACAAAAACTACCTGCATTGACCATTTCATCAACCCTCGTGTCAACTCTACGGTTCAAGACTGATTGCTCTACATCAATCCAAATAAAGCAACTGTCATACTTATATTTGAACATGAACACAGGGTCTTCCACAAGTTTTTCAATATACGAATTTGACCCTCCAACAATAATTGGAACACATTGAGTCTTCAAAATATTTTCTATGTAGACAATGGACTTCAGACAGAAATCTTCGGCCGTGAAATCGGAATCTGGCTCAATTTCACCTAAAAAATGGTGTAACTGTCAATTAATATTCACATTAAAATAAACTAATCACAAAAAATGTCTTTTTCGAAAATGTATACCTAGCAAATAGTGTCGTACACCTTGTTTATCAGCGTGTGTGATCTTGTTGGTCAGGATATCGAGTCCCTTATAGACTTGCATTTTGTCCGAGTTGATTATTTCTCCTCGAAAATGGGTGGCAAGGTCAATAGAGAGACGAGATTTTCCCGTTCCAGTTGCTCCCATTATGAACACCACTTTCTTCTTGTTGAACTTGTTGTTGTTGTTGATGAAGGTATTCATTTTACCTACACATAAAATCAAATCATAACAATATTTAGTTTAAAACAGTAAATAATCTCATGCATACACTCATACATTAAAAATCTTATAAATATAAAGTTAATAAGTAGAAACCTTGCTTGAGATGTAATAAACGATCCAAAAGAATATGTTTTTTGTGGATGGGGGTTATGAAAGAGATTGCACTGAGCATTTATAGAAAAATGTATTTGTGGACTTATTAATTAGCATACCATATTCAGAAATACTGATATCTTTTAGGATAAGATCAATGACTTTTGAAAAATCTATACATATGTCAACTGGAATTTTGGTAATGACAAGTAAATAATTTTAGGATAAAGTTATCAAATGTACATTGTTTGAAGATTGCATATAACTGGGCATTTATAGTAAAAGTGCGCTAATGAATTTATGAATTGGTATATACCAAATTTTTTAAAAAAAGTTCATATCTTTTAGGATAAGAATAATTCTTGAAAAAAACCTACACATACGTCAGCTTGAATTTTGGTGATTAGGCTTAAATAATTTTAGGGTGAAGTTTCTAGATGCACATTGTTATGAACATCAAATACAAGATTGACAAAAATATGGATTTCAAAAGTCTTGTAAAAATAACTCAATAATATTTCTGAAGGAATACATTCAAGTGATAATGCGTCAATTCATACACTATTTAACAACACGTCATAAGTGCTAAGTCTAATTCAATTAGAAGGGAAGGAAGAATTATCAATAACTATTATAATTAGAAATATTTATATTTACTTGTGCAGCATGTAATAATAGATAAATGTTTTATTGAATGAAGCTTCCATCATCGTGATTGAATTAGGTAGAATATATTTCCTTAAATGATCCTTAACGATAGCTTGCAAATTTATTATTTTCTCTTCTTTGTCTATGTAACAATTTTAATTTGGAGTCACGAATTTTATTCTTTCAAATTCTTGAAGGTTAGAATCATCCCAACCATTTATAGTCATTTACTTTTTCACTCTATTACCTTGACATTAAGAATGATCTCATGTAATTGTGTAAGTATGTATTTATATTAATATATATTAAATATCAAAGACTTGGACTTGGATAGGACCTTAAAATAAATATTTTTATAAAGCTTAAATATTTGCTCTACGAATAACAATGTTTTTACAGGAAAGAATAGTATATATATATCTGTAGTTCGATACAAACTGTACAAAATAGGTCAAAAATTAAAGTGACCAAGAGGCAAAATGACACAAGACAGATATAATGATATATAGTTTATGTACACTAAATAATAATATTCTAATCATCATTTTCGAGAAATCTTTTCACAATATCTAGGCATGGTTGCAAAACAGTATTCCTCCATGCTTCGTCAACAACTTCCTTTCTATCTTCTTCGAAAACGTCAGTAGCAATAATATGATGCACGGACCACATTTTCTCATTTATTAATCGTTGAATCTTGTCAAGTTGGTTACAAATTAATATATGAGTATTACGCTTGATACTTGAAATTGAAGCTTGAAGAATCATCTTCTTTGATTCATCATCTCCGTCTGTATTGTTTTCTTCTCTTAAATAGCTGGCCATTTCAGGGACACCAATGGACCGTCGGATTCCTTTGGTGTAATCTGCATCTGGAATGAAAATTTGCCGCACCTCATCCACCAGCCCTGCATGCAGCATAAATTTAAGAATAGTTTTATTTAGTTGAACATATATTTGAAAACCAAAAGTGTTATTAAGAAAACTATAAGAGAAAAGTTTTAGTTAGATTCATTATTATGTTTTGATTCATATATAAAGTAACCACAAAAACTACCTGCATTGACCATTTCATCAACCCTCGTTTCAACTCTACGGTTCAAGACTGATTGCTCTACATCAATCCAAATAAAGCAACTGTCATACTTATATTTGAACATGAACACAGGGTCTTCCACAAGTTTTTCAATATACGAATTTGACCCTCCAACAATAATTGGAACACATTGAGTCTTCAAAATAATTTCTATGTAGACAATGGACTTCAGACAGAAATCTTCGACCGTGAAATCGGAATCTGGCTCAATTTCACCTAAAAAATGGTATAACTGTCAATTAATATTCACATTAAAATAAACTAATCACAAAAAATGTCTTTTTCGAAAATGTATACCTAGCAAATAGTGTCGTACACCTTGTTTCTCAGCGTGTGTGATCTTGTTGGTCAGGATATCGAGTCCCTTATAGACTTGCATTTTGTCCGAGTTGATTATTTCTCCTCGAAAATGGGTGGCAAGGTCAATAGAGAGACGAGATTTTCCTGTTCCAGTTGCTCCCATTATGAACACCACTTTCTTCTTGTTGAACTTGTTGTTGTTGTTGATGAAGGTATTCATTTTACCTACACATAAAATAAAATCATAACAATAATTAATTTAAAACAATAAATAATCTCATGCATACACTCATACATTAAAAATCTTATAAATATAAAGTTAATAAGTAGAAACCTTGCTTGAGATGTAATAAACGATCCAAAAGAATATGTTTTTTGTTGATGGGGGTTATGAAAGAGATTGCACTGAGCAGTTATAGAAAAATGTATTTGTGGACTTATTAATTAGCATACCATATTCAGAAATACTGATATCTTTTAGGATAAGATCAATGACGTTTGAAAAATCTATACATATGTCAACTGGAATTTTGGTAATAACAAGTAAATAATTTTAGGATAAAGTTATCAAATGTACATTGTTTGGAGATTGCATATAACTGGGCATTTATAGTAAAAGTGCGCTAATGAATTTATGAATTGGTATATACCAAATTTTTTTAAAAAAGTTCATATCTTTTAGGATAAGAATAATTCTTGAAAAAAACCTACACATACGTCAGCTTGAATTTTGGTGATTAGGCTTAAATAATTTTAGGGTGAAGTTTCTAGATGCACATTGTTATGAACATCAAATACAAGATTGACAAAAATATGGATTTAAAAAGTCTTGTAAAAAGAACTCAATAATATTTCTGAAGGAATACATTCAAGTGATAATGCGTCAATTCATACACTATTTAACAACACGTCATAAGTGCTAAGTCTAATTCAATTAGAAGGGAAGGAAGAATTATCAATAACTATTATAATTAGAAATATTTATATTTACTTGTGCAGCATGTAATAATAGATAAATGTTTTATTGAATGAAGCTTCCATCATCGTGATTGAATTAGGTAGAATATATTTTCTTAAATGATCCTTAACGATAGCTTGCAAATTTATTATTTTCTCTTCTTTGTCTATGTAACAATTTTAAATTTGGAGTCACGAATTTTATTCTTTCAAATTCTTGAAGGTTAGAATCATCCCAACCATTTATAGTCATTTACTTTTTCACTCTATTACCTTGACATTAAGAATGATCTCATGTAATTGTGTAAGTATGTATTTATATTAATATATATTAAATATCAAAGACTTGGACTTGGATAGGACCTTAAAATAAATATTTTTATAAAGCTTAAATATTTGCTCTACGAATAACAATGTTTTTACAGGCAAGAATAGTATATATATATCTGTAGTTCGATACAAACTGTACAAAATAGGTCAAAAATTAAAGTGACCAAGAGGCAAAATGACACAAGACAGATATAATGATATATAGTTTATGTACACTAAATAATAATATTCTAATCATCATTTTTGAGAAATCTTTTCACAATATCTAGGCATGGTTGCAAAACAGTATTCCTCCATGCTTCGTCAACAACTTCCTTTCTATCTTCTTCGAAAACGTCAGTAGCAATAATATGATGCACCGACCACATTTTCTCATTTATTAATCGTTGAATCTTGTCAAGTTGGTTACAAATTAATATACGAGTATTACGCTTGATACTTGAAATTGAAGCTTGAAGAATCATCTTCTTTGATTCATCATCTCCGTCTGTATTGTTTTCTTCTCTTAAATAGCTGGCCATTTCAGGGACACCAATGGACCGTCGGATTCCTTTGGTGTAATCTGCATCTGGAATGAAAATTTGCCGCACCTCATCCACCAGCCCTGCATGCAGCATAAATTTAAGAATAGTTTTATTTAGTTGAACATATATTTGAAAACCAAAAGTGTTATTAAGAAAACTATATGAGAAAAGTTTTAGTTAGATTCATTATTATGTTTTGATTCATATATAAAGTAACCACAAAAACTACCTGCATTGACCATTTCATCAACCCTCGTGTCAACTCTACGGTTCAAGACTGAATGCTCTACATCAATCCAAATAAAGCAACTGTCATACTTATATTTGAAAATGAACACAGGGTCTTCCA
The DNA here is from genome assembly GCA_036553675.1 of Solanum okadae. NCBI lineage: Eukaryota > Viridiplantae > Streptophyta > Magnoliopsida > Solanales > Solanaceae > Solanum > Solanum okadae. The sequence goes on along the minus strand of CM071678.1, from coordinate 14,800,489 downwards.
CAAGTTTTTCAATATACGAATTTGACCCTCCAACAATAATTGGAACACATTGAGTCTTCAAAATATTTTCTATGTAGACAATGGACTTCAGACAGAAATCTTCGGCCGTGAAATCGGAATCTGGCTCAATTTCACCTAAAAAATGGTATAACTGTCAATTAATATTCACATTAAAATAAACTAATCACAAAAAATGTCTTTTTCGAAAATGTATACCTAGCAAATAGTGTCGTACACCTTGTTTCTCAGTGTGTGTGATCTTGTTGGTCAGGATATCGAGTCCCTTATAGACTTGCATTTTGTCCGAGTTGATTATTTCTCCTCGAAAATGGGTGGCAAGGTCAATAGAGAGACGAGATTTTCCTGTTCCAGTTGCTCCCATTATGAACACCACTTTCTTCTTGTTGAACTTGTTGTTGTTGTTGATGAAGGTATTCATTTTACCTACACATAAAATAAAACCATAACAATAATTAATTTAAAACAATAAATAATCTCATGCATACACTCATACATTAAAAATCTTATAAATATAAAGTTAATAAGTAGAAACCTTGCTTGAGATGTAATAAACGATCCAAAAGAATATGTTTTTTGTTGATGGGGGTTATGAAAGAGATTGCACTGAGCAGTTATAGAAAAATGTATTTGTGGACTTATTAATTAGCATACCATATTCAGAAATACTGATATCTTTTAGGATAAGATCAATGACTTTTGAAAAATCTAGACATATGTCAACTGGAATTTTGGTAATGACAAGTAAATAATTTTAGGATAAAGTTATCAAATGTACATTGTTTGGAGATCGCATATAACTGGGCATTTATAGTAAAAATGCGATAATGAATTTATGAATTGGTATATACCAAATTTTTTAAAAAAAGATCATATCTTTTAGGATAAGAATAATTCTTGAAACAACCCTACACATACCTCAGCTTGAATTTTGGTGATTAGGCTTAAATAATTTTAAGGTGAAGTTTCTAGATGCACATTGTTATGAACATCAAATACAAGATTGACAAAAATATGGATTTCAAAAGGCTTGTAAAAAGAACTCAATAATATTTTTGAAGGAATACATTCAAGTGATAATGCGTCAATATATTCATACACTATTTAACAACACGTCATAAGTGCTAAGTCTAATTCAATTAGAAGGGAAGGAAGAATTATCAATAACTATTATAATTAGAAATATTTATATTTACTTGTGCAGCATGTAATAATAGATAAATGTTTTATTGAATGAAGCTTCCATCATCGTGATTGAATTAGGTAGAATATATTTCCTTAAATGATCCTTACCGATAGCTTGCAAATTTATTATTTTCTCTTCTCTGTCTATGTAACAATTTTAAATTTGGAGTCAAGAATTTTATTCTTTCAAATTCTTGAAGGTTAGAATCATCCCAACCATTTATAGTCATTTACTTTTTCACTCTATTACCTTGACATTAAGAATGATCTCATGTAATTGTGTAAGTATGTATTTATATTAATATATATTAAATATCAAAGACTTGGACTTGGATCGGACCTTAAAATAAATATTTTTATAAAGCTTAAATATTTGCTCTACGAATAACAATGTTTTTACAGGAAAGAATAGTATATATATATCTGTAGTTCGATACAAACTGTACAAAATAGGTCAAAAATTAAAGTGACCAAGAGACAAAATGACACAAGACAGATATAATGATATATAGTTTATGTACACTAAATAATAATATTCTAATCATCATTTTTGAGAATTCTTTTCACAATATCTAGGCATGGTTGCAAAACAGTATTCCTCCATGCTTCGTCAACAACTTCCTTTCTATCTTCTTCGAAAACGTCAGTAGCAATAATATGATGCACCGACCACATTTTCTCATTTATTAATTGTTGAATCTTGTCAAGTCGGGTACAAATTAATATACGAGTATTACGCTTGATACTTGAAATTGAAGCTTGAAGAATCATCTTCTTTGATTCATCATCTCCGTCTATATTGTTTTCTTCTCTTAAATAGTTGGCCATTTCTGGGACACCAATGAACCATCGGATTCGTTTGGTGTAATCTGCATCTGGAATGAAAATTTGCCGCACCTCATCCACCAGCCCTGCATGCAGCATAAATTTAAGAATAGTTTTATTTAGTTGAACATATATTTGAAAACCAAAAGTGTTATTAAGAAAACTATATAAGAAAAGTTTTAGTTAGATTCATTATTATGTTTTGATTCATATATAAAGTAACCACAAAAACTACCTGCATTGACCATTTCATCAACCCTCGTTTCAACTCTACGGTTCAAGACTGATTGCTCTACATCAATCCAAATAAAGCAACTGTCATACTTATATTTGAAAATGAACACAGGGTCTTCCACAAGTTTTTCAATATACGAATTTGACCCTCCAACAATAATTGGAACACATTGAGTCTTCAAAATATTTTCTATGTAGACAATGGACTTCAAACAGAAATCTTCGGCCGTGAAGTCGGAATCTTGCTCAATTTCACCTAAAAAATGGGGAAACAAAATAACTGTCAATTAATAATCACATTAAAATAAACTAATCACAAAAAATATCTTTTTCGAAAATGTATACCTAGCAAATAATGTCGTACACCTTGTTTCTCCGCGTGTGTGATCTTGTTGGTCACGATATCAAGTCCCTAATAGACTTGCATTTTGTCCGAGTTGATTATTTCTCCTCGAAAATGGGTGGCAAGGTCAATAGAGAAACGATATTTTCCCGATCTAGTTGCTCCCATTATGAACACCATTTTCTTCTTGTTGTTGTTGATGATGAAGGTATTCATTTTACCTACACATAAAATAAAATCATAACAATAATTAGTTTAAAACAGTAAATAATCTCATGAAAACCACTCATGCATACACTCATACATTAAAAATCTTATAAATATAAAGTTAATAAGTAGAAACCTTGCTTGAGATGTAATAAACGATCCAAAAGAATATGGTTTTTGTTGATGGGGGTTATGAAAGAGATTGCACTGAGCATTTATAGAAAAATGTATTTGTGGACTTATTAATTAGCAAACCATATTCAGAAATACTGATATCTTTTAGGATAAGATCAATGACTTTTGAAAAATGTATAGATATGTCAACTGGAATTTTGGTAATGACAAGTAAATAATTTTAGGATAAAGTTATCAAATGTACATTGTTTGGAGATCGCATATAATAGGGCAGTTATAATAAAAATGCAATAATGAATTTATGAATTGGTATATACCAAATTTTTTTAAAAAAGATCATATCTTTTAGAATAAGAATAATTCTTCATAAAAAACCTACACATACGTCAGCTTGAATTTTGGTGATTAGGCTTAAATAATTTTAGGGTGAAGTTTCTAGATGCACATTGTTATGAACATCAAATACAAGATTGACAAAAATATGGATTTCAAAAGGCTTGTAAAAAGAACTCAATAATATTTCTGAAGGAATACATTCAAGTGATAATGCGTCAATTCATACACTATTTAACAACACGTCACAAGTGCTAAGTCTAATTCAATTAGAAGGGAAGGAAGAATTATCAATAACTATTATAATTAGAAATATTTATATTTACTTGTGCAGCATGTAATAATAGATAAATGTTTTATTGAATGAAGCTTCCATCATCGTGATTGAATTAGGTAGAATATATTTCCTTAAATGATCCTTATCGATAGCTTGCAAATTTATTATTTTCTCTTCTTTGTCTATGTAACAATTTTAAATTTGGAGTCAAGAATTTTATTCTTTCAAATTCTTGAAGGTTAGAGTCATTCCAACCATTTATAGTCATTTACTTTTTCACTCTATTACCTTGACATTAAGAATGATCTCATGTAATTGTGTAAGTATGTATTTATATTAATATATATTAAATATCAAAGACTTGGACTTGGATCGGACCTTAAAATAAATATTTTTATAAAGCTTAAATATTTGCTCTATGAATAACAATGTTTTTACAGGCAAGAATAGTATATATATATATATATATATATATATATATATATATATATATATATATATCTATAGTTCAATACAAACTGTACAAAATAGGTCAAAAATTAAAGTGACCAAAAGACAAAATAACACAAGACATATATAATGATATATAGTTTATGTAGACTCAATAATAATTTTCTAATCATCATTTTTGAGAAATCTTTTCACAATATCTAGGCATGGTTGCAAAACAGTATTACTCCATGCTTCGTCAACAACTTCTTTTCTATCTTCTTCGAAAACGTCAGTAGCAATAATATGATGCACCGACCACATTTTCTCATTTATTAATCGTTGAATCTTGTCAAGTTGGTTACAAATTAATATACGAGTATTACGCTTGATACTTGAAATTGAAGCTTGAAGAATCATCTTCTTTGATTCATCATCTCCGTCTATATTTTTTTCTTCTCTTAAATAGCTTGCCATTTCAGGGACACCAATGGACCGTCGAATTCCTTTGGTGTAATCTGCATCTGGAATGAAAATTTGCCGCAACTCATCCACCAGCCCTGCATGCAACATAAATTTAAGAATAGTTTTATTTAGTTGAACATATATTTGATAACCAAAAGTGTTATTAAGAAAACTATATAAGAAAAGTTTTAGTTAGATTCATTATTATGTTTTGATTCATATATAAAATACCCACAAAAACAACCTGCATTAACCATTTCATCAACCCTCGTGTCACCTCTACGGTTCAAGACTGATTGCTCTACATCAATCCAAATAAAGCAACTGTCATACTTATATTTGAACATGAACACAGGGTCTTCCACAAGTTTTTCAATATACGAATTTGACCCTCCAACAATAATTGGAACACATTGAGTCTTTAAAATATTTTCTATGTAGACAATGGACTTCAGACAGACATCTTTGGCCGTGAAGTTGGAATCTGGCTCAATTTCACCTACAAAAATGTGAAACAAAATAACTGTCAATTAATATTCACATTAAAATAAAGGAATTACAAAAGAATGTCTTTTTCAAATATGTATGCCTAGAAAATAGTTTCGTAGACCTTGTTTCTCAGCGTGTGTGATCTTGTTGGTAACGATATCAAGTCCCATAAATACTTATACTTTGTCTGAAATGATTATTTCTCCTCGAAAATGGGTGGCAAGGTCAACAGAGAGGCGAGATTTTCCCGTTCTTGTTGGTCCCATTATGAAAACCACTTTCAGGTTGTTGTTGTTGAGGAAAGTATTCATTTTACCTACACATAAAATAAAATTATAATAATAATTAGTTTAAAATAGTAAATAATCTCATGAAAACCACTCATGCATACACTCATACATTAAAAAATCTTACAAATATAAAGTTAATAGGTAGATACCTTGCTTGAGATGTAATAAACTATGTAAAATAATATATTTTTCTTGATGGTGATTATGAAATAGATTGTATTGAGCATTTATAGTAAAATGTATTTGTGGACTTATTAATTATTATACCATATTAATAAATACTAATATCTTTTAGGATAAGATCAATGACTTTTGAAAAATGTATAGATATGTCAACTGGAATTTTGGTAATGACAAGTAAATAATTTTAGGATAAAGTTATCAAATGTACATTGTTTGGAGATCGCATATAACTAGGCCTTTATAGTATAAATGTGATTATGAACTTAAGAATTGGTATATACCAAATTTAAATAAAAAATCATATCTCTTAGGTTAAGAATAATTCTTGAAAAAAACCTACAAATACGTCAGCATGAATTTGGGTGGTTAGGCTTAAATAATTTTAGGATGAAGTTTCTAGATGCACATTGTTATGAGATTACATACAAGATTGACGAAAATATGGATTCCAAAAGAATTGTACAAAGAACTCAATAATATTTCTGAAGGAAAATATTCAAGTGATAGTGCGTCAATTCTTACACTATTTAACAACACGTCATAAGTGCTAAGTCTAATTCAATTAGAAGGGAAGGAACAATTATCGATAACTATTTCAATTACAATTATATATATATTTACTTGTGCAGCATGTAATAATAGATAAAAGTTTTATTGAATGAACCTTCCATCATCGTGATTGAATTAGGTAGAATATATTTCCTTAAATTATCCTTACCGATAGATTTCAATTTTATTATTTTCTCTCCTCTGTCTATGTAATAATTTTAAATTTGGAGTTAAGAATTTTATTCTTTAAAATTCTTTAAGGTTAGAATCTTCCTAAACATTTATAGTCATTTATTTTTTTCACTCTATTACCTAGACATTAAGAATGATCTCATGCAATTGTTTAAGTACGTATTTATATTAATATATATTAAATATCAAAGACTTGGACTTGAATTTGGACTTGGCGCTTGGGCTTGGATCGGACATTAAAATAAATATCTTTATAAAGGTTCAAAATTTGCTCTATAAATAACAATGTTTTTACAGACAAGAATAGTATGTATATTTGTAGTTCGATTCAAACTATACAAAATAGGTCAAAAATTAAAGTGACCACGAGACAAAATAACACAAGATAGAGAAAATGATAGTTTATGTACACTCAATACTAATATTGTGATCATCATTTTTGAGAAATCTTTTCACAACATCTAGGCATGGTTGCAAAATAGTATTCCTCCATGCTTCGACAACAACTTCTTTTCTATCTTCTTTGAAAACGTCAGTAGAACTAATATAATGCACCGGCCATATTTTCTCATTTATTAATCGATGAATCTTGTCAAGTTAGTTACAAATTAATATACGAGTATTACGTTTGATACTTGGAATTGAAGCTTGAAGAATCATCTTCTTTGATTCATCATCTCCGTCTATATTTTTTTCTTCACTTAAATATTTGGCCATTTCAGGGACACCAATGGACCGTCGGATTCCTTTGGTGTAATATGCATCTAGAGTGAAAATTTGCCGCACCTCATCCACCAGCCTTACATGCAACGTAGATTTAAGAATAGTTTTATTTAGGTGAACATATATTTGTAAACCAAAAGTATTATTAAGAAAACTATATAAGAAAATTTTTTGTTACAGTCAATATTATATTTTGATTCATATATAAAAAAAACTACAAAAACTACATGCATTGACCATTTCATCAACCCTCGTGCCAACTCTACGGTTCAAGACTTATTATTCTACATCAATCCAAATAAAGTAACTGTCATAATTATATTTGAACATGAACACACGGTCTTCCACAAGTTTTTCAATATACGAATTTGTACCCTCCAACAATAATTGGAACACATTGAGTCTTCAAATAAATTTTTATGTAGACAATGGATTTCAGACAGAAATCTTTGGCCATGAAGTTGGAATCTAGCTCAATTTCAACTAAAAATTTGTGAAACAAAATAGCAGTCATTTAATATTCACATTAAAATAAAGGAATCACAAAAGAATGTATTTTTCATATATGTATACCTAGCAAATAGTGTCGTACACCTTATTTCTCAGCGTGTGTGATTTTGTTGGTCACGATTTCAAGTCCCTAAAATAATTGCATTTTGTCCGAGTTGATTATTTCTCCTCGAAAACAGGTAGCAAGGTCAACAGAGAGACTAGATTTTCCCGTTCCTGTTGCTCCCATTATGAACACCACTTTCTTCTTCTTGTTGTTGTTGATGAAAGTATTTATTTTAGCTACACATAAAATAAAATTATAGTAATAATTAGTTTAAAATAGTACATAATCTCATGAAAACCACTCATGCATACACTCATACATTAGAAAATCTTATAAATATCAAGTTAATAAGTAGAAACCTTGCTTGAGATTAATAAACTATGTAAAATAATATATTTTTCTTGAAGGTGGTTATGAAAGAGATTGCATTGAGCATTTATAGTAAGATGTATCTGTGGACTTATTAATTATCATACCATATTCAGAAATACTGATATCTTTTAAGCTAAGATCAATAACTTTTGAAAAATGTATAGATATGTCACTAGAATTTTGGTTATGACAAGTAAATAATTTTAGGATAAATTTATCAAATGTACATTGTTTGGAGATCGCATATAACTGGGCATTTATAGTATAAATGTGATTATGTACTTATGAATTGGTATATACCAAATTTAAAAAAATAATCTTATCTTTTAGGTTAAGAATAATTCTTTAAAAAACCTACAAATACGTTAGCTTGAATATGGGTGATTAGGCTTAAATAATTTTATGAAGAAGTTTCTAGATGCACATTGTTTTGAGATCACATACAAGATTGACCAAAATATGGATTTCAAAAGGATTGTACAAATAACTCAATAATATTTCTCAAGGAATACATTCAAGTGATAAAGCGTCAATTCATACACCATTTAACAACACGTCATAAGTGCTAAGTCTAATTCAATTAGAAGGGAAGGAACAATTATCGATACCTATTTCAATTACAATTATTTATAATTACTTTTGCAACATGTAATAATAGATAAATGTTTTATTGAATGAAGATTCCATCATCGTGATTGAATTAGGTAGAATATATTTCCTTAAATGATCCTTACCGATAGATTGCAAATTTATTATTTTCTCTTCTTTGCCTATGTAACAATTTTAAATTTGGAGTTAAGAATTTTATTCTTTAAAATTCTTTAAGGTTAGAATCTTCCCAAACATTTATAGTCATTTATTTTTTAACTCTATTAAAGAATGATCTGATGTAATTGTGTAAGTACGTATTTATATTAATATATATTAAATATCAAAGACTTGGACTTGGATTTGGACTTGGCGCTTGTGCTTGGATCGGACCTTAAAATAAATATTTTTATAAAGCTTAAATATTTGCTCTATAAATAACAATGTTTTTACAGACAAGAATAATATGTATATCTGTAGTTCGATACAAACCGTACAAAATAGATCAAAAATTAAAGTCACCAAGAGACAAAATAACACAAGATAGAGAAAATGATAGTTTATGTATACTTAATACTAATATTGTGATGATCACTTTTGAGAAATCTTTTCACAATATCTAGGCATGGTTGCAAAACAGTATTCCTCCAGGCTTCGTCAACATCTTCTTTTCTATCTTCTTTGAAAACGTCAGTAGCAATAATATGATGCACCGGCCACATTTTCTCATTTATTAATCGTTGAATCTTGTCAAGTTGGTTACAAATTACTATACGGGTATTAGGCTTGATACTTGAAATTGTAGCTTGAAGAATCATCTTCTTTGATTCATCATCTCCGTCTATATTTTTTTCTTCCCTTAAATATTTTGCCATTTCAGGGACACCATTGGACCGTGAAATTCCTTTGGTGTAATCTGCATCTGGAATGAAAATTTGCCGCACCTCATCCACCAGCCCTGCATGCAACATAAATTTAAGAATAGTTTTATTTAGGTGAACATATATTTGAATACCAAAAGTATTATTAAGAAAACTGTATAAGAAAAGTATTAGTTAGAGTCATTATTATATTTTGATTCATATATAAAATAACTACAGAAACTACTTGCATTGACCATTTCATCAACCCTCGTGTCAACTCTACGGTTGAAGATTGATTGCTCTACATCAATCCAAATAATGGACGTGATGGCAATCGTCTTATCCCACCAAGACAAGTCAACCTAAAACTCAACCATTACAAGAAAATGCGGAAATTTTATAATCAACTCAAAAATACCCCCGAAATATCGTTGTCACGTGTACAAGCCTCTAAAGTATTACAACTTATTCAAAAGAAAACACAAGTCTAAAATGACATTGTTTCTCGAATTGAACAAGATCATAAATAGGAGTAAGAAGGTCCGTTGAAATGACACGCATCTACCTCACAAACCTCCACAAGAAGCCTTGGAAAAGAAGAGAATCACAAGTACCACAAAAATCCAGGCTCGTAACCTACAAAAATTTGTAGAAGCAAGGGGTGAGTACCAAATCACACGGTACTCAGCAAGTAAAGAGCACCAGCTAAGGGATAGAACACGAGTACTCCTTACACCCCAACCGAACCTTCACAACTACAATCTATATACACCAGCCCAACCTAACAGTTCACAATTCACAAGCACATATCTCAACAACAACATTCTAACAATCATATAATCTCAACAACAAGCTCAATATTCATCAATTACAACCTCCACAACTACAACCCTCTTAAAACCAGCCGAACATAACAGTTCACAATTTACAAAGCACATAGCTCACCACAACACTCTAACAATTTCATATCCTCAACAACAACAACAATTTCATAACCTCAACAACAACAAAAAAATTCATATCGTCAACAACAACACTCTAACAATTGCATATCTTCAACAACAAGTTCAATATTCATCAGTCAAAAGTTCCACGGAAAGGCACTCACAAGATCAGCAACACACGAGATCAAGTTCACCAATAATAAAGAAGTGCAATGCAATGAAATGCAATGTCAAGTATAGTGATGCATGTCTGACCTAATGATACACACCCGCTGTCTCTCAGTTCGGGACCCATTGGGGGACATATCTGTCCATGCATCTGTCGCGGCGCACGACACGTCCCTCGATAATAGTATCCATCGCGGCGCGTGATACGTCCCTCGATATAAGTCTCCATCACGACACACGATACGTCCCTCGAAATGGTACATCCTTTTTAATTTCTTATTCTTTCTCAATTCACATAACACTTGTCACAACCATGTCTCAGAACAATGCAAATGACATGTTCACACAAATAATGAGGACATGACCATTTTCATAACATTGCACAATTCACAACAACACAATCATGATATAACATCAACAATGATTCAACAAGCCTTTCAAGCCATTATAAACACATCACACACAAACACTTAATCACATTGCCTTTTATTACCCCTTTTTCATCATTAGAATTAATCAATGTGGACAAGTCAACCCATCACCAAGTCTCATTACCCAAACACATATTACAAGGAAATACATGAATTCCATGCACTTAACAAGGGTTTAGAAATCCACTTGCCTCAATTGATTCACAATTCACTCCGAGACTTGAGCCTTCCCTTTTCGTTGAGTTTCCAAATCAATGTAATCTATTCAAGAAACACATATTACAAGGAAATACACGAATTCCATACACTTAACAAGGGTTTAGAAATCCACTTGCCTCAATTGATTCACAATTCACTCCGAGACTTGAGCCTTCCCTTTTCGTTGAGTTTCCAAATCAATGTAATCTATTCAAGTACATAACCACAATGAGATTTCAAAACTAACAACACTCATATTACTATGTGTCTAGTCTAGACCCAAAAGCTCACCCAAATATGTAACAAGCTCTTAATATTTTCCAAATTTCAAGGCTAAGGTCAAGTCTTAATTCCTCCAATTATTATAAATTTAAAGGTATTCAAGTAATATAATACCCCAAATATTTAATTACTTATCTAAATATATTAAAACTAGAATAATAATGTAACCATAACAAGAAAATTAAAGCACGAAATAAAAATCCAATTTACCATCAAGTAACCAGACAGTGATGTGAATTTGGGAAAACAAAGTAACCACGTATCTTATACTCCTAAAGACTATCTAATAATTTGTTAATTGTTACCCTTAATCATTATGCCATCACTATTGCCATGATTGTAAGTCAAACTTGTGGCTGTGCAAATTCTCAATTGAAATTTTACTATTTCTACACAAATAATATTAAGAAAGTGCACTACCTACTACAGCTATCCACATTTAACCAATCAAAACTATTTAAATTTCTCACTTTTAATCCCATGAAATTGTTCTACCTACGCTGTCTAGGAGAATTTCCAAGTTCCAACTCCAATCTCTTTCAGCTAACGCACATAACCACAAAACATATAATTAAGACATGAATTAAGTTATCCCAATCCAATAATAAAACTTTAGCAAAACAAAGATTCTTACCTAAAGGAAGAGAACTCACTGCTTACGCTCTCTTCTGGTCGTTTATGATTAACGCCGCACGACTATGCGGTTTCCACAAATATTATAAACCTAGTTTACTTTTACACATGGACAAAGTAATATAAGACCTTAAATAAATAACTAAAATTGCCCCATTAATTGTATAACTATAATTAACTAATAGTCCAAAACAGTTTTTATAAAATTTTCGGGAATAGTCAAATAATTCTAGTACTCAAAATGATCTAACGGGTCATTACAACAGGGTCTTCCACAAGCTTTTCAATATACGAATTTGACCCTCCAACGATAATTGGAAAACATTGAGTCTTCAAAAAAAAATTTATGTAGACAATGGACTTCAGACATAAATCTTCAGCCGTAAAGTTGGAATCTGGCTCAATTTCACCTAAAAATTTGTGAAACAAAATAACTATCAATTACTATTCACATTAAAATAAAGGAATCACAAAAGAATGTCTTTTTCAAATATGTATACCTAGCAAATAGTTTCGTACACCTTGTTTCTCAGCGTGTGTGATCTTGTTGGTCACGATTTCAAGTCCCTTAAATACTTGCATTTTGTTCGAGTTGATTATTTCTCCTCGAAATTGGGTGGCAAGGTCAACAGAGAGACTAGATTTTCCCGTTCCTGTTGCTCCCATTATGAACACCACGTTCTTGTTGTTGTTGTTGATGAAAGTATTTATTTTAGCTACACATAAAATAAAATTATAATATTAATTAGTTTAAAATAGTAAATAATATCATGAAAACCACTCATGCATACACTCATACAATAAAAAATCTTATAAATATCAAGTTAATAAGTAGAAACCATGCTTGAGATGTAATAAATTATGTAAAATAATATATTTTTCTTGATGGTGGTTATGAAAGAGACTGCATGAAGCATTTACAGTAAGATCTATTTGTGGATTTATCAATTATCATACCATATTCAGAAATACTGATATCTTTTAAGATAAGATCAATGACTTTTGAAAAATGTATAGATATGTCAACTGGAATTTTGGTAATGATAAGTAAATAATTTTAGGATAAAGTGAACAAATGTACATTGTTTGGAGATCGCATATAACTGGGCATTTATAGTATAAATGTGATTATGAACTTATGAATTGGTATATACCAATTTTTTTATAAAATCATATCTTTTAGGTTAAGAATAATTGTTGAAAAAAACCTACAAATACGTCAGCTTGAATTTGGGTGATTAGGCTTAAATAATTTCAAGATGAAGTTTCTAGATGCACATTGTTATGAGATCACATACAAGATTGACGAAAATATGGATTTCAAAAGGATTGTACAAAGAACTCAATAATAATTCTCAAGGAATACATTCAAGTGATAATGCGTCAATTCATACACTATTTAACAACACGTCATAAGTGCTAAATCTAATTCAATTAGAAGGGAAGGAACAATTATCGATAAATATTTCAATTGCAATTATTTATATTTACCTGTGCAGCATGTAATAATAGATAAATGTTTTATTGAATGAAGCTTCCATCATCATGATTGAATTAGGTATAATATATTTCCTTAAATGATCCTGATGGATAGATTGCAAATTTATTATTTTCTCTTCTTTGTCTATGTAAAAATTTGAAATTTGGAGTTAAGAATTTTATTCTTTAAAATTATTTAAGGTTAGAATCTTCCCAAACATTTATAGTCATTTATTTTTTAACTCTATTACAGAATGATCTGATGTAATTGTGTAAGTACGTATTTATATTAATATATATTAAATATCAAAGACTTGGACTTGGATTTGGACTTAGCGCTTGGGCTTGGATCGGACCTTAAAAAAAATATTTTTATAAAGCTTAAATATTGGCTCTATAAATAACAATGTTTTTACAGACAAGAATAGTATATATATCTGTAGTGCGATACAAACTGTACAAAATAGGTCAAATATTAAAGTGACCAAGTGACAAAATAACACAAGATAGAGATAAAGATAGTTTATGTACAGTTGTCACTAAATGTGTGTCTCTAAAAGTATACAAAGATGATTTAGTGCTTCGTCGCTAAAATTATTATATTAACTACAAAAAGAAAAATCATCCCCAAATGCTTAAACATTTGTGACAAATTCCTTTGTCATAAAAGTATATTTTTTGTAGATAATAGTATGTTTTGTCACTAAAAAGGTTATTACTACCGACAAAATTATATCGTTGCTAATGACTATATTTTATATATCAAACATTATTTTGTTATTAAATGTATTAATTAGGGACAATTTTATTATTATAAAAAAGATTAATTTTCCTATTATCCTCCCCCCACCTCCCACCCCCCATCTCAAATTTATTTTAAACGCCTCCCTAGGAGCTTCCACATCATGCTTTCTTAGGGATTCGAACTCACAAACTTAAGGTTGGAAATGAGGAGTGCTTACCATCAGATCAACTCTCTTTTGTCTCTCATTTTTAATTTATTTTCTACTTCATTCACTTCTTTCTAGTTTAACTTTTGTAGATATAATATATTATATGATTATTTATACACATACACAAGTGCATGGAATTTACCACCCAGAATTCATTCAAATGTAGATTATATTTTAATTAAATTGTATATTTTTTTTAACATATCTTTAAATATATTCAGTATGATTCTGTTATTTTATTCAGTTATTTTTATAAATTTTAAAAATTATATAGTACAATTATAAATTTAAATAAAATTAAAATTTTGATTTTATTTAAAAAATTGAATAATTGGTTCAATTCGGTCAGTAAATCAATTGTTTTGTAAAAAAAAAAACATCGATACCCATAACTATAGTACTTCATCATAATATATTTGAAATCCTAGGTTGTTCGTTTCTTTCATTTGTGCTTTCATTTTTTTAGTTTATTTCGATTTTCACACCGATGGAAAAGTTAATAGAAATTCATGAAATATTTCGCACCTTTGCAAAGTCTAAGTTTGTAAGTCGATGTTATCTCTGTATAGTTGATCTACGTGCATTTGTGAAATTACTATTAAATAACTACATATTTTTAGACAGAAGCAAATAGATCGACTTATTCTATGCAGTTTACCAATCACAAATCAATAGACACGCACAAAAATTAGCACCAAGACTTGAGAAATTATTTTTTCTATCGTCTTTATCGATGAAAGTGCATCAAATAAAAAACAAAAGTGTAAACCAACAAATATTAGTGATCTAGTGGCAGAATCGTACCCCACTCACGATACTTATAACCTGGATTGTATTTTTTAAATGATGCATAATTGTGTAATTTAAGAAAATTCATGAATTGAACTTTTCATTTTTACAAAATGGACCGAATTCATTGGTTTTAATATTTTCCCTCGCCAATTAACGAAAGGACTCTGTCTATTTCTTATGAAGCACTTATATTATTCTTTTTGTAAGTTGTCACTTGTAATTATGAACAATTGTAGCAAAAAAAATTGTATTTAGCTATGAATTTTTTTCGTAGAAAATAGTTGAATTATTCACTACAAATTTTAAGTCGTCGCTATTTAACACCTTACATATTTTGTGACAATTTTTTTGTTGTCACTGAATCATAGATTGTTTAGAGACAATAAAATCTTTGTCACCAATTATTTATACTATTAGTGACAAAAATAAATATCATAATTAAAGTTAAATTCTTATAGCTAAAACTTATAATATTTACCTACGAATTCTAATTTTTCGATATTGTAACAACATATTTTTGTAGATGAAATATTTTTGGGTAAAAGAATCAATAAATTTTAAGACAAAAAATAATTTTTCATGAATTAGATACATTATTAGTGACGAAATAATGTGTCACCGATAACTTTAAATTCGTGACTAACACTACTTAACAAATGGCGCCAATTATTATTTTGGTGGGAAACTTTAGTAGACAAAACTTTGCTACGGTTTTTTTGTTTCGTCACTAAAAGTATGTGTCTCATATATTTAAGCACAAAAAGTAAATTTTGTCACTAAAAGCGAACAATTAGTGATGAATTTGATGTCGTAGCTATATATCATATTTGTTGTAGTCATGCTTCGTCAACAACTTCTTTTCTATCTTCTTTGAAAACGTCAGTAGCAATAATATGATGCACTAGCCACATTTTCTCATTTATTAATCGTTGAATCTTGTCAAGTTAGTTACAAATTAATATACGAGTATTACGCTTGATACTTGAAATGGAAGCTTGAAGAATCATCTTCTTTGATTCATCATCTCCTTCTATGTTTTTTTCTTCCCTTAAATATTTGGCCATTTCAGGGACACCAATGGACCGTCGGATTCCTTTGGTGTAATCTGCATATGGAATGAAAATTTGCCGCACCTCATCCACCAGCCCTGCATGCAACATAAATTTAAGAATAGTTTTATTTAGGTGAACATATATTTGAAAACCAAAAGTATTATTAAGAAAACTATATAAGAAAAGTTTTGGTTAGAGTCATTATTATATTTTGATTCATATATAAAATAAGTACGAACACTACCTACATTGACCATTTCATCAACCTTCGTGTCAACGCTACGGTTCAAGACTGATTGCTCTATATCAATCCAAATAAAGCAACTGTCATACTTATATTTGAACATGAACACAGGGTCTTCCACAAGTTTTTCAATATACGAATTTGACCCTCCAACAAAAATTGGAACACATTGTGTCTTCAAAAAATATTCTATGTAGACAAGGCACTTCAGACAAAACTCTTCGGTCGTGAAGTTGGAATCTGGCTCAATTTCACCTACAAATTTGTGAAACAAAATAACTGTCAATTAATATTCACATTAAAATAAATGAATCACAAAAGAATGTCTTTTTCAAATATGTATACCTAGCAAATAGTGTCGTACACCTTGTTTCTCAGCGTGTGTGATTTTGTTGGTCACGATTTCAAGTCTCTTAAACACTTGCATTTTGTCCAAGTTAATTATTTCTCCACGAAAATGGGTGGCAAGGTCAACAGAGAGACGAGATTTTCCCGTTCCTGTTGCTCCCATTATGAACACCACTTTCTTCTTGTTGTTGTTGTTGATGAAAGTATTCATTTTAGCTATACATAAAATAAAATTATAATAATAACTAGTTTAAAATATTAAATAATCTCATGAAAACCACTCATGCCCACTCTCATACATTAAAAATTCTTATAAATCTGAGATTAATAAGATGAAACCGTGCTTGAGATGTAATAAACTATGTAAAATAAATTATTTTTCTTGATGGTGGTTATAAAAGAGATTGCATTGAACATTAATAGTAAAATGTATTTGTGGACTTATTAATTATCTTACCATATTCAAAAATACTGATATCTTTTTGTATAAGATCAAAGACTTTTGAAAAATGTATATATATGTCAACTGGAATTTTGGTAATGACAAGTAAATAATTTTAGGATAAAGTTTTCAAATGTACGTTGTTTGGAGATCGCATATAACTGGGCATTTATAGTATAAATGTGATTATGAACTTATGAATTGGTATATACCAAATTTTTTTAAAAATCATATCTTTTAGGTTAAGAATAATATTTGAAAAAACCCTACAAATACGTCAGCTTGAATTTGGGTGATTAAGCTTAAATAATTTACGATGAAGTTTCTAGATGCACATTGTTATGAGATCACATACAAGATTGACGAAAATATGGATTTCAAAAGGATTGTACAAAGAACTGAATAATATTTCTCAAGGAATACATTCAAGTGATAATGCGTCAATTCATACACTATTTAACAACACGTCATAAGTTCGAGGTCTAATTCAATTAGAAGGGAAGGAACCATTATCGATAACTATTTCAATTACAATTATTTATATTTACTTGTGCAGCATGTAATAATTGATAAATGTTATATTAAATGAAGCTTCCATCATCGTGATTGAATTAGGTAGAATATATCTCCTTAAATGATCCTTACCGATAGATTGCAAATATATTATTTTCTCTTCTTTGTCTATGTATCAATTTTAAATTTGGAATTAAGAATTTTATACTTTAAAATTCTTTAAGGTTAGAATCTTCGCAAACATTTATAGTCATTTATTTTTTCACTCTATTACCTTGACTTTAAGAATGATCTCATGTAATTGTGTAAGTACGTATTTATATTAATATATATTAAATATCAAAGACTTGGACTTAGATTTGGACTTGGCGTTTCGGCTTGGATCGAACCTTAAAATCAATATTTTATAAAGCTTAAATATTTGCCCTATAAATAACAATGTTTTTACAGACAAGAATAGTATATATATCAGTAGTTCGATACAAACTGTACAAAATAGGTTAAAAATTAAAGTGGCCAAGAGATAAAATAACACAAGATAGAGATAATGATAGTTTATGTACACTCAATACTAATACTGTGATAATCATTTTTGAGAAATCTTTACACAATATCTAGGCATGGTTGCAAAACTGTATTTCTCCATGCTTCGTCAACAGCTTCTTTTCTATCTTCTTTGAAACCATCAGTAGCAATAATATGATGCACCGGACACATTTTATCATTTATTAATCGTTGAATCTTGTCAAGTTAGTTACAAATTAATATACGAGTATTACGCTTGATACTTGAAATTGGAGCTTTATGAATCATCTTCTTTGATTCATCATCTCCGTCTATATTTTTTTCTTCCTATAAATATTTGGCCATTTCAGGGACACCAATGGACCGTCGGATTCATTTGGTGTAATATGCATCTGGAATGAAAACTTTTCCGCACCTCATCCACCAGCCTTGCATGCAACATAAATTTAAGAATAGTTTTATTTAGGTAAACATATATTTGAAAACCAAAAGTATTATTAAGAAAACTATATAAGTAAAGTTTTAGTTAGAGTCATTATTATATTTTGATTCATATATAAAATAACTACAAAAAGTACCTGCATTGACCATTTCATCAACCCTCGTGTCAACTCTACGGTTCAAGATTGATTGCTCTACATCAATCCAAATAAAGCAATAGTCATACTTATATTTAAACATGAACACAGGGTCTTCCACAAGTTTTTCAATATACGAATTTGACCCTCCAACAATAATTGGAACACATTGAGTCTTCAAAAAATTTTCTATGTAGAAAATGGACTCCAGACAGAAATTTTCGGCCGTGAAGTCGGATTCTGGCTCAATTTCACCTACAAATTTGTGAAACAAAATAACTGTCAATTAATATTCACATTAAAATAAATGAATCACAAAGAATGTCTTTTCTAAATATGTATACCTTGCAAATAGTGTCGTACACCTTGTTTCTCAGCGTGTGTGATCTTATTGGTCACGATTTCAAGTCCCTTAATTACTGGCATTTTGCCGAGTTTATTATTTCTTCTCAAAAATGGGTAGCAAGGTCAACAGAGAGACGAGATTTTCCCGTTCATGTTGCTCCCATTATGAACACCACTTTCTTGTTGTTGTTGTTGTTGATGAAAGTATTCATTTTAGCTACACATAAAATAAAATTATAATAATAATTAGTTTAAAATATTAAATAATCTCATGAAAACCACCCATGCCCATACTCATATATTAAATTTTTTTATAAATATAAAGTTATTAAGTAGAAACCTTGCTTGAGATGTAATAAACTATGTAAAATAATTTATTTTTCTTGATGGTGGTTATAAAAGAGATTGCATTGAGCATTTATAGTAAAATGTATTTGTGGACTTATTAATTATCCTACCATATTCAGAAATACTGATATCTTTTAGGATAAGATCAATGACTTTCGAAAAATGTATAGATATGTCAACTGGTATTTTGGTAATGACAAGTAAAAAATTTTAGGATAAAGTTATCAGATGTACATTGTTTGGAGATCGCATATAACTGGGCATTTATACTATAAATATTATTATGAACTTATGAATTGGTATATAACAAATTTAAAAAGAAATCATATCTTTCACGTTAAGAATTATACTTGAAAAAAACATACAAATACGTCAGCTTGAATTTGGGTGATTAGGCTTAAATAATTTTATGATGAAGTGTCTAGATGCACATTGTTATGAGATAACATACAAGATTAACGAAAATATCGATTTCAAAAGGATTGTACAAAGAACTCAATAATATTTCTCAAGGAACACATTCAAGTGATAATGCGTCAATTCATACACTATTTAACAACACATCATAAGTGCTAAGTCTAATTCAATTAGAAGGGAAGGAACAATTATCGATAACTATTTTAATTTCAATTATTTATATTTACTTGTGCAGCATGTAATAATAGATAAATATTTTTTACAGAATGAAGCTTCCATCATCCTGATTGAGTTAGGTAGAATATATTTCCTTGATTGATCCTTACCGATAGATTGCAAATTTATTATTTTCTCTTCTTTGTCTATGTAACAATTTGAAATTTGGAGTTAAGAATTTTATTCTTTAAAATTCTTTAAGGTTAGACTCTTCCCTAACATTTGTAGTCATTTATTTTTTCAGTCTATTACCTTGACATTAAGAATGATCTCATGTAATTGCGTAAGTGACTATTTATATTAATATATATTGAATATCAAAGACTTGGACTTGGATTTGGACTTGGCGCTTGGGCTTGGATCGGACCTTAAAATAAATATATTCATAAAGCTTAAATATTTGCTCTATAAATAACAATATTTTTACATAAAAGAATAGTATATATATATATTTGAAGTTCGATACAAACTGTACAAAATATGTTAAAAATTAAAGTGACCAAGAGACAAAATGACACAAGATAGAGAAAATGATAGTTTATGTACACTCAATACTAATATTGTGATCATCATTTTTGAGAAATCATTTCACAATATCTAGGCATGGTTGCAAAACAGTATTCCTCCATGCTTTGTCAACAGCTTCTTTTTTATCTTCTTTGAAAACGTTAGTAGCAATAATATGATGCACCGGCCACATTTTCTCATTTATTAATCATAGAATCTTGTCAAGTTGGTTACAAATTAATATACGAGTATTACGCTTGATACTTGAAGTTGAAGCTTGAAGAATCATCTTCTTTAATTCATCATATCCGTCTATATTTTTTTCTTCCCTTAAATAGTTGGCCATTTCAGGGACACCAATGGACCGTCGGATTCCTTTGGTGTAATCTCCATTAATCTTTTCAAGTTGGTGACAAATTAATAAACGAGTATTACGCTTGATACTTGAAATTGAAGCTTGAAGAATCATCTTCTTTGATTCATCATCTCCGTCTATATTTTTTTCTTCCCTTAAATATTTGGCCATTTCAGGGACACCAATGGACCGTCGGATTCCTTTGATGTAATCTACATCTCGAATGAAAATTTGCCATACCTCATCCACCAGCCCTGCATGCAACATAAATTTAAGAATAGTTTTATTTAGGTGGACATATATTTGAAAACCAAAAGTATTATTAAGAAAACTATATAAGAAATTTTTTAGTTAGAGTCATTATTATATTTTGATTCATATATAAAATAATTACAAAAGCTACCTGCATTGACCATTTCATCAACCCTCGTGTCAACTCTACAGTTCAAGACTGATTGCTCCACATCAATCCAAATAAAGCAACTGTCATACTTACATTTGAACGTGAACACAGGGTCTTCCACAAGTTTTTCAATATACGAATTTGACCCTCCAACAATAATTGGAACACATTGAGTCTTCAAAAATTTTCTATGTAGACAATGGACTTCAGACAGAAATCTTCGGCCGTGAAGTTGGAATCTTGCTCAATTTCACCTAAAAATTTGTGAAACAAAATGACTATCAATTAATATTCACATTAAAATAAAACAATCACAAAAGAATATCTTTTTCAAATATGTATACCTAGCAAATAGTGTGGTACACCTTGTTTCTCAGCGTGTGTGATCATGTTGGTCACAATTTCAAGTCCTTTAAATACTTGCATTTTGTCCGAGCTTATTATTTCTCCTCGAAAATGGGTGGCAAGGTTAACAGTGAGACGAGATTTTCCCGTTCCTGTTGCTCCCATTATGAACACCACTTTCTTGTTGTTGTTGTTGATGAAAGTAGTCATTTTAGCTACACATAAAATAAAATTATAATTATAATTAGTTTAAAATATTAAATAATCTCATGAAAACCACTCATGCATACACTCATACATTAAAAAATCTTATAAATATAAA
Organism: Solanum okadae; assembly: GCA_036553675.1. NCBI lineage: Eukaryota > Viridiplantae > Streptophyta > Magnoliopsida > Solanales > Solanaceae > Solanum > Solanum okadae. Next base: position 14,778,393 of record CM071678.1, on the reverse strand, counting down.
GTTATTAAGTAGAAACTTTGCTTGAGATTTAATAAACTATGTAAAATAATATATATTTCTTGATGGTGGTTATGAAAGAGAATGCATTGAGCATTTATAGTAAAATGTATTTGTGGACTTATTAATTATCATACCATATTCAGAAATACTTATATCTTTTAGGATAAGATCAATGACTTTTGAAAAATGTATAGATATGTCAACTTGAATTTTGGTAATGACAAGTAAATAATTTTAGGATAAAGTTATCAAATGTACATTGTTTGGAGATCGCATATAACTGGGCATTTATAGTATAAATGTTATTATGAACTGATGAATTGGTATATACCAAATTTTTTAAAAAAATCATATCTTTTAGGTTAAGAATAAGTCTTGAAAAAAACCTACAAATACGTCAGCTTGAATTTGGGTGATTAGGTGTCACGACCCAAAAATAGACGTGATGGTACTCGTCTTATCCCACCAAGACAAGTTATCCTAAAACTCAACCATTACAAATAAATGCGGAAATTTCTATAATAAACTCAAAAATACCCCCAAAATCTGGTTGTCACGTGTTCAAGTCTCTAATGTGTTATAACAAAGTTGAAAGAAAATACAAGTTTCAAATGATATTGTTTCTAGAATAGAACAAGATCATAATTAAGGGGAAAGAAGGTCCGCTAAAATGACAGGCAGCTACCTCACAAACCTCCACAAGAAGCCTCAGACAAGAAGAAAAGAAAATATTAGAAAGGTCCGAGCTAGTAACTTACAAAAAAAATGTAGTAGCAAGGGGTGAGTATCAAACCACACGGTACTCAGCAAGTAAACTTCTAAACACAAGCTAAGGGGATAAAATACGGGTACTCCTTACACACCAACCGAACCTCCACAACTACAACCTGCTTAAAACCAGCCCAACTTAACAGTTCACCGTTACATAGCACCCAACTCAACAACAATCACTTTAACAAATTACATATCCTCAACATTCATCAATCACAACTTCCACAAAAAGGCACTCACAAATATTGGCAAGATACAAGATCAAGTTCATCAAATAGAGGTACTCAAATATCAAGTACTTTTCAACCACAAATAAAACACATAATCATCAAAAATGAAGAATGACATGAGATGCAATGCAATATGACACCATGAAATGATATGCCTGAAAATACCAAGTACTCTCTCAACCGTATATACATGATACTCCTCGAAAATACATCGAGAGTTCATGACCCATGGGGGACTCGCGAGGTCCATATACTAACACGGACGATCTCCACGTGTCTGTGCGGACGATCTCAACGCACTATCATAAAATCAAACAATCCCCAGCACGGACGATCTCCACGTGCCCAACTTATAATCATAATCAATTCCTCGCACAGATGATCTCCACGTGCCCAAATTATAATCATACTCGATCTCAACACGGACGGTCTCCATGTGTTAGACCTTTACTCATACCCAATCTTATGTCAATGCATGTGCACAATATGATATCAATTGAAGGGGATGATGCAACATCTCAATAAATCAAATGTCGCTATGATATATAATCATCTCAATTATAACAATTATACGGTTCAGTAAAGAACATAATCACACATAATAAATCAAGTCAATACTATATCAGTTAATGCCCATATGCTTTGGCATTCTTGGTTTACAATCCCCATTCTATAGTAATAAACTTTCCCTTTAACACCGGTACTCGTACCATTCTCAACACATCACACACAAACAATTAATTACATTGCCTTTTATTACCCCTTTTCATCATTAGAATTAATTAAGGTGGACAAGTCAACCCATCACCAAGTCTCATTACCACCAAACACATATTACAAGGAAAATACACGAATTTCATACACTTTACAAGGGTTTAGAAATCCAATTGCCTCAAATAACCGAACAATCACTCCGAGACTTTAGCCTTCCCTTTTCACTGAGCTTCCAAATCAATGCAATCTATTCAAGTACATAATAACAATAAGATTTCGAAACTAACAACACCCATATTACCATAGGTTTAGCCTAGACCCAAAAACTCACCCCCAACCTTATATCAAGTTCTTAAGTTTCAAGCCTATGGTTAAGTCTAATTTCCTCCAAATATCATAAATCTAATGGTATTCATATTATACAACAGTATACCTATTATTCAATTACATTCACCCCATCTATAAAAATCGAGAACTAGATCATACCTATAAAAAATATTTCTACAATGAACTTAATCCATCAAATAGTAACAACTACGTAGAATTTACACCCATACACCTTTCCTGTAATCACTTTAGTTTGACCAAGGATTACCAATGATTAGTTGCACTCACCGTCCAACAATTACTCCAAAACTATTGATCATTGATGCCATTTGATATTCCACTGAAATTGTCATACTGCCAAAGGATACATTAACATTAACTTCTCCAAAGTTAACTAATAACATATCACGTTATCACTATATAATTATTATCTAATCATTATTCAATCACTTATAACCCTGCAAATTATTTTTCGTAAATCACGAACAGCATATATGATTTGAATTCAACATTGAGGCTACACTTTAACCCTCCAATAATAATAATAAAAAATACTACTATGACCCTCCATTAATTAGGAATTAGCTAATCATCTACAACATATATCAATTTGAAAATGATTACCTCAAGGTATTGCTCCTATGCGATGGCACCAGAGTATTCCCTCATTTTTTTTTCAGCTTCTCGTCTTTAGTCGCACGTTTAGGTCAGTTTTCTTCCACCTCTTTCTTTTCTTTTTAAAATTAATTATGTATTAAAAGTAATAATTCCTACTAATCTATTTAAATATTTCAGACTTGGCCTATTATTATTAATAATAAATAAATTACCAGCAAATTAATTAACTATAGTTAAATGACTATTCAAAATTATAAAAAGAAAGACATTTCGGGTCCAGGTCATTACATTATCCACCACTAAAAACCATGTTCGTCCTCGAACATAAGGAAGAAGATGAAGGAAGAATAACCAACATTACCGAAATTCTAAGTTATGACCTACCAGTCGGTATTCATCTCTCTATGTGAGCTCCTCTTAAAAACCATTTCATCAAGAACTACTACTAAGAACTGAACTTCTGAATCTAAATTTGATAGATCTACAAATCAGAAGTGATTATGAAGCCAAAGACTAACCCATGAACTCAATCTAAACATAATACCATTAGACCTTAACAGAACCATCATGACGAATCTTGTCTCACATAACCAAGATAACATTTTGAATCGGTACCGACTACAACCAGAAGTGAACTTGAACCAACCACCACACACTCATAATGCACAAACCATCACAAATCTTATCAAAGCTTTATTTTTCACAACACAATCCTTTTCACGAGCCTAAGTTATAAAAATGTGATCTTTAGACATCGGGTACTCATCAAAGGAGAATTAAACTTATCTAACCCAAAAAGAATAAGATCAAGTAAACACCCAACAAGTGCTACACTTCAAAATATAGAACCTCTAACAACACTCCTAGACAATTGTAACCCTTCATAGTAGCTCTTATATAAGTTCTCATAAGCAAGGTTGTGCATGTAGAACAAATGGTATATTTCAACTATCCAAAACAACACCAAATCTATCATAACTGAAATGACCAACTCTGCCCAAGGATGCCACCTTACCAGGAGGACCATCGCAGGATCGGTACACCCGATCCACCACTAGAAATTCACCCATAGATGTGGAAACACACGTATCATAAGCAATGAATCATACTTCAAATAATGTCCAGTACGAAGTATGTGGTCACATAAGAATATACAGAAGCAAGGTCGAATAACACAAGATACTCCTTCCATAGTGTCCATATAAATTCCATTCATCTGACTCCATCGCTCAATTTTTAGCCAACCACAATCAACCAGATCCACCTTACAAAATTACAAATACTCGATTCATCAAACGCCGCATACTCCTCACAGTACTCCATTAAAGCCAAGACTCTTAACACTAATAAAACATCCATACCACATCAGTCATTTACCCTAATCATAATTGCACCGGTCATTTACCTTACTCTCAAACCATCACTAGTATCAAAGACTTTGCAAACACATTGTTGCCTACAAATTCGGAGCTATGACTCCATCTCTTTCCATTTAAACGTCCCATGATAGACATGAGTCTCACAAAAAACCGATCATGCTAAATTTCATATCTGATAATACCTTTCCATCGAGATAAAGTTGTTAAATTTCACCCCAAGTCAGCTTCACACAAACTTTAACATACCATATTTCAACTACCATTCCAAACCATCGCATAACTTATTCTAAAACTCAGAGAAATCCTTGGTCACTCGAGTAATTTGGTATATTATAAGCTCGAAATCTCTATTCAACATCAAATATCTATGTAACACATCATAACAATCTATGTAGTCTCATCAACAAAGTAGTTTCAATCTCCTCAAAATCTTCATTAACCATGTAGCACTGTAGGTCCACACCGTTGAACATTCTTAAGTTACCTATCATTTTTTGAATAATTTAGCCCCACATAACATAACATAATCTTACACACCTCACTGTTACCCAATTCAAAACACAATCTTCATAAAAATTGTTGATAAATCCCTAGTAAGTCTATACCGACCCAATTCACAGTCATAGTCATATTAGAACTTATATATGAAAATTCATACATCCTTCAACTCAAACCAAGAGTCTATATGAGAGGTTTTGTTCCTTCACATCTCTTAAATTCTTCATTAAATATCTTGAACTCTTCAATACACCAGACTATTTTTCCTTTCGTTGATTTGCTTACCAATCTTACCCTTGGACCCACAACCCATGATATTTTTACTTTATCCTCTAAATCAAAACATTACGTGAAACCCCCCTTATGTATAACAATCAAAAGTAACCAAATTTACTACTCAAATTATTTTTAAGTCCTTCCAAGTGCTTCATGATCAATGTGATCGATCATTTATTACCTCACCAATTAATACCTTGAAAAAAAAACACTACCACAAACCTAAACTCGTAACAAAAAACTTGAATTCTAGTTTCAACTATGTAGCCCAATCCCATTATCTATCAACATTTGTTCATACCTTAAAGATTTTTACGAGTCCCTGTATCTTAGCTTTTCATTAATCGTCTCTCAATCGGCCTTATCATATCCTTCGCTAAAATTCAACCACACTCATTATCAAACTCAAAACCACAAAAGAACTTATCATCACAACTCAAGCTAAATGTCTGTACCCTCCTTTCTCAAGTTTTATCCAGTACTTTTTAACCAATCTGATGAACCCGTAAAACTATCACAATAATCTAGGCAAAATAGATGAAACCACATGTCTCTGAATTCAATTATCCAGTATTTCTGAAGATACATCTTTGGCCCTTACAATCTGAGTAAATATCCTTGTTCTCGCCTCTTTCCAAAGGCTAAACTACATCCCACTAATTCTTTTTATTTGTGACTCTAGTTCATTCCAATTATATTCGAGTGGTATTTCATCACCTCCTATAACTTTAGATGCAACCATGCTACTCATCAAATAATAGCAAACCATAACATTAGATACTTCAAAGTCGTCATTACCATACAAAATCCATTTAACCAACAATCTTTATCATATAGTTGCATCCTAATCACTATCCATCACGAACTCTTATTACCATTATGCTCAATTAGCCCTTTCATCATCACGAAGTCAACCTTATCATCGACATGACATTTTAAACCTAGTTATATCAATCAAATCCAAAGGACTAACCCACTTTTATATGCACTTTTACTAAAATTTTCAATTACCTTCACACAAGTATACTCTTTGAGACTTTCTTTACCCATAAATTTGTCATTCTGGTATCTATCCCTTCCCTTGGACCTTAAGATGAACTCACTGATCCTTATTTAGAACCCTCGGGATACACTTCTTAACTTAACACATTAATACCGTATTAACAATCCACCACTAAAATCTTTCTTATACGTGCTGCTTAATCCCAAACATCTGCAGTAACAACCTAGTTGGTTTCTCAAATGTGAATGCAACATCGAATCTTATTATACGAGCATGTCATACAACTGATCACTCATTAATTAGTTAGTATTCACACTTGACAAATCGATGTATCCGTTTCCATATACCATTAGTGTCACACCGCAAAAATTTATTAGATCCACCACTAGAACATATCATACTTACCGAGAAGATCATATCCAAATAGGTCACACATTTCTACCCATCGAATAGCTGTAAAATATTATCAAATCAGTTTCGTATCTAGCCCAAGCTATATGTATTCTTTCGTAGGTCAGGTCAATATCAAAAGTAACACACTCCATAACTCTAACCAAGTAAGCATCGGTACTATTGTAGTAGTCGTATCATGGTCTTCTTAAATATACACTCAATCTAAAACAATCGTAGTAGAAATTTTGACTTTGATTAATACAACATCATTCTCATCATACACTAAACAACCCATACTTGTACAACTCTATTAACTGTAATTTTCAAAGTCACCCTGTTCATGTCCTATCCATCCTTTTAATTATTTAACTTCAATTATCGAACTAATTAAGATATTGCCTATACCACACACATATTATTCCCTCTATTGGGGTAACTAACCAAAAGAAATAACAACACTCATAAAATCCCCCAAACATTTGTTCAACATCATCATCAAATATCCTCAAAAAGCATCATCGAGCCATCACCTAACTCAATCCCTTCAAATTACTAAACATTTTGAATCCGACTACACATCATTTTCATAAGTCTATTACTCCTTCACTTTTCTTAAATTCTTCCCATGACACAAAATTCTAAATATCTTTATTTCTTCAATACACTAGACTCTTGTTCCTTTTGTTGACTCGCTCACGCCAATCTTATCCTTTGACGAACAACCCATGATATTATACCTTATACTTTAAACCAAAACTTTAAGTGAGGTACTTTCTTAGGCCCCTTAACAATCAAAAGTAACAAATTCTACGACTTGAACCCTGCACATGTTCTTCCAAATGCTCAATATTCGATGTGATCGATCAATTCTTACCTTACCAATTCATACCTTGGCAAAACATACTACCACGAACGTAGACTTGCAATGAAAAACTTGAATTCTGATTCCAACTGTGCCAGTTATCAACCTCAAAAACACAAAAACACTTATTACCACACTCAAATCAAACGCCTATAGACTTCTTTCTCAAATCTTATCCAATCGTTTTAACCAATCTGATTAACCCATGATACTATTACCATGATAAAAACAAAACGGTTGAAACCACATATTTTTGAACCCAATTTTCAACCCCTCTAAAGATACCTCATTAGCCCTTGTAATCAGAGAAAATATTCATATTCTCACCTCTTTCTGAAGGCTACACTATATTCCACTAATTTTTTTTTCATTATGACTCTAGCTCCTTTAAATTCTTTCCGAGCGATGTCCCAACATCTTCTAAAACTTTTCCTACAACCAAGTTACTCACCAAATAATAGCAAACCATATTATTAGATACTCGCAAATCGTCATTACCATAAAAAAATCCATTTAACTAACAACCTTTATCATATAGTTGCATCCTAATCACAATCCATCAGGAACTCTTGTTACCATCATGCTCAGTTAGCTCTTGTCATCACCACGAAGTCAACCTTTTCATCAATATGACACTTTAAACCCAGTTATACCAATCAAATTCAAAGGACTAACCCACTTTTATATGCACTTTTTACTAAAATTTTCAATTACCTTCACATAAGTATACTCTTCGAGACTTCTTTTACCCATAAACTTGTCATTCTGGTAGCTATCCATTTCCTTGGACATTAAGATGAAATCACCGGTCTTCATTTAGAACCCTCGGGATACACTTACCAACTTAACGCATTAATACTGTATCAATGATCCACCACTAACATCTCCTTATACACATATCGTAATCACAAATATTTGCAGTAACAACCTAGTTGGTTTCTCAAATGTGAATACAACATCGAATTTCATTATACGAGTATGTGATACAACTGATAACTATTTAAGTAGTTAGTAATCGTACTTGACATCAACGTATCCATTTTCATATACCACTAGTACCACATTGTGAAGTATGTTAAATCCACCACTAGAACACATCATACCTATCGAGAAGATTGTACCCAAATATCCTACACATTTCTGCCTCATTAAGTAACTAACATACACTACCAAATCTGTTCGGTCTCTTGTCCAAAGGGATATGCATCCCTTCGTAGATCGGGTCAATAACAGGAGTAACACATTCTCTAACTCTAAACAAGTAAGAATCGGTACCATTATAGTAGTCATATTATGACCCTCTTTGATATACACTCAATATATAACCGTTGTAGATCTTCTAACCTCAATTGGCGCAAAATCATTCTCATAATTCACTGAGTATCCCATATATGTTATGACAACATTACTAACTATAGTTTTCAAACTGATACTGTTCATTACCTATCTATCCTATTAATCATTCCACTTCCATTATCAAACTAATCAAGATATTGCCTATACCAAACAAGTACTATTCCCTTTATTGGGGTAACAAACCAAAAATAAACACATTCATAAAATCCTTCAAACTATTGTTCAACCTCATCATTCGAATATCCTCAAACTGTTTCGTTAAGTCATCACCTAACTCAATCTATTCGAGTCGTTGAACATTTCAAATCTGACAACACATCCTTTCCATAAGTCTATCACTTCCACATTTGTAACAAATCTAACATCTAAGACAAATACAATACACCAAATACTCACATCAGGAACTACGCACGAGTCATCATATAAATGAGAGTGAATGGAGTGAAGCGCTGATAAAAAAACTGGACCAAGTACGCACGATAGAGATCCAAGAAGTGAAGATTTTTTCTAAAAGTCACTATAGCCTCTTTAAGATAAGTACAGACGTCTCTGTACCAATCCTCGAGACTCTACTTAGACTCGACTTGTACACATGTGAGACCTATGAACCTGGGGCTCTGATACCATTTTGTCACGACCCAAAAATGGATGTGATGACACTCATCTTATCCCACCAAGACAAGTCAGCCTAAAACTCAACCATTACAAGAAAATGCAGAAATTTCATAATCAACTCAAAAATACCCCCAAAATCTGGTTGTCACGTGTACAAGCCTCTAAATTATTACAATTGATTCAAAAGAAAACACAAGTCTAAAATGACATTGTTTCTAGAATAGAACAAGATCATAAATATGAGTAAGAAGGTCCGCTGAAATGACAAGCATCTACCTCACAAACCTCCACAAGAAGCCTTGGAAATGAAAAGAATGACAAGTACCACAAAAATCCAGGCTCGTAATCTACAAAAAATTGTAGAAGCAAGGGGTGAGTACCAAACCACACGGTACTCAACAAGTAAACCTCTAAACACGAGCTAAGGGGATAGAACACAAGTACTCCTTGCACCCCAACTGAACCTTCACAACTACAATCTATATACAACTAGCCCAACCTAACAGTTCACAATTTACAAGCACATAACTCAACAACAACATTCTAACAATCATACAATCTCAACAACAAGCTCAATAGTCATCAATTACAACCTCCACAACTACAACCTGCTTAAAACTAGCCCAATATAAGAGTTCACAGTTTACAAAGCACATAGCTCAATACAATGATATATCGTGACTTTACAGTATTTCTAATACATTTCACTTACAAGTTGTGTGTGTCTAGGGCCTTTTGTATTGGTTTTTATGTGTTTTTATCATATTTTTCAAGAAAGATGTTCAGGCGTGGAATTAAAGAGACAGCTAAAAAATGTAAAAAAAGGAATCTACGGAGGTGATATACGGACCGTAGGTCCATTGACGCTCCGTAGATGGTGGTCGTAGATCAGCAGCCAATGCATGGAAGGTAAATTAGGGAAATCTGACCAAGTGTGAAACCACGGTGACCATTAACGGTCCGTAGTTTGATCTATGAACCTTACTGTTGATCCGTAGATTGATACTGCGAGGTCTCTAGTACCTGATTTTTGAAGAGTCTAAGTATGGAGCTACAGAGAGGGACTGACGGACCATAGATCGATCTACAGTCCGTACTGTAGTTCCGTCGTTTGTTTCAGAGAAGCTTACCTTTTTGAAGCTGAACTATTTTCAAAGTCTTGGCTGACGGACCGAACTCACGGACCGTAGATCCATTGATGGTCCGTGAGTCAATTTTGTGGAATGAAGACGCGTGTCTGTAACAAACATTCCTTATTTTGTTTCCCTTTTAATTTAGGACTTGTTTTCTATAAATAGGGCATGTAAACCTCATTTTTTGGGGGTTAGACATTATTATTCTATTCAAGTTCTTGACTTGGGAGATTAACTTGCAACTTTAGCAATTATTGATTTCCTAAGTTCGTTTTGAAGATTTTGGGTGTTGCAATTCAAGTTGAATTTCTGGGTTTATTATTCTTCTTACGTAAGTTCATAATTCTTTCATCTAAAACAATGAATTGTGTTCATATGATTATGGGTAACTAAACCCCACAACTAGGGTTATGGGAACCATGAGCGATTAACAAAGTATGAATATTAACTAAGTAATTCTTGAACAGTGTCTTGCATACATTGATAATTATTTTGTTTAGAAGTTTTTTTAACGAGTACACGCGTTAGAACTCGCCTTGTTGCTACTTGCTAGACCAAGGAGGTAATCAACAAGAAAAGAATAATCAACATAGATTTAGTGTGATACTATCTAATAGGCTAGTGTCAATTGGTGCAAAGTAATAACTAAGCCAAACATCGATTATGATGTCTAATATGAGGTAAAGGTAAGGGTTAGTAAATTATACACACGTAGCCGGACCAAGGTGTGGGGTGAAATTCTCTAGATGTCGGACCAAAGATTTAGAGATACCTAACTTATCACTTTGCATGTAGTACACTAGGAAAGGATTGCTATTACTAGGATTACTGCGTTATGAGCTTGTGGGGAACAGGTATACCTTAGTTATTTCTCTCATCTTGATAACAACCAAAATTGAGTTTTGATTACTGATTACTTATTAAATTCTTACAATTTGTTTCACAAACCCCCCACCCCCTTTTAATTACTTGTTTCTGAAAGTAATTTGACTAATCGAATATAATTGTTGGTTAAATAAAAGTCTAAACCATTTTCCTTGTGGGATCGACCCCAACCTACAAGTTGGGTTCTTTACTTGATAACGACCGCTTATGCTTCTTTAAGGAGGTGTAATTTGAGCGTATCAAATTTTGGCACCGCTGCCGGGGAAAATTTGGCTTTTAGATTTATTTTAACTACATTATTGAACGTTAGTCAAATATTTCTTAATTTTGCTTTTTCTTGTTGTTTTTGTCTCTCTCAGGTTCTGACTCTATTGTATGCCAAGTACACAGAGCCAGGGTGAACCACTTACTCTATACGATCTAGAGTTGAACCGAACTTTGCAAAGAATGAACAATCAAGGAATTCCAGTTAATCCTATCGGAGTAAATCTTGGTGATGCAGTTGAGTTACAACAGCCAAGAGTAGCTGGTGGGGAAAACTGGGGTCTAGCTGAAAATCAATTGGGAGATGCAGTGAGGGTGCATGGTCCACCAGGCCCACAACTGCATGACAACTATAGGGGCAACGTCAATATTGCTGACTCTGATGGACCTCTAGTCTTACCCTATTTGCCTCCAGGGCACACATTTGTGGTAACCAGTAGCTTAATGCAGATGCTTACAGCGAGGGGCTTGTTCTTAAGGTTGCCATCGGAGGACCCACATGCTCACATAGCCAAGATAAGGGTGGTATGCAAGAGCTGTGTAGGTCGACCAGACTTGGATATGGATGTCATCGGATTGCGAGTGTTCCCTCTCTCACTGATAGGTGATGCTGCTATATGGTTCACTGAGCTTCCTTTTAACTCAATCTATACATGGAACCAACTAAGAGATGTGTTCTTAGCAAGGTATTAGCCAGTGTCCAAGAAGCTCAATCACAAAGATAGGGTAAATAATTTTGTGGAATTGCCTGGAGAGTCTGTGAGCAGCTCATGGGACAGATTCACTTCGTTCATAAGAGGTGTTTCGGATCACCGTATTGATGATGAGTCACTGAAGGAATATTTTTATCGAGGTCAGGATGACAACAATAAAGCAGTGCTTGATAGTATTGCTGGAGGATCATATAGTAAGTGCACATATGCACAGATTGCAAAATAATTGGAGAAGATCTCTCGCAACAATAAAGCATGGAGCACTAGGTGGTCAGATACTGGGAGAAACACATTTGCCGTTCATGTTACGAATAATCAGTCTGCAGAGGAGATTCGTGAGGAGATGGCTCAGATGAGGACCGAGTTGGGGTTGGTATTGAAGCATGTGAGCGGAGGTGCAGAGAAGGTAAATGCAGTGAATTACTTGACTAGAACACCACCACCACCAGCTGAAGAGTGTTACTATGAAGAAGATGCTTATGCAGTGAATGATCAGACGGGGGGTTTTCTGACCTAACGCTCAAGGTTCCAACACGGGAAATTGGTGCCAAGGTCAAGGAAACCAAGGTCGAAACTATGGTAATTACAACCGAGAGAGTCAATATGTCTGGGATGGAAACTTCAATCGCGACAACAACTACAACTGGAACAACTATGGCAACAGAAACGATCGGGTTTGAGCTTATGTTCCCCCTCAAAATTGGGAATCTGGTACTAGGGAAACTGGAGGCAATCTGGCGCGTATTGAAGATATGATGCATAAAATGATGAGAAGGTTTGATGCAACTGATGAGAATGTGAAGGAGATGAGAAATGACTTGTCTCGTATTGGTCAAAAGCTTGATGCCCATGCAGTGTCAATAAAGCATCTAGAGTAGCAGATGACTCAGTTGTCTACTACAGTGAATCCACGTCAACCTGGCACTCTTCCTAGCAACACTATCCAGAATCCAAAGAATAATGGCCACTGTATGGCAGTTACTACTCGAGGAGGTAAGTAAACCATAGATCCATTTATGCTGTCTGTGGTGGATGCAGAGATTAGAAAAGAAGATGATGTGGTAGAGGCTAGAGAAGAGTCTGAGACGGCAACAGAGCAAGAAGTGGAGATATCTCATAAAGTGATCCCCATACCTAGACCTCCACCACCTTTTCCACAAAGGTTAGTGAAGAAGACTGAAGATGGTAAATATCACAGGTTTATTAGTATGTTGAAGCATCTTTCTATCAACGTTCCTTTGATAGAAGCTTTGGAGCAAATGCTTGGGTATGCGAAGTTTATGAAAGATATGGTGACAAAGAAAAGATCTGTGAGTTTTGAAGATGATGATAAATTACAGCATTGTAGCGCTATTGCTACAAGATCTCTTGTGCAAAAGAAGGAAGACCCTGGTGCTTTCACGATCCCATGTACTATAGGGTTGTTACACTTTGCTAAGGAATTGTGTGATATTGGTGCTAGCATAAACCTCATGCCATTGTCTATTTACAAGAAGTTGGGTCTAGGGGACCCAAAGCCCACTACAATGTGGTTACTAATGGCCGATCGAACTGTGAAGAGGCCCATTGGTGTACTCCATGATGTGCTAGTGAAACTGGAGTTTTTCATTTTTCTGACAGATTTTGTGATTCTTGACTGTGAGGTTGATTTTGATGTTCCCATCATCCTTGGGAGACCGTTTCTTGCCACAAGGCGTGCGTTGGTTGATATGGAAAAGGGACAGATGAAGTTCAAACTAAACAATGAAGAAGCAACTTTCAATATTTGTAGGTCTATGAAGCAGAGTGGTGAGCTTCAAATAGTATCTACTATAACTTACAGAGTGGAGAGTGGGACATAAATGCAAATTGAAGAGCGACTAGGTGTTGAGGCATTAGCAGCAGTTATGATGAATTTCGATAGTAATGGTATTGAAGAGTATGATGAGTTGGTAGCCGCACTCGATAGGTGTGAATATCGGTCCAGACCAAAGAAATATGAGTTAGACATGAAGAATTGCGAGTCCCCACCCGCAAGACTATCTATTGTGGAGGCACCAAAATTAGATCTTAAGGCTCTACCACCACATTTGAGGTATGTATACTTGGGTAGAGAGAATACTTTGCCGGTCATCATTGCGGCAGATTTGAATGCGAGACAAGTAGAGTGCTTGGTGACTGTGTTAAAGAGGTTCAAGCGAGCTATTGGGTGGACTATTGCAGATATTATTGGAATTCCTTTCGGTATTTTCTCTCACAAAATCCAACTCATGCCAGATAATAAGCCCAGTATCAAGCACCAGAGAAGATTAAATCCACCTATGCAAGAGGTAGTTAAAAAGGAGATCATCAAGTGGCTGGATGCGGGAGTTATTTACCACATTGTAGATAGTAGTTGGGTGTGTCATGTGCAGTGCGTGCCTAAAAATGGTGGTATTACTGTGGTTCCAAATGAAAGAAATGAGCTTGTTCCAATGAGGCCCATTACTGGATGGAGAGTTTATATGGATTACCGAAAGTTGAATGTGTGGATAGAAAAGGACCACTTTCTTATGCCGTTCATGGACCAAATATTGGATAGACTTCCAGGAAAGGGTTGGTATTGTTTTCTTGATGGGTATTCAGCCTACAATCAAATTTCTATAGCTCCAGAAGACCAAGAAAATACCACCTTCACTTGCCCTTATGGGACTTTTTCATTCAAACGGATGCCATTTGGGTTGCGCAATGCTCCAGCAACCTTCAGCGCTGTCTGATGTCTATATTTTTTGATATGGTGGAAGACACTATTGAAGTGTTCATGAATGATTTTTCAGTTGTAGTTGATTCTTTTGATCGTTGTCTAGATCATTTGGCCGGGGTGCTTAAAAGGTGTGAAGACTGCAACTTGGTGCTGAATTGGGAGAAGTGTCATTTTATGGTTAAAGAAGGTATAGTGTTTGGTCATCGAATTTCAGAGAAAGGTATTGAGGTTGATAGAGCTAAAGTTGAAGTAATAGAAAATCTTCTGCCACCTATTTCTGTAAAAGGTGTTAGAAGTTTTCTTGGGCATGCAGGTTTTTATAGGAGATTCATCAAAGATTTCTCAAAAATTGCACATCCGTTGTGCAAACTGCTCGAGAAGGAGTGCAAGTTCTATTTTGATTATGCTTGTCTTAGAGCATTTGGAGAGTTGAAGGAGAAGTTGGTTACTGCACCTATCATTATTTCACCGAATTGGGGACAACCGTTTGAGCTAATGTGCGATGTAAGTGGAGTGGCACTTGGTGTAGTATTAGGACAAAGGCGAGAGAAAATTCTTCACCCTATTTACTATGCTAGCAAAGCTCTAAATGTGGCCCAGAAGAATTATACTCTTACCGAACAAGAACTTCTTGCGGTGGTTTTTGCATTCGAAATTTTTTGATCCTACTTGCTTGGTACTAAGGTCATAGTGCATACTGACCATTCTGCATTGAGGTATTTGATGGCGAAAAAAGATGCAGAACCCAAATTGATTAGATGGGTATTGTTGCTGAAAGAGTTTGATTTTGTGGTAAAAGATAGAAAGGGGACTGAAAATCAAGTTGCCGATCATTTGACAAGATTAGAGGAAGAGGTTATGCTAAAGCTTGGAGATAAGGCTGAAATTAATGATGCTTTTCCAGATGAACAGGTATTGGCTGCTTCTCATGATTTGATTCCTTTGTTCGCAGACTTTGCTAATTATTTGGCAAGCGGTATTGTGCCCCCTGATTTGTCTTTTCACCAAAGGAAAAAGTTTATGCATGATGTGAAGAAATTCTTTTGAGATGAGCCTTACTTGTATCGTAGTTGTGCTGATGGGATTATTCGTCGTTGTGTGCCCGAGGTTGAGATATCTAGTGTAGTTGAAGCATGCCATTCATCGCCTGTTGGTGGGCATCATAGTGGTATTCGAACTGCACATAAGATTTTGCAGTGTAGGTACTACTGGTCTACCATCCACCAAGATGCTCATGATTTCGCCAAGTCTTGTGATCGTTGCCAAAGAGAAGAAGGGATTTCAAAGAGGCAAGAGCTCCCTATGAATCCTATATTGGTATTCGAATTGCACATAAGATTTTGTAGTGTGGGTACTACTGGCTTACCATCCACTAAGATGCTCATGATTTCGCCAAGTCTTGTGATCGTTGCCAAAGAGAAGAAGGGATTTCAAAGAGGCAAGAGCTCCCTATGTCTGGGGCATTGATTTTATGGGACCATTTGTGAGTTCATATGGGATGAAGTATATTCTTGTTGTGGTAGATTATGTATCGAAGTGGGTGGAAGCAGTTGCGCTCCACAACAATGAAGGTAAAAGTGTCACCACATTCTTGAAAAAGAATATCTTCTCCAGATTTGGTACACCGAGGGCTATTATTAGCGATGGAGGTTCTCACTTTTGTAATAATTTTTTCAAGGCACTACTTGAGAAATATGGTGTCCGTCACAATGTAGGTACTCCTTACCATCCGCAGACTAGTGGGCAAGTTGAAATGTCCAACAGAGAAATCAAACAGATTTTGGCAAGACTGTGAATGCTAATAGAACAGATTGGTCAAGAAAGCTTGATGATGCTCTATAGGCCTATCGCACGGCATACAAGACCCCCATAGGTATGTCTCCTTACCAACTTGTATATGGGAAATGTTGTCATTTACCGGTAAAGTTAGAGCATAAGGCTATGTGGCCTGGGCAATGAAGAAGCTAAATTTGGATTGGGGCGCCGCATCTAATCAAAGAATGAATGACTTGAATATGCTTGATGAGTTTCGCCTAAAAGCTTACGAAAGTTCAGCCTTGTACAAAGAGAAGATGAAGTGGTATCATGATCAAAGAATTGAAAAGCGAGAATTTGTGGTTGGTGATCTTGTGCTTCTATTCAACTCTAGGTTGCGCTTGTTTCCAAGCAAACTCAAGTCCAAATGGACTAGGCCATTTTTGCTCACAAAAGTGCTCCCCCATGGAGCGGTTGAGCTTGAGAATAGTGAAGGAACAAAGTTTATGGTAAACGGGCAAAGGATCAAGATCTATCTGGGAAATGCTGAAACTGTGCAAGAAGTGATTGAGGCCTACAATCTTGATGAAGACTGAGTAATCAAGAAACTTGCGTTGTGTCGCGACGTTAAATCAAGCGTTGCTTGGGAGACAACCCAAGATGTACAATCTAGCCAACGACAGAGTTCTGTTTTCCATTTAGTAGTTTTCTTTGTTTAATTGCGTCTTTGTATCAATTTAGATAGGTGTTTTAGTTTTTTATTAGTGTTGGCTAGAATTAGCATAGAGTCTGTGTCTAAAAAGTGTCCAGAAAATGTAAAAAGAATAGCCTATTGGTTGCTACATGTGTAGGTACACCATGAAAAATCTGTAGAAAATGGTCTGGTGCAGAGGTCTAAGGACCCCATCAACGGTCCGTCGTTCAATCCACGGACTGTGGATGGTGTCCGTAGATCCCAGGTAAGCCCTTAAATTTTTCTAAGTTTAAGAGTGATCTACGGTCATCATCTATGGACTGTAGATCAACTCATGGACCGTAGACGGGGTCTCGTGGGTCCAAACCCTAATTCTGTCTGACCCGACCGAGACCCCCTTATCTAAAACTCCCCTAATTTCAAATCATTTCCATCCCTCCATTCACTCTCCAACCGTTTCACCATTCCATAACCTCCCTAAATCACTGCATAACTCCTCCATAAAATCATCTGTTCCATTCCCCCATAATTCCCACAATTCCTTTCCATTTACGAATACAACTCATTCCATATTCCACAAAACGGTCCGGTGTTGGGTTAGTAACGAAGAGGTGATTCCTTAGTCTTGCTAAGCTTAGTGTCGTCACACAATCACCCCACTCCTCGTTGCTTATAAGCTAATAGACTTTCCCCTCACTTTGATTTTCTGTTCATAGATTGAATATAGAAAGTCAGGAGTTGGGTCTTGACCTTGGGTAATTTTTAGATGAAATTGCATGATAAAATTGGAAATTACAATACCGTTGGAACGATATATAGTAATTGTTTCCTTGTTGTATGTGATTATAAGTCTACATGTAAGTTTCGACTTAGGGTTCCAAAGTTTGTCTTAAATACTTGTTCAAATGATTAATTGGAATCCTGAGAATGACAAACTAGCATGATTCAATGTTGAAATGCATGGTCAGACTAGTATATTGTTGAAAATGGTCTAAGATGTGGACTAGCAAATAAAGATTGGCTGAAACCTAGCACAGATCGCATCCACGATACCCTGTCTATGGACCGTAGATCAATCTATGGATCGTAGATTGGGTTCGTGGGTTGAAACACTTGAAAATCTCACCAAGTGTGAAACCACAGATGTGGACTACGGTCCATAGATCAATCTACGGACCGTTCTGTACATCTGTGGTTTCCATCTGTGACAAATATTGTTGGCCCTCTGATCCACGGAAGGGTTCCACAGACCGTAGATCAGTCTACGGATCGTAGGTCTCCTCCGTGGATGACCACTGTAGCCTCTGTCTGAAATTTTCTTGGGACTTTGTTACTGTTCGTTTATAGTTCTAAAAGTTTTTTTGTTTGTTTATGGTTAGTTTCGGCACTAATATTTCTTCCACAGGTACGATGGCACCCAAGAAGCTAGTCACCTATGCAAAACAGGGCAAGTCAAAATTTGTTGCTCCTAGCTTCAGGTTAATTAGTGAGGACACGGACACGGAAAAAGATCCATCATATGTTCCTCCCAACACAAAAACTTCACCCACGGCACCCCGAGCCACCACAGGCACCTCCCAGAAGGTGATCACCGACGTAGTCACTATCTCCCAGTCTGATGAGGAGCACACACTGATCGGGTCACCAACTGGGGCTTCTTCCAGTTCAGCTATTGGGTCTACATCTGGCTCCGAGTCTGCCCATGTTTTGGGCTCTGAGTCCAGCCATGCTTCAGGGTCCGAGTCTGCCCATGCTTCGGGGTCCAATGCCAAGTCAGCCACAAGGTCCAGCCAAGATGACCAAGTTGCCTCGTCTGATGAGGCCACTAGCTCTGAGTCTGTACCAGCACCAAGGAATGAGGATCCTACTCCAGTGGCCGGCGAGCCAAACAGATGGTGTGTTGAGGGCCAATGGTAGATTTATCGGGATGCTAAGATGAGAAATAACAAAGGGAAGATGGCCCGACTTATTACAGAGAAGTGCAGAGTCCTCACGGGGATCTTGCACACTGTCCCTAACATCCACCGGCTTTTTAATCTTCACAAGTGTGATTGGATGGCTCGAGACCCTGGGACTTATAGTAAGGAGATTGTGCGAGAGTTCTACGGCTCCTATGCTGCCACTCTCTGTGTCTCGATCTTCAAGAGGTCAAAGCCCATGGACCAAGATCCTCTCACTTCCACTGTGGTCCGGGGTTGTCCGGTGGACATATCACATGCCACCATCAGCCGCTTTCTCTATGGTCAGACCACACGTCACTATTGGTCACTAAACACAGCAAAGTTTGAGTACAGATGGGATATCGTGCAGAGCGGTGCTTTCCAGAGGAATGCTGAACAACAAGAGGTTGTAATACTATGGTTGGCTAAGTACATTGCTGCAGATGGCAAGCGTGCAGAGTGGGTCGCCGCACCTCGGTTAGGTATCCAAAAGGCCACATTGAATTTAATGGCCAACTTCTTCTGGTTGTTGGTGCGTAACAGGGTGTCGCCGACAAAAGCTGACAACCAACTCATATGGGACAGAGCGATCATGGTTGCAGCACTGGTAGCAGGAGTGGAGATTGACTTTGCCTGCATGTTGCTGGCAGAGATTCACGAGAGGGCATTCAAGACCTCCACTACTTACCCCTTTCCATGTTTGATTTTCCAATTGTACAGGGACTCTGGAGTGCCGATCTGGTATTGTAATAGGTTTATCCACCCTACAGGGATTTTGGATATAGGCCTCATTCGAGATGAGGCAAATGTGGCGGCACCTCGCAGAGAGCCCCAGATTAAGGTACCTCCCCTGGGCGCAGATCTTGCAGACACGGTGGGGCAGGCACAGGGCGGTGATCCCATTATACCAAATCACTCTGATACTGTCCCGGCCTCCTCTTCCCAGGCTTCTAGTATGCCTCCTAGTTCATCCCGGTCCACACCACAGTTAGGAGCTACTGTTGTCCCGTTGGCCAGAGTACAGAAATTGGAGGCTCAGATGGCCACACTACTGCATCACATCCATCCTTGGATGCAAAAGTTGATAGAGTCCGAGGCCAGAATGGAGCGAAGGATGGAGGGCATGATGGACCGGAAGGTTCAGGCAGTAAATAAGCGTCTTGATGCCTTTGAATTGCAAGTCCTCGAGCAATCAGCCCCGACCATAGATCTATCCTCTTTACAGGATGAGTTAGCCAGTCTCTGGACCGACGTTGATGCCATTTTTGCTGCCCCTACAGTTGAGCCTCAGGCCGCACCTACTGCACTGGCTGATGATGAAACGACCCCAAAAATGCCCAAAAATGTGCTTCGAAAACACCTAAAATTGTAATTTCCATATATCTCAAAATCCTTGCATCATTTCAGAAATTCGACTTCATATTCTTATTCAGGGGGTCAAATTGAGTGGGAAATGAGTCTAACCCGAATTTTAGAACAACCGTATCAAAATTCGAAAATCGCAAAAAATGCGATTTTGAGGGTCAACTTTAAAGGGGCATATCTCTCAGCACACAAGGAACTGGAAGGAGCTCAAACTATCAAAATTAAATCTCTGTGAGTTAGCTTTCCAACGCAATTTGTTTCACCTCATTCCGAGTTAGGATAAAGGATTTATGACCATTTTCGTAAAACCTGTCCGGCAGAAAATGCAAATTCCAGTAGCCGAAAACACTGTTCACCCGCCTCATATTTTTTTTCTAAGTGTTGGGACGTTTTCTTATAAAAAGGGGACATATCCATACTTAGTCATTTAACTTCAAAACATCCAAAAACTCTCTCTAAACCCTCTCCAAAAATTCCACCAAGATCATCAACCAAATTCAAGGATCCCAAGCTTTAATTCCGGATTCAAGATTCAATCTCAAGCAATTCTCCATTCCAATCTTCATCAAGAATTCTCCAAAGTTGAGGTATGTGGGTTGATTGTGGAAACCTTCCTTTCCACAAGTCCAACCATTTATCCTCTATTTTACTTCAAGTTTATGGGTCCTTATGATCATTTATGAACTCTTGAATTATGGAATTACTACTACACATCCTATTATGGTCTATTTTTGTATATTATCATGAAATGGAATTATTATATTATGTTTATGGTTTTCATGCCTCCATGATCAAATTATGAAGGTTGTTATATATGTATATATATATGTATGTTGTTGGTGGGCTGTTTTATATGGATTTTGAGATTGGTTGGACTTAGTACTCTTGAAACACATGATTTTATTTATATGAACAAGTAGCCCACCATATGTTTGATAAAATGCCATTTATAGAATTCTTATGAAATGGAAGGTCCAATGTACGTCCTATGAGTCGGATGATTATATAAGTATTGAAATGATGATGAAATGGATACATGTATATGATTTTCTCTATATAGTGTGTGAGTCGACCAAGCCTAGCTCGGGGGGTTGTAGGCCCGGGTAACCGTATCAAGGGGTTGGTACCTTGGTTGCCTAGTACGGGGGGTAGTAGGCCCGTATAACCGTATCGAGGGGTTTGTACCTTGGTTGCCTAGTACGGGGGGTAGTAAGCCCGTATAATCATATCGAGGGGTTTGTACCTTGGTCCCTAGCTCGGGGGTGGTAGGCCCGGGTAACCACATTGAGGGGTTTGTACCTCTTTCGCCTCTCCAAGGGGGTGGTAGGCCTTGGAAATACTATATTGATGGTCACTTACTACACATATACTATGCCCTACTAAATATGATTTTTTTTATATAAGCATCATTATATATATCATCTCATTAATATGCTATCTATCGGGTACGATTATGCATTTTGCCTATGATGTCCATCCCTTGTTGCATTGCATTGCATCCCATATACTTAGTACATTCAAACGTACTAACGCATACTCTATGCCTACATGATGTCACCATGTAGGGACCGGAGCACCGCTTGACCCTCGTCCTCCACGTGGCTAATACGATTTTCTATCAAGGTTATTGGTGAGTCCTCCATTCCGAGGACGTTGCTTATGATCTTTTACTATGTATAAGACTTTTCCTTTTTGTTATGTTTTGACTATGAGGGTGAGCCCAGTTGTTTGTCTTGGCCCCCGCTAAAGTACCTATGTTTAGAGGTGGTGTTGGACAAGTTGTGTATTATGTTTGAGTTTGATTCATCTATGGTATTTATGTATCATTTCTTCTTCTTTTTTCTTGCTCCCTTAGTCCCGATTTCCCCCTTGATTATGCTTATCGCTTATGGTCATTTTAATTGCTTCCGCGACCAATGATGTGTAAGATACGCTATGAGGCTTGTTTGGGGTTCCTTCGGGTTCCCCATTCGCCGGTCACGTCTAGGCCCTAGGCTTGGGTCGTGACAAACTTGGTATCAGAGCACTAGGTTGATAGATCCTCGGAGTCCAACACACCGCGTTGATTAGAGTCCGATTCATGGTTGTGTTGTGCACCACAATTATGAGTAGGAGGCTATGAGACGTTTTAGGAAATGTTTCCCTTCTTCATGTTCTAAGTCGTGCGGTAGAGTTGAATTAAGTTCTTTTTTCCCTAACGGTTGTTCTTTGCTATGCTAGATCATGCCTAATACAAGAGGAAGACGAGCCCGCGCACCTGAGGAACAACCGACCAATGGGGATCTTCGGGATGCCCTTACTTTATTTGCACAAGCTATGGCTAATCAAGCCAACCACGGGGCCCAAACCCCTCAGGCTCCTACCCCAGCATCTCGGGTGAGAGACTTCGTGCGGATGAATCCCCCGGAATTCTATGGGTCTAAGTTAAATGAAGACCCTCAAGAGTTCATTGATGAAGTCCTCAAGATATTAGCTATCATGGGCGTGAGGTCAGAAGATAAGGCGGAGTTGGCGGCCTACCAACTAAAAGGGGTGGCCCAAATATGGTACAACCAATGGAAGGAAGAGAAGGGGGTAAACTATGTGGTGCATTGGGAAGAGTTCAAAACGGCTTTCCTTGATCGATTCTTTCCTCTTGAGCTTAGGGAAGCCAAATTGGTGGAGTTCATGAATTTAAAACAAGGGTCTATGAGTGTGAGGGAGTATGCCCTCAAGTTTAACCAACTTTCAAGGTATGCTCCACACTTGGTTGCCGACTCACGGTCTAGAATGAACAAATTCGTGATGGGTGTGTCCGACCTAGTGAGTGAAGAATGCCGGTCCGCAATGTTGATTAGTGACATGGACTTGTCCCGCTTGATGGTCTATGCCGAACAAATGGAAGAGGAGAAGTTGAGGAAGAGGAGGGGTCATGAGGCCAAGAGGGCCCGTTTTGAGGGCAAGTTCCAAAGTAGAACGGGAGGCCGATTTCATCAAGGTCAAGGGTCTTCTCATGCGCTCCATAAGGGGTTTGCCAATGATGTTCCAAGGGCCCAAGGTGCTAGGGGTATGGGTCCTATTGATGTATGTCCGAAGTGTGGTAAGGGCCATGGTGGCCCGTGCTTGAGAAATACCGGTGCTTGCTATAGTTGTGGGGAAATGGGGCACAAGGCAATGGATTGTCCTCGAAATCGCAACAAGGGTAAGGAGGTCCGTCCACAAGGTGCCAATGCGGTTCCTTTGGGGAGAGGGGGCCGACAAGATGGTGCCCCAAGGCACAATCGATTTTATGCTTTGCATGGGAGGCAAGTGGTCGATGAAGTCCCCGACGTCGTTACCGGTATGTTGAAAATCTTTGACTTTGATGTATATGCATTAATTGATCCGGGTGCCTCTCTTTCTTTTGTCACCCCCTTTGTTGCCAAAAAGTTTCATGTTGAGCCCGACTTGTTGCATGAGTCATATAAGGTGTCTACTCCTATTGGTGCATATATGGTTGCTAGGAAGGTCTATAGAAATTGTCCTATTTGCATCTTGCATAAAATATTGCCTTGTGATCTTGTTGAGTTGAACATGGTCGATTTTGATGTTGTTCTTGGGATGGATTGGTTGCATGCATACTATGCTTCCATTGATTGTAGAACCCGTAGGGTCAAGTTCCAATTCCCAAGTGAACCCATTCTTGAGTGGGAGAGCCAAAATGTGGTAATCAAGGGTAGGTTCATCTCTTGCATTAAAGCCAGTAAGTTGATATCTAAGGGGTGTCTCTATCACCTTGTGAGGGTTAGGGATGTGGAGTCCAAAACCCTTCCTATAGAGTCGGTTCCGATCGTAAATGAATTCCTTGATGTCTTTCCTAATGACCTTCCCGGTGTTCTTCCCGAAAGGGAAATAGATTTTGGCATAGACCTCCTCCCCGATACTCAACCCATTTCTATCCCCCCTTATCGTATGGCCCCGGCGGAGTTAAAGGAGTTGAAGGAACAATTGAGGGACTTTTTGGAGAAGGGTTTTATTAGGCCTAGCCAATCACCATGGGGTGCACCGGTGTTGTTTGTGAAGAAGAAAGATGGGTCCCTTAGGATGTGTATTGATTACCGGCAACTCAATAGGGTCACCATCAAGAATAAATATCCTCTTCTTAGGATTGATGACTTGTTCGACCAATTGCAAGGGGCTAGCCACTTCTCTAAGATTGAACTTCGGTCCGGGTATCATCAAGTGAAGGTGAGGGAGTGTGACATTCCCAAGACAGCCTTCCAGACTAGGTATGGGCATTATGAATTTGTGGTCATGTCCTTTGGGTTGACCAATGCACCGGCTATCTTCATGGACCTAATGAATAGGATCTTTAAACCCCACCTTGATTCCTTTGTTGTGGTCTTCATTGATGATATTTTAATCTATTCGCATAGCGAGGAAGAACATATGGGTCACTTGAGGGTTGTGTTGCAAAGATTGAGAGAGGAGAAGTTGTATGCCAAGTATGAAAAGTGTGAATTTTGGTTGAGGGAGGTTGCCTTCCTAGGTCATGTGGTGTCGGGGGATGGTATTAAGGTAGATCCTAAGAAGACCGATGTGATTAGAAATTGGCCTAGGCCATTGACCCCGTCGGATATTAGGAGCTTCTTGGGCTTAGCGGGTTACTATCGGAGATTTGTGAATGGGTTTTCTTCTATTGCTTCTTCCATGACTAAGTTGACACAAAAGAAGGCTAAGTTTGAATGGACCGACGAGTGTGAAAGGAGTTTTCAAACCTTGAAGGATAAACTTGTGTCCGCTCCTATATTGTCACTACCGGATGGGCTTGAGGGATTCGTTGCGTATTGTGATGCTTCTAGAGTTGGCTTGGGTTGTGTCCTAATGCAAAATGGTAAGGTGATAGCCTATGCGTCTAGATAACTCAAAGTGCATGAAAAGAACTATCCTACGCATGACCTTGAATTAGCCGCGGTGGTGTTTGCTTTAAAGATTTGGCGTCATTACTTGTATGGGGTACATGTTGATGTGTTCACCGATCACAAGAGCCTCCAATATGTCTTCACCCAAAAAGACCTCAACTTGAGACAAAGAAGGTGGCTAGAATTTCTTAAAGATTATGATATGAGTGTGCATTATCATCCCGGTAAAGCTAATGTGGTGGCGGATGCTTTGAGTAGGGTGTCTATGGGTAGCCTAGCTCATGTTGATATTGGTGATAGGGAAATGGCTAGGGAGGTGCATCGGTTGGCTAGGTTGGGGGTTAGGTTGGAAGAAATTAGTAATGGTGGTGTGGTCGTTGTTGATGGTGCTAGGTCTTCCTTGGTTGATGAGGTGATAGCAAAACAAGATCTTGACTCTTCCTTGTTAGAATTGAAGGCCTTGGTGAAAGAGGGTAAGGTGGAAGTTTTCTCCCAAGGGGGAGATGGTGCCCTTAGGTACCAAGGTAGGTTGTGTGTGCCTTGTGTTGATGGTTTGAGGGAGAAAATTCTTGAGGAGGCTCATAATTCTTCCTACTCCATTCACCCCGGTTCCACCAAAATGTATAGAGATTTGAGGGATGTGTATTGGTGGGGAGGCATGAAGAAGGACATTGCCAAATTCGTCTCCGGTTGTCATAGTTGTCAACAAGTCAAGGCCGAACATCAAAGGCCGGGTGGTCTAACCCAAGATATAGAGATTCCTACTTGGAAGTGGGAAGAAATTAATATGGATTTTGTAGTTGGTTTACCCAAGACTAGAAAAGGTTTTGATTCTATTTGGGTGGTGGTTGATAGGATGACAAAATCGGCTCATTTTCTACCGGTAAAGACAACATATGGGGCGGAAGATTATGCAAGGTTATATATTCATGACTTGGTAAGGTTGCATGGGATTCCTCTATCCATCATATCGGACCGTGGTACTCAATTTACTTCACACTTTTGGAAGTACTTTCAAAGGAGTCTAGGTACGAGAGTTAAGCTTACTACGGCATTTCACCCGCAAACGGATGGACAAGCCGAAAGGACTATCCAAACACTTGAGGATATGCTTAGGGCTTGTATATTGGAGCTTAAGGGTAGCTGGGATGATCATCTTCCATTGATTGAGTTTGCCTATAACAATAGCTATCATTCTAGCATCGGTATGGCTCCTTTTGAGGCTCTCTATGGGAGACGTTGTAGATCACCGGTTGGGTGGTTTGAGGTTGGTGAGGTGGCCTTGTTAGGACCAGATCTAGTCATGGAGGCTCTTGAGAAGGTTAGGATGATTAGAGAAAGGTTGAAGACGGCCCAAAGTCGCCAAAAGTCCTATGCCGATGTGAGGAGAAGGGCTTTTGAATTCCAAGTTGGTGATTGGGTCTATTTGAAGGTGTCACCCATGAAGGGTGTGGTTTGTTTTGTTAAGAAGGGCAAGTTGAGCCCAAGATACGTGGGTCCTTATAAGGTGATGAGGAGAATTGGCAAGGTAGCTTATGAGTTGGAATTGTCTAGCGAAATGGATTTGGTTCATCCGGTATTTCATGTGTCTATGTTGAGGAAGTGTGTGGGTGATCCGAATGCCATTGTGCCTCTTGATGTTGTGGGTGTTGTTGAAGATAATTTGACCTATGAAGAGGTTCCGGTCCAGATTTTAGACAGACAAGTGAAGAGGTTGACAAACAAAGATGTGGCTTCCGTTAAGGTCCTTTGGAGAAATCAACAAGTTGAAAGTGCTACTTGGGAGGCCGAAGCGGACATGCAAAGGCGATATCCTTATCTTTTCCACTCCACTCAAGCTTAAGGTATTGATCTAAACCCTTTATAAAATCTCAGGTCTTAAGTTCAGCCACCATGTCATTGCATATATCCATGTTTAAGTTAACAAGTTCATTGTGGTTTTACAA
This sequence comes from Solanum okadae, assembly GCA_036553675.1. NCBI lineage: Eukaryota > Viridiplantae > Streptophyta > Magnoliopsida > Solanales > Solanaceae > Solanum > Solanum okadae. The sequence continues at coordinate 14,751,054 of CM071678.1, read as the reverse complement.
CTATGTTGAAGTTTTTGAAATGAGGTGTAAGTGCATTGTTGCATCCCTATGTGGGCTGAATTTGCCATGTTTGTGTTTCTCATGTACGTTTCTATGACATTCGGGGACGAATGTTCCCAAGGGGGAGATATTGAAACGACCCCAAAAATGCCTGAAAATGTGCTTCGAAAACACCTAAAATTGTAATTTCCATATAAATCAAAATCCTTGCATCATTTCGGAAATTCGACTTCATATTCTTATTCAGGGGGTCAAATTGAGTGGGAAATGAGTCTAACCCGAATTTTAGAACAACCGTATCAAAATTCGAAAATCGCAAAAAATGCGATTTTGAGGGTCAACTTTAAAGGGGCATATCTCTCAGCACACAAGGAACTGGAAGGAGCTCAAACTATCAAAATTAAAGCTCTGTGAATTATCTTTCCAACGCAATTTGTTTCACCTCAGTCCGAGTTAGGATAAAGGATTTATGACCATTTTCGTAAAACCTGTCCGGCAGAAAATGCAAATTCCAGTAGCCGAAAACACTGTTCACCCGCCTCATATTTTTTTTCTAAGTGTTGGGACGTTTTCTTATAAAAAGGGGACATATCCATACTTAGTCATTTAACTTCAAAACATCCAAAAACTCTCTCTAAACCCTCTCCAAAAATTCCACCAAGATCATCAACCAAATTCAAGGATCCCAAGCTTTAATTCCGGATTCAAGATTCAATCTCAAGCAATTCTCCATTCCAATCTTCATCAAGAATTCTCCAAAGTTGAGGTATGTGGGTTGATTGTGGAAACCTTCCTTTCCACAAGTCCAACCATTTATCCTCTATTTTACTTTAAGTTTATGGGTCCTTATGATTATTTATGAACTCTTGAATTATGGAATTACTACTACACATCCTATTATGGTCTATTTTTGTATATTATCATGAAATGAAATTATTATATGATGTTTATGGTTTTCATGCCTCCATGATCAAATTATGAAGGTTGTTATATATGTATATATATATGTATGTTGTTGGTGGGCTGTTTTATATGGATTTTGAGATTGGTTGGACTTAGTACTCTTGAAACACATGATTTTATTTACATGAACAAGTAGCCCACCATATGTTTGATAAAATGCCATTTATAGAATTCTTATGAAATGGAAGGTCCAATGTACGTCCTATGAGTCGGATGATTATATAAGTATTGAAATGATGATGAAATGGATACATGTATATGATTTTCTCTATATAGTGTGTGAGTCGACCAAGCCTAGCTCGGGGGGTTGTAGGCCCGGGTAACCACATTGAGGGGTTTGTACCTCTTTCGCCTCTCCAAGGGGGTGGTAGGCCTTGGAAATACTATATTGATGGTCACTCACTACACATATACTATGCCCTACTAAATATGATTTTTTTTATATAAGCATCATTATACATATCATCTCATTAATATGCTATCTATCGGGTACGATTATGCATTTTGCCTATGATGTCCATCCCTTGTTGCATTGCATTGCATTGTATCCCATATACTTAGTACATTCAAACGTACTAACGCATACTCTATGCCTACATGATGTCACCATGTAGGGACCGGAGCACCGCTTGACCCTCGTCCTCCACGTGGCTAATACGATTTTCTATCAAGGTTATTGGTGAGTCCTCCATTCCGAGGACGTTGCTTATGCTCTTTTACTATGTATAAGACTTTTCCTTTTTGTTATGTTTTGACTATGAGGGTGAGCCCAGTTGTTTGTCTTGGCCCCCGCTAAAGTACCTATGTTTAGAGGTGGTGTTGGACAAGTTGTGTATTATGTTTGAGTTTGATTCATCTATGGTATTTATGTATCATTTCTTCTTCTTTTTTCTTGCTCCCTTAGTCCCGATTTCCCCCTTGATTATGCTTATCGCTTATGGTCATTTTAATTGCTTCCGCGACCAATGATGTGTAAGATACGCTATGAGGCTTGTTTGGGGTTCCTTCGGGTTCCCCATTCGCCGGTCACGTCTAGGCCCTAGGCTTGGGTCGTGACAGATGATACGGTGTTGGATGCTTTATTCAGTGGGACCGCCGAGGAGGGGCGTGAGCCTACACATGCCAAAGGTAAGAGGCACCATTCTAATCGCACTGAGGAGGAAAAATCTCAAAAGAGACAGCGTAGGAAGGAGAAGGAGGCCAGGAAGGCCTCAATTTTAGATGAACAGTTGCGCCAACAGAGGGTGCGTGAGAGTGTTGCAGGGGCATCGAGCTTTGCCCCAGTTGTAGAGGTCCCGTCTCTTGTGAGGGACGTTGTGAGCACCACTGATGGTGCTATGATGGATGATGTGGGCACTACTGAGGGTGTTTTAACTATTGTTCCAGCGGGCTCCAGGAAATCGGACCCACCCGCTCGTGCATGATTCGTCGGCGCTATGCGCCACAGGTTTGCTTCACCCAATCCACTATCTTTTACTATTCTTGTATGCATTGGGGACAATAGCATCTATTTTTGTTGGGGGTGGGGTAAATGGATTGTGAGTGATAGGGTGAAGTCTGAGTAACCCAACTCATAAATCCAATCTTGGGGTTTTCTTGCCTGTGTCCTTTTTCCCCAAGAGACTATTTAATTTCTGTTGAACCGGCATGTGTTAGGATTGTATTTATAGAAGCATGAACAAGAATGAAGAATGATGGCTTATGAAAAATATACCCGTCCAAATTTTGTTATGTGTGCTAAAATTGACAGGCTAAGACAAGTTGAATGTGTTGGCTCTAAGTATGACATGATAATGAATCAACCTGATGGCATAACTTAAGCTGAAACTTGAACTGGGTAATCTGATAATCTGATAATGAAACTATCTGCCCAGTGTATGTGAGAATAGTTGTTTGTTCAAACAGTTTTTGTGCAAAACTAGAACTTGCCCGGTTAGTCCTGCTAAGACAATTCACTCTAGAAGCTAGGAGGTGATCATAGGCCCTTGTTCTGATAAGTCCACAAATTGCCTAAATGAAGGATCCAACCAAATGAAATAAATGCTCCCTTTGATCCAAATGCTTTGAGCCTAAAATTAGACCATTTCTTTCTAAACCCCGAACTCACCTTCCCATAAATCTACTATGTTGGCCCTGGTCCCTCCTTGGACATGTGTACCTCGACTTAGGTCAAAAGCCTAACTTGAGGGTGGCTAATGTAAAAGATAACTTCAATCTTGGCCCTGACCCGACATTGGGTATTGTGCACCTCAACCAATGAAAAATCCATAAGTTGAGGTTGGCTATGAAAGAGGAAACCGAAAGAAAAATGGGTATGAAAAGAGAGGAATGGATGTGACTTGTTGAAAGCTAAAGAATAAGCATAAAACGCAAGACAGAGATAAAAGTGAAAAATAAAAAGATCTACAAAACCTAAAGTCACATCCATGGTTGAAGAAAATCAAGGGAAAAAAGGTAAAACGGTAGGATGACAAAAATAGGGCAGAAAGAGGTTGAAAGCCTAGTGTAATGTCAAGGAGGGCAGAAAGTCACTAAGAAGTACCCAAATGTACCACGCCTGATCCTGAGCCTACGTTACAAGCCAAGAAAGTCCTATAGTGATCCTAGAGTCTAATTTAAGGAGTCTAAGCAGTGAAAATAAGGGCAAGCCTATGGTATTGGGCACTAACTGTACTTGAAGTTGTTTCTGAGTATGAGTGTTGAATGAATCCTTGTACTCAAAGTCATAGTCATTGTGTGAAAGAAAAGGGATTTCGTTTGAAGTAAGGGCATTAGTTGCATTGTCGAAAAGTTGGTACTTTGGTGATAGTAAAACAGTGTATGTTGTGTGTTGGTTGGTCAATCGTTGTCATGGTTTGATCCACATGAATTAGCTTATTGAGTCGAAAAGAACAAATTTTGCACCCGGAAAGTGAGTGGGATAGAGAGTCATGTGATTGCTTATGCTTGAAATGATTGCTTCTATACAAGTGTCGTTTAGAGTCTTAGTGCGTCGCTTGAGGACAAACAACGAATTTAAGTTGAGGGTGTTGATATACCGTGAGTTTACAGTATTTCTAATACATTTCACTTACAAGTTGTGTGTGTTTAGGGCCTTTTTGTATTGGTTTTTATGTGTTTTTATCATATTTTGTAGGAAAGATGTTCATGCGCGGAATTAAAGAGACAGCGGAAAGAAATGCAGAAAAGGGAATCTACGGAGGTGATCTACGGACCATTGACGCTCCGTAGATGTGGTCATAGATCAGTAGCCAATGCATAGAAGGAAAATCAGGGAAATCTGACCAATGTGGAACCACGGTGACCGTTGACGGTCCGTAGATTGATCTACGGACCGTACTGTTGATCCGTAGACGGATACTGCGAGGTCTCCAGTACCTGATTTTTGAAGAGACTAAGTATGGAGCTACGGAGAAGGACTGACGGACAGTAGATCGATCTACGGTCCGTACTGTAGTTTCGTCGTTTGTTTCAGAGAAGCTGACTTTTTGGAAGCTGAAATATTTTCTAACTCTTGGCCGACGGAAGGGACACACAAACCTAAGAGCCATTGACGGTCCGTGAGTCAGTCTCGTGGAATGAAGTCGCGTGCCTGTAACAAACTTTCTCTATTTTGTTTCCCTTTTAATTTAGGACTTGTTTTCTATAAATAAGGCATGTAAACCTCCTTTTTTGGGGGTTAGACATTATTATTCTATTCTAGTTCTTGACTTGGGATATTAACTTGCAACTTTAGCAATTATTAATTTCCTAAGTTCGTTTTGAAGATTTTGGTTGTTGCAATTCAAATTGAATTTCTGGGTTTATTATTCTTCTTACGTAAGTTCATAATTCTTTCATCTAAAACAATGAATTGTGTTCATATGATTATGGGTAACTAAATCCCACAACTAGGGTTGTGGGAACCATGAGCGATTAACAAAGTATGAATAATAACTAAGCAATTCTTGAACAATGTCTTGCGTGCATTGATAATTCTTTCCTTTAGAAGTCTTTTTAACAAGTGCATTATAGACAAGAATAATATATATATCTATAGTTCGATAAAAACTGTACAAAATAGGTCAAAAATTAAAGTGACGAAGAGACAAAATAACACAAGATAGAGATAATGATAGTTTATGTACACTCAATACTAATATTGTGATCATCATTTTTGAGAATTCTTTTCACAATATCTACGCATGGTTGCAAAACAATATTCATCCATGCTTCGTCAACAGCTTCTTTTCTGTCTTCTTTGAAAATGTCAGTACCAATAATATGATGCACCGGCCACATTTTCTCATTTATTAACCGTTGAATCTTGACAAGTTGGTTACAAATTAATATACAAGTATTACGCTTGATACTTGAAATTGAAGCTTGAAGAATCATCTTCTTTGATTCATCATTTCCATCTATATTTTTTTCTTCCCTTAAATATTTGGCCATTTCAGGTACACCAATGGACCGTCGGATTCCTTTAGTGTAAATTGCATTTGCAATGAAAATTTGCCGCACCTCATCCATCAGCCCTGCATGCAACATAAATTTAAAAATAGTATTATTTAGGTGAACATATATTTGAAAACTAAAAGTATTATTAAGAAAACTATATAAGAAAAGTTTTAGTTAGAGTCAGTATTATATTTTGATTCATTTATAAAATAACTACAAAAATTACCTGCAATGACCATTTCATCAACCCTCGTGTCAACTCTACGATTCAAGACTGATTGCTCTACATCAATCCAAATGAAGAAACTGTCATACTTATATTTGAACATGAACACAGGGTCTTCCACAAGTTTTTCAATATACGAATTTGACCTTCCAACAATAATTGGAACACATTGAGTCTTCAAAAAATATTCTATGTAGAAAATGTACTACAGACAGAAATCTTCGGCCGTGAAGTTGGAATCTGGCTTAATTTCACCTAAAAAAAATTTAAACAAAATAATTGTCAATTAATGTTCACATTGAAATAAAGGTATCAAAAAAGAATTTCTTTTTCAAATATGTATACCTAGCAAATAGTGTCGTACACCTTGTTTCTCAGCGTGTGGGATCTTGTTGGTCACGATTTCAAGTCCCTTAAATACTTGCCTTTTGTCCGAGTTGATTATTTTTCCTCGAAAATGGGTGGTAAGGTCAACAGAGAGAGGAGATTTTCCCGTTCCTGTTGCTCCCATTATAAACACAATTTTCTTCTTGTTGTTGTTGTTGATGAAAGTATTCATTTTAGCTACACATAAAATAAAATTATAACAATAATTAGTTTAAAATAGTAAATAATCTCATGAAAACCACTCATGCATACACTCATACATTAAAATATCTTATAAATATAAAGTTAATAAGTAGAAGCCTTGCTTGAGATGTAATAAACTATGTAAAATAATATATTTTTCTTGATGGTGGTTATCAAAAGAGATTGCATAGAGCATTTATAGTAAAATGTATTTGTGGACTTATTAATTATCATACCATATTCAGAAATACTGATATCTTATAGGATAAAATCAATGCCTGCTTAAAAGTGTATAAATATGTCAACTGGAATTTTGGTAAAGACAAGTAACTAATTTTAGGATAAAGTTATCAAATGTACATTGTTTGGAGATCACATACAACTGGGCATTTATAGTATAAATGTAATTATGAACTTATGAATTGGTATATACCAAAATTTTTTTAAAAATCATATCTTTTAGCTTAAGAATAATTCTTGAAAAAAACCTACAAATACGTCAGCTTGAATTTGGGTGATTAGGCTTAAATAATTTTAGGATGAAGTTTCTAAATGCACATTGTTATGAGATCACATACAAGATTGACGAAAATATGGATTTCAAAAGGATTGTACAAAGAGCTCAATAATATTTCTCAAGGAATACATTCCGGTGATAATGCGTCAATTCATACACTATTTAACAACATGTCATAAGTGCTAAGTCTAATTCAATTAGAAGGGAAGGAACAATTATCGATAACTATTTCAATTACAATTATTTATATTTACTTGTGCAGCATGTAATAATAGATAAATGTTTTATTGAATGAAGCTTCCATCATCGTTATTGAATTAGGTAGAATATATTTCCTTAAATGATCCTTACCAATAGATTGCAAATTTATTATTTTCTCTTCTTTGTCTATGTAACAATTTTAAATTTGGAATTAAGAATTTTATTATTTAAAATTCTTTAAGATTAGAATCTTCCCAAACATTTATAGTCATTTATTTTTTCACTCTATTACCTTGACATTAATAATGATCTCATGTAATTGTGTAAGTACATTTTTATATTAATATATATTCAATATCAAAAACTTGGACTTGGATTTGGACTTGGCGCTTGGGCTTGGATTGGACCATAAAATAAATATTTTTATTAAGCTTAAATATTTGCTCTATAAATAACAATGTTTTTACATATAGTATATATATTTGTAGTTCAATACAAACTGTAGAAAATAGGTCAAAAATTAAACAGACCAAGAAACAAAATAACACAAGATAGATAATGATAGTTTATGTACACTCAATACTAATATTGTGATCTTCATTTTTGAGAAATATTTTCACAATATCTAGGCATGGTTGCGAAACAGTATTCCTCCATGCTTTGTCAACAACTTCTTTTCTATCTTCTTTGAAAACGTCAGTAGCAATAATATGATGCACCGGCCACATTTTCTTATTTATTAATCCTTGAATCTTGTCAAGTTTGTTGCAAATTAATATACAAGTATTACGCTTGATACTTGAAATTGAAGATTGAAGAATCATCTTCTTTGATTCATCATCTCCGTCTATATTTTTTTCTTCCCTTAAATATTAGGCCATTTCAGGGACACCAATGGACCGTCGGATTCCTTTGGTGTAATCTGCATCTGGAATTAAAATTTGCAGCACCTCATCCACCAGCCCTGCATGCAACATAAATTTAAGAATAGTTTTATTTAGGTGAACATATATTTGAAAACCAAAAGTATTATTAAGAAAACTATATAAGAAAAGTTTTAGTTAGAGTCATTATTATATTTTGATTCATATATAAAATAACTACAAAAACTACCTGCATTGACCATTTCATCAACCCTCGTGTCAACTCTACGGTTCAAGACTGATTGCTCTACATAAATCCAAATAAAGCAAGTATCATACTTATATTTGAACATGAACACAGGGTCTTTCACAAGTTTTTCAATATATTCAAATTTGACCGTCCCACAATAATTGGAACACATTGAGTCTTCAAAAAAATTTCTATGTAGACAATGGACTTTAGACAGAAATCTTCGGCCGTGAAGTTGGAATCTGTCTCAATTTCACCTAAAATTTTGTGAAACAAAATAACTGTCTATTAATATTCACATTAAAATAAAGTAATCACAAAGGAATGTCTTTTCCAAATATGTATTCCTAGCAAATAGTGTCATACACCTTGTTTCTCAGCGTGTGTGATCTTGTTGGTCACGATTTTAAGTCCCTTAAATACTTGCATTTTGTCCCAGTTGATTATTTCTCCTCGAAAATGGGTGGCAAGGTCAACAGAGAGACGAGATTTTCCCGTTCCTGTTGCTCCCATTATGAACACTTCTTTCTTCTTGTTGTTGTTGTTGATGAAAGTATTCATTTTAGCTACACATAAAATATAATTATAATTTAATTAGTTTAAAATAGTAAATAATCTCATGAAAACCACTCATGCATACACTCATACATTAAAAAATCTTATAAATATAAAGTTAATAAGTAGAAACCTTGCTTGAGATGTAATAAACTATGTAAAATAATTTATTATTCTTGATGGTGGTTATGAAAGAGATTGCATTGAGCATTTATAGTAAAATGTATTTGTGGACATATTAATTATCATACCATATTCAAAAATACTGATATCTTTTAGGATAAGATCAATGACTTTTGAAAAATGTATAGATAAGTCAACTGGAATTTTGGTAATGAAAAATAAATAATTTATAACACCTCGACTATTTTGGATATCCTTCGTCCGTATCGTAGGCTTACTAGTCAAAATTTGAAACTTTTATTACATCACCATGTGTGATTCTATAACATTGAATTTTTTTAATCGATATTTTATATAAAATTAATAATATTTACATGTTACTATATTCCTAAAATTTCTTAAATATTGATGGGAAAAAAATACTTTAGTTACGATACAATATCATATTTATTTAGTTTATAAAAGAATTAGAAATTAAAAAAAATTTCTTAACTAAGTTGGTAAGTCTAGGTGTACTAATAAATTATTATGGTATAAAATAGGCTTTATTGATATAAGATTTTTTTATTAATTATGATATATAAAAAAATTTGCATGTATTTTACCATAAATCTATACAATACCTGGATTGATTCATAATTGGATAAAATAATATATATATATATATATATATATATATATATATATATATATATATATTTCCACCTCCACTTCCACGTGGAAGTGGAGGAGATGGGCACCAAGCCTTAGCAACATTAATTAGACCTACCATTTGTTCCATTTGGTATACTATTTAAATTGATTTTTAATGGAAGGTTGAGAAAATGTTTGTCGGCAAAGAAAGTGACCCATATAATATATTATATATTATATATATATGAGAGCTTTGCAAAATTTCATTCATCCTTTTTAGGAGTAAATTTATCTAGTTCCCACTTCAACTACACAGTATTCATATATCTAAATTCCTTCAACGTCTTTACTGATGGTAGAATATATATACTATGATGTTTTGTGCTCGTGTGGAATTTTTATAACACTACACCTGATGGTTGAGTCATTGTTGTGGTCTATGCGGTGATGAAATTTGGTGGAAAACATGTTTAGCGCTATATTCAACCATCTAAATGAAATTGATTGTTTTACACCAGGTTTTGCAAGGTTTTATACAAGGTATGTTAAGGGAAAATTCTCTTTTTCACATTGCACGAAATCTTAAAATTTATAGATCATCAAATGAATTGTTTTTACTATTCTATTCCTAGAAAGACCCTCTGTGAAGGGCATTGAGAAGTGAGTTGATGTTATGCTTTGATTCTATCGTATTGTTCTTATACTTGTATCATTGTGAAGTGTGTTGCTGGTAAAGTTATCCTCTGTTAAGTTTCTTGTTTCTTATATCTACTTGTGAGTTATTGTCTTAAGATTAAGGCTAAATTATTGGTGAATTATCATGTCATACCCAAGGGAGTTGTTAAGTCATTCTTTCTTGTCAAAGCCTTTACAAAAATGTCAATTGAAAATGATACTAATATTAAATCTTGTACTCTATTCTTTTTGTTAATTATATGTTTGTCAAGAAACATATTTTGTAAGACGGACCATACTATTATCAATTTGAAGTCATTCATATAAATCAAGTTAAGCATGTTAGTCTCCTTTTAAGTTTCTAGATGACTAATTTTCTAACTTGAAGTCGAGTCAAGAACTTTGAATCCATTACGACTCTTTAGACCTAAATGGTTATACGGAATTTAAGTGAGTTCATGAAAATATTCTTTCAACACCTTGAGTAACTTTTGTATATCCTCAGATTTAAGTTACCTTTCTGAAATTGAGTTAGGCACTTAATAGGTTGTTCTAAAAGTATATGAGGTTCTACATGAGGCGTTTACATGTTATATGAGAGTGAATACAAAATTATGAGAACATGAGTTCCAATGGGTCAAGGTTGGCAACATGAGTATGGTAACATATATGCATTACGAATCCATGACATGACATGCTATGCATTCTACTTCCGAGCTATAATCGAAAGGTTTGGGGCCTATTGCCTATATTTATACGTATGAGGCACAGATGGCCACAAGTTGGCGAATATGATGCCGGTTCGCTACCGGAAGGCACCACCATTGCTAGCATTTGGTTAGGTATGTCATGCATTTGCATCTATATATATATATATATATATACTCACGACATACGATCCAACGAGCATATCATGCATGTTTAATTATTAGAAGGTCAGATGTCAGCCAGGGAGGCTATTAGAGTTCCAGTTTCAGGTGGTACGTCTATTACCCTTTCTATCACAACTATTTATGACATTATTTTCCGCCTTAAAAACCAGTACATTTTCATTCGTACTGACGTCCCATTACCTGAGGATGCTGCATGTCGTGCTGCAGGTTTGAACAGATATCTTGATCGGCCTTTGCCACAGGGTTGTCGTCTCAGCTGAGGATTGATAAGCTCCATTCTTCCTGGAGCTGTTGGTTGTTTATAGATTTTACATACTTGAGTTTTTTATTTAGTTGTTGGCGTCATTAGGGACTTACCCCAACCAGTTGAGTTGTACTATTCGTAGAGACTTGTGGACATTTTTTTTGGTTGGGTCTTCTCAACTTTCATTTATAGCCTTATCGGTTTATTGTATTCATAGTCTCAGATGATGCCTCATCGGCATGCTAGTTCATTATTATTAAGTTGGCCTTGCCGGCCTACTTTTTGCCTTTCATATTATTGTGACCTTGCTGATCTAGTTATTTTGTTTCAACAAGTTGTTGTGGCGGTTTTGTCGGCCCTCACTGTTTATTTTCCTTTATGTGTTAGTTGTTTCGCTCGGTTAAGTGAGGCACTGGGTCTCTGTTTCGCCTCCACTAGATTGGGGCGTGACATAATTTTAGGATAAAGTTATCAAATGTACATTGTTTGGAGATCGCATATAACTGGGCATTTATAGTATAAATGTGATTATGAACTTATGAATTGGTTTATACCAATTTTTTTTAAAAATCGTATCTTTTAGGCTAAGAATAATTCTTGAAAATAACCTACAAATACGACAGCTTGAATTTGGGTGATTAGGCTTAAATAATTTTAGGATGAAGTTTCTAGATGCACATTGTTATGAGATCACATACAAGATTGATGAAAATATGGATTTCAAAAGGATTGTACAAAGAACTCAATAATATTTCTCAAGGAATACATTCAAGTGATAATGCGTCAATTCACACACTATTTAACAACACGCCATAAGTGCTAAGTCTAATTCAATTAGAAGGTTATTTATATTTACTTGTGCAACATGTAATAATAGATAAATGTTTTATTGAATGAAGCTTCCATCATCGTGATTGAATTAGGTAGAATATATTTCCTTAAATGATCCTTACCGATAGATTGCAAATTTATTATTTTCTCTTATTTGTCTATGTAACAATTTTAAATTTGGAGTTAATAATCTTGTTCTTTAAAATTCTTTAAGGTTAGAATCTTCCCAAACATTTATAGTCATTTATTTTTTCACTCTATTACCTTGACATTAAGAATGATCTCACATAATTGTGTAAGTACGTATTTATATTAATATATATTAAATATCAAAGACTTGGACTTGCCGCTTGGGCTTGGATCGGACCTTAAAATAAATATTTTTATAAAGTTTAAATAGTTGCTCTATAAATAACAATGTTTTTTATAGACAAGAATAGTATATATATCTGTAGTTCAATACAAAATGTACAGAATAGGTCAAAATTTAAAGTGACCCAGAGACAAAGTAACACAATGTCACGACCCGAGCCTACACCCTGGACGTGGCCGGCACTTGAGGACCGTTGCTAGTCCCCAACCAAACCCTCATCCTAGCTGACTACAAGCGGAAGACTAACTTAAGCATGCAAAAGCTTAAAACTAAAATAAAAGTCCATGAAACTGATATATAAAACTTTAACTCAAATTAAAATACTCTGAATATAAAAATAATATATTCAACTTGCCATAAAATAGGCAACTTAAGCCTTTAAAACATTTAATAAAATAAATGATACAGACTTCTCAACTATGCTAACTATCTATGAAGCCTCTAACTGATAAAGATGGAAGTCGAGACAAGACCCATGACATCCTAACAATTGATATAACTGAAAGGTAAAAGAAATCCTCCTGAAACAAGGAGGCTTACCATAGCTAACTCAAACTCTCGGATGTATCAACGAAGCTCCTGTTGATGATCCTGAATACCTGTGTCTGCATCATGAGAAGATGCAGGCCAAATGGCTCAGTACGTGGAATGTACGAGCATGTAAGGGGAATTCTAAAACATAACATAAGCTTGAACTTGACAAAAAGGAAACATACTTACCTCTTTTCAAACTCACTGAAATCAACTCAACTTAAGAATAAGATACTCAACTCAAGGATTAGATACTCAACTTCAAAGATATGATACTCGACTCAATGAAGCACAAATCAACTCAAGATACTCAATTTAACTTGAAATACTCAACATAACTGGACTCATTTCAATATAAAGCAATTTTAAAACCAAATGCAATATAGAGAAAAGCTGTTTAAAAACATGATGTCAACTCTATGTGTATGCAAGGATACAACATAACTCTGAAATGTATGTAGAAATACAAATAACTGTGTATATAAAAATACAATAACTTTTGTGGGAGTTTCTCTAACTGACAACCATCACTTAAGAGCTATAGTGATGATACAATGATATACCTCACACTGCTAGTGCATCCTATACCAGGCCAGAGGTATAGGACCTAAACTACTAATGGATCCACTAGTCTATGTGAAAAGGGTTCATCTAAAAAGTATGACCCTTTTCTACCCATGATGGCTACATGGTTTGTGGGGGCTATGGGTTCTCTGAATGCTCCCCCATCGGTGCTCAATACTACTCCCAAAATATAATACTAGCTCTTTATGTTTTTTTTTAAATAATCTTCTTCTGTGATTTGAGATTAGTGCTCAAAAACTTAGCCCAGAGGCTATCTTGGAAATCTCAGTTTCCTCTCTTGCTTCATTTAGAAAGCGATTACTCTTTTCTAAAAACTAGCCCGAAGGCTCTTTGGAAATCTCAGTTTCCGTTCTTATTTAAATGTGAAAACATTTACTCTTTGGGAATACATAGTCCCCATATACTTTTGAAGAAAAGGATTTCAAACTTTACTCTTTACTCTTTAATGAACTCAAAGCTTAAGTTTTAAAACAAAGTGAAAACATTTGTAAAAGATTCCTTAAATTATGGTTCATGCCGAATTAGGGACATGAATGACTCAATGCAAGGTTTTCAATAACCATAGATAGAACTTAATACTTGGAACTTAAGAACTTCAATGATACTACTCATTTAAAGAATGCTCAACTCACAGGGTTCATGCGGAATTATAAGGATGAACTTCTTAACTCAAGAACTCAAAGATACTTCTCAAAAGGGCTTAGGAATTCAACACTTGAAGGCTTAAAACTTGAAGATACCACTTCTCTGAAAGATGCTCAACTTACAAAGTTCATGCGAAATTATGGGCATGAAACAACTCGACTCGATGATCTACATAACAACATGGACTCATTCATACGACTCTTCTCATTCTCTTACTTACTTTCTCAGAACTTAGTTCAAATCGATAGTTGATCTCAAAGGATTCACAATTGAACTCAAAGGCTTACTTGAACTTTACTCAACTCTCTCTTGAATGTGAATTATAAATTCAAGAGTTTTGGTTCCTGATATGAAGGATCTCATGATGACAAAGTAGATTCATGAATACATTCTCCTCATCCTCATACTCACTTGCTCGAGTCTTGAAACAAGTTACTAGTAATTGTAGAAGACTCCTCAAAAAGACTCTAAGGGACCTTATCAAAAAGGTTTGAAACAACTCTCAAACTTGACTCTCAACTCTACCTTGAATTTGATTTATGAATCCAACTTTATGATCATGTTAGGAATGATTTTAGGTGTATAGAAGTATCTTAGAGTAGTTAGAATCGAAAAGGAGTGAAGGTGCACTTTAAACGAACTCAAATGGGGCAACCGACGACAAACTGGATGGAGCAGGCGACCCTGGCGCTATAGGTGGCGCAGGGCGCCAGCCCCTAAACTTCAGAGGTGGGTTTGGGGCACTCTTGCAGGCGCATCGCGCCACGCCCCCAACCCAGAAATTTCAGCAAGTTTCTTTTCTCATTTTCTCACCCTATTTCGCCTAGAATCGAATGGTTTCTTCCCCAATCACTTAGAATTGATTTCTTAACATAAGTACACTCTAATCTACTCAATACATCCCTTAAAACACTCACTTTGATCTTAAGAAATCATCCAAAACCCAATACAACAAGATTTAGAATGAACTTCAAGAACACCTATCAAGAACTCATCAAGAACTCAAATCTTTCAACTTCAAGAATGAAATTTGCGCTAAAAATAAAATGTTTGGCGTGTGGGTGAACAAACCCAACACTATGGAAGCTTACATACCTCTTAGGGATTAAACCCATGGCGAAAATCTGCAACAAGACGCAAGAATCTCGACGAACACTTGATCCTCTCCTCTTTTCTCCTGTTTTCTCTTTTTCTTTTCTCTCAACTAAAACCCTAGGCGTAAAATAGGATTATAAAACTGAACCTAATCAGATTATACCCCTAAAATATTACTAAAAACGAATTAAATCTAATTGGATAGGGAAAAGACCTAAATACCCCTCTAAAACCTGGTTTTGACTTTCGTTAATTGGACAACCTAACTTCAAAAGGTCATATCTCACTCATCTTACCTCGAAACTTAGCAAACTCAGCGGAGTTAGAAAGATAATTCAAAGGTATTGCCTATGGTATCTGGTAGCACTCCTAATTCATCCTGAGCTAGGAGTTATGGTCGTTTGAAGGCAACCCAAAACTCATACTTAGTTTGACTTGCAAAATTTCAGCTTTTGCTATTTCCAATTTTATTCTTTTTGGAACTCAAGGTGCTAAATCTAGTGAACTTAACACTTAAGAAATTTTAATTCCTCGGTAAAATTTCACTCATTACGAAAAACTGTTCAAGTCTTAGTTCAAAAAAATTTCTGGGGTG
This sequence comes from Solanum okadae, assembly GCA_036553675.1. Taxonomy (NCBI): domain Eukaryota; kingdom Viridiplantae; phylum Streptophyta; class Magnoliopsida; order Solanales; family Solanaceae; genus Solanum; species Solanum okadae. The sequence goes on along the minus strand of CM071678.1, from coordinate 14,735,246 downwards.
TTACACACAAGATAGAGATAATTAAAATTGAAGTTTGAAGAATCATCTTCTTTGATTCATCATCTCCATCTATATATTTTTCTTCCCTTAAATATTGGCCATTTTAGGGACACCAATGGACCGTCGGATTCCTTTGGTGTAATCTGCATCTGGAATGAAAATTTGCCGCACCTCATCCACCAGCCCTGCATGCAACATAAATTTAAGAATAGTTTTATTTAGGTGAACATATATTTAAAAACCAAAAGTATTATTAAGAAAACTATATAAGAAAAGTTTTAGTTAGAGTCATTATTATATTTTGATTTATATATAAAATAACAACAAAAACTATCTGCATTGACCATTTCATCAACTCTACGGTTCAAGACTGATTGATTGCTCTACATCAATCCAAATAAAGCAACTGTCATACTTATATTTGAACATGAACATAGCATCTTCCACAAGTTTTTCAATATACGAATTTGACCCTCCAACAATAATTGGAACACATTGAGTCTTCAAAAAAAAATCTATGTAGACAATGGACTTTAGATAGAAATCTTCGGCCGTGAAGTTGGAATCTGGCACAATTTCACCTAAAAATTTGTAAAAAAAAATTACTGTCAATTAATATTCACATTAAAATAAAGGAATCACAAAAGAATGTCTTTTTCAAATATGTATAACTAGCAAATAGTGTCGTACACCTTGTTTCTCAGTGTGTGTGATCTTGTTGGTCACGATTTCAACTCCCTTAAATACTTGCATTTTATCCAAGTTGATTATTTCTTCCCGAAAATGGGTGGCAAGGTCAACAGAGAGACGAGATTTTCCCGTTCCTGTTACTCCCATTATGAACACCACTTTCTTCTTCTTCTTCTTGTTGATGAAAGTATTCATTTTAGCTACACATAAAATAAAATTATAATAATAATTAGTTTAAAATAGTAATAATCTCATGAAAACCACTCATGCATACACTCATACATTAAAAAATCTTATAAATATAAAGTTAATAAGTAGAAACCTTGCTTGAGATGTAATAAACTATGTAAAATAATATATTTTTCTTGATAGTGGTAATGAAAAAGAATGCATTGAGCATTTATAGTAAAATATATTTGTGGACTTATTAATTATCATACCATATTCAGAAATACTGCTATCTTTAAGGATAAGATCAATGACTTTTGAAAAATGTATAGATATGTCAACTGGAATTTTAGTAATGACAAGTAAATAATTTTAGGATAAAGTTATCAAATTTACATTGTTTGGAGATCGCATATAACTGGGCATTTATAGTATAAATGTGATTATGAACTTATGAATTGGTATATACCAAATTTTTTTAAAAATCTTATCTTTTAGGGTAAGAATAATTCTTGTAATAAACCTACAAATACGTCAGCGTGAATATGGGTGATTAGGCTTAAATAATTTTAGGATGAAGTTTCTAGATGCACATTGTTATGAGATCACATACAAGATTGACGAAAACATGGATTTCAAAAGGATTGTACAAAGAACTCAATAATATTTCTCAAGGAATACATTCAAGTGATAATGCGTCAATTCACACACTATTTAACAACACGCCATAAGTGCTAAGTCTAATTCAATTAGAAATGAAGGAACAATTATAGATAACTATTTCAATTACAATTATTTATATTTACTTGTGCAGCATGTAATAGTAGATTATTGTTTTATTGAATGAAGCTTCCATCATCGTGATTGAATTAGGTAGATTATCTTTCCTTAAATGATCCTTACCGATAGATTGCAAATTTATTAATTTCTCTTCTTTGTTCATGTAACAATTTTAAATTTGGAGTTAAGAATTTTATTCTTTAAAATTCCTTAAGGTTAGAATCTTCCTAAACATTTATAGCCATTCTTTTCTTCACTCAATTACCTTGACATTAAGAATGATCTAATGTAATTGTGTAAGTAAGTATTTATATTAATATATATTAAATATCAAACACTTGGACTTGGATTTAGACTTGGCACTTGGGCTTGGATCGGAACTTAAAATAAATATTTTTATAAAGCTTAAATATTTGCTCTATAAATAACAGAGTTTTTACAGACAAGAATAGTATATATATATATATTATATAGTTCGATACAAACTGAACAAACTAGGTAAAAAATTAAGGTGACCAAGAGACAAAATAACACATGATAGAGATAATGATATTTTATGTACAGTCCTTACTAATATTGTGATCATCATTTTGGAGAAATCTATTCACAATATCTAGGCATGGTTGCAAAACAGTATTCCTCCATGCTTCATCAACAACTTCTTTTCTATCTTCTTTGAAAATGTCAGTAGCAATAATATGATGCACCGGCCACATTTTCTCATTTATTAATAGTTGAATCTTGTCAAATTGGTTACAAATTAATATATGAGTATTATGCTTGATACTTGAAATTGAAGCTTGAAGAATCATCTTCTTTGATTCATCATCTCCGTCTATATTTTTTTCTTCCCTTAAATATTTGGCCATTTCAAGGACACCAATGGACCGTCGGATTCCTTTGGTGTAATCTGCATCTAGAATGAAAATTTGCCACAGTCCTGCATGCAATATAAATTTAAGAATAGTTTAATTTAGGTGAACATATATTTGAAAACCAAAAGTATTATTAAGAAAACTATATAAGAAAAGTTTTAGTTAGAGTCATTATTATATTTTGATTTATATATAAAATAACTACAAAAACTACCTGCATTGACCATTTCATCAACCCTCGTGTCCACTCTACGGTTCAAGACTGATTGCTCTACATCAATCAAACTAAAGCAACTGTCATACTTATATTTGAACATGAACACAGGGTCTTCCACAAGTTTTTCAAATTACGAATTTGACCCTCCAACAATAATAGGAACACATTGAGTCTTCAAAAAAATTTCTATGTAGACAATGGACTTCAGACAGAAATCTCCGGCCGTGAATTCGGAATCTGAATCAATTTCACCTAAAAATTTGTGAACCAAAATAACTGTCAATTAATATTCACATTAAAATAAAGGAATCCCAAAAGAATGTCTTTTTCAAATATGTATAACTAGCAAATAGTGTCGTACAGTTTGTTTCTCAGCGTGTGTGATCTTGTTGGTCACGATTTCAAGTCCCTTAAATACTTGCATTTTGTCCGAGTTTATTATTTCTCCTCGAAAATGGGTGGCAAGGTCAACAGAGAGATGAGATTTTCCCGTTCCTGTTGCTCCCATTATGAACACCACTTTCTTCTTCTTCTTCTTGTTGATGAAAGTATTCCTTTTACCTACACATGAAATAAAATTATAATAATAATTAGTTTAAAATAGTAAATAATCTCATTAAAACCACTCATGCATACACTCATACATTAAAAAATCTTATAAATATAAAGTTAATAAGTAGAAACCTTTCTTGAGATGTAATGAACTATGTAAAATAATATATTTTTCTTGATGGTGGTTATGAAAAAGATTGCATTGAACATTTATAGTAAAATGTATTTGTAGACTTATTAGTTATCATACCGTATTCAGAAATACTGATATCTTTTAGGATAAGATCAATGACTTTTGAAAAATGTATAGATATGTCAACTGGAATTTTAGTAATGACAAGTAAATAATTTTTGGATAAAGCTATCTAATGTACATTGTTTGGAGATCGCATATAACTGGGCATTTATAGTATAAATGTGATTATGAACTTATTAATTGGTATATACCAAATTTTTAAAAAAATCATATCTTTTATGTTAAGAATAATTCTTGTAAAAAACCTACAAATACATCTGCTTGAATTTGGGTGATTAGGCTTAAATAATTTTAGGATGAAGTTTCTAGATGCACATTGTTATGAGATCACATACAAGATTGACAAAAATATGAATTTCAAAAGGATTGTACAAAGAACTCAATAATATTTCTCAAGGAATACATTCAAGTGATAATGCGTCAATTTATACACTATTTAACAACACATCATAAGTGCTAAGTCTAATTCAATTAGAAGGGAAGGAACAGTTATCGATAACTATTTCAATTACAATTATTTATATTTACTTGTGCAGCATGTAATAATAGATAAATGTTTTATTGAATGAAGCTTCCATCATCGTGATTGAATTAGGTAGAATATATTTCCTTAAATGATTCTTACCGATAGATTGAAAATTTATTATTTTCTCTTCTTTGTCTGTGTAACAATTTTAAATTTGGAGTTAAGAATTTTATTCTTTAAAATTCTTTAAGGTTATAATCTTCTCAAACATTTATAGTCATTTATTTTTTCACTCTATTACCTTGACAGTAAGAATGATCTCATGTAATTGTGTAAGTACGTATTTATATTAATATATATTAAATATCAAAGACTTGGACTTAGATTTGGACTTGGCGCTTGGGCTTGGATCGGACCTTAAAATAAATATTTTTATAAAGCTTAAATATTTGCTCTATAACTAACAATGTTTTGACAGGCAAGAATAGTATATATATATATATATATATATATATATATATATGTAGTTCGATACAAACTGTACAAAATAGGTCAAAATGTAAAGTGACCAAGAGACAAAATAACACAAGATAGAGATAATGATAGTTTATTTACACTCAATACTAATATTGTGATCATCATTTTTGAGAAATCTATTTACAATATCTAGGCATGGTTGCAAAACAGTATTCCTCCATGCTTCGTCAACAACTTATTTTCTATCTTCTTTGAAAACGTCAGTAGCAATAATATGATGCACCAGCCACGTTTTCTCATTAATTAATCATTGAATCTTCTCAAGTTGGTTACAAATTAATATATGAGTATTATGTTTGATACTTGAAATTGAAGCTTGAAGAATGTAATGACCCAGACCCGAAAGGTCATTTTTAATAATTTTGAATAGTCATTTAACAATAGTCAATTAATTTACGGGTAATTTGTTTATTATTAAGTGGTTAATGGGCCAAGTCCATAACTTAATACTCTTTGTATAAGTTATAGGAACCACATATTATAAGTACTAAATAACATCCTATCTCTTCTAGTTTTCTATTTACCAAAAATCTCTTAAAAGTGATTTTTGCGGGATACATAGTGTTGTGCACAGGATACATTAGGTTTGATACATTCCACATGGCGGGATACATAGCGTTGTGCACGGGATACATTAGGTTTGATACATTCCACATAGCGGGATACATAGCGTTGTGCACGGGATACATAGCGTTTGATACATTCCACACAGCGGGAAACACAGTGTTGTGCACGGGATGCATAGGTAAATAAGGAATTTTTAGAATTTTTGAAATAAGTAGGGATAAATGGATATTAAGGTAAGTAGAGTATAGTTAAGTAATTTGTCTATACCCTACACCACTTGACCCATTGTTGGAATAAGTTAAAGAAGATGTTTATTTTTAATGGTATCACAAGCAATCATTGCGGCTAAAATCCACCGCCGAAAGAAGACAATAACGACTCACGTAAAAATCCATCCTTTCCACCTAATCTTATATTATCTATATGGATTGTTTATTATTATTATTGTTATTATTGGATGATTGGAGGAAGCTAATAACACCAATAAATTTAGTTATCACGTAGAGGTTTGGAAAAAAATAGGCTATTGTACGGATTGAAGTTTTGGTTGAACAAAATAAGGCTAATGGATGATTAATTGTGATTGGTGGGGTAGATAGAGGTTATCCCCACTACATGTATTTACACCTATTAAAGTTTGTTTAGGTTACTATAAAACAAAAGAAAAACAATTGATGTAGTCATCATTGCGTAATCATGAGGCAGTGAATTGGGAGATACGTGGTGGGTGTGAGTGCATTAATTCAAAGGGGTTTCAATTCTGCCTATAAGTTTTATGGTTGTGGTTCTTCATATATAGGTTCGTGATTGAAAGTTTGTGGTGTGATATCACATTAGATTCAAGTTTTGATTTATTGAGATATGTAATATATCATATGAACACAATTCGAATTATGATATTGGAAAAATTGGGACTTAACCCTAGTCTTAAAACTTGGAAAGTATGATAGTTGTAATGTTAATTGACATCAAGATTTACGAACTTGATTATAAATTTGGGTAAATTTTTGGGTTTCAAGGCTACACACATAGTAATGTGGGAGTTGTTAGTTTCAAAATCTTATTGTGGTAATTTGTTTGGATAGATTGTATTGATTTGGAGCTCAACGAAAAGGGAAGGCTCAAGTCTCGGAGTGAGTTGCGAATTAATTGAGGCAAGTGGATTTCTAAACCCTTATTAAGTGTATGAAATTCGTGTATTTCCTTGTAATATGTATTTGGGGATAATGAGACTTGGTGATGGGTTGACTTGTCCACATTGATTAATTCTAATGATGAAAAAGGGGTAATAAAAGGCAATGTGATTAATTGTTTATGTGTGATTATGTTCTTTATTGAACCCGTATACTTGTGATAGTTGTGGTGATTACATTTCATATTGATATTTGATTGAGATCATCATCCCCTTTATTTGAAATTATATTGTGCACATGCATTGACATGAGATTGAGTATAAGTTGGGCACGGTGAGATCGTTTGTGTTGGGGATGGTGAGATGTTAAGATTATAATTTGGGCACGTGGAGATCGTCCGTGCGGAATTTGTTTGATTTATGATAGTGCGTTGAGATCGTCCGCACAGACACGTGGAGATCGTCTGTGTTGGTATATGGACCTCACAAGTCCCCCATGGGTCATGAACTCTCGATGTATTTCTGAGGAGTATCATGTAGATACAGTTGAGAGAGTACTTGGTATTTTGAGGCATATCATTTCATGTTGTCATATTGCATTGCATCCCATGACATCCTTCATTCTTGATGATTATGTGTTTTATTTGTGGTTGAAAAGTACTTGATATTTGATTAGCTCTATTTGATGAACTTGATCTTGTGTGTTGCTGATATTTGTGAGTGCCTTTTTGTGGAAGTTGTTATTGATGAATATTGAGTTTGTTGTTGAGGATATGTAATTTGTTTAAGTGATTGTTGTTGAGTTGGGTGCTATGTAACTGTGAACTGTTAGGTTGGGTTGGTTTTGTGCAGGTTGTAGTTGTGGAGGTTCGGTGGTGTGTAAGGAGTACTCGTATTCTATCCCTTTAGCTTGTGTTTAGAAGTTTACTTGTTGAGTACCGTGTGGTTGGTACTCACCCCTTGCTACTACATTTTTTTGTAGGTTACTAGCCCGGACATTTGTGATATATTCTCTTCTTTTTCAAGGCTTCTTGGAGATTTGTGAGGTAGTTGTTTGTCAACTCAGCAGACCTTTTTACTCCTATTTATGATCTTGGAAACTCTAGAAACAATGTCATATGAGACTTGTATTTTTTTTTATTCAATTGTAATACTTTAGAGGCTTGTACACGTGACAACCAGATTTTGGGAGTATTTTGGAGTTGATTATGAAATTTCTACATTTTATTGTAATGGTTGAGTTTTAGGCTGATTTGTCTTGGTGGGATAAGACGAGTGCCATCTCGTCCATTTTTGGGTCGTGACAAAATGGTAATAGAGCCCAGGTTCATAGGTCTCACGTGGATACAAGTCGAGTCTAAGTAGAGTCTTGAGGATCGGTACGGAGACGTCTGTACTTATCTTCGAGAGGCTATAATGACTTTTAAGAAAAATCTTCACTTCTTGAATCTCTATTGTATATCCTTAATCCCTTCCGATTCTTATCACTTCCTTCTATTCTCTCTCACTTATGTGATGGCTCGTGCGTAGTTCCTCATGTCAGTAATTGGTGTCGTGTATGACTTGGGTGTTAGATATGGTACTAAGGTTAAAGTGATATACTTTGTGGAGATGATGTGTGGTCAGATTTAGAATGTTCAATGATTCGAAGGAATTGTGTGAGGTTATGGTTTGATGATTCACTTTGAGGATAAATAAACGATTAGGTTTAACAATGGTTTAAGGGACTTCATGAGCGTCTTATACTTTTTTTTTGCTAGTCATTTAGTAGTGGGATTTGTACTGGTATGGTATAGGCAATATTTGAAGTGGTTTGACAATTGGAAGTTGAATGATTAAAAGGATGGCTAGATAATGAATAGTGTAACCTTGGAAAATACAATTGGTATAGTTGTCATAACATATATGGGTTGCTTAGCGAATGATGTTGCGCCAATCAAGGTTGGAATCTTTCATAGATTGAGTGTATATAAAAAAGGATCATAATACGACTACTATAATGGTACCGATTCTTACTTGTTTAGAGTTGGAGAATGTGTTACTCCTGTTGTTGACATTATCTACGAAGGGATGCATATCGCTTTGGACGAGAGACCGAACAAATTTGGTAGTGTATGTTAGTTACTTAATGGGGCAGGAATGTGTAGGCTATTTGGGTACACTCTTCTCGATAGGTATGATGTGTTCTAGTGGTGGATTCAATAGACTTCACAATGTGGTACTAGTGGTATATTGATATACCGTGAGTTTACGGTATTTCTAATACATTTCACTTACAAGTTGTGAGTGTCTAGGGCCTTTTTATATTGTGTTTTTATGTGTTTTATCATGTTTTGCAGGAAAGGTGTTCAGGCGCGGAAGTTTAGAGACAGCTGAAGGAAATGCAGAAAAAGGCATCCACGGAGGTCATCTACGGACCGTAGGTCCATTCACGGTCCGTAGGTGATGACCGTAGATCAGCAGGGTATGGTGTTGAGGACAAATCAGGGAAATCAGACCAAGTGTGGAACCACGGTGCCCATTCACGGTCCGTAGATTAATCTACGGACCGTACTGTTGATCCGTAGAGTGAGACTGCGAGGGTTCCAGTACCTGATTTTTGAAGATTCTAAGTATGGAGCTACGGAAGGGATTGACGGACCGTAGGTCGATCTACGGTTCGTACTGCTGGTCCGTCGTTTGCTTCAGAGAAGCTGATTGTTGGATGCTGAAATATTTTCTAAGTCTCGAGTGACGGAAGGGACTTACGGACCGTAGATCCATCGACGGTCCGTAAGTCAGTCTCGTGGATTCGAAGACGCGTACCTGAACAAAACTTTCCTTAATTTGTTTCCCTTTTTATTTAGGACTTGTTTTCTATAAATAGGACATGTAAACCTCGTTTTTGGGGGTTAGACACTATTATTCTTTTTTTTTTCTTTGTAACTTGGGAGATTAATTTGCAACCCTAGCAATTATTGATTTCCCAAGTTCGTTTTGAAGAGTTTTGGCTTTGCAATTCAAGTTAATTTTCTGGGTTTATTATTCTCGTTAAGTAAGTTCATGATTTCTTCATCTACAATTATGAATTGTGTTCTTGCCAATATGAGTAACTAAATCCACAACTAGGGTTATGGGAACCATGATCAATTAACAAAGTATGAATAGTAAATAAGCAATTCTTGACTAGTATTTTGCATGCATTGATAATTCTTTCGTTTAGAAGTCTTTTTAACGGTGGCCAACGTTAGAACTCGCCTTGTTACTACTTGCCGGACCAAGGAGGTAATTAACAAGAAAAGAATTATCAACATAGATTTAGTGTGATACTATCTAATAGGCTAGTGTCGATTGGTGCGAAGTAATAACTAAGCCAAACATCGATTATGATGTCTAATATGAGGTAAAGGTAAGGGTTAGTAAATTATACACACGTAGCCGGACCAAGGTGCGGGGTGAAATTCTCTAGATGCCGGACCAAGGATTTAGAGATACCTAACTTATCACTTTGCATGTAATACACTAGAAAAGGATTGCTATTACTAGGATTACTGCGTTATGAGATTATGGGGAACACGTACACCCTAGTTATTTCTCTTATCTTGATAACAACCAAAGTTGAGTTTAATTATTGATTACTTATTAAGTTCTTACTATTTGTTTCACACAAGCACAACCCCCCTTTTTATTACCTGTTTCTGGAAATAATTTGACTAATTGAATATAATTGTTGGTTAAAAGTAAAGTCTAAACCATTTTCCTCGTGGGATCGATCTCAACCTACAAGTTGGGTTCTTTACTTGATAACGATCGCTTATGCTTCTGAAAGGAGGTGTAATTTGAGCGTATCATATATCAAAATGGATACGTTGATGTCAAGTGCGATTACTAACTACTTAAAGAGTTATCAGTTGTATCACATGCTCGTATAATGAGATTCGATGTTGTATTCACATTTGAGAAATCAACTAGCTTGTTACTACAGACGAATGAGTTAAGCATTATTTATAAGGGAAATTTTAGTAGTGGATCTTTGGTATGATATTAATACATTTAGGTTGCAAAGTGTATCCCAAAATTTTAAATGAGATCAGATAATTTTATCTTAAGCTCCAAATGAGTAGATTGATATCGGAATGACAAAATTATGGGTAAGAAAGTGAGCATAAATTGAGTGAGTTCCTTGGATGGTTGACATAGCTAGGTTTGAGATGTCATGTCGATGACAAGGGTGACTTCGTGATGATGGCAAGGGCTAACCGAGTATAATGGTAATAAGAGTTTGTGATGGATTTTGATTAAGATGCAACTATATATTAAGGATTATTGATTAACAAATTTTTGTATTGTAATGACGTCTTACGAGTATCTAAGATTGTGGTTTGCTACTATTGGTGAGTAGCTTGATTGCATGGAAAGCTATAGGAGGTGTTGAAACACCGCTTGAATAAAATTGAAAGGAGCTAGAGTCATAAATAAATAAAAAATTTAGTAGGATATAATTTAGCCTTTGGAAATAGGCAAGAATAAAGATATTTACTCTAATTGCAAGGAACAAAGATGTATTTTTAGAGAGAGCGGAGAATTAGGTTCTAAGACACATGGTTTCATCTATTTTGCTCTACTTATGATAACATTGTCACGGGTTCATCGTATTGGTTAAAGAATATTTGATAAAATTTGAGTTCAACTCGAGTGTTATGTAAGTTTTTTGTGTGTGTGGTTTTGAGTTTGGTAAGGAGTACGGTTGAATTTTTAGCGAAAGATATGATAAGGTCAGTGGAGAGGCGATCAATGATAAACTAAGATACGTGAATTCATAAAAATCTTCAAGGTATGAACTAATGTTGATAGATAGAGGGATTGAGTTACACAGTTGGATTCAAAATTCAAGTTTTTCATTGTGAGTTTAGGTTTGTGGTAGTGTGTTTTGTCAAGATATGGATTTGTAAGGTAAGAAGTGATCGATCACATTGAGTATGAAGCATTTAGAAGGACTTAAAAATAATTGGATAGTAAATTTGGTTACTTTTGATTGTTATACCTAAGGGGGTGTTTCACGTAATGTTTTGATTTAGAGGATAAGGTAAAATTATTATGGGTTGTTGTTCAAAGGATAAGATTGGCGTGAGCAAGTCAACCAAAGGAACAAGAGTCTAGTGTATTGAAGGGTTAAAGATATTTAGAATTTTGTGTCATGGGAAGAATTTAAGAAAAGTGAGCCCTTGGTTTGTAGTTGAAGGATTTATTGATTTTTGCCTATGAGTTTAGATATGACTGTGAGATGTGAACTAGTTTGGTACAGACTTACTAGAAAGTTATCATCGACTTTTCTAAGGATTGAGTTTTGGTTGGGTGACAAGCAACTATGTGTGGAAGATTCTATGTGGTTATGTCAAACTAGATTGTTCAAACTATGATAGGTAACTTATTGATGTTCAACGGTGTGGACCTACAATTATTCATTGGTTATTGAGGATTTTGAGGGAATTGAAACTACTATTTTTATGAGACAACATAAACTATTATGATGTGTTACATAGGCATCTGATGGTGAGTAGAGGTTATGAGCTTATAGTATATAGAATTATTGGATTGACCAGGGATATCTTTGAGTTTTGGCATGAGGTACATGATGGTATGAATGGTAGTTGAAAATGGTAAGTGAAAGTTCGCATGAAGTTGACATTAGGTGTGATTCAATTATTGTACCTGGATGAAAAAGTATTTTTAGATTTGAAATTAGTATTATCAGTCTTGGGTGTGACCCGTATTTGTCATGAAATGGTTAAATGGAAAGATAGAGAGCCCATAGTTGAAAATTTTTAGAGCTACAATGTGTTTGCTAAGAAGACTTTTATACTAGCGACAGTTTGAGAGTAAGGTAAATAATTGGTGTGGTTATGATGTTTATTGATGTAATACCCTGTATCCGAAAATAGAGATTTTAGATTTCTGGTGTTACAGGTGGCACTCACGGACACCATCCACGGACCGTAGATGGACTCACGGTCCGTCCTGCAGGTTCGTGGTTCGTGGCAGAAAACTTCCCCAGAACTCAGTCAGAAAATTTGGCTAAGTGTGGACCCACGGACGGAATTACGGTCCGTAGGTCAGGTCACGGACCGTAGTTCGTGTCCATGGATCCATGCCCCAAGAGCCCAGCTTCAGTCCTGATGGATGGTTGACCAGCACGGACCGTCAATCGATCCACGGTCCGTAGGTCTAACCATAAGTTAGGGTCAACATCCAGTTAGCTGAAAAATATTGATGGGTCAACTTCAGATGGTCATAACTCTTAGCAAAAAATGAATTTTGTGTCCCATGACCTATAGTTAGATAGATAATTGAATTATCTTTCCAACGCCACCGAGTTTGCTAAATTCTGACCTCCGAGTAAAAAGCTATGCTCATTTTAGTAAAGCTCTGTCGGAAGACTCGATCGACGGACCCAATCTACGGACCGTCGATTGAATGACGGCCCGTCAGTCCAATCCGTCGATCACTCCGACAGCAGTTAAGTCAGGGGTCTTTTGGTCTTTTCCTATTTCGTTTAACCCCTAAGATACGTCGTTTAAACCCTAAATCATGAGGTTTTAGACAGTTTAAGCCTAGAAACATAACTAGAACTTACCTTAGTCAAAACATTTAATCAAAACTTAGAAAATTAGAACGCTAAAAGGAAAAGAGAGGTCAAGAACCCTAGTTCAAAAACGCAGCAAGGTCCCATCAGTTCTAGCCCCGAAATCAAAAGATTTCTCCGTGGAATTCGTCACCAGGTATGTGGGATTTCACTAGTGGGTTCCTTTCGCCCATTAGGTCCCTAGAATTCAGTCAGATTCTTGATTCCATGATTATGAACAGACCTAGGGTTTCTAGAATTACAGCAGATCATCATGAATTAGCTATTTAAATGTTTCAAATCAGATTATCATGTTATTGCTCAGTTTCTTACATAAATTTCAGAACCCTAGCTACGTATTTCTTTAGTTCTTGAATTACACATGCTAGGTCAGATATTTTAGTTATTCAGATATACATGCTCTAGTTTTATGCCACATTATCAATATATTTCAGCATAAACCCTATTTTGAGTTATAAATCATGAGAAACTTTTCTTTAAGACAATACTTGAGTTTTAAACTGAGTTTTTGAGAAAGTTAAGATGAGTTTTGAGAAAGAGATTCTAAAACATGACTAGTATGACAATTGAGTAGGTCATCAATGTATGAATAGTATGGTATCTAGATATACCATCAATGTTTATGCAGTATGACTTCCCAAGTCATCAATGATCATAGTATAATATGATGTTGAATTGTTTTCTAAAAAGGAGTTTTCAAGTATGAGTATCTACATGTCAGTATTTTGAGCTATTCAGTATTCCAGTCATTATATATTCAGTTATACATGCCTCCATTTATGAATGCATCATTATCAGATTAATTGTTGCATTCTCAGTTTGCATGTTCAATTTCGAGCTATCCAGTATTTACAGAAATTCAGTCATAACCAGTTAACTACTTAATCTATTGGGAGTAGCATAATACCGAGTTGGACTAGGGTTTCAGCGTACCTATATAGTCCCAGAACTACGAGCCACGTAGGTGTAAGTCCCCTCTGTGGGCAACATCAGATTAGTGATCACGCCAGTATGCCTCTATACCTCTGGCAGGGTATATTGGGTCCTCTCGATGGGGCGTATACATCGGACTCCACATTTAGCTCATGTGGTTTTATGTCGGTTATTAGTAGCTCCCACAGTTCAGTCAGATTCTATTGCATTGACCATTTATCAGTATATTCAGTATTCAGTCTCAGCATGTCATAAATTGGTCATTGCATTCAGTTAGCTCAGCATTCAGTATCTATATCATGTTCAGATTATTTCATTGCTTTATTGCTTTGTTCAGTTATATGTTATTTCAGCTTTACTTTATCCTGCATGCTCAGTACCTTTCAAGTACTGACGCATACGTGCGCTACATCTTCTCGTGATGTAGGTTCAGGTTCTCAACATCCAGATCACGCTTAGATCGATTCCCGATCTTCAGTCCAGCAGCATCAGTAGTGAGTCCTCATTCTTCGAGGACTAGTGACATGTTTACCTTTATCGCTTTTAGTCTTTAGTTTCAGTTTTGCTAGATCTAGTTGGGGCATGTCCCAACATTTCTAGTCAGTTTAGAGGCGTATTTCAGACATAGTTAGATTCAGCTTAGTATTGAGTTAATAACTTTTTTGTATTAAACTCATCAGTTTTCATATATCTCAGTTATAGTATATGGGTATTCCCCATCTCTTCAGTTTATTTATGATTTAGCTTCCGCATCAATTTATTATCTTTAGTATGCTCATGATCATGCCAGCAGGGTTAGCTTGGGATCACTTGTGGTCCTAGGTCCCGTGTCCACGTCTCGGGGGTAGCTCTGGGTGTGACAATTGATATTAAGAGTGTTGGCTTCAGTGGAGTATTGTGAGAAGTATGTGGGGTTTGATGAATCAAGTATTTGTAATATTGTAATGGGGATCAAACTGATTGATTGTGGTGGCTAAAAATCAAAGAGATGGAATCATATGAATGGAAATGTTTGATATAGGCGCTATGGAGGGAGTACATTGTGTTATTCAATTTTGGTTCCGTACATTCTTATGTGACCCACCTACTTCGTTTCAGACATGATTTGGAGTATAATTCATTGTATATGGTCACGTGTGTTTCTATATCTATGGATGAATTCCTAGTGGTGGATCGGATGTACCGATCCTCTTATATCCTCTTGATATGATAGGATCCTTGGGCAGAATTGATCATTTCAGTTATGATAGATTTGGTGTTGTCTAAGATAGTTGGAGTATACCAGTAGTTCTACACACATAACCTTGCTTAGGAGAACTTATAGAAGAGCTACCATGAATAGTTATAGTTGTACAACAGTTTTAATATTTATCTCATTGTCGAGGTCACGTTCCGACTAGGTGTGATTGGATGTGGGGACCATTGGGTCTAGTTTTGCTAATTTTTTTAAGGTTTATCTATAGTCACAGCTACTGATCTAGCATCCCGATAGTGTTGTTAGAGGTTTTGTATGCTTGGGTATATCGCTCTCTAGGTGGCTAGATGATCATTTTATTATTTGGGTTAGATGAGTTTGATCCTCTCTTGATTAGCATCTGATGTCTAAAGATCATATTTTTATAACTTAGACTCGTGAAAAGATTGTTTTGTGAAAAGGAAATCTTGATAAGATTTGTGATGAGTAGTGTGGTTGTTGGTTCAAGTTCGCTTCTAGCCATAGCGGTATCGATTCAAAATGTTATCTTGGTTATGTGAGAAAAGATTCGGCACGATGGTTGTATTATGGTCTAGTATATTTCAATTTAGACTGAGTTCATGGGTTAGTCTATGGCTTGATAATCACTTGTAGATCTTCCAAAAAAAAATTATTCGAAAGTTCAGTTTTTAGTGGTTGATCTTGATGGAATGGTCATAAGGAAGAGCTCACTTGGAGAGATGAACACCGACTGGTAGGTCATAACTTACACTTTTAGTAGCATTGGTTATTCTTCCTTCTCTTTCTTCTTTATGTTCGAGGACGAACATGATTTTTAGTGGTGGATAATGTAAAGACCCGGACCCGAAAGGTCATTTTTGATAATTTTGAACAATCATTTAACAATAGTTAATTAATTTACGGGTAATTTATTTATTATTAAGTGGTTAATGTGCCAAGTCCATAACTTAATACCCTATACCACTTGACCCATTGTTGGAATAAGTTAACGAAGATGTTTATTTTTAATGGTATCACAAGCCATTGCGGCTAAAATCCACCGCCGAAAGAAGACAATAACGACTCACGTAAAAATCCATCCTTTCCACCTAATCTTATATTATCTATGTGGATTGTTTATTATTATTATTGTTATTATTGGATGATTGGAGGAAGCTAATAACACCAATAAATTTAGTTATCACGTAGAGGTTTGGAAAAAAATAGGCTATTGTACGGATTGAAGTTTTGGTTGAACAAAATAAGGCTAATGGAGGATTAATTGTGATTGGTGGGGTAGATAGAGGTTATCCCCACTACATGTATTTACACCTATTGAATTTTGTTTAGGTTACTAGAAAACAAAAGAAAAACAATTGATGTAGTCATCATTGCGTAATCATGAGGCAGTGAATTGGGAGATACGTGGTGGATGTGAGTGCATTAATTCAAAGGGGTTTCAATTCTGCCTATAAGTTTTATGGTTGTGGTTCTTCATATATAGGTTCGTGATTGAAAGTTTGTTGTGTGATATCACATTAGATTCAAGTTTTGATTTATTGAGATATGTAATATATCATATGAACATAATTCGAATTATGATATTAGAAAACTTGAGACTTAACCCTAGTCTTAAAACATGGAAAGTATGATAGTTGTAATGTTAATTGACATCAAGATTTACGAACTTGATTATAAATTTGAGTAAATTTTTGGGTTTCAAGGCTACACACATAGTAATGTGGGAGTTGTTAGTTTCAAAATCTTATTGTGGTAATTTGTTTGGATAGATTGTATTGATTTGGAGCTCAACGAAAAGGGAAGGCTCAAGTCTCGGAGTGAGTTGCGAATTAATTGAGGCAAGTGGATTTCTAAACCCTTATTAAGTGTATGAAATTCGTGTATTTCCTTGTAATATGTATTTGGGGATAATGAGACTTGGTGATGGGTTGACTTGTCCACATTGATTAATTCTAATGATGAAAAAGGGGTAATAAAAGGCAATGTGATTAATTGTTTATGTGTGATTGTGTTCTTTATTGAACCCGTATACTTGTGATAGTTGTGGTGATTACATTTCATATTGATATTTGATTGAGATCATCATCCCCTTTATTTGAAATTATATTGTGCACATGCATTGACATGAGATTGAGTATAAGTTGGGCACGGTGAGATCGTTTGTGTTGGGGATGGTGAGATGTTAAGATTATAATTTGGGCACGTGGAGATCGTCCGTGCGGAATTTGTTTGATTTATGATAGTGCGTTGAGATCGTCCGCACAGACACGTGGAGATCGTCTGTGTAGGTATATGGACCTCACAAGTCCCTCATGGGTCATGAACTCTCGATGTATTCCTGAGGAGTATCATGTACATACGGTTGAGAGAGTATTGGTATTTTGAGGCATATCATTTCATGGTGTCATATTGCATTGCATCCCATGACATCCTTCATTCTTGATGATTATGTGTTTTATTTGTGGTTGAAAAGTACTTGATATTTGATTAGCTCTATTTGATGAACTTGATCTTGTGTGTTGCTGATACTTGTGAGTGCCTTTTTGTGGAAGTTGCTATTGATGAATATTGAGTTTGTTGTTGAGGATATGTAATTTGTTTAAGTGATTGTTGTTGAGTTGGGTGCTATGTAACTGTGAATTGTTAGGTTGGGTTGGTTTTGTGCAGGTTGTAGTTGTGGAGGTTCGATTGGTGTGTAAGGAGTACCCGTATTTTATCCCCTTAGCTTGCGTTTAGAAGTATACTTGTTGAGTACCGTGTGGTTGGTACTCACCTCTTGCTACTACATTTTTTTGTAGGTTACTAGCCCGGACCTTTGTGATATATTCTCTTCTTTTCCGAGGCTTCTTGGAGATTTGTGAGGTAGCTGTTTGTCAACTCAGCAGACCTTCTTACTCTTGTTTATGATCTTGGAAACTCTAGAAATAATGTCATATGAGACTTGTATTTTCTATTGATTCAATTGTAATACTTTAGAGGCTTGTACACGTGACAACCAGATTTTGGGAGTATTTTTGAGTTGATTATGAAATTTCTACATTTTATTGTAATGGTTGAGTTTTACGCTGACTTGTCTTGATAGGATAAGACTAGTACCATCACGTCCATTTTTGGGTCGTGACGAAGAATCATCTTCTTTGATTCATCATCTCCGTCTATATATTTTTCTTCCTTTAAATATTTGGCCATTTCAGGGACACCAATGGACCGTTGGATTCCTTTGGTGTAATCTGCATCTGGATTGAAAATTTGCCGCACCTCATCCACCTGCCCTGCATGCAACATAAATTTACAAATAGTTTTATTTAGGTGAACATATATTTGAAAACCAAAAGTATTATTAAGAAAACTATATAAGAAAAGTTTTAGTTAGAGTCATTATTATATTTTGATTTATATATAAAATAACTACAAAAACTACCTGCATTGACCATTTCATTAACCCTCGTGTCAACTCTACGGTTCAAGACTGATTGCTCTACATCAATCCAAATAAAGCAACTGTCATACTTATAGTTGAACATGAACACAGCGTCTTCCACAAGTTTTTCAATATACGAATTTGACCCTCCAACAATAATTGGAACACATTGAGTCTTCAAAAAAATTTCTATGTAGACAATGGACTTCAGACTGAAATCTTCGGCTGTGAAGTTAGAATCTGGCTCAATTTCACCTAAAAATTTGTGAAACAAAAAAACTGTCAATTAATATTCACATTAAAATAAATGAATCACAAATCTTTTTCAAATATGTATACCTAGTAAATAGTGTTGTATACCTTGTTTCTCAGCGTGTGTGATCTTGTTGGTCACGATTTCAAGTCCCTTAAATACTTGCATTTTGTCCGAGTTGATTATTTCTCCTCGAAAATGGGTGGCAAGGTCAACAGAGAGACGAGATATTCCCGTTCCTATTGCTCCCATTAGGAACACCACTTTCTTGTTGTTGTTGTTGTTGATGAAAGTATTCATTTTAGCTACACATAAAAAAAAAAATTAATAATAATTAGTTTAAAATAGTAAATAATCTCATGAAAACCACTCATACATTAAAAAATCTTATAAATATAATGTTTATAAGTAGAAACCTTGCTTGAGATGTAATAAACTATGTAAAATAATATATTTTTCTTGATGGTGGTAATGAAAGAGAATGCATTGAGATTTATAGTAAAATGTATTTGTGGACTTATTAATTACCATACCATTTTCAGAAATAATGATATCTTTTAAGATAAGATCAATGACTTTTGAAAAATGTATAGATATGTCAACTGGAATTTTAGTAATGACAAGTAAATAATTTTAGGATAAAGTTATCAAATGTACATTGTTTGGAGATCGCATATAACTGGCATTTATAGTATAAATGTGATTATGAACTTATGAATTGGTATGTACCAAATTTTATAAAAAAAATCATATCATTTAAGTTAAGAATAATTCTTATAAAAAACCTACAAATACGTCAGCTTGAATTTGGGTGATTAGGCTTAAATAATTTTAGGATGAAGTTTCTGGATGCACATTGTTATAAGATCTACTACAAGATTGACGAAAATATGGATTTCAAAAGGATTGTACAAAGAACTCAATAATATTTCTCAACGAATACATTCGAGTGATAATGCGTCAATTCATACACTATTTAACAACACGTCATAAGTGCAAAGTCTAATTCAATTAGAAGGGAAGGAATAATTATCGATAACTATTTCAATTACAATTATTTATATTTACTTGTGCAGCATGTAATAGTAAATAAATGTTTTATTGAATGAAGCTTCCATCATTGTGATTGAACTAGGTAGAATATATTTCCTTAAATGATGCTTACCGATAGATTGCAAATTTATTATTTTCTCTTCTTTGTCTATGGAACAATTTTAAATTTGGAGTTAAGAAATTTATTCTTTAAAATTCTTTAAGGTTATAATCTTCTCAAACATTTATAGTCTTTTATTTTTTCAATTTATTACCTTGACAGTAAGAATGATCTGATGTAATTGTGTAAGTACGTATTTATATTAATATATATTAAATATCAAAGACTTGGACTTGGATTTGGACTTGGCGCTTGGGCTAGGATCGGACCTTAAAATAAATATTTTTATAAATCTTAAATATTTGCTCTATAAATAACAAAGTTTTTACAGACAAGAATAGTGTATATATATATATATCTGTAGTTTGATACAAACTGTACAAAATAGGTCAAAAACTAAAGTGACCAAGAGAAAAAATAACACAAAATAGAGATAATGATAGTTTATGTACAGTCAATACTAATATTGTGATCATCATTTTTGAGAAATCTTTTCACAATATCTAGGCATGGTTGCAAAACAGTATTCCCCAATGCTTCGTCAATAGCTTCTTTTCTATCTTCTTTGAAAACGTCAGTACCAATAATATAATGCACCGGCCACATTTTGTCATTTATTAATCATTGAATCTTGTCAAGTTGGTTATAAATTAATATACGAGTATTATGCTTGATACTTGAAATTGAAACTTGAACAATCATCTTCTTTGATTCATTATCTCCGTCTATATTTTTTTCTTCCCTTAAATATTTTCCGTTTCAGGAACACCAATATACCGTCGGATTCCTTTGGTGTAATCTGCATCTGGAAAAAAAAATTGCCGCACCTCATCCACCATCCCTGCATGCAACATAAATTTAAAAATAGTTTTATTTAGGTGAACATATATTTGAAAACCAAAAGTATTATTAAGAAAACTATATAAGAAAAGTTTTAGTTAGAGTCATTATTATATCTTGATGTATATATAAAATAACTACAAAAACTACCTGCATTGACCATATTATCAAACCTCGTGTCAACTCTACGGTTCAAGACTGATTCCTTTACATCAATCCAAATAAAGCAACTGTCATACCTATATTTGAACTTGAACACAGGGTCTTCCACAAGTTTTTCAATATACGAACTTGACCCTCCAACAATAAATGGAACACATTGAGTCTTTAAAAAAATTTCTATGTAGACAATCGACTTCAGACAGTAATCTTCGGCCGTGAAGTTGGAATATGGCTCAATTTCACCTAAAAATTTGTGAAACAAAAAAACTGTCAATTAATATTCACATTAAAATAAAGGAATCACAAAAAAATGTCTTTTTCAAATATGTATACCAAGCAAATAGTGTCGTCCTTGTTTCTCAGCGTGTGTGATCTTGTTGGTCACGATTTCAAGTCCCTTAAAAACTTGCATTTTGTCTGAGTTGATTATTTCTCCACGAAAATGGATGGCAAGGTCAAAAGAGAGACGAGATTATCCCATTCAAGTTGCTTCAATTATGAACACCACTTTCTTCTTGTTGTTGTTATTGATGAAAGTATTCATTTTAGCTACACATAAAATAAAATTATAATAATAATTAGTTTACAATAATAAATAATCTCATGAAAACCACTTATGTATACACTCATCCATTAAAAAAAATCTTAAAAATATAAATTGAATAAGTAGAAACCTTGCTTGAGATGTAAAAAACTATGTAAAATAGTATATTTTTCTTGATGGTGGTTATGAAAGAGATTGCATTGAACATTAATAGTAAAATGTAATTGTGGACTTATTAATTATCATACCATATTCTGAAATACTGATATCTTTTAGGATAAGATCAATGACTTTTGAAAAATGTATAGATATGTCAACTGGAATTTTAGTAATGACAAGTAAATAATTTTAGGATAAAGTTATCAAATGTACATAGTTTGGAGATCGCATATAACTGGGCATTTATAGTATAAATGTGATCATGAACATGTAAATTGGTATATATAAAAAAAAAATTAAAAAATCATATCTTTTAGGTTAAGAATAATTCTTTTAAAAAACCTACAAATACGTCAGCTTGAATTTGGGTGATTAGGTTTAAATAATTTTAGGATGAAATTTCTAGATGCACATTGTGATGAGATCACATACAAGATTGACGAAAATATGGATTTCAAAAGGATTGTACAAAAAACTCAATAATGTTTCCCAAGGAATACATTCAAGTGATAATGCGTCAATTCATAAACTATTTAACAAGAAATCATAAGTGCTAATTTCTAATTCAATTAGAAGGGAAAGAACAATTATCGATAACTATTTCAATTACAATTATTTATATTTACTTGTGCAGCGTGTAATAATAGATAAATGTTTTATTGAATGAAGCTTCCATCATCGTGATTGAATTAGGTAGAATATATTTCCTTAAATGATCTGTACCGATAGATTGCAAATTTTTTATTTTCTCTTCTTTGTCTATGGAACAATTTTAAACTTGGAGTTAAGAATTTTATTCTTTAAAATTCTTTAAGGTTATAATCTTCTCAAACATTTATAGTCATTTATTTTTTCACTCTATTAACTTGATAGTAAGAATGATCTCATGTAATTGTGTAAGTACGTATTTATATTAATATATATTAAATATCAAAGACATGGACTTGGATTTGGACTTGGCGCTTGGGCTTGGATCGGACCTTAAAATAAATATTTTTATAGAGCTTAAATATTTTCTCTATAAATAACAAAAGTATTTACAGACAAGAATAGTATATATATATATATATATATATATATATATATATATATATATATATATATGTAGTTCGATACAAACTGTACAAAATAGGTCAAAAATTAAAGTGACCAAGAGACAAAATAACGCAAGATAGAGATAATGATAGTTTATGTACAGTCAATACTAATATTGTGATCATCATTTTTGAGAAATCTTTACACAATACCTAGGCATGGTTGCAAAACAGTATTCCCCCATGTTTCGTCAATAGATTCTTTTCTATCTTCTTTGAAAACGTCAGTAGCAATAATATGATGCACCGGCCACATTTTGTCATTTACTAATCGTTGAATCTTGTGATGTTGGTTACAAATTAATATACGAGTATTATGCTTGATACTTGAAATTGAATATTGAAGAATCATCTTCTTTGATTGATCATCTCCATCTATATTTTTTTCTTCCCTTAAATATTTGGCCATTTCAGGAACACCAATGGACCGTCGGATTACTTTGGTGTAATCTGCATCTGGAATGAAACTTTGCCGCACCTCATCCACCAACCCTGCATGCAACATAAATTTAAGAATAGTTTAATTTAGGTGAACATATATTTAAAAACCAAAAGTATTATTAAGAAAACTATATAAGAAAAGTTTTAGTTAGTGTCATTATTATATTTTGATTTATATATAAATTAACTACAAAAACTACCTGCATTGACCATTTCATCAACCCTCGAGTCAACTCTACGGTTCAAGACTGATTGCTCTACATCAATTCAAATAAAGCAACTGTCATACTTATATTTGAACATGAACACAGGGTCTTCCACAAGTTTTTAAATATATGAATTTGACCCTCCAACAATAATTGGAACACATTGAGTCTTCAAAAAATATCTTTGTAGACAATGGACTTCAGACTGAAATCTTCGGCCGTGAAGTTGGAATCTGGCTCAATTTCACCTAAAAATTTGTGAAACAAAATAACTGTCAATTAATATTCACATTACAATAAAGGAATCTCAAAAGAATGTATTTTTCAAATATGTATACCTTGCAAATAGTGTCGTACACCATGTTTCTCAGCGTGTGTGATCTTGTTGGTCACGATCTCAAGTCCCTTCAATACTAGCATTTTGTCCGAGTTGATTATTTCTCCTCGAAAATGGTTGGCAAGGTCAACAGAGAGACGAGATTTTCCCGTTCCAGTTGCTCCCATTATGAACACCACTTTCTTCTTGTTGTTGTTGTTGATGAAAGTTTTAATTTTAGGTACACATAAAATAAAATTATAATAATAATTAGTTTAAAATAGTAAATAATCTCATGAAAACCACTCATGCAGACACTCATATATTAAATAATCTTATAAATATAAAGTGAATAAGTAGAAACCTTGCTTGAGATGTAGTATACTATGTAAAATAATATATTTTTCTTGATGGTGGTTATGAAAGAGATTGCATTGAACATTTAGAGTAAAATGTATTTGTGGACTTATTAATTATCATACCATATTCTGAAATACTGATATCTTTTAGAATAAGATCAATGACTTTTGTAAAATGTATAGATATGTCAATTGGAATTTTGGTAATGACAAGTAAATAATTTTAGGATAAAGTTATCAAATATACATTGTTTGGAGATCGCATATAACTGGGCATTAATAATATAAATGTGATTATGAACTTATGAACAGATATATACCAAATTTTTTTAAAAAATCATATCTTTTAGGTTAAGAATAATTCTTTTAAAAAACCTACAAATATGTCAGCTTAAATTTGGGTGATTAGGCTTAAATAATTTTAGGGTGAAGTTTATAGATGCACATTGTTATGAGATCATATACAAGATTGACGAAAATATGGATTTCAAAAGGATTGTACTGAGAACTAAATTATATTTCTCAAGGAATATATTCAAGTGATAATGAGTCAATTCATACACTATTTAACAAGACGTCATAAGTGTTAAGTCTAAGTCAATAAGAATGGAAGGAACAATTATCGATAACTATTTCAATTACAATTATTTATATTTACTTGTGCAGCATGTAATAATAGATAAATGTTTTATTGAATGAAGCTTCAATCATCGTGATTGAATTAGGTAGAATATATTTCCTTAAATGATCCTTACCGATAGATTGCAATTTTTTTATTTTTTCTTCTTTGTCTGTGTAACAATTTCAAATTTAAAGTTAAGAATTTTATTCTTTAAAATTCTTTAAGGTTAGAATCTTCCCAAATATTTACAGTTATTTATATTTTCACTCTATTACCTTGACATAAAGAATGATCTCATGTAATTGTGTAAGTACGTATTTATATTAATATATATTAAATATTAAAGACATGGACTTGGATTTGGACTTGGCGCTTGGGCTTGGATCGGACCTTAAAATAAATACTTTTATAAAGCTTAAATATTTGCTCTATAAATAACGATGTTATTAGAGACAAGAATAGTATACATATCTGTAGTTTGATACAAACTTTACAAAATAGGTTAAAAATTAAAGTGACTAAGAGACAAAATAACACAAGATAGAGATAATGATAGTCTATGTACACTCAAAACTAATATTGTGATCATCATTTTTGAGAAATCTTTTCACAATATCTGGGCATGGTTGCCAAGCAGTATTCCTCCATGCTTCGTCAACAGATTCTTTTCTATCTTCTTTGAAAACGTCAGTAGCAATAATATGATGCACCAGCCACATTTTATCATTTATTAATCATAGACTCTTGTCATTTCGGTAACAAAATAACATACAAGTAATATGCTTTATACTTGAAATCGAAGCTTGAAGAATCATTTTGTTTGATTCATCATCTCCGTCTATATTTTTTTATTCCCTTAAATATTTGGCCATTTCAGGGACACCAATGGACTATCGGATTCCTTTGGTGTAATCTACATGTGGAATGAAAATTTGCCGCACCTCATCCACCATCCCTGCATGCAACATAAATTTAAGAATAGTTTTATTAAGGTGAACATATATTTGAAAACCAAAAGTAATATTAAGAAAACTATATAGGAAAATTTTTAGTTAGAGTCATTATTATATTTTGATTCATATATAAAATAACTACAAAAACTACATGCATTGACCATTTCATCAACCCTCGTGTCAACTCTACAGTTCAAGACTGATTGCTCTACATCAGTCCAAATAAAGCAATTGTCGTACTTATATTTGAACATGAACATAGGATCTTCCACAAGTTTTCTCAATATACGAATTTGACCCTCCAAAAATAATTGGAACACATTGAGTCTTCAAAAAAAATTCCAGGTACACAATGGACTTCAAACAGAAATCTTCGGCCGTGAAGTTGGAATCTGGCTCAATTTCACCTAAAAATTTGTGAAACAAAATAACTGTCAATTAATATTCACATTAGAATAAAGGAATCACAAAGGAATGACTTTTTCAAATATGTATACCAAGAAAATAGTGTCGTACACCTTATTTCTCTGCGTGTGTGATCTTGTTGGTCACGAATTCAAGTCCCTTAAATACTTGCATTTTGTCCGAGTTGATTATTTCTCTTCGAAAATGGGTGGCAAGGTCAACAGAGAGACGAGATTTTCCCATTCCCATTGCTCCCATTATGAACACCACTTTCTTCTTGTTGTTGATATTGATGAAAGTATTCATTTTAGCTACACATAAAATAAAATTATAATAATAATTAGTTTAAAATAGTAAATAATCTCATGAAAACCACTCATGCATACACATACATTAAAAAATCTTACAAATATAAAGTTACTACGTAGAATCCTTGCTTGAGATGTAATAAACTAGGAAAAATAATATATTTTTCTTAATGGTGGTTATGGAAGAGATTGCATTGAGCATTTATAGAAAATTATATTTGTGGACTTATTAATTAGCATACCACATTCAAAAATACTGATATCTTTTAAGATAATATCAATGACTTTTGAGAAATGTATAGATATGTCAAATGGAATTTTGGTAATGACAAGTAAATAATTATAGGATAAATTTATCAAATGTACATTGTTTGGCGATCGCATATAACTGGACTTTTATAGTATAAATGTGATTATGAACTTATGAATTGTTATATACCAATTTTTTTTTTAAATAATATCTTTTTAGGTTAAGAATAATTCTTGAAAAAAACCTACAAATACGTCAGCTTGAATTTGGGTGATTAGGCTTAAATAATTTTAGGTTGAAGTTTCTAGATGCACATTGTTATGAGATCACATACAAGATTGACGAAAATATGGATTTCAAAAGGATTGTACAAAGAACTCAAAAATATTTCTCAAGGAATACATTCAAGTGATAATGCGTCTATTCACACACTATTTAACAACACGTCATAAGTGCTAAGTCTAATACAATTAGAAGGGAAGGAACAATTATCGATAACTACTTCAATTACAATTATTTATACTTATTTGTGCAGCATATAATAGTAGATAAATGTTTTATTGAATGAAGTTTCCATCATCGTGATTGAATTAGGTAGAATATATTTCCTTAAATGATCCTTACCGATAGATTGCAAATTTATTATTTTCTCTTCTTTGTCTATGTAACAATTTCAAATTTGGAATGAAGAATTTTATTCTTTAAAATTCTTTATGGTTAGAATCTATCCAAACATTTATTGTCATTTATTTTTTCACTCTATTACCATGACATTAAGAATGATCTCATGTAATTGTGCAAGTACATATTTATATTAATATCTATTAAATATCAAAGACTTGGATTTGGACTTGGCGCTTGGGCTTGGATCGGACCTTAAAATAAATACTTTTATAAAGCTTAAATATTTGCTTTATAAATAACAATGTTTTTACAGACAAGAATAGTATATATATATATATATATAGTTTGATACAAACTGTACAATATAGGTCAAAAATTAAAGTTACCAAGACACAAAATAACACAAGATAGAGATGATGATAGTTTATGTACACTCAATACTAATATTGTGATCAACATTTTTGAGAAATCTTTTCACAATATCTAGGCATGGTTGCAAAATAGTATTCCTCCATGCTTCGTCAACAACTTCTTTTCTATCTTCTTTGAAAACGTCAGTAACAATAATATGATGCACCGGCCACATTTTCTCATTTATTAATCATAGAATCTTGTCAAGTGGGTTACAAATTAATATACGAGTAATACACTTAATACTTGAAATCGAAGCTTGAAGAATTATTTTCTTTGATTCATCATCTCCGTCTATATTTTTATATTCCCTTAAATATTTGGCCATTTCAGGTAAACCAATGGACCATCGGATTACATTGGTGTAATCTGCATCTGGAATGAAAATTTGTCGTACCTCATCTACCAGCCCCGCATGCAACATAAATTTAAGAATAGTCTTATTTCGGTGAACATATATTTGAAAACCAAAAGTACTATTAAGAAAACTAGATAAGAAATTTTATAGTTAAAGTCATTATTATATTTTGATTCATATATAAAATAACTACAAAAACTACCTGCATTGACCATTTCATCAACCCTCGTGTCAGCTCTACGATTCAAGACTGATTGCTCTACATCAATTCAAATAAAGCAACGGTCATACTTATATTTGAACATGAACACAAGGTTTTCCACATGTTTTTTCAATATACGAATTTGACCCACCAAAAATATTTGGAACACATTAAGTCTTCAAAAAAAATTATAGGTAGACAATGGATTTCAGACAGAAATCTTAGGCCATGAAGTTTGAATCTGGCTCAATTTCACCTAAAAATTTGTGAAACAAAATAACTGTCAATTAATATTCACATTAAAATTAAGGATTCACAAAAGAATGTCTTTTTCAAATATGTTTACCTAGCAAATAGTGTCGTACACCTTGTTTCTCAGAGTGTGTGATCCTGTTGGTCACGATTTCAAATCACTTAAATACTTGCATTTTGTCCGAGTTGATTAATTCTACTCGAAAATAGGTGGCAAGGTCAACAGAGGGACGAGATTTTCCCGTTACTGTTGCTCCCATTTATGAACAACATTTTTTTCTAGTTGTAGTTGTTGATGAAAGTATTCATTTTAGCTACACATAAAATAAAATTATAATAATAATTAGTTTAAAATAGTAAATAATCTCATGAAAACCACTCATGCATACACTCGTACATTAAAAAATCTTATAAATATAAAGTTAATAAGTAGAAACCTTCCCTGAGATGTAATATTCTATGTAAAATATTATATTTTTCTTGATGGTGGTTATGAAAGAGTTGGCATTGAACATTTATAGTAAAATGTATTTGTGGGCTTATTAATTATCATACCATTTTCAGAAATGCTGATATCTTTTAGGATAAGATCAATGACTTTTGAAAAATGTTTAGATATGTCAACTAGAATTTTGGTAATGACAAGTAAATAATTTTAGGATAAAGCTATCAAATATACATTGTTTGGAGATCGCATATAACTGGGCATTAATAGTATAAACGTGATTATGAACTTATGAATTGGTATATACCAAGTTTTTAAAAAAATCATATCTTTTAGGTTAAAAATAATTCTTGAAAAAAACCTACAAATATGTCAACTTGTATTTGGGTGATAAGGCTTAAATAATTTTAGGATGAAGTTTCTAGATGCACATTGTTAATTAGAGATGACATACAAGATTGACGAAAATATGGATCTCAAAAGGATTGTACAAAGAACTCAATAATATTTCTCAAGGAATACATTCAAGTGATAATGCGTCAATTCATACACTATTTAACAACACGTCATATGTGCTAAGTCTAATTCAATTAGAAGGGAAGGAACAATTATCGATAACTATTTCAATTACAATTATTTATATTTACTTGTGCAGCATGTAATAATAGATAACTGTTTTATTGAATGAAGCTTCCATCATCTTGACTGAATTAAGTAGAATATATTTCCTTAAATGATCCTTACCGATAGATTGCAAATTTATTATTTTCTCTTCTGTGTCCATGTAACAATTTCAAATTTGGAGTTAAGAATTTTATTCTTTAAAGTTCTTTAAGGTTAGAATCTTCCCAAACATTTATAGTCATTTATTTTTTCACTCTATTACCTTGACATTAATAATGATCTCATGTAATTGTGTAAGTACGTATTTTTATTTATATAAATTAAATATCACAGACTTGGACTTGGATTTGGACTTGGCGATTGGGCTTGGATCGGACCTTAAAATAAATATTTTTATAAAGCTTAAATATTTGCTCTATAAATAACAATGTTTTTACAGACAAGAATAGTATATATTTTTGTAGTTTGATATAAACTATACAAAATAGGTCAAAAATTAAAGTAACCAAGAGACAAAATAACACAAGATAGAGATAATGATAGTTTATGTAAACTCAATACTAATATTGTGATCATCATTTTTGAGAAATCTTTTCTCAATATCTAGGCATGGTTGCAAAACAGTATTCCTCCAGGCTTCGTCAACAGCTTCTTTTCTATCTTCTTTGAAAACGTCATTAGCAATAATATGATGCACCGGCCACATTTTCTCATTTATTAATCACTGAATCTTGTCAAGTTGGTTATAAATAAATATACGGGTATTACGCTTGATACTTGAAATTGAAGCTTGAAGAATCATCTTCTTTGATTTATCATCTCCGTCTATATTTTTTTCTTCCCTTAAATATTTGGCCATTTCAGGGACACCAATGGAACGTCGAATTACTTTGGTGTAATCTGCATCTGGAATGAAAATTTGCCGCACCTCATCCACCAGCACTGCATGCAACATTAATTTAAGAATTGTTTTATTTAGGTGAACATATATTTGAATACCAAAAGTATTATTAAGAAAACTATGTAAGAAAAGTTTTAGTTAGAGTCATTATTATATTTTGATTCATATATAAAATAAATACAAAAACTACCTGCATTGACCATTTCATCAACCCTCGTGTCAACTCTACGGTTCAAGATTGATTGCTCTACATCAATCCAAATAATGGACGTGATGGCACTCGTCTTATCCCACCAAGACAAGACAACCTAAAACTCAACCATTACAAGAAAATGCAGAAATTTTATAATCAACTCAAAAATACCCCCAAAATCTGTTTGTCACGTGTACAAGCCTCTAAAGTATTACAACTTATTCAAAAGAAAACACAAGTCTAAAATGACATTGTTTCTAGAATAGAACAAGATCATAAATAGGAGTAAGAAGGTCCACTGAAATGACACGCATCTACCTCACAAACCTCCACAAGAAGCCTTGGAAAAGAAGAGAATCACAAGTACCACAAAAATCCAGGCTTGTAACCTACAAAAATTTGTAGAAGCAAGGGGTGAGTACCAAATCACACGGTACTCAGCAAGTAAACCTCTAAACACAAGTTAAGGGGATAGAACACGAGTACTCCTTACACCCCAACCGAACCTTCACAACTACAATCTATATACAACCAGCCCAACCTAACAGTTCACAATTTACAAGCACATATCTCAACAACAACATTCTAACAATCATATAATCTCAACAACAAGCTCAATATTCATCAATTACAATCTCCACAACTACAACCCTCTTAAAACCAGCCCAACATAACAGTTCACAGTTTACAAAGCACATAGCTCAACACAACACTCTAACAATTTCATAACCTCAACAACAACAACAATTTCATAACCGCAACAACAACAAAAATTTCATATTCTCAACCACAACACTCTAACAATTGCATATCTTCAACAACAAGTTCAATATTCATCAGTCAGAAGTTCCACGGATAGGCACTCACAAGATCAAGTTCACCAAATAAAAATAAATAAGTGCAATGCAATGAAATGCAATGTCAAGTATAGTGATGCATGTCTGACCTAATGATACACACCCGTTGTCTCTCAGTTCGGGACCCATGGGGGACATATCTGTCCATGCATCTGTCGCGGCGCACGACACGTCCCTCGATAATGATATCCATCGTGGCGCGCGATACGTCCCTCGATATAAGTATCCATCGCGGCGCGCGATACGTCCCTCGAAATGGTACATTCTTTTCAATTTTTTATTCTTTCTCAATTCACATAACACTTGTCACAACCATGTCTCAGAACAATGCAAATGACATGTTCACACAAATAATGAAGACATGACCATTTTCATAGCATTGCACAATTCACAACAACACAATCATGATACAACATCAACAATGATTCAACAAGCCTTTCAAGCCATTCTCAACACATCACACACAAACACTTAATCACATTGCCTTTTATTACCCCTTTTTCATCATTAAAATTAATCAATGTGGACAAGTCAACCCATCACCAAGTCTCATTACCCAAACACATATTACAAGGAAATACACGAATTCCATACACTTAACATGAATTTAGAAATCCACTTGCCTCAATTGATTTACAATTCACTCTGAGACTTGAGCCTTTCCTTTTCGTTGAGTTTCTAAATCAATGTAATCTATTCAAGAAACACATATTACAAGGAAATACATGAATTCCATACACTTAACAAGGGTTTAGAAATCCACTTGCCTCAATTGATTCACAATTCACTCCGAGACTTGAGCCTTCCCTTTTCGTTGATTTTCCAAATCAATGTAATTTATTCAAGTACATAACCACAATGAGATTTCAAAACTAACAACACTCATATTACTATGTGTCTAGTCTAGACCCAAAAGCTCACCCAAATATGTAATAAGCTCTTAATATTTTCCAAATTTCAAGGCTAAGGTCAAGTCTGGTGCATTTTTATATCCAAATGGTAATACATTCCATTCATAAAATCCTTGTGGTACAGTGAATGTTGTTAATTTTTTAGATTCTTCTTCTAGTTTTAAGTGATAAAATCCTGATTTACAATCAAATTTGCTAAAATAATTATATCCTTGTATTTGTCTTATCTTTAGTATTTTATTTGGTATCGAATAATTATATGTTTTAGTTTTTGCATTTAAATTTCTATAATCAATAACCATAAAACTAAATATATTAAAACTAGAATAATAATGTAACCATAACAAGAAAATTAAAGCACGAAATAAAAATCCAATTTACCATCAAGTAACCAAACAGTGACGTGAATTTGGGAAAACAAAGTAACCACGTATCTTATACTCCTAAAGACTGTCTAATAATTTGTTAATTGTTACCCTTAATCATTATGCCATCACTATTGCCATGATTGTAAGTCAAACTTGTGGCTGTGCAAATTCTCAAGTGAAATTTTACTATTTCTACACAAATAATATTAAGAAAGTGCACTACCTACTACAGCTATCCACATTTAACCAATCAAAACTATTTAACGTTCTCACTTTTAATCCCATGAAATTGTTCTACCTACGCTGTCTAGGAGAATTTCCAAGTTCCAACTCCAATCTCTTTCAGCTAACGCACATAACCACAAAACATATAATTAAGAAATGAATTAAGTTATCCCAATCCAATAATAAAACTTTAGAAAAACAAAGATTCTTACCTAAAGGAAAAGAACTCACTGCTTACGCTCTCATCTGGTCGTTTATGATTAACGTCGCACGACTATGCAGTTTCCACAAATATTATAAACCTAGTTTACTTTTACACATGGACCAAGTAATATAAGACCTTAAATAAATAAATAAAATTACCCCATTAATTGTATAACTATAATTAACTAATAGTCCAAAACACTCCTTACAAAATTTTCGAGAATAGTCAAATAATTCTAGTACTAAAAATGATCTAACAGGTCATTACAATAGGGTCTTCCACAAATTTTTCAATATACGAATTTGACCCTCCAATGATAATTGGAAAACAATGATTCTTCAAAAAAAAATCTATGTAGACAATGGACTTCAGACAGAAATCTTCGGCCGTAAAGTTGGAATCTGGCTCAATTTCACCTAAAAATTTGTGAAACAAAATAACTGTCAATTACTATTCACATTAAAATAAAGGAATCACAAAAGAATGTCTTTTTCAAATATGTATACCTAGCAAATAGTTTCGTACACCTTGTTTCTCAGCGTGTGTGATCTTGTTGGTCACGATTTCAAGTCCCTTAAATACTTGCATTTTGTCTGAGTTGATTATTTGTCCTCGAAACTGGGTGGCAAGGTCAACAAAGAGACGAGATTGTCCCGTTCCTGTTGCTCCCATTATGAACACCACTTTGTTGTTGTTGTTGTTGATGATGAAAGTATTCATTTTAGCTACACATAAAATAAAATTATAATATTAATTAGTTTAAAATAGTAAATAATCTCATGAAAACCACTCATGCATACACTCATACAATAAAAAATCTTATAAATATCAAGTTAATAAGTAGAAATCATGCTTGAGATGTAATAAACTATGTAAAATAATATATTTTTCTTGATGGTGGTTATGAAAGAGATTGCATTAAGCATTTACAGTAAGATGTATTTGTGGACTTATTAATTATCATACCATATTTGGAAATACAGATATCTTTTAAGATAAGATCAATGACTTTTGAAAAATGTATAGATATGTCAACTGGAATTTTGGTAAAGACAAGTAAATAATTTTAGGACAAAGTTAACAAATGTACATTGTTTGGAGATCGCATATAGCATTTATAGTATAAATGTGATTATGAACTTATGAATTCGTATATACCAAATTTTTAAAAAATCATATCTTTTAGGTTTAAGAATAATTCTTTTAAAAAACCTACAAATACGTCAGCTTGAATTTGGGTGATTAGGCTTAAATAATTTTAGGATGAAGTTTATAGATGCACATTGTTATGAGATCACATACAAGATTGAAAAAAATATGGATTTCAAAAGGATTGTACTGAGAACTCAATAATAATTCTGAAGGAATACATTCAAATGATAATGCGTCAATTCATACACTATTTAACAACACGTCATAAGTGCTAAGTATAATTCAATTAGAAAGGAAGGAACAATTATCGATAACTATTTCAATTACAATTATTTATATTTACCTGTGCAGCATGTAATAATAGATAAATGTTTTATTGAATGAAGCTTCCATCATCGTGATTGAATTAGGTAGAATATATTTCCTTAAATGATCCTTACCGATAGATTGCAAATTTATTATTTTCGCTTCTTTGTCGATGTAACAATTTTAAATTTGGAGTTAAGAATTTTAATAAGGTTAACTTGAAACTCTATGCTCTTTACTCAACTTGAAACTCTATACTTTTTACTTAACTTGAAACTCTATACTCTTTACTCAACTTGAAACTTGAGCCTTAAAATGAAGTTAAAACGTTCAATAAAGACTCTTGAAAAAACTTTAAAGACTTGCTTTGACTTACCTCTTAACTTCTAAGCTTGACTCTACTTCACTTGACTTCTAACTTCACTTGACTTTGATCCTAACTTGCCTTGAATTGGATTATGGATTCAAGGTATATGATCACATGTTTATGGATGATTTCTTGACGTTTAGACGTACCTTGGAGTGTTGGAAACAACTATGGAACATAGGTACATTACCAAGGAACATGCATGAAAAAGTGGGGAATGAATGGGAAGGATTGGCGTCCTTGGCGCTCTGGGAGGCGCGGGGCGCCAGCCTTCAAAGCTCAGAAGGCCTGGTGGGGGCTCTGCTAGGCTCGCCGCCCCAAGGGTGGTAGCTCAGAACCCCTGTTGGGGCGTGCTGGCTGGCGCGACGCCCCAAGCTTTTCCCCGAAAACTCAACTTTTCTCCTTCCTGCTTTTCCAACTCTAAACCACCTTAACCTCAAAGGTTCCAGCCCCAAACACTTAGAATCATAAAAACCCTCAACATACACTAGATTCAACTCGAAATTACAACCAGAAACATACACCAAGACAACAAGGAACTTCAACAACACCACCAACAACTTCAACAAACACAACCACAAACTTCAACAAACACAACCAATCTTTTTCTCGAAATTAAAATGAGTTTGGCGTGTGGGGGAAAGAACCAACCCAACACTATGATCTCACATACCTTGAAAGGGATCACCCCGACGAAATCCACGACGATCTCTACGAACCTTGCTTATTCTTCTCCTTCTCCTCTTCTTCTCCTCTTCTCTCAAGAACCCTAACTCTCACTTTTTAAAAGGGAAAACTGATTTAAAATCAGTCTAAAACCTTAATATAACCAAAAGAAATGGTTAGGGAAAAGACCAAAATACCCTTACAAATTCGGACTAAACTGCCCTGCCAACAGCCCAACTTCCAAAGGGCATAACTCACTCATACAAACTCGGAATCGCGCAAACTCAGCGTCGTTGGAAAGATCACTCCATGAGATTTCCAAACATAACTGGAAATACTCCTAACGCATCCTGAGCTAGGAGTTATGACTGTCTGAAGTTGACCAAAACTCATTTTTTTCCATACTTAGCGAAATTTTCCAGATTTTTAATTCTTTCCAAAAATGACTATTTCCAATTCTAAACTTCTTCATAGCTATTTCAAATTGCCGGATGTTACAGTATTTGTGGACTTATTAATTATCATACCATATTCAGAAATACTGATATCTTTTAGGATACGATCAATGACTTTTGAAAAATGTATAGATAAGTCAACTGGAATTTTGGTAATGACAAGTAAATAATTTATAACACCTAGACTATTTTGGATATCCTTCGTCCATATCGTAGGCTTACGAGTCAAATTTTGAAACTTTTATTACATCACCATGTGTGATTCTATAACATTGAATTTTTTTAATCGAAAGTTTATATAAAAATAATAATATTTACATGTTACTATATTCCTAAAATTTCTTAAATATTGATGGGAAAAAAATTCTTTAGTTACGATACAGTATCATATTTATTTAGTTTATAAAAGAATTAGAAATTAATAAAATTTTCTTAACTAAGTTGGTAAGTCTAGGTGTACCAATAAATTATTATGGTATAAAATAGCCTTTATTGATATAAGATTTTTTTATTAATTATGATATATAAAAAAAATTGCATGTATTTTACCATAAATCTACACAATACCTGGATTGATTCATAATCGGATAAAATAATATATATATATATATATATATATATATATATATATATCCACCTCCACTTCCACGTGGAAGTGGAGGAGATGGGCACCAAGCTTTAGCAACAATAATTAGGCCTACCATTTGTTCATTTGGTATACTATTTAACTCAATTTCGGGCTAAAAACCACGGCTCATCAGACGGAGTCATAAAGACAAAGCCAATAAAAGTAGTACTAGATCTGACTGTACCTCAATCTCGGAACCAAGTCGAGAAGCCATACTAAAATTCTTCTATATTTAAGTAAAGCTTAGATCCGTTCATGGTCTATATAAAAGAGAAGTTAGTTATCCGGCATAGATATAATTTTTTAGCCGGACATAGTCACGGCTTAACTCAGAGATAAAAATTGAAAATAAAAGGAAGTACCTTGTAACAAACAGCACACTTTACTATTCCTCCGGCCAAAGTCCGGTAAGCTTACAATACTTGAAAATATTTTACAAGTGGGGAGAGAGAAAATAGAAAGAAGGAGAGAGGGTTTCTAAAACCTGCCCTCAATTAAAGAAAAACAACCCTATTTATAGAAAAAAGAAAGCATCTATGTACAGGATACTGGGCCCCTATCTGGGTCCTGGTAACAGTGTATTTACTGTTGGTGAACAGTGTTGCTACAGTAGTGCGGGCCCGCTACCGACGCGCCTAAGCTTTACACTTTGTCTTTTAATTTTGCCAAAAAATCTTCGGCTTTCTTCAGTGCATCCACTGGACTTTCTTCTTCATATTGTTGGGCTTCGTGCATATCTTCACTTGTTTCACTACGCATTGAAGAATCTGATTTTGCGTAATGACTTATATTTAGAAGAATCTTCTTCTTAACTTCTTCTAGATATCTCATAATCATTTCATTTTGCTCTCCTTCATCATGATTAGAAATTTTTCAAGCCATATGTTTTACGGAGGTCGAGTCATCAGTCATGATTCCTTTATTAGGAATTGATTTATAATCGTGTACGGTTTTCGTAATTAGATCCAGCAGTTCTTGTCCGTATATGGACTTTGTTTGAGGATCTTTCTTCATCAACTTGTCCCAAAAATTATTATAATAAGTTCTGTATAGACAAGGGATTTGTTCCTCAGTGAAATCTACTTCCGGAACCCTTTTATGAATCCATGGAACAGAGAATTCTATAAAAAAGTATATCTGTTCAATTTGTTGAAAATAACAAATATATTCTTGATGATATAATTTGTTGAGATCTAGGGAAACCTTGACCCAGTCTTTGTATAACTTGTGAAATGGTTCGGGCAATATTTTTATTGTTGGCCCGTGGTACGACCACCAGTTTAAAAACCAATTTGGTATAGGATTCGCAAATATCTTGGCACATACTTTTATAAACCAAGTATGTTTATGCCTCTCATTGTTATAACAGAGAACTTTATTAAATGCCTGAATATAATCCCAATAGGTAAAGCTTACCATGACTTTGTTTAGACTGAATTGTCTTTCAGTCATTGAGGAAATACCCCAATCTTCAATATGAATGATGTGTTTTATAATCATTTTAGAGAAGTTATAAACATTCTCACTTGTATTATATCCTGAAAAATGTTGAAATTCAACACCTGTGCTTATCAGCAGAGTCTCATAATATTTCCGAGTTTTGTATGACTCACCCGGGAAATAAAGCCCATTAACTAAATACCTCTGGAATATCTTCCAAGGTTCTTCTCTTCTCTGTATGTCAGAGTTTTCTAAGAGAAATATCATTTCTCTTTTTTCTACCTTTTCATATGTTTTGATATCATCAACTTCTTCTTTGGCGATTGAAGCAAAAGAATCACCCTGCTTTTGAGTTATAAACTCCTGTAGTTTAGCATATAATGGATCACTTTCTGGAGTATCTTCCAGATGTATTGATGATGAAGCTCTTTCTTGTGCTCTAGAGTTTAAGTTATATAAACTCATTCCTCCCTTTTGTATAATTGGAGTACTAGATGATGAAGATCCGTATGATGATCTTGATGAACTTGGTGATGATCTTCCCCTTCCGCGAGTATAACTGCCTTTTCCTCTAGCCTTGGTTATCCAAGGAGGATCCATCCTGCAAACATAGCATTTAGTTTTAATCATTCAAGAAGTTATAAACTTCATCACAATAAAATCTTTCATAAAGCTCTTGTTCAATCATGTAATTATTGACAATATCAATCACCATTCCGTCTATAATTTTCCATAATATAAGTTCCTTTAAATCTCTAATATATAATATAATATAATATATAATAATATAATATAATAAATCATTTACAAATGACTTAAAATATTTAATATTTAAAATTCTACCATAAAATAGGTTGACTCTCAAAATTCTATCCGGGTCACATATATTGAGACAGAAAAAATAACATATATCATTTTAAAATTACCAAAAAAGTATTAAAAATAATAATAATTAACAACTTAAAATATCTGGAAGACATTTTAAAAGGGTTAATTTTGTAATTTTATCCATATCACATAAATTAGGAAGTTATTTGAAAGTTACATAAAAATATTATAAATCACAATAATTAATAACTTAAAAAAAAATAATTAAAAAAGTGCAAATTTGGATGACTCTTCAAATTTCATTTGTATCACATAAATTGAGACAACAAAAATAGCATATATTTCGTCCATTTTAATTTATTTGTCTTAATTATTTTTTTATATTTACAAATTGCGTAAAAATACTATAAATCATGATAATTGACAACATAAAATATTTTTTGAAAAAGATACAAAAAATTGCACTGATTCTTGAAGTTAATCTATCGTAAAAATACTATAAATCATGATAATTGACGACATAAAATATTTCAAAAAAATATACATATAAAAAACTTCGATTGATTCTTGAAATTAATCTATCGTTAAAATTTATGTATAAAATACAATAAATCGTG
This sequence comes from Solanum okadae, assembly GCA_036553675.1. NCBI lineage: Eukaryota > Viridiplantae > Streptophyta > Magnoliopsida > Solanales > Solanaceae > Solanum > Solanum okadae. The sequence continues at coordinate 14,695,714 of CM071678.1, read as the reverse complement.
ATAATTGACAACTTAAAATATTTATTTAAAATGCACAAAAAAAGAAATTGACTGATTCTTAAAATTAATCTATCAATGTCACATATAATGAGACAATAGTAGTAATGTGTATTATTTAATGTCAAATTACTGAAAACTACGTAAAATGTATTGTAAATCTTAACAATTAACAACATTTGATTAACTCTTGAAATTTAATCTATGCTACATACATTGAGACAAGTGGAGTAATATATATTAAGTATTTACAAATTACGTAAAAATATTATAAATTACATTATTAACAACTTAAAATATTTAAAAATCATATTAAATTTAAATAACTCACTATATTTTATCTGTGTCACATACATTAGGACAAAAAATAATAGTTATTGGGCCCGTGAGTAAGAGAGTTTATGCCCAAGTATAATATATAATATTTAATGACTCTCCAAATTTCATTTGTGTCACATAAATTGAGACAACAAAAATAACATATATTGGGTCCATTTTAATTTATTTGTCTTATTTTAAAAAAAAAATTATATTTAAAAATTGCGTAAAAATACTATAAATCATGATAATTGACAACATAAAATATGTTTTGAAAAAGATACAAAAAATTCCATTGATTCTTGAAGTTAATCTATCGTAAAAATACTATAAATCATGATAATTGACAACATAAAATATTTCAAAAATAAATACATTTAAAAAAATTCGATTGATTCTTGAAATTAATCTATCGTTAAAAATTATGTATAAAATACAATAAATCGTGATAATTGACAACTTAAAATATTTATTAAAAAAATAGAAAAAAAATTGACAGATTCTTAAAATTAAATCGTGATAATTGACAACATAAAATTGTTCAAAAATGTTGTATGTGGGTAGTCTTATTGTGCCTTGAATAGCGTCAAAGAAAGTACAGGTTTGTGATAAAAATACTTATTCCTTTATCCACGCAAACAATCGCTTCAAAAACTTCGTTATTAGCCCCAAAACATACCATTTATGTTATTGGGCCCGTGCATAGCACGGGCAACAAAATCTAGTATATATATATATATCAGAGCTTTGCAAAATTTCATTCATCCTTTTTAGGAGTAAATTTATCTAGTTCCCACTTCAACTACACAGTATTCATATATCTAAATTCCTTCAACGTCTTTACTGATGGTAGAATATATATACTATGATGTTTTGTGCTAGTGTGGAATTTTTATAACACTACACCTGATGGTTGAGTCATATCGCACGAAATCTTAAAATTTATAGATCATCATATGAATTGTTTTTACTATTCTATTCCTAGAAAGACCCTATGTGAAGGACATTTAGAAGTGAGCTGATGTTATGCTTTGATTCTATCGTATTGTTCTTATACTTGTATCATTGTGAAGTGTGTTGCTGGTAAAGTTATCCTCTGTTAAGTTTCTTATTTCTTATATCTACTTGCAAGTTATTGTCTTAAGATTAAGGCTAAAATATTGGAGAATTATCATGTTATATCCAGGGGAGTTGTCATTCTTTCTTGTCAAAACCTTTTACAAAAATGTCAATTGAAAATGATACTAATATTAAATCTTGTACTCTATTCTTTTTGTTAATTATATGCTTGTCAAGAAACATATTTTCAAAGACGGACCATACTATTATCAATTTGAAGTCATTCATATAAATCAAGTTAAGCATGTTAATCTCCTTTTAAGTTTCTAGATGACTGATTTTCTAACTTGAAGTCGAGTCAAGAGCTTTGAATCCATTACGACTCTTTAGATCTAAATGGTTGTACGGAATTTAAATGAGTTCATGAAAAGATTCTTTCAAAACCTTGAGTTCCTTTTGCATATCCTCAGGTTTAAGTTACCTTTCTGAAATTGAGTTAGGCACTTAATAGGTTGTTCTAAAAGTATATGAGGTTTTATATGAGGCGTTTACATGTTATATGAGAGTGAATACGGAATTATGAGAACATGAGTTCCAACAGGTCAAGGTTGGCAACATGAGTATGGTAACATATATGCATTACGAATCCATGACATGACTTGCTAAGCCTTCTACTTCCGAGCTATAATCGGAAAGTATGGGGGCTATTGGCTATATTTATACGTATGAGACACAGATGGCCACAAGTTGGCGAATATGATGTCGGTTCGCTACCGGAAGGCACCACCATTGCTACCATTTGGTTGGGTATGTCATGCATTTGCATCTATATATATATATATGTACTCACGGCAAACGATCAAACGAGCATATCATGCATATTTAATTATTTGGAGGTCAGATGTCAGCCATGGAGGCTATTAGAGTTCCAGTTTCAGGTGGTATGTCTATTACCCTTTTTATCACAACTATTTATGACATTATTTTCCGCCGTACTTACCAGTACATTTTCATCCGTAATGACGTCCAATTACCTGAAGATGATTCATGTCGTGCTGCAGGTTTGAACAGATATCTTGATTGGCCTTTAGCACAAGGTTGTCATCTCAGCTGAGGATTGATAAGCTCTATTCTTCCTGGAGTTGTTGGTTGTTTATAGATTTTACATACTTGAGTTTTGTATTTAGTTGTTGGCGTCATTGGGGACTTACCCCAACCAGTTGAGTTGTAGTATTCGCAGAGACTTGTGGACATTTTTTTTGGTTGGGTCTTCTCAATTTTCATTTATAGCCTTATAGGTCTATTGTATTCATAGTCTCGGATGATGCCACATCGACATGCTAGTTCATTATCAGTAAGTTGGCCTTGCCGGCCTACTTTTTGTCTTTCATATTGTTGTGAGCTTGCCGATCTAGTTATTTTGGTTCAACAAATTGTTGTGGCGACCTTGTCGGCCCTCACTGTTTCTTTTTCTTTATGTGTTAGTTGTTTCGCTCGGTTAAGTGAGGCACTGGGTCTCTATTTCGCCTCCGCAAGATTGGGGCGTGACATAATTTTAGGATAAAGTTATCAAATGTACATTGTTTGGAGATCGCATATAATTGGGCTTTTATAGTATAAATGTGATTATGAACTTATGAATTGGTATATACCAAATATTTAAAATAATCATATCTTTTAGGTTAAGAATAATTCTTGAAAAAAACCTACAAATACGTCAACTTGAATTTGGGTGATTAGGCTTAAATAATTTTAGGATGAAATTTCTAGATGCACATTGTTATGAGATCACATCCAAGATTGACGAAAATATGGATTTCAAAAGGATTGTACAAAGAACTCAATAATATTTCTCAAGGAATACATTCAAGTGATAATGTGTCAATTCATACACTATTTCAATTAGAAGGGAAGGAACAATTATCGATAACTATTTCAATTACAATTTTCAATATTTACTTGTGCAGCATGTAATAATAGATAAATGTTTTATTAAATGACGCTTCCATCATCGTTATTGAATTAGGTAGAATATATTTCCTTAAATGATCCTTACCGATAGATTGAAAATTTATTATTTTCTCTTCTTTGTCTATGTAACAATTTTAAATTTGGAGTTAAGAATTTTATTCTTTAAAATTCTTTAAGGTTAGAATCTTCCCAAACATTTATAGTCATTTATTTTTTTCACTCTATTACATTGACAATAATAATGATCTCATGTAATTGTGTAAGTACATATTTATATTAATATATATTACTTATCAAAGAGTTGGCCTTGGATTTGGACTTGGCGCTTGGGCTTGGATCGGACCTTAAAATAAATATTTTTATAAAGCTTAAATATTTCCTCTATAAATAACAATGTTTTTATAGACAAGAATAGTATATATATCTGTAGTTCGATACAAACTGTACAAAATAGATCAAAAATTAAAGTGACCAAGAGACAAAATAACACAAGATAGAGATAATGATAGTATATGTACACTAAATACTAATATTGTGATCATCATTTTTGAAAAACTGTTTCACAATATCTAGGCATGGTTGCAAAACAGTATTCCTCCATGCTTCGTCAACAGCTTCTTTTCTATCTTCTCTGAAAACGTCAGTAGCAATAATATGATACACCGGCCACATTTTCTCATTTATTAATCATTGAATCTTGTCAAGTTGGTTACAAATTAATATACAAGTATTACGCTTGATACTTGAAATTGAAGCTTGAAGAATCATCTTCTTTGATTCATCATCTCTGTCTATATTTTTTTCTTCCCTTAAATATTTGGCCATTTCAGGGACACCAATGGAGCGTCGTATTCCTTTGGTGTAATCTGCATCTGGAATGAAAATTTACCGCACCTCATCCACCAGCCTTGCATGCAACTTAAATTTAAGAATAGTTTTATTTAGGTGAACATATATTTGAAAATCAAAAGTATTATTAAGAAAACTATATAAGAAAAGTTTTAATTGGAGTCATTATTATATTTTGATTCATATATAAAATAACTACAAAAACTACCTGCATTGACCATTTCATCAACCCTCCTGTCAGCTCTACGGTTCAAGACTGATTGCTCTACATCAATCCAAATAGAGAAACTGTCATACTTATATTTGAACATGAACATAGGGTCTTCCACAAGTTTTTCAATATACAAATTTGACCCTCCAACAATAATTGGAACACTTTGAGTCTTCAAAAAAATTTCTATTTAGACAATGGACTTCAGACAGAAATCTTCGACCGTGAAGTTAGAATCTGGCTCAATTTCACCTAAAAATTTGTGAAACAAAATAATTGTCAATTAACATTCACATCAAAACAAAGGAATCACAAAAGAATGTCTTTTTCAAATATGTATAACTAGCAAATAGTGTCGTACACCTTGTTTCTCAGTGTGTGCTATCTTGTTGGTCACGATTTCAAGTCCCTTAAATACTTGCATTTTGTCCGAGTTGATTATTTCTCCTCGAAAATGGGTGGCAAGGTCAACAGAGAGACAAGATTTTCCCGTTCATGTTGCTCTCATTATGAACCCCACTTTCTTTTTGTTATTGTTGTTGATGAAAGTATTCATTTTAGCAACACATAAAATAAAATTATAATAATAATTAGTTTAAAATAGTAAATAATATCATGCACACACTCATACATTAAAAAATCTTATAAATATAGAGTTAATAAGTAGAAACCTTGCTTGAGATGTAATTAACTATGTAAAATAATATATTTTTCTTGATGGTGGTTACGAAAGATATTGCATAGAGCATTTATAGTAAAATGTATTTGTGGACTTATTATTTATCATACCATATTTAGAAATACTGATATCTTTTAGGATAAGATAGTAATGACAAGTAAATAATTATAGGATAAAGTTGTCAAATGTACAATGTTTAGAGATCGCATATAACTGGACTTTTATAGTATAAATGTGATTATGAACTTATGAATTGGTATATACCAAATTTAAGAAAAAATCATATATTTTAGGTTAAGAATAATTCTTGACAAAACCCTACAAATACGTCAGCTTGAATTTGGGTAATTAGGCTTAAATAATTTTAGGATGAAGTTTCTATAAAGCACATTGTTATGAGATCACATACAAGATTGACGAAAATATGGATTTCAAAAGGATTGTACAAAGAACTCAATAATATTTGTCAAGGAATACATTCAAGTGATAATGCGTCAATTCATACACTATTTAACAACACGTCATAAGCGCTAAGTCTAATTCAATTAGAAGGGGAGGAACAATTACCGATAACTATTTCAATTACAATTATTTATATTTACTTGTGCAGAATGTAATAATAGATAAATGTTTTATCGAATGAAGCTTCCATCATCGCTATTGAATTAGGTAGAATATATTTCCTTAAATGATCCTTACTGATAGATTGCAAATTTATTATTTTCTCTTCTTTGTCTATGTAACAATTTTAATTCGGAGTTAAGAATTTTATCCTTTAAAATTCTTTAAGGTTAGAATCTTCCCAAACATTTATAGTCATTTATTTTTTCACTCCACTACATTGACAATAAGAATAATCTCATGTAATTGTGTAAGTACGTATTTATATTAATATATATTAAATATCAAAGACTTGGACTTGGATTCGGACTTGGCGCTTGGGCTTGGATCGGACCTTGAAATAAATATTTTTATAAAGCTTAACTATTTGCTCTATAAATAACAATGTTTTTACAGACAAGAATAGTATATATATCTGTAGTTCGATACAAACTGTACAAAATAGGTCAAAAATTAAAGTGACCAAGAGACAAAATAACACAAGATAGAGATAATGATAGATTATGTACACTCAATACTAATATTTTGATCATCATTTTTGAGAAATATTTTCACAATATCTTGGCGTGGTTGCAAAACAATATTCCTACATGCTTCGTCAACAGCTTCTTTTCTATCTTCTTTGAAAACGTCAGTAGCAATAATATGATGCACCGGCCACATTTTCTCATTTATTAATCGTTGAATCTTGTCAAGTTGGTTACAAATTAATATACGAGTACTACGCTTGATACTTGAAATTGAAGCTTGAAGAATCATCTTCTTTGATTCATCATCTCCGTCTATATTTTTTCTTCCCTTAAATATTTGGCCATTTCAGGGACACCAATGGACCATCGGATTCCTTTGGTCTAATCTGCATCTGGAATGAAAATTTGCCGCACCTCATCCACCAGCCCTGCATGCAACATAAATTTAAGAATAGTTTTATTTAGGTAAACATATATTTGAAAACAAAAATTATTATTAAGAAAACTATATAAGAAAAGTTTTAGTTAGAGTCATTATTATATTTTGATTCATATATAAAATAACTACAAAAATTACCTGCATTGACCATTTCACCAACCCTCGTGTCAACACTACAGTTCAAGACTGATTGTTATACATCAATACAAATAAAGCAACTGTCATACTAATATTTGAACATGAACACAGGGTCTTCCACAAGTTTTTCAATATACGGATTTGACCCTCCAACAATAATTGGAACACATTGAGTCTTCAAAAAAAATTCTATGTAGACAATGGATTTCAGACAGAAATCTTCAGCCGTGAAGTTGGAATCTGGCCCTATTTCACCTAAAAATTTGTGAAACAAAATAACTGTCAATTAATATTCACATTAAAATAAAGGAATCACAAAAGAATGTCTTTTCCAAATATGTATACGTAGCAAATAGTGTCGTACACCTTGTTTCTAAGCGTGTGTGATCTTGTTGGTCACGATTTCAAGTCCCTCAAATACTTGCATTTTGTCCGAGTTGATTATTTCTCCTCGAAAATAGGTGGCAAAGTCAACAGAGAGACAAAATTTTCCTGTTCCTGTTGCTCCCATTATGAACACCACTTTCTTTTTGTTGTTGTTGTTGATGAAAGTATTCATTTTAGCTACACAAAAAAATAAAATTATAATAATAATTATTTTGAAATAGTAAATAATCTCATGAAAACCACTCATGCATACACTCATACATTAAAAAATCTTATAAATATAAAGTTAATAAGTAGAAACCTTGCTTGAGTTGTAATAAACTATGTAAAATAATATACTTTTCTTGATGGTGGTTATGTAAGAGATTGCATTGAGCATTTATAGCAAAATATATTTGTGGACTTATTAATTATCATACCTGTCATGACCCGAGTCTACACCCTGGACGTGGCCGGCAATCAAGAACCATTGCTGGTCCCCAAGCGAACCCTCATCATGGCTGACTACAAGCGGAAAACTGATTCAAGCATACAAAGCTTAAAAACTAAAATAAGAGTTCATAAAACTTAAATACCAACTTTAAGTCCAAATAAAACTATGTATAATAAAATATATACAACTCGCCATAAAAAGGCAACTTTAGTCTTTAAAACATATAATAACAATAAATGAATAATACATACTTCTCAACTATACTAACTATCTATGAAGCCTCTAACTGATAAAGATGGAAGTTGGGACAAGACCCACGACATCCTAACTAAACTAAAAAGTAAATGAAATCGTCCGGAAACAAGGAGGCTCACCATAGCTAACTCGAACTCCCGGATGTATCAACGAAGCTCCTGTTGATGATCCTGAATACATGTGTCTGCATCATGAGAAGATGCAGGCCAAATGGCTCAGTACATGGAATGCCCCATCTTTTCAGATTTATTTATGAATTAGCTTCCTCATCAGTTTATTATCTTTAGTATGCTCATGATCATGCCAGCAAGGTTAGCTTGGGATCACCTGTGGTCCTAGGTCCCGTGTCCGCGTCTCGGGGGTAGCTCGGGGCGTGACAACTGTCCAATACGTTGCCATCATATAGAACGCTTTAACTTAGTGGATCCGCTAGCTTAACCTATGTGATCATCTAAAAAGTATGGCCCATTAATACCCACGATGGTTAGAAGTCAAGTGAAGTTAGAGTCAAGCTTAGAAGTTAAAAAGTAAGTCAAAACAAGTCTTTCAAGTTTTTCAAGAGTCTTTATTGAACGTTTTAACTTCATTTTAAGGCTCAAGTTTCAAGTTGAGTAAAGAGCATAAAGTTTCAAGTTGAGTAAAGAGCATAGAGTTTCAAGTTAAGTAAAGAGCATAGAGTTTCAAGTTAAGCCAAGAGTAAAGAGTCAAGTTCATTTCTCAATAGTTATTAGGGAACTAAGTATTCCCAAAGAAGTTTATAAATGTTTTCACATTTAGGATGAGAGGAAACTGAGATTTCCAAAAGAGTTTTGAACAGTTTGAGTACTATCTCTTTTAAGAAAAGATGAGTTTTGCGAAAGAATTTCTAAAACATGATTAGTATGACAAATCGAGTATGTCATCAATGTTTAAACAGTATAGTCTCTAGATATACCATCAATGTTTATGCAGTATGACTTTCCCGACTCATCAATGATCATATTCAAATATGGTTTTGATATGTTCTTTTTAGAAAGCGTTTTCAAGAGCCTTTGGGCTAAGTTTTGAGTAATTATCTCAACTAAAGAAAGATGTGTTTAAAACACTAATGAGCTAAAGTATTTTTGGGAGTAGTCTTGAGCACCGAATTGGGGACACGAGTTCATATTAACTCAACTCTCCATAAGAACCATGTAGCCAAACATGGGATTTGACGGGTCATACTTTTTAGATGATCACGTAAAGTTAAGCTAGTGGATCCACTAAGTTAAAGTTAAAGTAAGGTCCTATATCATGGCAAGGTATAGGATGGTCCTTGGGCAACGTGAGGTAAAATGTTGTATCATCACTAGGGCTCATAGTGGTGGTTATCGGTTAAAGAAACTCCCACAGTAGAAATTGCATGGTTCCTCGAGGGGTTCTACTTAGTATGGATGGGGGTATGGGACTTCATTTATGTACTGCACATGTAGACTTTGAGAGGGAGCATGGTATTTTTATGATATTATAAATATGATTTTGACGTCATGTTTTAAATAGTTTTACAAGCTTTATATATATTGCATGTGTCTTATTGCTTTATATTGAGTTTAGTTATTCATGAGTTGAACAGAGCCTAGGTAAGTTCTCTTTTGTATCCCTTTCAAGCTTAAGTTGTTGTTTAGCTGTCCAGCTCGCATACTCGTACATTCCATGTACTGATGTCAGTTGGCCTGCATCTTATTATGATGCAGACGCAAGTACCCAGGATCAGCATCCAGCACGCTGTTGATCCAGCTGAGCACTCTAGAGTCAATGGTGAGCCTCTTTGCATTCCGGAAGACTCTGTTATTTCATTTTTTTCTAGTTTTGTGTTATTAGGATGTTGCGGGGTCTGTCCCAACATCCATCTCAGTGTTATAAAGGCTTCATAGATAGTCAGTCAGTCAGTCAGTTAGTGTTGAGTCTCTCATCTGTATATATGTAAATATTCTATTTTGAGACTCGAGTTGCCTCTTTGGTTAGATTTTATCAGTTAAGTTGTCTTATGACCTTTCATTGCATGAAGTTATTCTGTTGGGTTAGGTTTCCGTTGAGTTAAGTAAGTCAGGCCAAGGGTTCGCTTAGGGGCCAGCGATGGTCTTCGAGTGCCAGCCACGTCCAGGGTGTAGGCTCGGGGCGTGATAAACTTGGTATCATAGCACAGAGTTCAAGATTCCTAGGGAGTTTATGAAGCAGTGTCTGTAGAGTCCTAGTTATCGGTGTGAAGCGCGCCACATCTATAATTAGAAGGCTGTACCATTTAGGAAGATTTCTCACTTCTTTCACATTCATTTTGTGCGTTAGAGTTTATCTCTAAAATGTTTCCTTCTAGTTCGTGCTTGCGCGTGTTTTCAGAGGATCATGCCTCCACGAAGAGCACTCAAAGTTCGTCCAGCTATGACGAGTTTTGAGGAACAAGAGTTACCAAATGCCCTAGAAGTGCAAACCCAAGAAGAGATCAAATATGCTGATTTTCGTGAAGCTATCCAGATGTTAAGTCAAGTTGTGACCTATCATGTTGGGCAAAGAGATAATCGACATGAAGTGGTTGATACTTCAAGGATCCGTGAACTCTTAAGGATGAACCCACCATGTTTCACAGGGTCAAGTATTAGTGAGAATCCGAGGAACTTCATTGAGGAGCTTAAAAGGGTATTTGATATGATGCATGTTGATGAGTCATAGAGGGTGGGACTAGCTGCATACCAATTGAAGGGTGTTGCTAGAAGCTGGTTTGACCAATGGAAAAAGAATAGGGCTGAGGATACACCAGTAGTGAGTTGGGTTGTGTTTGAGAGTGCTCTCATGGGGCGTTTCTTTCCTCGTGAGTTTCGAGAGGCAAAGATAAAAAAGTTTCTCACCCTTAACCTGGAGTCTATGAGTGTTCATGAGTATAGTCTGAAGTTCACACAACTTTCCTGCTATGCTCTGGAGATGGTTGCGGACATGAGGAGTAGAATGAGTTTATATGTTGTTGGGTTGTCTCGTCAGTCAAGCAAGGAAGGCAAGGTAGCTATGCTGATAGAGGATATTGACCTAGCAAGATTTATGATCCATTTACAACAAGTTGTGGAGGATAAGTTGAAGGAAAGAGAAGAGTTTAAGAATAAGAGGGCTAAGATAGTAGGGGACGAGTTCAGGCAGCAAAAGAATGATGTCAATCAATCATCCCTCCCACAGAAACAGAAGGGACCTGCTCCACCTTCTGCTAGTGCACTTGCACCTGAGAACAAAGATGGGTACAATAGAAATTCCTATAGTTTCAGGGCTAGACTTGCCAATCCTCAAGGCAGTATGGTACCAAGGGGTAGTAAGGCTCCTGCATGTGCCAAGTGTGGTAGGAACCACTCAGGTATTTGTCGTGAGGGCTCCATTGGTTGTTTCAAGTGTGGTTAGAGTGGACATTTCATGCGAGAGTGTCCAAAAAACAGGCAATGTAGTGGAAATCTGAGCAATAGGGCCCAAGCTTCATCAGTTGCTCCCCCAGACAGGATGGTACCTAGAGGAGCTACTTCTAGTACTGGCGGAGGAGCAAACCGCCTCTATGCTATCACCAGTCACCATGAGCAAAAGGATTCACCAGATGCTGTCACTGGTATGATTCGAGTCTTTGACTTTGTTGTTTATGCTTTGCTAGACCCCAGATCGAGTTTATCTTTTGTAATTCCTTATGTTGCTATGAACTTTGATGTTATACCTAAGCAACCTAGTGAGCCAGTCATAGAGTGGAGTAGTAGTTCAACAGTGCCTAAGGGTTGTTTCATTTCGTACCTCAAGGCGAGAAAGTTAGTTTCAAAGGGTTGTATCTATCACTTAGTTCGAGTTAATGACTCTAGTGTTGAGATACCTCATTTTCAGTCAGTTCCTATAGTAAGAGAGTTTCCAGAAGTTTTTCCTGATGATCTACCCGGAATTTCTCCTAAGAGAGAAATAGATTTCGGCATAGACCTCATTCCAGATACTTGTCCTATCTCTTTTTCACCATATAGAATGGCACCAGCAGAGTTGAAAGAGTTGAAAGAGCAGTTAAAGGGATCTAGTAGATAAGGGTTTTATTTGACCAAGTTGACTCGGAAAAACAGCGAAGTTTCAACGGTCTGAAGCTTGTGAGGAAAACTTTCAGGAATGGAAAGAGAAGTTTACTACCGCCCAGTTATGATATTTGGTTCTTGAGTGCATACTAGGTATCTGAATCAAAAATGGATTTGAGAATAATAGTCGAGTTTAGGCGAATCGGGGTGTAATGTGATGAGCTAGAGTTAGCTGTTGTAGCTTTTGCTTTGAAGATATGGCGTCATTGTTGTATGATGTTCATGTGGATGTGTTCACTTAGAATGAGCTTAATCTCAATCATAGAGAGAGTGGTTAAGGTACTCAAGAATGATGACATGGGTTTTCTTTATCACCCTGGTGAGGTTAATGTTGTTACTGATTCTTTAAGCAAGTTGTCTATGGGTAGCACCGCCCATATTGAAGAAAGAAAGAGAGAGTTAGCAAAAGATGTGCACAGACTTGCACTCCTGGGAGTTAGACTTATAGTTTCTGCAGAAGGAGGAATAGAAGTGACGAGCGAGGCTGAATCATTATTAGTGTCAGAAGTAAAAGGTGAGAAAGACCCAGACCCTATCTTGCTGGAATTACGGGCAAAATGTTCATAAGCAATAAGGGCTTCTGAACAAGGGGGAGATGGTGTTTTGAGGTATCAAGGTGGATTGTGGGCATTGTTGCTTGTTGGGTGTTGAGTTTGATTTACACCCTTAGCCTAGTAAGAGTCATCTCATTCGAGGACGAATGTTCCCAAGGGGAAGATATTGTAAGATCCGGCAATTTGAAATAGCTATGAAGAAGCTTAGAATTGGAAATAGTCATTTTTTTGGAAAGAATTAAAAATCTGGAAATTTAGCTAAGTATGGAAAAAATGAGTTTTTGGTCAACTTTGAACAGTCATAACTCCTAGATCAGGATGATTTAGGTGTAGTTCCAGTGATGCTTACGAAGCTCATGGAATGATTTTTCCAACGCCGCCGAGTTTGCGCGATTCTGAGTTCGTATGAGTGAGTTATGCCCTTTGGAAGTTGGGCTATTGGCAGGGCAGTTTAGTCCGAATTTGTAAGGGCATTTTGGTCTTTTCCCTAACCATTTCTTTTGGATATATTAAGGGTCTAGACTGATTTTAAATCAGTTTTCCCTTTTAAAAAGTGAGGGTTAGGGCTTTGAGAGAGATGAGGAGAAGAAGAGGATAAGGAGAAGAAGAAGCAAGGTTCGTAGAGATCGTCGTGGATTTCGTCTGGGGTGATCCCTATTTAAGGTATGTGAGATCATAGTGTTGGGTTGGTTCATTCCCCCACATGCCAAACTCATTTTAATTTCGAGAAAAAGATTGGTTATGTTTGTTGAAGTTGTTGGTTGTGGTTGTTAAAGTTGTTGGTTGTGTTGTTGAAGTTCCTTGTTGTCTTGGTACATGTTTCCGATTGTGATTTCGAGTTGAATCTAGTGTATGTTGAGGGTTTTATGATTCTAAGTGTTTGGGGCTGGAACCTTTGAAGTTAAGAGGGTTTAGAGTTGGAAAAACAAAGGAGAAAAGTCAGATTTTCGAGGAAAAAGGCTGGGGCGTCGCGCCAGCCAGCGCGCCCCAAAAGGGACTCTGAAGTCCAGCCCTTGGGGGGGGGGGGGTAGTAGAGTGCCCAGCAGGCCCCTCTGAAGTTTGAAGGCTGGCGCCACACGCCTCTCAGAGTGCCAAGGACGCCAAGTCTTCCCATTCATTCCCCACTTTTTCATACATGTTCCTTGGTAATGTACCTATGTTTTATAGTTGTTTTCAACACTCCAAGGTACGTCTAAACGTCAAAAACTCATCCATAAACATGAGATCATTACCCTTGAATCCATAATCCAATTCGAGTGAAGATAGGATCCAAGTCAAGTGAAGTTAGAATCAAGCTTAGAAGTTAAGAAGTAAGTCAAAGCAAGTCTTTAAAGTTTTTCAAGAGTCTTTATTGAACGTTTTAACTTCATTTTAAGGCTCAAGTTTCAAGTTGAGTAAAAAGCATAAAGTTTCAAGTTGAGTAAAGAGCATACAGTTTCAAGTTAAGTAAAGAGCATAGAGTTTCAAGTTAAGCCAAGAGTAAAGAGTCAAGTTCATTTCTCAAAACTTATTAGGGAACTAAGTATTCCCAAAGAAGTTTATAAATGTTTTCACATTTAGGATGAGAGGAAACTGAGATTTCCAAAAGAGTTTTGAGCAGTTTGAGTACTATCTCTTTTAAGAAAAGATGAGTTTTGCGAAAGAATTTCTAAAACATGATTAGTATGACAAATCGAGTATGTCATCAATGTTTAAACAGTATAGTCTCTAGATATACCATCAATGTTTATGCAGTATGACTTTCCCGACTCATCAATGATCATATTCAAATATGGTTTTGATATGTTCTTTTTAGAAAGCGTTTTCAAGAGCCTTTGGGCTAAGTTTTGAGTAATTATCTCAACTAAAGAAAGATGTGTTTAAAACACTAATGAGCTAAAGTATTTTTGGGAGTAGTCTTGAGCACCGAATTGGGGACACGAGTTCATATTAACTCAACTCTCCATAAGAACCATGTAGCCAAACATGGGATTTGACGGGTCATACTTTTTAGATGATCACGTAAAGTTAAGCTAGTGGATCCACTAAGTTAAAGTTAAAGTAAGGTCCTATATCATGGCAAGGTATAGGATGGTCCTTGGGCAACGTGAGGTAAAATGTTGTATCATCACTAGGGCTCATAGTGGTGGTTATCGGTTAAAGAAACTCCCACAGTAGAAATTGCATGGTTCCTCGAGGGGTTCTACTTAGTATGGATGGGGGTATGGGACTTCATTTATGTACTGCACATGTAGACTTTGAGAGGGAGCATGGTATTTTTATGATATTATAAATATGATTTTGACGTCATGTTTTAAATAGTTTTACAAGCTTTATATATATTGCATGTGTCTTATTGCTTTATATTGAGTTCAGTTATTCATTAGTTGAACAGAGCCTAGGTAAGTTCTCTTTTGTATCCCTTTCAAGCTTAAGTTGTTGTTTAGCTGTCCAACTCGCATACTCGTACATTCCATATACTGATGTCAGTTTGCCTGCATCTTATTATGATGCAGACGCAGGTACCCAGGATCAGCATCCAGCACGCTGTTGATCCAGCTGAGCACTCCAGAGTAAGTGGTCAGCCTCCTTGCATTCCGGAGGACTCTGTTATTTCGTTTTTTTCTAGTTTTGTGTTATTAGGATGTTGTGGGGTCTGTCCCAACATCCATCTCAGTATTATAGAGGCTTTATAGATAGTCAGTCAGTCCATTAGTGTTGAGTCTCTCATCTGTATATATGTAAATATTCTATTTTGAGAGTCGAGTTGCCTTTTTGGCCAGATTTTATCAATTAAGTTGTCTTATGACCTTTCATTGCATGAAGTTATTCTGTTGAGTTAGGTTTCCGCTGAGTTAAGTAATCCAGGCCAAGGGTTCGCTTTGGGGCCAACGATAGTCTTCGAGTGCCGGCCACGTCCAGGGTGTAGGCTCGGGGCGTGACAATTATGATCATGTTAGGAATGGTTTTAGGTGTTTAGAAGTAGCTTAGAGTAGTTAGAATCGAAAAGGAGTGAAGGTGCACTTTAAACGAACTCAAATGGGGCAACAGATGTGTCACGACCCAAAAATGGACGTGATGGCACTCGTCTTAACCCACCAAGACAAGTCAGCCTAAAACTCAACCATTATAATAAAATGCGAAAATTTTATAATAAACTCAAATATACCCCTAAAATCTGGTTGTCATGTGTGTACAAGCCTCTAAAGTATTACAATTGAATCAAAAGAAAAATACAAGTCTCATATGACATTGTTTCTAGAGTAGAACGAGATCATAAACAAGAGTAAGAAGGATCGCTGAGAAGACAAACAACTACCTCACAAATCTCCCAGAAGCCTCGGAAAAGAAGAGAATAACAAGTACCACAAAAATCCAGGCTCGTAACCTACAAAAATTTGTAGAAGCATGGGGTGAGTACCAAACCACATGGTACTCAGCAAGTAAACCTCTAAACACGAGCTAAGGGGATAGAATACAAGTACTCCTTACACCCCAACCGAACCTTCACAACTACATTCTGTATAAAACCAGCCCAACCTAACAGTTCACAATTTACAAAGCACATAGCTCAACACAACACTCTAACAATTTCATATCCTCAACAACAACAATAGTTTCATATCCTCAACAACAACACTCTAACAATTGCATATCTGCAACAACAAGCTCAATATTCATCAGTCACAAGTTCCATAGAAAGGCACTCACAAGATCAGCAACACACAAGATCAGGTTCACCAATAATAAAGAAGTGCAATGCAATGAAATGCAATGTCAAGTATAGTGATGCATGTCTGACCTAATGATACACACCCGCTGTCTCTCAGTTCGGGACCCATGGGGGACATATCTGCCCACGCATCCATCGCGGCGCGCGATACGACCCTCAATAATAGTAACCATCGCGGCGCGCGATATGTCCCTCGAAATATAGTATCCATCGCGGCGCGCGATACGTCCCTCGAAATGGTACATCCTCTTATCACATAACACTTATCACAACCATGTCTCAGAACAATGCAAATGACATGTTCACACAAAATAGATGAGGAGATGACCATTTTCATGACATTGCACAATTCACAACAACACAATCATGATACAAAATCAACAATGATTCGACTTTCAAACCATTCTCCATTCTCAACACATCACACACAAACAATTAATCACATTGTCTTTTATTACCCCTTTTTTGTCATTAGAATTAATCAATATGGACAAGTCAACCCATCACCAAGTCTCATTACCCCCAAACACATATTATAAGGAAATACATGAATTCCATACACTTAACAAGGGTTTAGAAATCCACTTGCCTCAAACAATTGAACAATCACTCCGGGACTTGAGTCTTCCCTTTTCGCTAAGCTTCCAAAGCAATATAATCTATTCAAGTAAATAATCACAATACGGTTTTGAAACTAACAACACTCATATTACTATTGGTCTAGCCTAGACTCAAAAACTCACTCAAACTTATAATCAATTTCCTTATCTTGCTAACATGTCAACTCTCATATTTTCCAAATTTCAAGTTTAGGATAAGTTTCAATTTCTCCAAATATCATCAATTTAATAATATTTGTATAATATACTACACCTACTATTTAATTAGGTCTATCAACATATCGAAACTTTAATAATGTGGTACCATATTTTAACTTCCAACGACAGAATAAAATGTGCATGTAGTAACTAATATGTACGTCCATTAATAGATAACCTCTAAGCCTCATTTAACTCCCCCAATGATTACCCCTAATTACTGTCCAATGATTGCATGCACTAACCATAAACTTATATTATATTTCAAATTTCTAATTCTTTTCTTTTTCAAATTCACTTCTTTGATTCTCTTTCCCAGACAGCATCTTAACAATACTAATAGTATAACTACTAATTAATTAGGAAAGAGATAACCAATTGCAGTGAAATCATGGTTAAAACTATTACCTGGACAACTATTCTCGTCGGCGGCTCCATGTCCTCGTACGAATGAGTTTAGGTTTATACTCTCTCTTCTTTCTTTTCCTTTCCGTTTCTTAAATAAAATAATTAGGTATTAAAAGTGACAAATCCTATCAGCTTATTTTAATAAATGGGACATTAACTTAAATTATATTATATATGGACTTGATCCATTAACCACCAACTAATAAAATTAATTATTTAATAAATATTCATCAACAAAATAACTGTAGTTAAACAAATAGTTCAAAATTCCCAACCAACTTCGCAAACTGATCAAAAGTAACTCGGGGCAACTATCGAGATGGGTAAAACGATAATTTTATAAAAATTTCTAAA
Source organism: Solanum okadae (assembly GCA_036553675.1). Classification (NCBI taxonomy): domain Eukaryota; kingdom Viridiplantae; phylum Streptophyta; class Magnoliopsida; order Solanales; family Solanaceae; genus Solanum; species Solanum okadae. The sequence continues at coordinate 14,677,950 of CM071678.1, read as the reverse complement.
AATGACTTTTCGGGTCATTACAAGACGACAAACTGGGAGGGACAGGCGACCCTGGCGCTGAAGGTGGCGTGGGGCGCCAGCCCCTAAACTTCAGAGGTGGGTTTGGGGTGCATCGCGCCAGGCCCCAACCCAGAAAATTCAGCAAGTTTATTTTCTCATTTTCTCACCTATTTCACCTAGAATCGAATGGTTTCTTCCCCCAATCACTTAGAATTGATTACTTAACATAAGTACACTCTAATCTACTCAATACATCCCTTAAAACACTCACTTTGATCTCAAGAAATCATCCAAAACCCAACACAACAAGATTTAGAATGAACTTCAAGAACTCATCAAGAACTCAAATCTTTCAACTTCAAGAATGAAATTTGTGCTGAAAATAACATGTTTGGCGTGTGGGTGAACAAACCCAACACTATGGAAGCTTACATACCTCTTAGGGATTAAGCCCATGGCGAAAATCCGCAACAAGACACAAGAATCTCGACAAACGCTTGATCCTCTCCTCTTTTCTCCTCTTTTCTCTTCTTCTTTTCTCTCAACTAAAACCCTAGGCGTAAACTAGGATTATAAAATTGAACCTAATCATATTATACCCTTAAAACCTTACTAAAAACGAATTAAATATGATTGGGTAAGGAAAACACCAAAATACCCCTTACTATTTCCGATTTTGTTTCCTTAACTGGACAGCCTAACTTCAAAAGGCCATATATCACTCATCCGAACTCGAAACTTAGCAAATTCAGCGGCGTTGGAAATATAATTCAAAGGTCTTTCCTACGGTATCTGGTATCACACCTAAATCATCTTGAGCTGGAAGTTATGGTCATTTGAAGTCGACCCAAAACTCATACTTAGCTTAACTTGCAAAATTTCAGATTTTTCTATTTCCAATTTAATTCTTTTTGGAACTCAAGGTGCTACATCTAGTGACCTTAACACTTAAGAAATTTTTAATTCTTCGGTAAAATCCTACTCTCAACGAAGGATGGTTCAAGTCTTAGCTAAAAAAAATTCTGGAGTGTTACAATACCATATTCAGAAATACAGATATCTTTTAGGATAAGATCAATGACATTTGAAAAATGTATAGGAATGTCAACAGGAATTTTGGTAATGACAGGTAAATAATTTCAAGATAAAGTTATCAAATTTACATTGTTTGGAATTGCATATAACTGGGCATTTATAGTATAAATGTGATTATGAACTTATGTATTGGTATATACAAAGTTTTTAAAAAAATCATATCTTTTAGGTTAAGAATAATTCTTGAAAAAAACCTACAAATACGTCAGCTTGAATTTGGGTGATTAGGCTTAAATAATTTTAGGATGAAGTTTCTAGATGCACAATGTTATGAGATCACATACAAGATTGACGAAAATATAGATTTCAAAAGGATTGTACAAAGACCTCAATAATATTTATCAAGGACTATATTCAAGTGATAATGCGTCAATTCATACAATATTTAACAACACGTCATATGTGCTAAGTCTAATTCAATTAGAAGGGAAGGAACAATTATCGATAACTATTTAAATTACAGTTATTTATATTTACTTGTGCAGCATGTAATAATAGATAAATGTTTTATTGAATGAAGTTTCATCATCGTGATTGAATTAGGTAGAATATATTTCCTTAAATGATCCTTACCGATAGATTACAAATTTATTATTTTCTCTTCTTTGTTTATGTAACAATTTTAAATTTGGAGTTGAGAATTTTATTCTTTAAAATTCTTTAAGTTTAGAATCTTCCCAAACATTTATAGTCATTTATTTTTTAACTCTATTACCTTGACATAAAGAATGATCTCATGTAATTGTGTAAGTACGTATTTATATTAATATATATTAAATATCAAAGACTTGGACTTGGATTTGGACTTGGCGCTTGGGCTTGGATCAGACCTTAAAATAAATATTTTTATAAAGCTTAAATATTTCCTCTATAAATAACAATGTTCTTACAGACAAGAATAGTATATATATATATATATATATATATATATATATATATATATATATCTGTAGTTCGATACAAATTGTACAAAATAGGTAAAAAATTAAAGTGACCAAGAGACAAAATAACGCAAGATAGAAATAATGATAGTTTATGTACACTCAATACTAATATTGTGATCATCATTTTTGAGAAATCTTTTCACAATATCTAGGCATGGTTGCAAAACAGTATTCCTCCATGCTTCGTCAACAACTTCTTTTCTATCTTCTTTGAAAACGTCAGTAGCAATAATATGATGCACCGACCACATTTTCTCAATTATTAATCGTTGAATCTTGTCAAGTTGGTTACAAATTAATATACAAGTATTACGCTTGATACTTGAAATTGAAGCTTCAAGAATCATCTTTTTTGATTCATCATCTCCGTCTATATGTTTTCCTTCCCTTAAATAGTTGACATTACAGGGACACCAATGGACCGTCGGATTCCTTTGGTCTAATCTGCATCTGGAATGAAAATTTACCGCACCTCATCCACCAGCCTTGCATGCAACAAAAATTTAAGAATAGTTTTATTTAGGTGAACATATATTTGTAAACCAAAAGTATTATTAAGAAAACTATATAAGAAAGTTTTAGTTAGAGTCATTATTATATTTTGATTCATATATAAAATAACTACAAAAAGTACCTGCATTGACCATATCATCAACCCTTGTGTCAACTCTACGGTTCAAGACTGATTGCTCTACATCAATCCAAATAAAGCAACTGTTATACTTATATTTGAACATGAACACAGGGTCTTCCACAAGTTTTTCAATATACTAATTTGACACTCCAACAATAATTGGAACCCATTGAGTCTTCAAAAAAATTCTATGTAGACAATAGACTTCAGACAGAAATCTTCGGCTGTGAAGTTGGAATCTGGCTCAATTTCACCTACAAATTTGTGAAACAAAATAACTGTCAATTAATATTCACATTAAAATAAAGAAATCACAAAAGAATGTCTTTTTCAAATATGTATACCTAGCAAACAGTGTCGTACACCTTGTTTCTCAGCGTGTGTGATCTTGTTGGTCACGATTTCAAGTCCCTTAAATACTTGCATTTTGTCCGAGTTATTTATTTCTCCTTGAAAATGGGTGGCAAGGTCAACAGAGAGACTAGATTTTCCCATTCCTATTGCTCCCATTATGAACGCCACTTTCTTCTTGTAGTTGTTGTTGATGAAAGTATTCATTGTAGCTACACATAAAATAAAATTATAATAATAATTAGTTTAAAATAGTAAATAATATCATGAAAACCACTCATGCATACACTCATACATTAAAAAATCTTATAAATATAAAGTTAATAAGTAGAAACCTTGCTTCAGATGTAATAAACTATGTAAAATAATATATTTTTCTTGATGGTAGTTATGAAAGAGATTGCATTGAGCATTTATAGTAAAATGTATTTGTGGATTTATTAATTATCATACCATATTCAGAAATACTGATATCTTTTCGGATAAGATCAATGACTTTTGAAAAATATATAGATATGTCAACTGGAATTTTGGTGATGACAAGTAACTAATTTTAGGAAAAAGTTATCAAATGTACATTGTTTGGAGATCGCATATAACTGGACATTTATAGTATAAATGGATAATGAACTTATGAATTGGTATATACCAAACTTTAAAAAAATCATATCTTTTAGGATAAGAATACTTCTTGAAAAAAACCTACAAATACGTCAGCTTGAATTTGGGTGATAAGGCTTGTAAAATTTTAGGATGAAGTTTCTAGATGCACATTGTTATGAGATCACATACAAGATTGACGAAAATATGGATTTCAAAAGGATTGTACAAAGAACTCAAAAATATTTCTCAAGAAATACATTCAAGTGATAATGCGTGAATTCATACACTATTTAACAACATGTCATAAGTGCTAAGTCTAATTCAATTAGAAGGGAAGGAACAATTATCGATAACTATTTCAATTACAATTATTTATATTTACTTGTGCAACATGTAATAATAGATAAATGTTTTATTGATTTAAACTTCCATCAACGTGATTCAATTAGGTAGAATATATTTTCTTAAATGATCCTTACCGATAGATTGCAAATTTATTATTTTCTCTTCTTTGTTTATGTAACAATTTTAAATTTGGAGTTGAGAATTTTATTCTTTAAAATTCTTTAAGTTTAGAATATTCTCAAACATTTATAGTCATTTATTTTTTCACTCTATTACCTTGACATTAAGAACGATCTCATGTAATTGTGTAAGTGCATAGTTTTATTAATATATATTAAATATCAAAGACTTGGACTTGGATTTGGACTTGGCGCTTGGGCTTGGATCGGACCTTAAAATAAATATTTTTATAAAGCTTAAATATTTCCTCTATAAATAACAATGTTTTTACAGACAAGAATAGTATATATTTTTGTAGTTTGATATAAACTATACAAAATAGGTCAAAAATTAAAGTAACCAAGAGACAAAATAACACAAGATAGAGATAATGATAGTTTATGTACACTCAATACTAATATTGTGATCATCATTTTTGAGAAATCTTTTCTCAATATCTAGGCATGGTTGCAAAATAGTATTCCTCCATGCTTCGTCAACAACTTCTTTTCTATCTTCTTTGAAAACATCAGTAGCAATAATATGATGCACCAGCCACATTTTCTCATTTATTAATCGTTGAATCTTGTCAAGTTGGTTACAAATTAATATACGAGTATTACGCTTGATACTTGAAATTGAAGCTTGAAGAATCATCTTCTTTGATTCATCATCTCCGTCTATATTTTTTTCTTCCCTTAAATATTTGGCCATTTCAGGACACCAATGGACCGTCGGATTCCTTTGGTGTAATCTGCATCTGGATTGAAAATTTGCCGCACCTTATCCACCAGCCCTGCATGCGACATAAATTTAAGAATAGTTTTATTTGGGTGAACATATATTTGAAAACCAAAAGTATTATTAAGAAAACTATATAAGAAATGTTTTAATTAAAGTCATTATTATATTTTGATTCATATATAAAATAACTACAAAAAGTACCTGCATTGACCAATTCATCAACCTTCGTGTCAACTCTACGGTTTAGAACTGATTGCTCTACATCAATCCAAATAAATCAACTGTCATACTTATATTTGAACATGAACACAGGATCTTCCACAAGTTTTTCAATATATGAATTTGACCCTCCAACAATATTAATTGGAACACATTGAGTCTTCAAAAAAATTTCTATGTAGTCAATGGACTTCAAACAGAAATCTTTGGTCGTGAAGTTGGAATCTAGCTCAATTTCACCTAAAATTTGTGAAACAAAATAACTGTCAATTAATATTCACATTAAAATAAAGAAATCACAAAAGAATGTCTTTTTCAAATATGTATACCTAGCAAACAGTGTCGTACACCTTGTTTCTCAGCGTGTGTGATCTTGTTGGTCACGATTTCAAGTCCCTTAAATACTTGCATTTTGTCCGAGTTATTTATTTCTCCTTGAAAATGGGTGGCAAGGTCAACAGAGAGACTAGATTTTCCCATTCCTATTGCTCCCATTATGAACACCACTTTCTTCTTGTAGTTGTTGTTGATGAAAGTATTCATTGTAGCTACACATAAAATAAAATTATAATAATAATTAGTTTAAAATAGTAAATAATATCATGAAAACCACTCATGCATACACTCATACATTAAAAAATCTTATAAATATAAAGTTAATAAGTAGAAACCTTGCTTCAGATGTAATAAACTATGTAAAATAATATATTTTTCTTGATGGTAGTTATGAAAGAGATTGCATTGAGCATTTATAGTATAATGTATTTGTGGATTTATTAATTATCATACCATATTCAGAAATACTGATATCTTTTCGGATAAGATCAATGACTTTTGAAAAATATATAGATATGTCAACTGGAATTTTGGTGATGACAAGTAACTAATTTTAGGAAAAAGTTATCAAATGTACATTGTTTGGAGATCGCATATAACTGGACATTTATAGTATAAATGGATAATGAACTTATGAATTGGTATATACCAAACTTAAAAAAAATCATATCTTTTAGGATAAGAATACTTCTTGAAAAAAACCTACAAATACATCAGCTTGAATTTGGGTGATTAGGCTTAAATAATTTTAGGATGAAGTTTCTAGATGCACATTGTTATGAGATCACATACAAGATTGACGAAAATATGGATTTCAAAAGGATTGTACAAAGAACTCAATAATATTTCTCAAGGAATACATTCAAGTGATAAAGCGTCAATTCATACACTATTTAACTTGTCATAAGTGCTAAGTCTAGTTCAATTAGAAGGGAAAGAACAATTATCAATAACTATTTCAATTACAATTATTTATATTTACTTGTGCAACATGTAATAATAGATAAATGTTTTATTGAATGAAGCTTCCATCATCGTGATTGAATTAGGTAGAATATATTTCCTTAAATGATCCTTACCGATAGATTGCAAATTTATTAGTTTCTCTTCTTTGTCTATGCAACAATTTTAAATTTGGAGTTAAGAATTTTATTCTTTAAAATTCTGTAAGGTTAGAATCTTTCCAAACATTTATAGTAAATTTTTTTTCACTCTATTACCTTGACATTAAGAATGATCTCATGTAATTGTGTAAGTACGTATTTATATTAATATATATTAAATATCAAAGACTTGAACTTTGACTTGGGGCTTGGGCTTGGATCGGACCTTAAAATAAATATTTCTATAAAGCTTAAATATTTGCTCTATAAATAACAATGTTTTCGTTTGGTAGAATGTATTGGAGAAAATAATGCTTTCATTAGCTTGATGTATTATTAGTACCTTGTTTGGGTACACTTTTCTAACATATGCATAACTAATGCTTGTATTAGTGATACACTCTATTGTGTATTGAAGAGCGTATTACTAATACCATCTTTTCTATGCATTAGTAATGCAATGGTTCTAATGCATGCATTAACATTATTAAAGACACAATTGCCCTCAAAAACTTTTTTTACATCCTTTCCCATTATATTTGTGGAGGGTGTTTTTGTAAACAAATATTTTTTTCTAAAAAAATTATGTAATGCATAATATTTTTAGTACACCAAACCAAACATTGCATAAAAAAATCTCACCATAACTAATGCAAGCATAACTAATATAAGCATTACTAATACACTATATTTTGCATTATTCTTATCCACTCTACCAAACGACAAGAGTTTTACATGAGCTAATTTTATTTATTTTATTTTCTTCATAAGTTTTTAGAGTTTGTACAAAAGTGGAATGTAATTGAAAGTTTTAAAACTACTTATTTAAATTTTAATTGTGATTAAAGAAAATAATTTATTTTTATTTTTATAAAAAATAATCTATTCGTATTTCTGCATTGAATATTTTAATTATAATTCAAGACTTCAATTAGCTATAGGTGGGTGTATTATATGATATAGAGCTGTCAAAAAGGGCCAGCCCAGCCCCACCAGGCCCAAGCCTCGCGGGCCAAGGAATTTGAAGGGCTAGGGTGGACTGGCCCTTCATTCGGAACGGCCTGAAAATGTTCAACCCAACCCAACCCTAGAAGGACCGAGGGCTGGGGCGGGCTAGCCCTTCCTTTTTTTCTTTTTTTTTCTTTTCAAACTTATAATTCTATAACATTTAGAAAATGAGAAGATTTTCAAATCAAATATGGCAAACAATGGTGTTTTTTAAATAACACTAACAAAAAGTCTAGTGTAATTAGCATGTATCTCGCATACCAGATATGCGAGCGAGATAAGAGAGTGACAAGCAAGATTGGAGGGAGGCGAGGGCACGACATTTGTCTATGCATCCTAGATACATGTGAATCTACTTGGATAGAGTGTAGCTAGAACAGATTAACCTAATTTTGAGTCCATATATTTCGAGATACATGTATCTGGACGTACCAAAATCTGATAAGATTCATAATATTACAATATATCTTGTATTTAAGTAATTAGATTATATACTAGTGAGATTATTATAAGTTACCCTTAAATAAAAAGTTTTGGCCCATGGACCGACCCCAGCCCCGACCGGATCAAGTCTTAAGGGTCAATGACTTATATGGGCCGGGCTTATAAGTCCTAGTGTTAAAGGGGCTTGAAAAATCCTATCTCAACCCTACCCCAATAACGGGTTGGATTGGCCCGGCCCCACGGGCTAAGCCCGTTTTGACGGCTCTAATTATATGTAATGCTTATTTTGTTTTAGCAAAATTTAAAATGGTTCATGTTTTTTTTTTCAAAGTACAAATTTATAATATTTAACTTTTAGAAATAATTAATTTAACTAAACAAAAACATTAAAGGGATATTAACTGGTTTATCCTTTGTTTAAGTTCGCGTAAAAAGTTTTCTAACCGCTTTAAAATTTTCATTTTTAAAAATCCCATCCATTTAAAAGATTTAATTAAATGATCTTTTAATTAAAATTGAAGAATAATTATGGTGCTTACACATAAGCGTTTTATCCTCTCCTATTATATATAGATAGATACTTATTAGAAGAAGAAGATACACTAAAAATCACCTAGATCTACTACAACATTATCAATGAAATTCGTTACAAATTTGACGTACAATAATATCATCCTTGTTAATTTTTAAAAACAAGTATTTAAATTTGATATATAACTTATTCATCTGAATCTAAATTTGCAATTAATTATTGATAAAACAATCAATCTTAATCATTAACATGACTACTGAAGAAGTAAAAAATATGAAAAAAGGGAGGAAAGAAGGAGACGTTTAATTAAAAAGTAACATGTGATTGTGTAATTTTTTTTTAAATAGCTTGTGATAAAAGAGATATTTGACCATAATTTTTTTTCACTTTTTTTTTTTTGGAGTTAAACTCATTACTTTTGACTATAAAATTTCGAAATATAACTTGTAATTAAATTTTAGAATTTTCAATTTTCTTTGAAAAACAACAAACATATATATCACTTTTTTTGCGGTAAAAAAATAACTTTAATTTATATTTATGATAAAACATAATTTTAATTTATAAATATTATTTTTCACTTTAAATATAAAAATTACTTTTTTCCCTCCAGACCCTTTTCAATCCCGACCATTTTCTAATGAACCCTATCCGCAAACTCTCATCAACATTTCTCCAAAAACCCCTCATAAACTCCACTTTCTCCGCCGCCGTCCGCCGGGGGTTGTCGACCAAGAGCGGCAACGATGAGTGGAACGATGCATGGGAAGCTGCATGGCTTCCCGACGATCTTTCTGGAAAGAATCGATCTCCATGGGAAGCCGACGTAAATTTTGCACTTCCCGATGACACCAGCAACGCTGCAGAAAATACTCAAATTGAGTCTAGGGTTTCGGAAGTTGATGCGGAAACTAAAGCCTTTGTGGAGGATATGAATGAGAATTGGCACTTAAGAAAGGGGAAGCAGCAGAAAAATGGCAGTGAGGGCACAAATATGAACGAAAATGGAAGTTCGCTTTATAGTTTGGAGAATATAAAGAAGGATTATAGGTTGAAGAAGCAGAGAGTACATGCGGGTTTGTGGTTGAAGGAGATTGAGAAGATGGAAGAGGCTAAACTTGGGGATTCTATTGGTGGTAGTGGCAATGGCGATGATATTGAAAAACTTCTCGATAGCTGCTCAGAGTATGATCAAAGTTGCAATTTTTAATGTTTTTTATTTGAATTTATGTTCTTTTTTTGGCTTTGGGTTTGAAATTCATGAGTATATTTTATAGTGGACTATGCTTATGGAAATAGAGGATACATAAACCACAATTAATTTGGAATTGAGGCGTAATAGGTCATTGATTGATATAATTGATTGTGCATATGGGATATATAAGACTCATGTAGTGAACTCCAACTAGTTTGAGGTTGACTCAGTGTTGCTCGTCTATAATATAGAAGATTTTCAAGTAGTTTGAGATTGGGGTGTAATTGATCATTGATCAGTATAAATTTAATGCATTTATGGTAGGGATTGTGGTGTGGTTGATTGTTGATTCGTAAATCTGTGCTTATGGATATAGAAAAATCATAGTGTATTTGGAAGGAGGGAATCTGAGATGTTTTGATGGTATCTCAACTCCAATTAGCAGTTTGAAATCCTTTTGCCTAATTAATCTCTTCCATTGGAGCAACTTATCCCCTGTAAATGATATATTACCCCTCTTAGATTTCATTAGCTCCCTCATTATGGCTTAGCGACCATTCTTTTGCTTGTGGTTAACTCCTTGATTAAATAGGTGTTTTTGTTCCCAGGAGTTAACCATGTTTTTGTGTATGTAATTTGCATCTCCTTGATGCCTTTCTAATACAACATCTTACTTAATCAAAAAAAAAAAAACTCATAGTCGAACCCATATAGTTTGAGAATGAGGCATAGTCGTTTTTTTTTTGGGATAAGTAGGATTGATGTGTAGTTTTATGATTATTGACTGTACATGTGGATATATTGATTCATATAACTGACCGTATATAGTTTGTATTGATGCATAGTTGATCACTGAATGATATGGTTGACTGTGCTTATTGATGTGGATTTGAATTGATTCATAATCAGATCTTTAACTATTTTGCATGTGATTGTGAAGTCTTAATAGTTCTTTTAGAGGTGGATCTAGAATTTAGAGTTAGTGACTCGGATAAATTGAAGTTTATTATGTGGAGATATTCTTGAAACCTTTAGAGTACATATACTGTACGAACCATTTGGTCAAACCTAATGCTAAGAGCTTTATTGGACCTTTTTCCTATATAAGAATCTCGACACATCCTGTAAGAGAAATTTGTGTTATCATCTCCTAGCTCCAACCATGTAGCCTTGCTTCTCTGGGCCAACAACATTTCTGCCAAATAGCTCTCCCTCTTAAATTCTCTCCCAACCTCTTTCTCCTCTTTCAATAGAAGTAAACACATAGGGTTAACCTGTAGTTGTTCTTGCACTGTTTTCACCTTTTCTCTTAAACTATTCACCTCACGATTAAGGTTGCTGAAGTATTGCACATGTAACCTTCTTAATGTCTGTTTGAGTCCCTTCATTTTCATCACAACTTTGTAAATTTGACACCCTTCCATTTGCCATCCCAATGTAGGAATGTCTTTGAATTGTGGGTGAGCATTCCACATGTTGCAGTATTTAAAAGGTCTTTTCTGTTTAGGTTTATCAACCAACAAACTAACATGTATTGGGTTGTGATCGCTACCCCCTTCATACATAAAATGAGCTCGACACCCAGGCATCTCATCCGACCTTTCTCCATTTATGAAGACCCAATCCAGCTTAGAATACACTCTATTGTGCTTCCACTTATCATTCCAAGTATAGGTGCTGCCAGTACTAGCCATTTCCTCTAACACACACACATCGAGCCATTCTTGAAATTCTGCCACTTCCGCAAGTGTTACTGGATTGCCACCCAGTCTATCCTCACTATGTAGAACATCATTAAAGTCTCCAAGAATTGCCCAAGGCTTTGTGATTCCAACTCCTATTTGAGTTAAATAACGCCACTATTATTTCCTCCCCCCCCCCCCCCCCCCCCCCCTCCATTGTAAGCATAAACTAATGTCATGTAAAATTCCTTTTATAGAGTAATATAATTAACAAGACATGTGATTGCTTGTGCATTCTCACTACAAATTGTTACCTCACACATATCTTCTCTCCACAGCACCCAAATCCTTCCATTATAATGGGAAGAATGATTCGTATGATACTTCCACCCTCCAAATAGATTAAGTGCTATATATTCTATATTGTTACTTTTTGTTTTAGTCTCCAATAGACGAATAATGTTCACTTTAAGCTGATTACAGAGGAGTTTGACCTCCTTCTGCTTTGTGTGGCCATTTAGGCCCCTTACATTCCAACACACTACATTAACCATTTCCCTTAGGGATTGGTTTTGTAGCCCCAACATTCCTGACTTGTTCTGCAGCCATCTCTTGCTCTCCCGCTTGAGTCAAAGATTGGAATGAATTATTTACTACCACAGCTGTAGACTTGTTTGCATTATACTGAACCCTCTGTTTCCCATTGCCTCGCTAAACTCTCCTTCGTACAAATCTGTCCTCCCTGCCTTTATCTTCTTGCTGTCTACCTGGTTCCTCTACCCCTGTCCCACTAGTACTTTTTGGTATAGGATTTAACTTCCTACACTCTGCCTTTACATGGCCATACTTATGGCAATGCTCACAGAAGGAAGGCTTCCAATCATAGGACACCTTCTGTGTAAGCACTACTCCCTTTTCATTCTGAAACATCACTTCTGGAAGTTCATTACCCACCTTCACCTCTACTAACAATCTTGCAAAGCTTAGCCCCAATTTCTTTTCAGTGTGCTTTTCGACCATTAAAGTCTTCTCCACTAGGCTTCCAATCTTGCTCATCCCTTTTGCACTCCAATATTTGAAGACTAATCCAGGCAGCTTAATCCAAATAGGGACTGTCGTTAATTCTTCTTTGGAACCATTTCTGACCATGCTTTGACAATAAGTGGGTTATTGTCCGTATCTCCCCCAAATATATTGTTTATACCCATTCAGTACTGCCATTCTCCTTTATTCCAATTTGTGTTTCGTTTTTTTTTTCTGGGCTACATCTTTATTTTGACGAGACAGAAGTTTTTCAACTACCTATACTAGAACATTGCCTTGAAAGAGACTGATGATGAAAGCAAACCGTAAGTAATAGACTTGCAGCTATAGACTTATTTTGATAGTTTAGATGAGTAGCATGGTATTTTTTTTTTGGGGGGTAAAAAGTTGTATTATAATTTATACCAAAGTGAGAATTGAAGTACAAGGGGTGTACATGCTACTGGACAATCGTCCCAGCAGTCACTTCAAGCTACTATACCAAAATAACTAATAGATTGCCATTACTGCATTACAGGATACACATTAAAATTCACTAACCAAGTTGCTACTCTAGTCTCGCTTTGTGCCTTATAATGGATCTCTTGAATGATGTTTTTGATCGAGATCTTTGGTTGTTTGACTCTTTTGCTGGAAGATACACATGTTCCTCTCTTTCCAGACATGGTATACTGCTCCTGCTAACATCATTCTCTTCACACATTCTCTTGGCTTTCTTCCTTTTGCCCATTTCTAAGCCCATGTAAGTTCATCATTCCATTGCATAGGGTCTCTATTGATATTCAGCCATTGCAGCAACATCTTCCATACATATGCTGATACATCACATTCAATTTTCAAAGAATAAGTATGCAATGGTCTCATTTTCCTTTTCACAGAGGGGACAATTTTATGTTATTCTCTATTTTCATTCCTGGCCAAGTTTTTTTGAATACTTGGTCACTGTTAGATCTACTATTTGATCTAATATCATGATGATTTTGAACATATGGTCAATCAAGATGGTACAGAATTTTACTAATTCGTCGAAAAGTAGTGATTTTTTATAAAATGCTGTTGGTTGATTTATGCTGTTTTCTGTATGTCGTATTGCCATTCCACTTCTCTTTGGGAGGTTTTTTTTTTTTTTTTTTTTTGGGGGGGGGGGGGGTGGTCTTAACATTATAGGTTAATGATAAATAACTTGTGAGGCTAAGATTTATACCATGACCACCCGCCATATCTTGTTAATTTCACTTCACGCTTTGTATTCAGGATTTTTGATTCACCTAATGATGATTCAAGCAATTCAAACGCGACTTCAGAGTTCAAAAACAAACCTGATGGCTGGGAAACGACTTCAAAAACACAAGATGGGAATATATGGGAGATGTCACAAAGAGAAGAAGATATCTTAGTCCAAGAATTTGAACGCCGAATTGCATTCAACAAATTCCAGGTTTGTGGAGAAAATCCGATTTATAAATTAAAGCTTAGTTTCCAGACAACTTTCGTCTTCTTTGTACTTGGATTTACTGCACTCAAGCTGGGGGTCTTTCGAAAACAGCCTCTCTACCTCTATGAGGTAGTGGTAAGGTCTGCGTACACTCTACCCTCCCCAGACCCCACTTGTGGGATTCCACTGGGTATGCTGTTGTTGTTGTTGTTGTTGTTAAGCTTGGTTTCTGGACGAACTTGTTGTTAGATCTGCTGAATCAGTAATCTTTGGTTAGACATATGTCTTTTTCCCACAAGCATACTAGTATGCTTAGATCCTCCTTTTTTTCTTTCCCTTTTATCCGTTTCCCTTGATAAGAAAGGTATCAAAATCCTTTTAACTACACAGACCAAGTGGTGCAAGATTGTGCTACTTATAAACAAAAATAGCTAACTCGTCCAAACATTACAAGAGTTGAACTGAAAGTGTATTTTTCTGTTGAACATCCAGGACTTGTCTTTGATGAAGACATTGAACCTGAAGGAGTGATAAAATTTCAGTCATTAGCCATCACTTCATAATATTTGTTTTTGGACAGGTCACTTTCAGCCTTTCACAACAGTTTATGAAATGAAAAAGAAGAACAAAAACCAAACAAGATAATAAGCTTACCATCTCCTCTACTAGGCGCTCCATTAGTTCTCAGGGCAAGGCATAAATTATTGTTCTATTAAAATCTTCTATTTTATAAAATATTGGAGGGCTACCAGAATGTTCTGCCTAATAGTTTCCCAGCAGCCTTTGATGTAGGCAAAATGAAAACTGTCTGATCTTTGGAGCCTCTTCCTCTTACATTGTAGAGCCAATACTGAATATCTATTTCAAAAAAAAATTGTAGAGCCAATACTGAATATTCATCTGAGATTGGCTTTTCTAGTCACTCAAGCTTTTTCTTGTGAAGGCATTGTGATACCTTTACGTTGTCGTATCTCAATGGATCTCTCTGCATAGAGGTTTCCATAAGTTGCACTACCACATTCCTCGGTCTATATTCCTTTAACTACTACTTCCCTCCTATATGGATGTCACCAATGTGGCATGTCCTCTGAGCAGTGTACATTTAGGGGGGGAATACTTTTGTTAGTCTCCTGCCATTACTAGTGAAGTGAAGGCAAGTGCTCTCAACAAATCTTTTTGACCAAATATAGCTCTCCGAACTCCCTTCCTATTCATCTTCTTGGAGGTCCACATCTTTGGTGGTAATCAATCACTTTGAGCTAGTCATTTCTGATAGCTAGTCTACGCTCTATTTTTTATCCTGGCTTTACATCGTTCTCCGAGTATGTTTACTCACTTTACCTTGCCTTGTAATCCTAGTATATTATTGATCAATAAAATCGGTAGTTGGTGGATACCTTGGTCAGTAGTATGATGGCTTGGCACCTTCTTTTTTCACGAATCTTCACTATTCCCATTAGGTAGTGGTAAGGTCTGCCTACATTCTACCCTCCCCTGTCCTCACTTGTGGGATTTCACGGGGTATATTGTTGTTGCTTCACTCTCAAACAATACAAGCTTGAAGAGATACTTTTTCCAATTTCATGTCCTCTAAGCCCAGTTCCATCACATCCTTGGCAGTTGCACAATTCTAGGATTTTATGGTACTTGAATGGTGACTTGTGAGTTACGTAGACAGGAAAATAGCTACATGTTTCTCTTATGTTTGATGGACCTCATTTTGAATCATCTTCTGCCTATCACCCAAAGGGGTGGTGGTCAATGAAGTGGATTGAGAACCATGAGGTCTCAAGTTCAAATTCTAGCAGAGGCAAAATGGCAAAATTCCAGGTGATTTCTTCTCATCCGTCCAAACCTTGGTGGAGAGAGTTATCTGGTACATGGACTACTGGTGGGAGGTAGCAGGTGCCCCTAGAATTAGTGGAGAAGCTTGCAAGCTAGCACTACGGTTGTAAAAAAGAATAAATCTTTTGACTATACTTGACAGTTTTCTAAAGAATATTTGTATATTTTAATGTGTTTTCATTTTAACATGACTAACTATTCCTATGTGATTCTGTTTGCTAATGGATATTAGTCTGATTTATAAGGCGCTGACATTGGATAGTGGAACATTGTGATTTATTGTTTGCTCTTGTTTCTAATGCAACATAAATGTTGATTATGCAGATCGCCAGTTTTATTAAAACTCATATATTTAGTCGGAGGAGGCCTATAGATGGTTGGAAGTATATGATAGAGGAGATCGGTCCAAATGCCAGAAAAGGAAAGGGTAGTGTTTCAAGGTTACCTAGTATAGCAGATGCATCAACTCGACCTTTCAGGGAGGAAGAAACATCGTCAAACACTACTTTCCCCTCTAATCGAGGGAGGACTGAAAGGAGGTAGCATTTTGTAAATTCTTTTTCTTAGAACAAAGTGACATTGCCAAATCTGGGTATTCATGCTGTAAAATTAGTATTGAACTTGTAAGTTCTATTGAATTTACAGAATTTTCCATAGGCCCTATTGGAAATTATTTTCTTTTCCATCTTGATAAGTTTTATTGTATTTACATCACTAACCAAAGGTCTTTGGTTCGAGCCCTATGTATGGAGAAAATCCTGTTGGGAGCACCACCTCCGAATGGACCTTGCAGTGTGCATTTCGGATTTAGTTGGGGTTCCAATGCGGATTCCGGATACCAGGTGGGAAACTAAAAAAAAAGACAATGTGCCTTTTTATGTTCGAGATAATCACACTGTCCATTGTTCTGGCAATCAGAGTACTTGAGCATGTTAGACTATCATGCCCCAAAGCTGGGTGAGATGTGATTTGACACCTGGTTCTAGTCGATTGTTGAGCAACAACAACATAATTAGTGAAATCCCGCTATTTACGCAGTTTTACCTACCTTGTGAAGGTAGAGCTAGGTTATTCCCGATAGATTTTTGGCTCAAGTAATTAATTAGATAACTTAATTGGAATTGGTCCTTTAGATAAAGAACTTGAGACTGAAGAAGTTGTTCCATATAGACTTGGATACTAATCAATAAGAGATAAAACTGAATCCTAAAGAGTACATTTTTTTATTTATGATAATTAGGTTTTAATATATATTATCTACAATTCTACACTATTATGAAAGGCACGAAACTCCAACAAAAATTAATGTGGATCGAATTTTATCATTTATAAGTGTATTATTACACGTTGGATAATTTGTAATTACAATTATTAATTTAAAAAAATCATTATTGGTCATATTTTTATTTAATTCCAAATTATATCACAAGAAAATTACCATCATTTATCAAAAAAATATTTTGAAACCCTTCATTATTTGACATTTTTAATTAGTAAAGAATTTAATTATTTCCTTATAGGATGACACTACCAATACATTATATTTTCTTTTCATGTTCTTATTTTTAAAATTTTAAATCATTAAGAAAAAGTAGCAAGTGAATACGAATACATTGAATACTATTTTCAAGTCTTTTTAAAATAAAACATTCTTAACTTTCTTGTATAATGACATATAAATGCATTATCCAAATTTTGATGTTTTAATTTTTATATTATAAGTTGCAATGTGATTACATATTATGCGTATTTTGTCCGATGTTTCCAGGATTATGAGAGCAACTTTTTTTACATTGCATTATGTGCCTTTCAATGTTTTTATTTGGTGATTATTAATACAATAAATTTGGTTTCCAAAAGTTACGATTAATTTTACTCTTTACCAAAGGCATTCTTTTAACCGCTAGAAAATTTATGTGATAAAAAATTACAATTAACATTTTTAAAAAATAATTATTTCCTCGTGTGGTCATGTCATTAGTAATGTAGTAAATTTCCTTTCAAAGCTTTTATGTATTTACTTAAATTTTTCTAGTTTTTGAATTAAATTGCTTGAATCTTCATATTTATCAATAATGTTTTTGACGAAAAAAATTAATGTATTATATTACAATAAATGACTAATATTTTATTAATTTAAAATATTTTTTCCCAATATAAATAGATTCTATGAAGAGATGTCTGTTGTGAAGCTAAAATATGATAACGCAGATTAACAAGTTTACGATTCTACGATGGAAACCAGGAAGAAGGTGAAACATCAATTGTGTTTTTTTTTTAAATATGAATTTTCTTGTTTTCAGAATTTTATTTTTCAAATAGTCTTACATATTCGCAAATGGTAATGAACTCAATGACGGTGTTCTTGGCGACAACAGAGGGTTTCCAGATGCAAATTATTTTAATCTTAACTTTTTGGATGTCAGTATAGAAAATGATGATATCATGAATATATTGGATTCAGGAAAAAGCTTGTTCTTTTTAGTGAACTATTTGAGGCAATGATAGTAGCTCAAGAAATTGCTATTGACATGGTTTGAGGGACCAAATGTTAATGAAGAAGTGATTTTGGCATTAAACACAATTTACACAAACACTTAACTTACTACAACATGCTTACATGGTGCTAAGTATTGATTTAGTTCATGTGCTAGGTATTGATTCAGTTTAGGTGATGAATAATCGAAACAAACATAAGATTAATGCGTATATAAATCTTTTTTATCAACATAATTTTTTTTCAATACATGCTATGATACTTGATTAACAAAGACCAAGAATGTGACAATAATGAATAATATTGTATATTACTTTTGTTTGTGTTTCTGTTAAATTGAATGTAAATGCGATTTAAAAATTATACATCTAGTTTACTCGATATATATCTAAGTAAATCTATTAGCTTCATTCAAATGTTTACGTCTATTAACTTCATTTCAATATTTCCGATGTTTACGTAAAATGGACGGATTTGATTGAATTTGGATAAGCTAAATTGGGTTATGTCAATAATTGGATCATGACTCAATGCGCTCAAAATTTGTTTGAATTAAAGTGGGTTAGATTAAGATGGATTAAATTACGGGTCATAACCTAACCCATCCAAATTAAAACTCAAATTGAAGTAAAATTTTAGTCATCTTAGATCCATTTTCTTTGTGTTGTGTTGGTATTACTGTGCACAGGCTAAATGCATTTTCAAAAATATTAAAACATTCCAAATTATATCTTTCAAACTAGTCTATTTCATTTCTCGTCTCGTAAGAAAGAACAATTTTTTATGTTTATGTATTAAGTGAACTATTATACGTGCTCCGCGCGCTGCGTGGAGTATTTCAAAGAATAAAAAGGCAATATATATATACCAGCATGAAAAATTAGTTATATATAAATAAGATTATATTACAAAAATATAAGTATATTAGTAGATTTTTTCATGCATTTTAATATTGTACGATCCTAAGTAATGTATTGAATATGATAGAAAGAAATTTATCATGTCGTTTTATTTGTAAAATCATTTTAAGCAAAATAATCACTCTTAATTTAAGTTTTTTAAGAAATATATTATTTTAATAGAAAAACCTATGTTATAACGGTTACATAATTTATTACAGTTATGTTTGAGTTTTTAATTTATTATATTATATAATCTCTATATATATATATATATATATATATATATATAAAATAGGAGAGGTGATAACGCCTACGTGTCATCACCACAAAAAAGGAGAATTTAATAATTATTAAAATTAAAATAAATTTAAAATCTAAAAATAAAAAAATTACAATTGCAAACACTACAAAAATAATCAAAAATTCAAAGAGCAGTTTTCACAGCAGTTTTACTGCTTTTTCGAAATATTTTTTATTTTTTTGATTTTGAATAAGAAATAGGAGAAATAAAATAATATTATAATAATTAGTATCATCTTTATAAAATATTAAGTCCGAAAATTATTTTAAAATAAAGCTCTTAATAAAAATAATAATAATAATATAATAATATTAATATATTATTTATCTACATATATAATAGGAGATGTGATAGCGTCTATGTGTCAGGATAAAGAAACAAATTTTTTAAATAATTAAAATTATTAATTACATGTGAAATAATTAAATAATAAATTACTATTTTATTTTTAAAGGGATTTTAAATAGTTTTTTAATTTAACCATATGTAATTCCTTTTTTGTGGAAATATATTTTTATCTATCTTTCCACAACCTTCTTATTTATAACAAAAAAAATGCATATAATAATAATAATAATAATAATAATAATAATAATAATAATAATAATAATAATAATAATAATAATATAATCATTAGTTATTATTAAATTGAAAAATTAATTTAAAATCCGAATATAAAAATAAAAATACAAACATAAAAGGAAAAAAACTGAAAACATAGTTTTGAGTTCAATTTTTATTTTTAAAAAAAATTATAACTTCCCACGTTTTCTAAAAAGAAAAAAATATGCATTAACATCCGACAATAAAATAAAAATTACAAAAGTAAAAGGAAAAAAAGCTTAAAACACGGTTTTGAGTTCAAATTTTTATTTTTTTAAAAAATGTATAACTTTCCACGTTTTCTAAAAAGAAAAAAATATGTATTACGGACAAAATCCAACTTTTACCACTTGAAAATTTTAAATAATTGAATTTATCATTATTTTTTGTTTTTTTTTTTTTGAAAAAAAATAACTATGTAACTATAGTTAATAGAATTTTTCGAATAATTAAAATATTTTTTATGTAATTAATTAAAATTAACAATTTTAAATAAAAAACAGACAATTTTAACTTTTAAATCAGTAACCGATAGCAAACAAAGAAGGGAATAATTATTTTATTTCTAAGTTTGAATTATTTAAAAAAAGAAAAGAAAAATCAACTACTAAATTTTAACAGTGTAGCTAAAACTTTTGGAAAGAAAATAAGTGAAGGAACGCACGTTCTATGTGCGGTTGAAGATTTTGAATTTGAAATTAAACGCAACTTCTCTTATGGATTTACACTTTTATTATTAGCGCCCTAATTCATTTTGCTTTATCATTGTGAAACTATTTCTTCTTCCTTCTTCAATATTGTAAATAAATATATTTGAAAAAAACGGTTACTAATTACTCCCTCCGTCCCATTTTATGTGAGGTACTTTGACTCAGCACAGAGTTTAAGAAAGAAAGGAAGACTTTTAAAACTTGTGGTCCAAAATGACTGATAGAAAATTGTGTGGCTGTAAATCATTTCATTGAGGGTAAAATAGACATTTTATAGTCAAATTGTTACTTAATATAGAAATGCGTCATTCTTTTTGGAACTGACTAAAAAGGAAAGTAAGTCACATAAATTCGGACAGAGGGAGTAACTTTTATCCATTACATCATTGTGAATTTTCTAGACTCTTAAGAATCAATGTTTATTTCCTAGACTCTTAATTTTCTAGACTCTTTGCACGTTCTAAATGCTTATTTCATGGCTAACTTTTTTTTTTCCAGGCATCATAACGAAACAAAACTTAAATTAATACATGATAAAATGTTCGAAACAGAACAAAGAAAGGCAAGTTATTATTGCTCAATAGTCAATACTATTTTTGGTTCCATTATATTCTTAGTCATATTTTCTGTATGATCTTATTTCATCTAGTCTTCAGTAGATAAAAGAAAACTTAATCACCTTTGATTTCAGTATGAGAAATGTGATGGACTTGACATGCCAACTAATGAGACTCATCCACGTTCCTCCAAGATGAGTAGATCCACTGAAGTTTATAATTTGTCAAATAAGAAGATGAGTAGAATCGATTATTACACGGTTAGTGATATTTAATGCTCCTAGAAAAACAAAGTGAAATTGTTGTCTTCAATGATTATTTTGCATCTTACATTATTATAGAAATTGTGATATAAGAATGATGTTAAAATTCTACAACATAACTATATTGTTCAAAATCGAGTCTCACATGTATGCATGGTCGAATAGAAAAAGAAATAAGGTGAAAAAAAATAATCTAACGTGACATTTGAAATTAGAAAAAATATCTCAAACATCGATCCAATATTAGAATCTACTTAAAGCAAACATTCTTCCAGCCATGTTCTCATATGCAGTACAAAAACATACTTCAAAAGTGACAGCTACATGATGACTTTTACTTTGCACTCCACAAATACACAAAATTAAATAAAACTCATAAAAATATTAGGGACAAACTTAATATATATTTGGAATTCAAAATGTATTAGGATGAAAGTTTTCTATTTTAAAAAAAAGGACCCGTAAAATTTTTTCATCAAAAATAATTGTTGGATATATCATTTTGTCATATAAAAAAATGATATAGTCATTGGATTAATAACTGTAGTTGTTGAACATAAATGCAAGCTCACAACTATGAGATTAATGGAAGCTAAGAGAGAACAAACAACTTGTATTGAATTTTTTGAAGTGAAGATACAAACAGTAGTAAGAGCTATATTTATAAGCTCTGTTTTACACTAACTCATAACTAACTTTCCTAACTACCACTAGGACAAGTTGTTATAACTAACTACTTGAAAAGACTAATCTGCCCCTTTTATTCCTTCACACTTGTAACTACTTTAACAGCTTCTTTTTATCACAATACTCCCCTTCAAGCTAGGTGGTGAAAAAATATTGAGAACTCCTAGCTTGGATAGCAGGTGCTCATGTTGCAATCTAGATAACCCCTTTGTTAACACATCAGCTGGCTGTTCTTTTGATAGATACTCTACCTTGATTAGCCCCTGTTGTAATTTTTTCCTTATGAAATGACAATCGATTTCTATATGTTTTGTCCTCTCATGATATACTGGATTTGCAGCAATCTGAATGGCAGCTTTGCTATTACTACATATCTGTACTGGTAACTGAACCTCAGCTCCTACTTCTTTCAACATCCCAAGTAGCCACACTAATTCTAACACAGTGGAGGCAAGACTTCTATATTCAGCTTCAGCTGAGCTTCTTGAGACTGTTGTTTGCTTCTTTTCCTTCCATGATACTAATGACTAACCAATCTTGATCATGTACCCTGTCACATATTTTCTGGTCAGCAAACAGGATGCCCAATCTGCATCACAAAAAGTAGTAACCATCCCATTTGATTCACTTGATAATAACAGTCCTTGACCAGGTTGTCTCTTTAGGTATCTGACAACTCTTAAGGCAGCATCAAGATGAGACTTCTTTGGTTGTTGTAAGAACTGGCTTAGTGTCTGAGTGTTGAATGATATGTCTGGCCTTGTCATATTCCGATACAACAACTTCCCTATCAATCTTTGATACATTGTCTGATCAACTAGTGGATCATTTGATTCCTCCTGATTTTTGTTTTCATGCTCATCATATAGTTTAGATGTTAGTTTGACATTGATGTCAATAGGAGTTTCTGCAAGTTTGGCTACACTCATGCCAACTTTAGATATAACTCAAGAGCATACTTCCTCTGATGCATTAGTATACCAGTTGTTGATCTAGTGAACTCAATGCCTAGAAAGTACTTCAACTCCCCCAAGTCCTTCATTTTGAAAGCTTGCTGCAATGCTTTCTTTGTATCATCTATTAACTTCAGGCTGCTACCAGTTATTATCATGTCATCCACATACACTAATACTATAATTATCCCTGCTCCTGATCTATTGATGAACAATGAATAATCATGTTGACTTTGTTTGAAGTTGAGTTTAAGAAGAGCTTCCGTCAATTTTTTATTCCATTGCCTTGGAGCCTGCTTGAGACCATAGAGTGACTTTGTTAGTCTACACACTTTCTCCCCTTGACTGACAAAGCCCTGAGGTAGTTGCATATAAATCTTATCATCTAGATCACCATGTAAGAAGGCATTGAATATACCCATCTGATGTATATGCCATTGCCTAGAAGCAGCAAGAGACACTATTGTCCTGACTGTTACTATCTTCACAACAGGTGAAAAAGTCTCTTTGTAACATATCTCCTCCTTCTGACTGTAGCCTTTAGCAACCAACCTTGCTTTGAATCTCTCAATCTCACTTGTAGATTTGTATTTAATCTTATAAATCCACCTGCAGCCAATAACCTTCTTTCCTTTGGGCAGGTCTGAAATCACAAGTTTTATTATCCTCTAAGGCCTGAATTTCTGTTGCCATAGCATCAATCCATCTTTTATCTTGAACAGCTTCCAAGTAAGTATCAGGTTCCTTGATGCTTGAGCTAGCTGCAATATAACATTGATAGGAGGGAGATAGGTGAGCATAGGGCTGGCAGGGGGACCGGGTCACCCTTTGGTCCCAGTCGACCCGGCCCGGCTGAACCGGCCGGTTTCGCAGGATTCCCTAATTTTTTTATTTATTTTTAATTATATCCGTTGGGGACCGATGGGGCAACGGCTAGTGGGCCCCCCAACGGATTTATTCACTTTTTTCACTTCCCCAACACCCCCTACCATCCCCCTACTTTTAATACTTTAATTTAAACCCTCAAGTTATCATAAATACACTTTAACCCATTTTTAATATTATAAATACCCCTCTATCCCTTATTATTTCTTACAAAATCATCTATTCTCTCATCTATTTTCTATATCCTCTTAATCTTAAGTCTTAATTTTTTATTCCATTTAAGTCTCATATTATATCATAATACATATATTTCAATTCTAAATTTTCATATTATATCATAATATATATAATTCTCATATTTGCTATCAAGTATTGGAGTTCCAAATTACAAGTTACAACAAACTACAAGCTTCAAGAATCGGTTATTCAGTTATAACGTCTACTATTAACGCAGACGTTTGGTACATTCGTTTCATAATATTTATATTTTATTTTTCATCATTAATTTTTGTGTTATTATTATTTTTATATTACACTTTAAATATAATTAAATATGAGTTCTAGCAAAAAAGATACCGGTAAAGGAAAAGAGAAAGAACCAAGTGACATTAATAAATTATTTAATTTTAATAAAAAAAATAGTAACGAAAAAAATAAGAGTAAATGTGGTGGTACTTCTTCTAAATCAATGTCTAGAGTTAGATTTAATACAAATGATTCTACTTATGTTGATGATACTTCTTATGATATTGATTCAAATTAAATGTTCAACTCGATCATGAAATTTTACAACGAATTTATAGTGATAATCATTATCTTGATGAAAATTCAGGTGAAGAAGTAGAAGTTGGCTCGGGAGAAGATGAATTAGAAGATACACCTACTAGTCCGGTGACAAAAGTTCCAAATGAAACTACAAATTCAATGGAGCAAAAATTGTGGACGCCCACCCCTTATACTTCCTACAAGGGAGAAGGTGAAGCATCAACGCCCTAAAACTTCTGTTGTGTGGCAATTTATGACTTTAGATAAGGAAAACTCTATTGCTATTTGTAATAAGTGTAAGCAACCTTTTAAACATAAACAAGGTGGAGGTCAAGGTGGGACGGGGGGCTTAAATAGACATTTGTTATCTTGTGTGCCGATTCAATATAAAGAAGCTAAAGCATTAGCCGATAGAAAAAAGGAATTTCAGTTAATTATTTTGATATTAATGTTAATGAATCGGTAGGGGCTTCTAACATGGTTCAAGGAACATTAGATCCTTCTAACCCTGGTGGTCCACTAACACAACATAAATATAATAAGGAAAGAGATCGCGAAAATTTAGCTAAAATGACTTTTGTTTGTGGTTTGCCTTATAGTTTTCCTTCACATCCCGGTTTTATTGAATATATTCAACAAACTTATAATCCTACTTATAGAGGTTTTTCAAGAAATACTGTTAAATCTGATGTTTTTGCATATCAAGGTAAACATTGTCAATATCTTCGTTGTATATTTAGCATATTAGATTGTAGAGTGTCTATAACTTCGGACATGGGTCGTAGTGTTAATGGACATGATTATTTAACTATTACAGCACATTGGATTGATCATAACTGGAATTTGCAAAAAAGAATCTTAAGTTATAAAGAATGTGTAGAGAAAAAAACTGATGCATATTTAGCTTCAAATATTTGAGTGTTCTAGATTATTACATGCTTATAGATAAAGTAATGTCTGTCGCATTAGATAATGCATCTAATAATACAAACGCTGCTAGTATGTTAAAAGTTAGATTATGTCCAATTGATGTTAAAACTTTTCATGTTAGATGTGTTGCACATGTATTAAATTTAGTTGTACAAGATGGTATTTCATTATTTGATTGTGGTTGTATGAAAATTGAATATGTTGTTGCCTGAATTTTTTATGCTCATAAAGCTGCTAGAATTAGGGAATTTAATGAGCGTTGTGTACTATGTGATTTGCCACCAAGAAAAATTCCAAGACATATTAAAACAAGGTGGAATTCTTTTTACGAAATGCTTTCAGTTACTTACGAATATAAAGGACCCGTACAAATGGTGTTTAATGCTCATAAAGTTGACCCATTAGATAGAATTTGTAACTAATGAACTATTAGAATTTTTAAGACTTTTTTATGATGCTACAACCATGTTTTCTGAAATTTATTATCCTACTATTTCATCAGTATTAATAATTATTTGTGCTATTTCAATTCAGTTTTCTAAATAAAAAAAATTTGAAAAATTTAGAGTTACAATTGAAGGTATGATTGAAAAATTTTAAAAATATATTTTTTCCTATTCCTCAAATTTATTTAACTGCTACTTTACTTCATCCTGACTATAAATTACAAGGTGTGCAGGAACTTGTTGACACTTTTTATGATACTTTAGAAATTTTATCGAAAGAAATTCCAACTTGTGAAATGTGTAAGTCTAGCATAAAAGTAGAAGCAAAAATTTTGTATGAAAAATATAGAACTACAGGAAATACTCAAGGAGAAGTTGGTCAAACTTCTAATCCTTAGAGTAAAGCTCAAATTTAAAGTTATATGTGAGATTTTCTTGGTCTTAATTTTACTAACCGTGATGATTTTGAAGAATATCTTAATCAATCTTTAGAAACAGTGGAAGACAAAGATGGCAATGAAGATTTATTAGCATGGTGGAGGAGGCGGAGCGTTGCATTTCCAATTTTGAGCAAAATGGTTCATGATGTTCTAGCTATTCAAGCTTCATCAGTTGCATTGGAGGCTGCTTTTAGTGCGGCAAGGTTTCAAATTGGCGATCATAGACATTCATTGGCGGAAGAAAGTTTGGAAACATCAGTTTTATTTAGAGACTAGGTCAATGCCGAGAGGAGGAGTTATAATTTGCCAAGGTTAAGTTCCAAACAAGAAGCTTGGATTAATATGGTAGTTGGATCTAGTGATGAAGAATTAGAGTCACAAGAGTTTCTAGCAAGTTTGCCAACACCGGAGGATGTTACCGTCAATATGATGCGACAATTAGAATTGAATTTTAAAGGAGAATACAATTATTAGATTACATCCGAGAAATAATTGAAACAAAACCCTTCCTAGAAGGTGGCTGTGTAAATTAGTTACTCATCTAATATTTGCAACAAATATTAGTTTTATATATGAGAACTTATTGAAACAAAACCCTTCCTAGAAGGTGGCTGCGTAGATTAGTTACTCTACTAATATTTGTAAATTGTAACTCTAAGTTCTAAGTTGCAATTAGATTTTATTGAATAAATTTGAAGGCTTTATTCAAGTCTTTTTTATATAACTATTGTCTTGCATTTAAATTTTAATTTTAAAATACTAACTTTAAAATACTTAATTTAAAAATTGAAATTTGACATTTGAAATTTCAAGTTAAATTCTTTTAAAATATTTAAAATACAAATTTGAAATTTGAAAATTAAAACTTGAAATTTGAAATTTGAAACTTAAAACTTGAAATTTGAAATTTGAAACTTGAAACTTGAAATTTGAAATTTGAAAACTAAAGCATTTTTTACTAGCTAAAAATGTTATTGAAAACTAAATAAACTAAAAATGCTTTTCAATAACATATAATTTCAATACAAATAAATAAACATATAAAAAAATAAAAATTCCACGTCCCGTCCCATCCCGTCCCACCAAACCTTGTCCTATCCCGTATATATAGTGGGACAGGATGGGACAAATTTTTATCCCCCCAATCCCGATCCCCTCAAAATCCCGGTCAATGCGTCCCTTGTCCCGTCCCGTCCCCCTTTGTCCCGTCCCTAGTCCCCGTCCCTGTCCCCTTGCCAACCCTAGGTGAGCATAACTCATGTAATCACCTAAAGGATATTGTACATCCTTGTTAACAGACAAGGAAATAAAATCCTTCATCCAGATAGGCGTGTGTTTATGTCTGGTGGATCTTCTATTATGAAGTACTTTAGCCTCCTGAGGGATCTCAACTGACTCTATAACCTCAGTATTCACCATAGGTTCCTCTGATACAATAGACTCATCATTGATACAATACTGCTGAGATATATCTGTCTGTGCATATGTACCCTGAACTTCCTGAGAGTTAGTCCTGGCAGGACCTCTGGGAATCATAGAGACAGTAGAATCAAGAACTAGAATCAACATATCTGAACCCTGCAGTGAATCTACAAACACCTTCTGATGTACTGATCCATCGACCTGGGCAAAAGGAAACATGTCCTCTCTAAACACTACATCCCTACTAGTAAAGAAGGACTTGTCATCAACTTATCATGCTCAGTAAGAACCTTTTAAAAACATAGACAGCCTAGTGTTCTAAGATGAATCAGAGACGGTTTAGTACCATATAACCTTTCATAAGGAGTCTCAAAGTTAAGCACACTACTAGGCAGTCTATTGATAATATAGGCTACACACAATATCCCCAATATTGTAAAGGGATGTTGGCTTGAAACCTTAGTGCTCTGGTGACTTTAAGTAAGTGTCTGTGTTTCCTCTCAGCAACCCCATTTTGCTGAGGGGTATATGGACAAGATCTCTGATGAATGATTCCTATATCCTTAAACAACTTAGTACAAACTGAATTTAGGAACTCAGTACCATTATCAAACCTGAATACTTTGACTATTTTCCCAAACTGAGTTTTAACAAACTGTAAGAATACTTGTATAGAAATAGACACAACAGATTTCTGAGGAAGTAAAAACAACCAAGTCATTCTAGAGTAATCATCCACTATTGTTAGGAAATATTTGTTACCATCAACTGTAGTGTATTATAAGGACCCCAAAGGTCAGCATGTACTCGTTCAAAACAACAACTACTTTTGATACTACTAGTAGGAAACACAAGTCTTGTTTGTTTAGCATACGGACATACAAGACACTTTGAAACTGAACACAAACTTTGTTTATTCATATGAAATATTCTAGTTAGTACTGTTGATGATACATGACCTAGCCTTCTATGCCATACTTCAATGTCTGATTCCTTGTTCTGATGAGCAGCCAATGCAACTTCATTTTTCTAATTGTCATAAGTTGTGGATAACTATTTCAGCAGTAAGTACAGATCCCCTTCTTCCTTACCTCCTTCAGCTTTCCACTGTAAAGTTCTTGAAAAACACAAAAGTTAGGAAAGAAGGTGACTGAACAACCTAATTCCTTTGTGATTTGACTGAATGACAACAAGTTGTACTTGAAATCAGGAATGTGTAACACATTTGAGATCACACTTCTTCTGAGTGGACACAAGAACTAGTATGAGACACCTGAGTGGTACCACCAGTTGGAAGAAATACAGGCTTTGACACTTCCAGTTTATTCACAGTATCTGGACTCAACATATCAAGATTAGAAACCATATGGTTTGTTGCACCTGTATCTACTATCCACATCTTACTATTTTCAGACACAAAATGCTTTACATGAAGTATTTGCAGTCTTACACATAGAAGCACTTGGTTCTGACTTCTGTTGAACCATTTTCAGGATGTGATCATATTGATCCTTAGTGAATGTACAACCCTGAAGCAACTGTTGTACCTCCTTCTCAGCTGCACTTGCTGATTTGTTAGTAATAGGTGCTTTAGGTGGAACTCTAGTATTTATAGCATATTGATTCAGATCAGGCAAATTTCCCCATCCAGGTGGAGGGACACTTGTGTTCATACCATAAGTAAGATTGGCCTGTGCCTGGAAAGGTGGATTGTAGTATGAACGTAAATGCAAGCTCATAACTGTGAGATTAATGGAAGCTAAGAGAGAACAAACAATTTGTATTGAATTTTTTGAAGTGAAGATACAAACAATAGTAAGAGCTATATTTATAAGTTCTATTTTACACTAACTCGTTACTAACTTTCCTAACTACCACTAGGACAAATTGTTATAACTAACTACTTGAAAAGACTAATCTGCCCCTTTTATTCCTTCACACTTGTAACTACTTTAACTGCTTCTTTATATCACAATAGTCATCAAGGCTTATAAAAAAATTGATTTCTTATCAAAAAATTGTTCCGGTCATTAAGCCAATGATAATACCATAATAGTTATTATTAGAATACCGTCCATCGTGATACATTTTAAATACATAATAATATCATAATATTTATTTGCTTAACTAATTTATTCGTCAATTGTATTTGATAATTTTTTTTAAATTTTATTTATTCATGGAGTTAATATTTATATGACATAAAAATAATTTATTTTGCTATCCAGGATGAAATGGACTTATGAGCGATCGAGTGCTCGACCGATCAAACGTCAATCTCTGTCCTTTTTTTATTTTGCATTTAATATAAATTAATTATTCCTCACTCTATTGTAATTTTTTTTAATTTTAATTTAAACAAAATTTAAGAGAATAAAGAATATTTTTGAATCTTTCGAAGTAGAATAAAATAATTAAAAACTTGCTAACAAATTTTATTTTTTTTAATTAACATACATAAATAAAAAGTAGGTTGAACATCTTAAAACATACGAATATATTGTTTTTTTTTTAATCAAAGTAAGATAATTTAAAATTAATATTATCCTTATTAAAACGTAATATATCATTAAATTAAAATTGCAGCTGATTATAATTATTATAGAAATAAAATTTGTGCTAATAATATTGATTTAATATACTAAAATAAATAAGTTTTTTATTTATATTATTTTTTAAGAAATATATTACATAGTGTATAAAGATAATAAAATTAGTTATTTTAAATTTAAACCTTATTACTTTTTAAAATAACCGCGCAACGCGCAGGCATAAATACTAGTTAAAATTAATTAAACACGTGATTTATCTTTTCTTTAAAAAAAATTTCTTACAAAATTATTAATCTAACCATAGAATTATTCTTACCAACTGTGCGTATTTATTTATATAGATAGTATTTAAAAGTCATAATTTTATTACTATATTATTTATTTATCTTGTCTTGATTTAAATTAAGTAAAAAATATGTACATATAGCGTACTTTTACATTTTTGCGGAATTCTTGTGAGTCAAATATTATCTTTCATTTTATATTCTAGCACATTGTCAGACTTAATATCATAATAGCATGTTGGTACATTCGTCAATATCCCTTCATCTTTTTTATAAAATAGATGAGAATATATTTCACAGTAAATTAGTTAGTTAGAATTAGCTACAGTAGAGTTAGTTGCTACAGTCGAGAAGTTAGTTAAGTTGTTACTTGAAGTTAGTTAGAGATTCTTTCTTATTTCTTACTTTGTATATATACTTCATCTTGTAAATGATTTAGTCATTCATTCAGTTCAATACAAAAAGTGCAATGCACAGAATTCTTCTCCCCACAAACAGTTGATTGTTGATTTCTTCTTTGTTGCATTCAATCCTCCATTAATGGAGGAAAGTAGTCTCGAGCAGAGCTTATGCTCTTAGTTTTGTCATGGTATCATAGCGAGGAGGTTGTTCCTGATTGATTTCTGAATTATAATTGTCTTCGTGAGTATAAGCTTTTTCATTCTATCCCATTCGTTTCCAGTCGAGTTCATCCTTGTGGATTTGTGTCTTCGACTGTTTTTTTTCTGATTGAAATCCCAATTGTTCGATCTCTATTTTTCGATTTTCAATTGCGTAATCATTTTACTCTTCCTGCTAAACCTAATTTTTCCACATTCATGGTTGATATTCAAGCTAATCCAACATTAGATAATCCTAGTTCTACACTGCCTGCTAGAATGGACATCACAAGTCCTTTCTATTTACATCCATCAGAAAGTGCAGGTTCCACTCTATTACCTGCAATTTTCGATGGATCTGGTTACAGATCCTGGAGACGTGCTGTTCTTCGATCATTATCAGTTAAAAGCAAAACTGGATTCATTAATGGCAAAGTTATGCGACCTAATTCAGATGATCCAACATTTGCACAGTGGGAGAGGTGTGATGATATGGTGACTAGCTGGATCCTCAATTCTCTTTCCCCAGATCTGCATGATAGCTTACAATGCATCAACAATGCTAAGGAGCTTTGGGATGAATTGGAAGATAGGTATGATCAAACGAATTGCTGCAAATTGTACCAACTTCAAAAGGAGATCAATGATCTTGTGCAGGGGAATTTAGACATCACTGGATATTACACAAAAATGAAGAAGCTATGGGAAGAGATGAGTACTATTGATGTTGCTTTACAGTGCACATGTGCGTGCAACTGTGGTGGAAAAACCAGAATGCATAAGTTGAACAAGACAGGCATCTCATACATTTCCTAATGGGGTTGAATGAGCTCTATACTACTATAAGGGGAAATATCCTAATGATAAGTGTTCTGCCCAGCATGGCCTAGGCTTTTGCCATATTGTCACAGGAAGAGAGATAGAGGGAGGTGAAACCTCACAACAATATAGCATTAGAATCGACCTCACTTAGTACCTCAGTTACTCACAACAATACTGGTCCCAAAGGTTTCAAAACCAACTACAATTCATCCAACACCAGCAACATGTTTAGATGTAGCTCTAGCACTGGCAATAGGTCCAACCTGTTCTGTGATTTTTGCAAGCGATCTGGACACACCAAAGACAGATGTTACAAGCTTCACGGATATCCATCAGGGCAAAGGTTTCCCAAGGGAAGAGGATCAGGTTCTGCAGCAAATGTGCACATTTCTGAGGAAGAGAAGAACCACTGTGAGGATACTTCCGATATGAACAGGCAAATACCAGTGAATTTGTCCAAAGACCAATATGAACAACTACTTAATCTCTTGGGAACATTGCAAGCTGGACATGGAACTGATAATCCAGGGAACATGCTGAATGGTGCTGTGAATCTGGCAGGTATAATTGCTTGTTACTCTTCAATTAATGAAATAGGTGATCTATCATGTAAGTGTGCTAAACTAACTGCTGGCTCTTGGATCATAGATTCCGGAGCATCACATCACATGACTTATAATAAGACCACCCTCAAAAACATCAAAACACTACCTTATCCCTTCCTAATCACACTACCTAATGGTTACAAGGTTAAAGTAACTGAGATTGGAGATGTGTGTTTGAATTTAGTGTTAACTCTATACAAAGGGTTGTTTGTACCTAGTTTCAAGTTCAATTTAATATCAGTTCATTGCTTGGCCTCACAACTCAAAGGCATGGTCAGTTTTAACAATTCCTCTTGTTTGTTGCAGGGCCCTTCTCTGAAGAGCCCTATGGAACTTGGTAGAGCCAAGAATGGCTTATATTTTCTGTCTCTCAAGTGCCGCAATTGTTTCCCACCTTCTGATGGCAACACAGTATTTGATGTCACTACCTGTTCCTCTAACAGTCAGCCTATTTATTCTCTTGTCAATTGTGAACATTCTGTTGGTGCAAGAAAGTGTCAAGCTTCAACATCATGTACTGTAAAATACCTTCCTAGTATCAATAAATAAGCTTGTACTATTGTTGATTCTTTTGTTAATTCATCTTCTTTTGCTGTCAATTCTATTCACAATCATGATACTGAATTACTATGGCATGCTAGGTTAGGACATGTACCTTTTGTGAAGATGAGGAATATTTCCACCATCCCTATAAACTTTTCTACCAAACAACCATTCACTTGTACTATATGTCCCATGGCTAGACAAACTAGGATGCCTTTTCCTGAAATCACAACCTCAACCACCAAAATCTTTGAATTACTGCATATTGATCTATAGGGACAATACCATACACCCACTCATGATGGCTATCGTTACTTCTTAACTATGGTAGATGACCACAGTAGAGCAGCCTGGACACAATTACTTAGATGCAAAAGTAATGCATTACAAACTGTCAAGGTATTTGTTTCCCTCATAACAAATCAATTTCAAACCAAACTAAAGACCATTAGATCTGACAATGGTCTAGAGTTCAATAACAATGAGGCAACCTGTTTTTTCCATGAAAAAGGAATCATACACCAAAGATCATGTCCCTATACACCCCAACAAAATGCAGTGGTTGAGAGAAAACACAAGTATCTCCTTGAAACAGCAAGAGCGCTCTTATTTCAATCCAAATTACCTATGAGATATTGGGGTGAATGTGTCCTAACTGCTACCTACCTCATTAACAGATTGCTTACAAAATTTCTGCAAAATATATCTCCTTATGAACTATTGTATCAAACAATGCCTACATATTCCCACCTTAGGAGTTTTGGATTCCTTTGTTTCCTAACAACCTTGAAAACCCATAAAGATAAATTTGAACCAAGAACCACACCACACATCTTTGTTGGATATCCCTTTAATACAAAAGGTTACAAGGTCCTGGATCTAGCTACCAAAAGAGTTCATGTATCTAGAGATGTACATTTTCATGAGTCTGTATTTCCTTTTGCAAATTCTCCTGTTGGTTCCAGTTTTGCATCAGTTTTAAAGTCACTTGTTCATAATACTAACAAAATGACTTGTATTCCTGGCTCAACTAATACATTTGTTGATGAGGACATGCTAAATTCAAACACATCCCATGGAGTTATTAATAACCAAGTAACTAACAATGCCTCTGAACTCATTTTGGATCCTAACATCCAACCTACACCTGCACCACCTAATGATGCTCCACCACCACCACTTAGAAGAACAACTAGGTTTGTCCACACCCCCACCTATTTGAAGGAATATACCGACACATTGCCCAATCTGCATTCCTCCCCACCTATACCTAACAATCCTCACAATTTTGACCCTTCACACTCTCTTACGTCCCTCATTTCCAACCATGATCATGTCTGTTTCACCACTCTATGTTCTAATAGTCAGCAGCTGGTAAAGCATATCTCACATGAATTTGAACCTTCTTCTTATGAAGAGGCAATTTTGAATCCTGCCTGGCAGTTGGCAATGACACAGGAATTTGAAGCATTATATGTCAATGACACTTGGGAGTTGGTCACTTTGCCTGAAGGCAAGAATGCCATTGGATGCAAATGGGTATACAAGATTAAACACAAGGCAGATGGAAGTGTGGAGAGATTTAAAGACAGATTGGTAGTGAAAGGGTACACTCAACAGGCTGGGATAGATTATAATGAGACATTCTCACTTGTGGTTAAGATGACAACTGTTAGAATTTTGATTTCATTGGCTGTTAAAAGGGGTGGAGTTTATACCAACTAGATGTCAATTATGCCTTCCTTCATGGTGATTTAAATCGAAAGGTGTATATGACACTACCACAAGGACTTGCTGTGGATAGTGGCAAGTTGGTTTGTAGGTTGAAGAAATCATTGTATGGACTAAAGCAGGCTAGAAGGCAGTGGTATGATAAGCTAGCCAGTAGCCTTTGTTCCAAAGGTTACACACATTCTGATAGTGATTACTCACTCTTTCATAGACAGCAAGGAGACTCTTTGGTGTTTGTTGCCATCTACGTTGATGATATGATATTAACTGGCATT
This sequence comes from Solanum okadae, assembly GCA_036553675.1. Lineage (NCBI taxonomy): Eukaryota > Viridiplantae > Streptophyta > Magnoliopsida > Solanales > Solanaceae > Solanum > Solanum okadae. The sequence continues at coordinate 14,642,460 of CM071678.1, read as the reverse complement.
GATTTGGATGAAATCAGTTCTCTGAAGTCATTTTTACATAATCAGTTCAAGATTAAAGATCTAGGGAAATTACACTACTTTCTGGGACTGGAGATACTATATAGACATAATGGTGCCCTCATTTCACAGAGGAAATTCACTATTGATCTTTTAAAGGAATTTGATTTAATGGATTACAAAGCCACCACATCCCCACTGGATTCTTCTGCAAAACTTAAAGCCACAGATGGGAAGTTATTGACAGATCCTACTCACTATAGAAAATTGGTAGGGAAACTTAATTTTCTCACAAATACAAGAATAGACATAGCATACAGTGTTCAACACCTCAGCCAGTTCATGCAGTCCCCTAGGGAACCACATTTGAAGGCAGCTTATCATGTCCTTAGATACCTAAAGCAAGATCCTACACTGGGAATATTCATCTCAAACAAACCTGATCTCATAGTGACTGCTTATTGTGACTCAGACTGGGCTGCTTGTCCAGATTCTAGAAAGTCAGTCAGTGGATACTTGGTCCTTATGGGTGATAGTCCTGTTAGCTGGAAATCCAAGAAACAAGCCACAGTGTCTCTCTCTTCTGTAGAGGTAGAGTATAGAGCTGTGAGGCAGGTGGTGGGGGAGCTCATGTGGCTTGAAAGATTACTTGATGAACTCATAGTGAAATGTTCTCTACCTATGCATGTATTTTGTGATAGTCAGGTTGCTGTTCACATAGCCAAGAATCCAGTCTTCCATGAAAGGACAAAGCACATAGAGGTCGATTGTCACTTTGTTAGGGACAAGCTTCAACAGGGACTGGTCACACTCCATCACATCTCCACAACCTCCCAACTAGCAGACATATTCACCAAAGCTTTGACTGGGATCAAACATACAACACTCATGAGCAAGTTGTCTGTGATCACATCACTGCCAACTTGAGGGGGGGAGATGAGAATATATATTCACAGTAAATTAGTTAGTTAGAATTAGCTACAGTAGAGTTAGTTGCTACAGTCGAGAAGTTAGTTAAGTTGTTACTTGAAGTTAGTTAGAGATTCTTTCCTATTTCTTACTTTGTATATATACTTCATCTTGTAAATGATTTAGTCATTCATTCAGTTCAATACAAAAAGTGCAATGCACAGAATTCTTCTCCCCACAAACAGTTGATTGTTGATTTCTTCTTTGCTGCATTCAATCCTCCATTAATGGAGGAAAGTAGTCTCGAGCAGAGCTTATGCTCTTAGTTTTGTCAACATGAATAACTTTTAAGTTTTTGCCACATGCATCATGAAAAACTGAAAAAGAAATCAAGTATCCCCATTGTACCATAGAGAAAATGAAATCTTATTTTCATGTGAAGGAATAATAGTAAGTTAACGCTCAATTTTATTTAACCATAGATCACATCATAAAAATATCAGTTAGTTTATTGAGTGACAAATTTATTTATTTATTTTTATAAACTACATGATATGAAAAGGATTAATATAAAATGATTTTTCACTTGCCTTCACAATCGACACGAAAGATATCGACAAAATTGAGAAGTTATTCATCATTCTCAAGAAATATTGATTGAGCACTTGATTTTGAGATTTTCCCATTTATTCTAGCTTTTTTGATGAGAAAAAAATATTCAAAATTCAAGTTATCACTGATGCAAAACTAAAAAGTAATCAGTAATCACAAATTCTTGAACTTAACAATAAAAATAAAATACAAATTGAAATCAATGAATAAAGTTACGATTTAAAATATTATTAACGTATAAACAACCTTGTCTAAAAATGAAATGATCAATATGCTCGTGATGAATTATTTGACTGATCATTACATATAAATTATAGAAGAGAAAAAAATTTGTTACAACAAAATAGAAAAGGAAAAAATGCCCGTGAGGAATGGAAATGGGGAAATGGGAGTAGTGGCGTCTCCCAGTTTGTTTCTAATTTTTTTTGGTTTAATACATAATTCAAAATAAAACTGACATAAATCACACTTAAAACAGACTTAATAAAACTGATGTAAATCTATTATATTTTAATGAAAATAAAATCAAATAAAACTGCTATAAATCACACTTAAAGATTGAATATAGCGAGAGCGTACCATTAGACTCAGACCTTAGTAAGAGTAACCCCATTCCATACTTAGTCTAGTCGGTATCGAGGACGAATGATCCCAAGGGGGAGATATTGTAACATCCCAGAAAATTTTCGAACTAAGACTCGAACTGTTCTTCGTAGTGAGTGAGATTTTACCAAGGAATTAAAAATTTCTTAAGTGTTAAGGTCACTAGATATAGCACCTTGAGTTCCAAAAAGAATTAAAGAGAGTTCATTCAAGTCATTCCTAGATTCTTCTAAGTTTTGGGTCAACTTAAAATGACCATAACCTTCAGTACATGATGATTTAGGTGGCCCATAAGATATCCAATGAAAGTTCTTCAAATTATCTTTTTAACGCCACCGAGTTTGCTAAATTTTGAGCTCGTATGAGGGAGAAATGCCCGTTTGAAGTCATCAGGCTGTCCAATTAAGGAAAGTTACCCAAAAATATGAAGGGTATTTTGGTCTTTTCCTTACCCAATCGGATTTAAGCATTTTTAGTAAGGTTTTAGGAGTCTAAACTGATTAGAATTAGTTTCATTCATCCCCAAAAGCGTTTAGGGTTTTAGAGAGAAGATTCAAGAGGAGAAAAAGTTCAAAGTTTCAAGTGTTCGTTCAAGAAATTCAAGATTTCGTCAAGAACCTAGTTCTTTGAGGTATGTAAGCTTCCATAGTGTTGGATTCGTTCACCCACACGCAATCATGATTTATTCAGCGTAATTTCGTTTTTGAAATTTAAGGATTTAAGTTCTTGATGAGTTCTTGATAAGTGTTCTTGAAGTTTCCTTATCGATTAAGTTTTGATGTAAGATTCTACTTGGGTCAACTTCAAACGACCATATCTCTTAGAATATAAAGGGTTACGTGAGTCATTACCTATCCAATTAAAGGTATTTGAATCTACTTTCCAACGCCGCCAGTTTCACGTCAATCCAATTTCTGAGTAAAAGGTTATGACTATTTTAGTAACCTATACATTGCTGTTACAAATTTGCCGACGGGAAAACCTTAAAAAGAGTCGTTTTTGTCTTTTTACCTCCAAGAAAACCCTAAATGAATTTCTTGACTAATAAAAGGCTCAAAACAATCATATTTTCATCTTTTAATCCATCATTCTCTTCTATCTCAAACCTTAAGAAAAAACCCTAAGGAAAAATCAAATTAGAAGACCACATTCAAGATTCTTTCAATCTTTTTCAAGATTCGTCTTCAACGTAAGTCTTTTTCCAAGAATTCCATTTTTTCAACTCAAATTCCTCCATACAAATATGAATCACTAATGAAAATCATAATTCTTGGCCATAGAGATTTCAAGAAACTAATTCAAAAATCTCAAGAAAGGTTTTCTTGACCGTTTACCTTCAAGCTAGGGTTTCAAGGCTTTTAATCAAGTTCTTCTTCAAGATTCTTCAAGAACCTTGTTCTTCCAGGTATTTAAGGCTATCATAGAGTTGGACTAGTTTGTCTTCACGCCCTACATAGAATTTCATATCAGTAAAAGAGAAATCTAGGATTCTACCCCTAGATTTGAGTATTATTGAGATAAGTTGATTTTGAGTTCTTGAGTTCATATTTCTTTTAAAAGTTCTATTCCTAATTATCGAATTGCTCTATTGTTATTGAGATCCTTCATATCATGAATCATAACTCTTGAATTCATAATTCAAATTCAAGAAAGAGTTAAGAGTAGAAATAAGGAAGCCTTTGAGTTCAATTGTGAATCCTTTGAGATCTATCATCGATTTGAGTTAAGTTTTGAGTAAATAAGTAGATAATGAGAAGAGTTGTATACATGAGTTCCTTATTGATGTTTTGACCCTAGAGTCGAGTCGTTCATGCCCATAACTTCCGCATGAACTCCATCAGTTGAGTACCTTTGAGAGGAGTAGTATATTCAAGTTCTAAGTCTTGAGTATTGAGTTCCTAATTCCCTTTGAGATTATATTTCTAATCATGGTACTATTACAATTTACATGTTACCCATGAAATCATTGAGTTGAATTGTTCATGCCCATAATTCCGCATGAACCCTATAAGTCGAACAATCTTGAGATGAGAAGTATCTTTGAGTCCTTGAGTTGAGTAATTCATGCTCATAATTCCGCATGAACCCTCTGAGTTGAGCATTCTTGAAATGAGTAGTATTATTGAAGTTCTTGAGTTCCAAGTATTGAGTTCTATCTATGGTTATTGAAAACTTTGCATTGAGTCGTTCACGTCCATAATTCGGCATGAACCATATTTTAAGAAGTCTTTTACAAACGTTTTAACTTTGTTTTAAGACTTAAACTTTGAGTTGACTAAATAATAAGAGTAAAGTTTATTTTCTTTAAAATGATATATGAGAACTAAGTATTCCCAAGAGTAGATGTTTTCACATTTAAGATGAGAGAAAACTGAGATTTCCAAAAGAGTTTTGAGCAGTTTGAGTACCATCTCTTTTAAGTGTAAGATTTTTGAGTAATTATCTCAAATCAAAGAAAAAGTTGTGTTTTTAAACATATGAGCTGAGTATTTTGGAAATAGTATTGGGCACCAATATGGGGACGAGTTTAAGTTCAGATAACTCACGTCTCCATAAACCATGTAGCCATCATGGGTAGAAAGGATCATACTTTTTAGATGATTCCTTAGTGCTTTTTAGCATAGACTAGTGGATCCACTTAGTTAAGGTGTTCTATATGACGGCAAAGTATAGGACAGTTCTGGCAGCATGGGCAAGACGTTGTATCATCACTTAGGCTCATATTGATAGTTGTCGGTTAGAGAAACTCCCACAAAGTTATATTGTATTTTTATATACATACTGAGTATTATTGTATTTTTCAATACATTGAGTTGCTATCTACAGTTTTACAGCTTTCCATATATATTGCATCTTTTACTATTGTTTTATCCTTGAATATAATGAGTTGAGTATCTTGAGTTGAGTTGAGTATCTTATTCTTAAGTTGAGTGAGTTCAGAAGAGGTAAATATGTTATATTTTTATCAAGTTCAAGCATATGGTTATGCTTTAGAATTCCCCTTACATGCTCGTATATTCCACATACTGAGCCATTTGGCCTGCATCCTTTCATGATGCAGATACCGGTATTCAGGGTCATTAATAGGAGTTTCGTTGATACCACCTGGAATTCGAGTTAGCTATGGTGAGCCTCCTTGCTTTCAGAGGATTTCATTTACTTTTCAGTTTTGTCAGGATGTCGTGGGTTTTGTCCCGACTTTCATCTTTGTCAGTTAGAGGCTTCATAGATAGACAATAGAGTTTCAGAAGTCTGTTCATTCATTTTGTTAAATGTTTTAAAGACTTAACTTGCCTATTTTAGGGGGAGTTGAATATATTATATTATTTAGAGTTTTCTTTTGAGTTAAAGCTTTGTATTTAAGTTTTCATGATATTTTTTCAGTTTTAAGCTTTGTATGCTTGAGTTAGTCTTCCGCTTGTAGTCAGCCAGGATGAGGGTTCGCTTGGGGACCAGAAATGGTTCTCGAGTGCTGGCCACGTCCAGAGTGTAGGCTCAGGTCGTGACATATTCAGATAGTGGAGGTCTCACAATTGAGGTCGCAAAGAAATCTCCTAAAGATGCCCTGTACTCAACAAAGAAAAAATAAGAGTAATATTAGTACACAATCACAATGTACTTGTAGGATCATTGGCTAGTTCCAATATACGGAATATGAATAGGCAATCACAACTCAGTAAGACATAATACATAATTACAACACAAGTATAGCATAGCCAGGAATTAATATGCATAACAACATGAATCATCACAGCACAACAAGCCAATCTGATTCTCTCAGGGAACCCACTCATACAAATTGTTATTGTACTGACGTGGTACCCGATCCCAAGTTAGTATACCGACGTGGTACCCATTCTCATTGTACTGGCGTGATACCCATTCAAGATATTAATGTATCGATGTGGTATCCATTTCTAATGTTAGTGTACCGACGTGACAACCAATCCCAATCAACGATTCATACAACATAATACCACAATGAATCACAATCACAACCACAATGAATCACAATCACACATGGACATTCATCATGTAATACATTCATTGCCTGTGATTGAAAACATCTTTCATTTTACATTATATCATTTCGATAGCCGTAATCATATATCATGCATATATTAATAACGATGTAGTTAACAAGCACATATATATAAATGAGAAAAATCACAACTATCACTTACCTCAAAACAAACCTGAATGCTCTAAAGAACTTAAACTTTCTCCTTGTTATGAAATTTCGGCTTGTTCTTGGTCTAAAACAATAATAAAATACAATAATCAATGAAAAGTGACCTAATTAAACTCAGATTATACTCAAATCCTAACCCAAGCCAATGCATGATCATTCTATCCAAACCAAGCCTTTTCCACCATTAATTCAAGTCAAAACTCTTCCTCAAGAGCAATACCCTAGATTCTAAGGCTTAGAATCAATTTACAAGATATGAGAGTAATTTACTTACCTTAATCCAAGAGATTGGTGGTAAAACTAAAAGAAGTTGCCTTAAATCGCCCTTCTCAGTTTCAAGAACAAAGTACACAAAATAAGAGATTTTGGGGGCTTTTCTTCACAAAATCTGACTAATCCCACTATAGAAGCCTAACCCGCTATAGCGGCGTCTCCATAGTGACTTGAACAAAGACAAAGACTCGTAAATCCTTCCCCAAGCTCCCATTTTGCAACACACATTCGAATCTTGACGTTCTAAACTAATTCCTTCACGCCAAATTTGATACCGAAAGTTTTACTCACCTGAATTCGATTTCGAAAGGCCTTATTGGATTCCTTAATGTCTTAGCTACTAGAAAACGCGATCCAAGCTCAGACATATCACTCCATCCATTTCCGAATTTCCCTAGGCCTCGCTACACTCAGATTCCATTTGAGACTGCTCTAGCCTAGGATATTTAAGTCACAACCAAAAAGTTTTCTGGTTTAATTCTTTTGCCATTGGCCTACCCACAACAACCACAATGAGTCATTACATGTTTTGAGTCTTTTAGTATATAATTTGCTCAAAATAATTCACGACGTTTGTGATACGTCAATTTAAAAAAAAAAAAAAAAAAAAAAAGAAGAAACGGCAGCAAGAAGAAGCAGCGAAGAAGAAGAAGAAGACGGGCAAAAATTTTCTATGAAAAAAATACCGAATGACCATATTTGATAATAAATAACTTGTTTTTTTTAAGTGTGCTATTTTTTTAATGTAAGAAATAGAACCTAATGGACATTTTATTTAATTTATATTGTATTTACATCACTATCTAAATTGGTAATAAGGCCATGTTCCTTTTTATGTTCGGGACAATCAAACTGTTCATTACTTGAGCATATGTTAGATTACCATGCCCTAAATCAGGATGAGATGTGATTGACACCTGGTTGTAGTCGATTGTTGATGAACAACAACAACAACATAATTAGTAAGGTTCGGAGTAATGATGGAATTTACGTTACCTTACTTACCCTATGAAGGCTGAGGTTGTTTCAGATAGACATTTAGCTCAAGTAATACATTAAATCTTCTTTTCAAGTTCTTACTTTTTAAATTTTAAATCATTTTAAAAAAAAGTAGTAAGTGAATACGGATATATTAAATACCATGTAATACTTAGACAAAATTCGTAATTTTCTTGTATAGTAACATATGAATGCATTAAATACTTTATCCAATTATTTAAATTGTAATTTCAATATTTAAGTTACAATATGGAAGTGTGTTTTATTTGTCAATCAAGCAAGACCAAAAGGCTTGATTCAAAATGTAGTTACATATACATAATAGCCTACTCACAATAGATTGACTGGCTAAATGGGGAGTGATTGTTGATCCCTTATGCTTTTCAATGTTCTCATTTTGGTGATTAATTTGGTTTTCATAAGTTATAATTAAATTTAATCTTTACCAAAGACATTCTTGTAATTACTAAAAAATACTTTATGTGAGAAAAAGAACACAATTACTATTTAGGAAAATTCATTATTTTCTCCTATGGTCATGACATTAGTAATGTAGTAAATTTCTTTTCCGAGCTTTTATGTTTTTAGTTAAACTTTTCTAGTTTTTGACTCTAGAACTTTATCTATTATTTTAAAACTTTGATTTAAATTGTTTAAATCTTCGTATTTATTAATAATGTTTTTGACAAGAAGAATTAGTGTATTATATTACAACAAGTAGCTAACAATCTATAATTAATTTAAAAGAACCTTTTCCAATATAAATAGACATTATGAAGAGATGTTTGTTACGAAGCCAAAGTTTATTTCTCGAGAGAATACGAAATAAGATTGATGATACTAATTTATATACACTGAACTATCAAATATATACACATACTAATAATTACAAAAATTTTGGAGGACTGTCTCCTTTTTGAATATACTGCAACAGAAAAAACTATTATTTAGTTTTTTGGGTTGTTTCACCTTTCCTTGCTAATTGACGCTATCATATTTTTCGCTCAAAGGGCATTCAGATGCTCCATCATTTACCATTTATTTATTTAACATCATTTTATATTTATGATGTATCCAACAATTTTATATCTTATATATAATTATTCACGATCAATGTAGAATCACTCGATTTTAAGAACTGAAACTTATAATACTTTCTTTGTCAAATTATATCTATGATTGACAAGATGATTTACTTCGGTCTTGAGTTTAATTCAAACATTTCAAATTTATTAACACAGTCCTGAAAGGTTTAAGAAGATATGTTAAAGTAATGTTTTCATCACTCTATATAATACAAGCTAGAAAGAGACTGTTGTCAACCAGATAAAAACAAATAAGTAAAGGTAGAAAACGGAGAAAATGTAAGGATATAATAACGGTAATGCTGGTTGGCATTAATGGAGGTGTTGTTAATTATTTTTTTGCGAAGATAATGAGGTTCTAGCTGTAAATGTGTTTGCTAATGAATTTAATAATGATGCAAATGGTAGTGACATTAATGATAGTTCTTTTCTTGGTGAAGATAGTGACATTCTTGGTCTTTTCAATGAATTATTTGAGGTGGCAATCGAATCAATGAGGCGCTATTGATATTGTTGAGCGACCTATTGTAAACGAAGAAGCAATTTCCACAGTAAATACACAAGCACAATAACTTTTCATTATGCATACATTGTCTTGAGTATTGGTCTAGTTGAAGTAATAAATAGCGTAAATAAGATAAAATTAATGCATATACAACTCTTTTGCATTGAAATATCCTTTTCGATAGTCACTGTGGTACCCAATCAACATGCTGATTACTTAGAAAAAAACAATGGTCAGCTTATTGTTGCCGGAAACGATAAAGAAAATATAATGCAAGAAATTGACAATAATAAGGATAATGAATAATGATGTGATGCAGTACTTTTGTTAAAGATATGAGAAGATACTTGAATATATATAGAATACATCCAATCGTTATACATCTAATTTACTCGATATATATCTATATAAATCTATTAATTTCATCCCGTTTACGTTTGGGAGTTGAGCAATATATGTTTATTACAAGTAACTTAGTGGTGTGGCAAGACACGACATAGTTAGGGTGCGATATTCTTCAATTGATGGGATGCAAACTTCTCTAAATTGAATTGTATTTTATTAGTGTGGAATGTGTCCAATTTAATCAATGATCATCCCTTACTGTTTCTTCCATCACTATTTTGGTCAGTATATCACAGTAAGTATGAAGAAGATAAAAACACAAAAATAAACACATAGAATGTTATGGATTGATGTGTTGGTCTTTCTGTTAAAGTAATAATTATTTTTATTGATTGTGATGTTCGAATCAATTTTCACATACCTTAACTACTTTTTGTTGAGAATATAAATAACTAATAAAAGTGTGCTCTCTCTAACAGCTTAAATTTTTAGATGAGATGGTCACATACTTCAACATTGTATTAGCCACCTACATAAAAAGAATTTCCACGTGCTTGACCCATGAAAGAGAATCAAGCCCACACATGAGGGGGCGTACTCTCTCTAGCAGTTTAAGCTTTTAGATAAAATGCTTACACACTTCGATAATTCTACGAAAATCCATCAACAACGCCATAGTTACTGATTATGCGATGGACTCCTAGAAGTTCCAAGAGAAAGTGGATATATACTTGATGGTTTTTCAATTCAACAGCAGTTCCATATATACTTTATTATAAACTAGTAAATTTATCCGCGCTTCGTGCGGTCATAATAGCTCGTTAAATTCACAAAATAACTTTTTAGAATAATTAACTACTTAAAATATTCTATATATTCGTAGTGTCATCCTAATGACTAAATATTTCAGATTTCAAGTTTTAATTAAGTTTATAATTAGTATTTAAGTTTTATATCTTTTATAATTTTAAATCGCTTAAGAGTCTTTTATCTTCTGAAAATATTTTTTATATCACTAAACTTATGCTCCGTATTTTTGTAACGAAAAGATTTTTTTAAAGTTTTGTTTGTCTAATCTTTTATCTATACATAATCTTTCCTTTCATTTATTTTAAAATTTATAAAATAATTACTTTTGCTCATCTAAACAAAAGTGTAAATTTTAGCTAAACCATAATGTATATAAATAATTACTTCTAGGGTCATTACAAAAAATACTACGTAAAAAGTATCATTTATGATTCTATCATCTTTGTATAATTCTTTTAACATTCTATACAAAAATTTATCTTGAAGTATTGGTAAAAAATATTTCAATATAAAGGCAAAACAATCTATTTAAATTAGCTATTTAAACTTGAAAAACAAAAAATAAAAATTAAAGAAACATAAGAAATAAATAATAGTGAAAATTAAAGTTGTACTTAGAATACATGGTGGCTAATAATTATTTTAAGACACGTTTTCTTTGTTTTATGTGTCTCAAGTTCAAAAATAGCATATATATTTTTATGATTTCATCAAATATCATTAAATTGTGAAAATTCAATTTATCATTAGACCTTCATTTAACCATTCTATCATTTTAAGTTTTCATGACTAAATTTTAAAAAGAAACAGAAAAACTACAAACAATAAGAAACTAAAATTTTGTTAGAAAAAGGGAAAAGGCATAAATGCCCCCTTGTACAGAAAAATCAGTTACACGCTTCAACTATTATGACGATCTATTACACACCTATTCTTGTTCAAAGTGTAATTAATACCATCTCAAAACTGACGTGGAAATAAAATTTAAAATAAAAATAAATTAGGAACATCTGAGGTTGAAAATAAAGTCAAAAAAGTACTCCCTCTGTCCCAATTTGTGTGACTTACTTTCTTTTTTAGCTAGTTCAAAAAAGAATGACATATTTCTATATTAAGTAACAATTTAACTATAAAATGTCTATTTTACATTTAATGAAATGATTTACGTTCACACAAATTTCTATCATTCATTTTGGACCACAAATTTTAAAAGTCTTCATTTCTTTCTTAAACTCCATGCCGAGTTAAACTACCTCACATAAATTGGGACGAAGGGAGTAATTTTTTTTAACCCCCAGCCCCTGTTTTCTCATTTTTCATGTTCCTCTTCTCTTATTTTCCTTCAGAATTTTTCTTCATTTTTTTCTTTGCACAAATTTTCAATTTGTCACTTAATTTCATTTTTTCTTATCACATTTCTACAATTTTTCACTCAATTTCATCATTATACCTAGAAAAAGTAATTTTTTAATTCAAATTTCATAATGATTCTAGGAATTCGAGACTTTATTCTCCTAATCTTTCCACTTTAACCTTCAAATTTTCAGTAAAATACAAGCAAAGCCTCCAACCTTAAAATCCCCAAATATACTTGTAGCCTATAGGCATGCATATACATACACCCACTTGCCTTTTTCTTTTAGTTAAAATTGGTTTCTTTTCATTTGTGTATTCATATATTTGTATGTGCATATTCACACACCCACTTGCCTTATTTGTTGGTTGTTCAGATTTGAAAGCACAAAGCTTACTCAAACGTCATGGATCTGAAGAACAAAGCTCATTGAAACGTCATTAGATCCATGGTTGAAGCTTTGAGCTCGCCGAAACACGTGCAATAAAAACTAAAAGTAAAAAAATCGAAAAGGGGGGTTTGATTTGGTGTTTTTCAATGACTGATTTGGAGTTTTGGGTGGCTGTTTTTGGTGGCTTAGCTAGTTGTTTGGTGGTTGTTCTTTGTCGGAAATGGGTTGTCTGTCGGGAAAAGAGGAGGGGATGACGTTATGGAGGTACGTTTGTGGTAGTGATAGGTTGAATGTTCTTCGCCGGAGAAGACAAAGAGAATATTGTGATATAACTTCAAATGAATAATTTTTCTAGTCAGATTAGGGATAAAAGTGGGTAGGATTTAGATTGGAAGAAGATATGATTATTAGAGAATTTTAATAATTTATTAGGGATTAATTAGTGTAAAATAGAGTTAACAAATTAAAAAAAAGTTAATTAATAAAGAAAAGAAAACAAAAAGAATATAAAAAATTATAATTTATAATGTGGAGTTGATGTGGCGCTGACATGGTGCTGACGTGGCAGCGAATGTAATACACCACATACTGTGAGAGTGGTGTTATGCGTCTCAAGGTGGTATTAAATCCACTTTTAAATAGTAAGGGTGTGTAATAGGTCGTCATAATAATTGAAACGTGAAACTGACTTTTTGGTACAAGTTTGAGGGGGAATTTATGCCTTTTCCCTATGAAAAATAATGAATGTATATCATGCGGTAGGAAATAATTTAAAAAAATTAAACTATCAATATTTTTCCATTTCTTTGCGAATTAACATCTCTCTCATGCCTATCCAATCATAAGTTATTAAAGGAGGCATTTGATCATTATTTTATTTTATTTTATTTTTGAATTTCAACTTCGAATAAGATATTTTGACTACGAAGTTTTAAAATTCAACTCAAAATGTTCAAAGATTTGAAAGATAACAAAAATATATTTTCACTTCAAATTGTTGACAAAATGTAAAAAATAATTAGAATTTGCATTACAAAACTCCAATTTTCATAAATTATTTACGCTTTGAAAATAACAATTGTTTTTAAAAAAAATTGTAAAATGAAAGTGGCCAAATGCCTACTAAATTTTCTCATTATGATCATATGCATTGTGCCTTGTGAAATTATATAATAAAAAAAAATATTGAAGCAAACTCTTTGGCGTCTTGTTCTTTCTTCACATTGCCTTCCCCCCAAATATGACTTCCTTTTCCTCTGGCAATTACAAAGTATAAAAGATAAAGTCACAATTAAAAGAATAACACTACATAATTAACGAATAACATCTTTTGCTGTGTGAACTTTTGAGCAACCTTTTCTTATTTTTGGGCTTTAAAACGTTTCCTTCGAACTTGAATTTACATTTGTTCCTAATAAATATAAAATTATAGTTAACAATTCATATTTTATAGATACTCATGTCTTTTAATATGTTACTTATGAAAATGTATATAGAAAAGAAAATAGCTATTCTCACTTTCTTTTGGTATGTATAATTTTTTAGCAACCTTTTTTTGTTATTGACTTTCAAAACGTGTCTATTAGGTTTAGATTCCAAATAACACTTCCTCCTGCAAAGTTTAAATTATAGTTTATAGTTCACATTTTATAAATATTCATGTCTTTTAGTATGCTACTTCTGAAAAATGTGTATAGAAAAGAAAATAGATCTTCTAACTTCTTTTGTATGTGTGAATTTTGTAGCAATCTTTTTAGGTTGAGACTCCAAGTAACACTTTCTCCGGCAAAATATAAAATCATAATTTAGGGTTCACATTTCTCAAACACTCGTATCTTTTAATAAATTCCTTGTGAAAATGCATAAATAAAAGAAGATAGATATTCGTAGTATCAATTCATATAAAAGAAAATGATAATCTCACCTTTAAAAATATTCATATAAAAGAAAATGGATTTGAGACTCCAAGTAACACTTCCTCCTGCAAAATAAAAAATCATATTTCATAATTCACATTTTATAAACACTCATATCTTTTAATAAATTCCCTTGAAAAATGCATAAATAGAAGACGATTGATACATTCCCACCAATTCATATAAAATAAAATAGATAATCTCACTTTTAAAAATAGTCACTGAAATATAACCATCACCCAACCTTAATTGAGCTACTCCATCATTTGCAATGTTTCCTATATATTTATATGTGCAAATAAGATGTAACTTCAAAGCATAATAATTTGTATGGTAAAATGCCATTAAATATAATGACTTTTCACATTTTTGCATTTATTAATTTGCAATGAAACTTACCTTTTAAATTTCTTAATTACTACATCAATTTCTACATTTCCTTATAGAAACATACACAACACAAGGAAAACAAAAGAATTTTAGGAGAAGAGCTAATTAGTATGGTAAAGAATATCCAATATATGAGTATGTATGCTTTGTGTATAAAAAGGTGAAAAAAATTGAAGAATAAAAATGATTAATAATTAATTAAATGATGATCACATAATTAGGTCTAATTAAAGAAAGAAAATAACGCTTATATTTCAATGAAGAAGAAACCAACTAATTTTCAATAATTATTACATTGATTGCTACATTTATATCAATTGTAATAATAAAGAATAATATAAATAGATCAACATTAATTTAATATAATAATTTAAATCCTAAACTAAAGAGAAAATTCTCAAAAATCTGAGAAAAAAGATAATTAGAAATTCTGATCAAAGAATTATGCCACATCAGATTTTTCATTTCCTCCTTTATATATATACTAGTTTTTCGACACGTGTGTTGCACGTGATTACCAACTCAGAAAATATATGTTATAGTAAATAATATTGCCTATTTAAGTGAAGATTTCAATAATAAACTTTGTACAAAATAATATTGCAGATTCTTTTGTGAATTTTCAATGTGAATTGTCATATATATCTCTTATTCACGCGAATCTATGAAGATGGTCAATGAAAAAATTTATTAGTTAAATGCAAAAATGCATATATTTATTACAATTTGATGAGGTTCAATAATGTAATTAGTCGTATCTCAGTAATATTACCTTATAAATGATATTTGTTGTGTATTTTTCTTGTCATCTAACCAGATGTGCTTTTCACGTGTATTCCACGTAAAACTGTTTAGATGTCATATGAACATATGAAGAGAACAACTACATTTTATTTTTTAGAACTAATCTTTGTATATTAATTTTTATGTTATAAGTTATAACATAATAAATGACGTTCTTGTAGTTAGCTCTCATATTTGACTTCTCGATTTACTGTATACATAAATCAAAGATAGTTATTTAACTGTCCATAGTTAACTGAGAAAAGTTGCCTTTGTTTTACCAAAAATACTAAAAATTAAAATTAAAGAATATATTCTATCTGTGAAATCATATATATAATCGCATGTTTATCTTACACCCAACAAATATGTAATTCATGTTCTTGTAAACAATTTTCAATTTATTCAATCAAGCATGATTCATCTCAGGAAAAATAACAACATCGTGTTATCACATATATAGGGGCGGTGTAATAATATGAAAAATTATTGGTCAAAAGTTAATACAAGAAAAGATGAAAGATAGAAATAATTAATGTAATAACTATGAAAATTCATAATATTATAACTAAAGAATGTTAAAGAGTGTGAATAACGTTTGCAATAATTAGTAATAACTAAGAGAATTTATAATGTTATAACTAAATGATTAATGTGCAATAGATGTATTTCTAATAAATTTTATACATACATAAATAAATAGGACTTTTAATTAATGTTACTATTTTTTCTTATAGTTATTAGATTTTAATTTAGTGTAGGGACACAATGAAATTGTTTATTCCATATTACTGAATATAAAATTTATTTTGTAATTGATAAATTTTTAAAGGGAAAAGGGTTCAAAACACACTTTAACTATGACCAAAATTGTTGTTACACACTCTAACTTTGTAGGGGTCTTATAACACATCTAAACTAATTTAAAAGAGATTATATACCTCTTTAATATGTCATAATCACATGTGTTGAAGGAGTGATATACACGCGTCGCCACGTATATATTTCATATTTTAGAATTATTTTTTTATTTTAATCTTTCTTCTTTTATCTTTTTTCTATTCAATATTTTTACTTTTCTTGAATTTTGGAAATAGCCGTACTTGTCTTTTCTCAAGAACTTTTTTCTTGTTCTTTTTCTATTCTTACCAATTCAAATGAGGTTTCTTTTTTTCTTGAGTTCCTTCACAATATTTTTCTTAGAAAATCTTATCTTTACCATTATTGTAGTTTTTGTTCAAAATCTTCAAAAGTTGATAGTTTCTCGAAGAAGAAATGGGTCTTCCTTTAAGCGAGTAATAAAAAAAAATTCGGCAGTGAACTTTTATAATCTTACTTACAGATCTGAAAATTTGTGGTCTTTTTTGTCATCCTGATAGTGATGGAGGAATTTTCTATTGAATAACGATGATTTGCATTTTCGCCAACAAAATTTGGTGGTGGCGTAGCTTGCAATTTCGGTGGTAATAATACGTTGCTGGGCTTAGGGAAGCATGTGGTATCATTATTGTCACGACCCGAGCCTACACCCTGGACGTGGCTGGCACTCGAAGACCATTGCTGGCCTCAAGCGAACCCTTGGCCTGACTTACTAACTCAGCGGAAAACTTAACTCATCATATACACATTTAAGAAGTAACTAGAATGTTATAACGGAACATTCAACTGGCCATTAAGGCAAATTCAAGTCTTTAACATATTAAATGAAAAGTAAAGACAACTGAATTAACTAACTGACTATCTATGAAGCTTCTAAACAACTGAGATGGATGTCGGGACAGGCCCACGACATCCTAATGAACTAATACTAAAACTGAAAACAATGTAAATGAGTCCTCTGGAATGCAAAGAGGCTCACCAACAGACTCTGAACTGCTCACTGGATCAACGAATGCGCCGGATGCCGATCCTAGTTACCTGTGTCTGCATCATAATACGATGCAGGCCAACTGACATCAGTACATTGAATGTACGAGTATGCGAGTTGGAATACTAAAACAACATAGGCTCGAAAGAGATTAAGAAAGAAACACTTACCTTGGCTCTTCTTAACTCCTGAATACTTAAATAAACTTATTTCATTATAAAGCAGTTTAAAACAAGCACAATATAAACAAAACTGTTGAAAACATGTTGTCAATTCATAATCATAATATTATAAAAAGACAAACGATGCTCCCTCTCAAAGTCTACTTGTGCAATGCATGAATGAAGTCCCATACCCCCATTCACATTAAGCAGAACCCTTTGAGGAACCATGCTACTACTGCTGTGGGAGTTTCTCTAACCGACAACCATCACTTAAGAACTATAGTGATGATGCAGTGCTTTACCTCACGCTGCCGAGGCCCATCCTAAACCTTGCCATGATATAGGAAGCTAACTCACTAAGTGAATTCACTAGTCTATGCAAAAAGGATTCATCTAAAAAGTATGACCCTTTTCTACCCATGATGACTACATGGTTTATGGAGACTTGAGTTAATATGAACTCGCATCCCCATATTGGTGCTCAATACTACTCCCAAAAATATACTTAGTTCTTTATGTTTAAATACATATTTCTTCTGTGATTTGAGATTAGTGCTCAGAAACTTAGCTCAAAGGCTATCTTGGAAATCTCAGTTTCCCTGCTCGCTTCATTTAGAAAGCTATTTCTCTTTTCTGAAAACTAGCCCGTAGGCTCTTTGAAAAATCATAGTTCCTTTCTTGCTCAAATGTGAAAACATTTATAAACTTCTATGGGAATACTTAGTTCCCTAATAACTTTTGAGAAATGAACTCAACTCTTTACTCTTTACTTTACTTGAAACTTGAGCCTTAAAACGAAGTTTAAACGTTTAATAAAAACTCTTGAAAACTATAAGAAACTTTGCTTTGACTTGCTTCTTAACTTCTAGACTTGACTCTTAACTTCTTTGACTTTGATCTTAACTTTCCTTGAATTGGATTATAGATTCAAGGTTCATGATCTCATGTTTATGGATGATTTCATGATGTTTAGATGTACCTTAGAGTGTTGGAATCAACTAGAAAACATACGTACATCGCTTAAGAACAAGTACGAAAAGGTGGGGAACGAATGGGGAGAACTAGCGTCCCTGGCACTCTGAGAGGCGCGGGGCGCCAGCCCTCAAACTTCAGAGAAGTCTGGCTGGCGCGACACGCTAGAGGCCAAATTTCAGAGAAGTTTTTGAGGTTCTCTGGCAGGCGCGGCCCAGCGACTTCCGACTTTTCTCTTCTGTTCTTCCTCTTTAAACCTCCCTAACTTCCATAGTTCCTTCCCCAAACACTTAGGATCAATTGTACCCTCAATATACAACCAATCTAACTTGAAAAGCAACTCGGAAACATAAATCAACTCACCCCCAAGCATCAACAACTTAACCAACAAGAATTCTACAATTTGTTCTACAAGAACCTTACTTTTTCAACATGTAAACAACTCAAAACAATTGGATTGAAACAAGTTGGTGTGTGGGTGAACTAACCCAACACGAAAAGATCTCACATACCTTGTAGGGATCACCTCTGACAAATTCCACACGTTAGACTTCGACGATCTTGACGATTCTTCTTCTTTCTCCTCTTCTTTTCTCTTCTCTCAAAACCCTAACCCTTCTTCCAAAAGTGTAAACTGATCTAATTCAGCTTAGGCCCCTAATTAATTTTAAAAAAAATGAATTGAAATAAAAGGGTAAGGAAAAGACCAAACTACCCTTTAAAAATCCGGATTGGACTTTCCTTATTCTAACAACCCAACTTCCAAAGGGCAAAACTCACTCATACGAACTCAGATTTCCACAAACTCGGAGGTGTTGGAAAGATCCTTCCAAGATATTTGCAAGAATATCTTGAAGTACATCTAACTCATCCTGAGCTAGGAATTATGACCGTTTAAAGTTGACCAAAACTCAACTTTTCCTTACTTGACAAATTTCCAGATTTTTAATTCTTTCCAAAAATGACTATTTCCAATTATAATCTTCTTCCTAGTTATTTCAAATTGCGAGATGTTACAATATCTCCCCCTTGGGAACATTCGTCCACGAATGAGATTACTCTTACTAAGCTAAGGGCGTTACATCAAACATACTGTTCAAACACCCAATAAGCACATGAACACCATAAAGATAATGGCGTCATATTTCAAAGCAAAAATTATAGCAACCAACTCTAAGTCATGGGTTGGGTAATTCTTTTCATGAACTTTCAACTGCTCCTTAAGCTCTTTCAACTCAGCTGGTGCCATTCTGTATGGCGGAAAAGATATAGGACGAGTATCTTGGAATGATGTCTATGCCGAAGCCCATTTCTCTCTCAGGAGGGACTTCGGGTAGGTCATCAGGAAAGACTTTTGGAAACTCTTTTACTACTGGAACTGACTGAAGACGAGGTACCTCAACGCTTGAGATATTAACTCGGACTAAGTGATAGACATACCCCTTAGAAACTAACTTCCTTTCCTCAAGGTACGAAATGAAATGACCCTTAGGCATTGCTGAACACCTTTTTTTCCACTTTAAAACTGTCTCATTTGGAAACTGAAACTTGATAACTTGTGTTCTACAATCAACTGAGGCATAACAGGCATGAAGCCAGTCCATACCAAGAATGGCATCAAAATCTACCATGTCTAACTCAATTAAATCAGCCATGGTACTCTTGTGATTGACGAAAACGGGACAATCACGATAAACTCTCTCTGCTAGAATAGACTCACCAAGAGGTGTAGAAACACTGAATGGTTCACTAAGTTGCTCAAGAATAACCTCAAAATTTATAGCAACATAAGGAGTTACAAAAGATAAACTCCTTCCTGGATCTACCAAAGCATAAACATTAAGGTCAAAGACTTGGATCATACTAGTGACAACATATGGCGAATCCTCTTGCTCTTGGCGACTGTTGATAGCACATCAACGGTTTGTTCCTCCACCAGTTTCGGAAGTAGTCCCTTTAGGTGCACCTCTGTCTGGTGGAACAACTGAAGAAGAATGGGCTCTGTTGCCCTCATTACCTTTACCTTACTTGTTCTCAAGATAGTCCCTCATAAAGTGACCGTTCTGACCACACTTGAAACAACTAGTAGATCCCTCACGACAAATACCTGAGTGGTTCCTACCACACTTAGCCCAGGCAAAAGGCTTACTACCCTTTTGCACCATACTACCCTAAGAATAGGTAGGCTTAGCCCTGAACTCTTCCCCTAATGTCTTAACCCTCTTATTTTTAAACTTTTCTCTATCCTTCAACTTATCCTCCTCAACTTGTTGTACATGGATCATAAACCTTGCTAGGTTCATATCCCCTATCATCATAGCTGCCTTTCCTTTCTTGCTTGATTGACAAGACAACCCAGCTACAAATAAACTCATCCTGCTCCTCATGTCAGCAACCATCTTTGGAGCAGAGCGGGAAAGTTGTGCGAACTTCAGACTGTACTCATGAACACTCATAGACTTCGGATAAAGGGTGAGAAACTCTCTTATCTTTGCCTCTCGTAACTCACGAGGAAAGAAACGTCCCATGAGAGAACTCTCAAACACAGCCCAACTCACTACTGGCGCATCCTCAACACTATTCTTTTTCCATTGGTAGAATCAGATTCGTGCGACACCCTTCATTTGGTATGCAGCTAGTTCCACCCTCTCCTCATCAGCAACACGCATCAATTCAAATATCCTTTTCAGCTCCTCATAGAAGTTCTCTGGATCCTCAGTGACACTTAAACATGTGAAACTTGGTGGGTTCATCCTCAAAAGCTCATGGATCCTTGAAGTATCATCCAATTCCTGTCGATTATTTCTCTGTCCAACATGATAGGTCGCAACTTGACTTAATATTCCAATAGCTTCACGAAATTCAGCATGGGTGATCTCTCATTAGGGTTACATTTCTAGTGCATTAAGTACCCCTTGTTCCTCGATATTTCTCCTAACAGGACAACCTCTGACTGCACTTCGTGAATGCATGATCATCTGAAACACGTGCAAGCACGATTTAGATGGAAACATTTTAGAGATAAACTCTAACACACGAAAGGAGTGTGAAAGAAGTGTAAAATTTTCCTAAATGTTGCAGCCTTGTAATTATAGATGTGGCGCACTTCACACCGATAAATAGGACTCTACAGAAACGGCTTTATAGACTCCCTAAGACTCTTGAACTCTGTGCTCTGATACCGAGTTTGTCACGGCCCGAGCCCACACCTTGGTAGTGGTCGGCACTCGAAGACCATTGCTGGCCTCAAGCGAACCCTTCGCCTGGCTTACTAACTCAGTGGAAGACTTAACTCATCATATACACATTTAAGAAGTAACTAGAATGTTATAAAGGAACATTCAACTGGCCATTAAGGCAAACTCAAGTCTTTAATATATTAAATGAAAAGTAAAGACAACAGAATTAACTAACTGACTATCTGTGAAGCTTCTAAACAACTGAGATGGATGTCGGGACAGGCCCACGACATCCTAATGAACTAATACTAAAACTGAAAGCAATGTAAATAAGTCCTCTGGAATGTAAAGAGGCTCACCAACAGACTCTGAACTGCTCACTGGATCAACGAATGCGCCGGATGCCGATCCTAGTTACCTGTCTCTGCATCATAATACGATGAAGGCCAACTAGCATCAGTACATTGAATGTACGAGTATGCGAGTTGGAATGCTAAAACAACATAGGATCGAAAGAGATTATGAAAAAAACATTTACCTTGGATCTTCTCAACTCCTGAATACTTAAATAAACTTATTTAATTATAAAGCAGTTTAAAACAAGCACAATATAAAGAAAACTGTTGAAAACATGTTGTCAATTCATAATCATAATATAGTAAAAAGACAAACCATGCTCTCTCTCAAAGTCTACTTGTTCAATGCATGAATGAAGTCCCATACCCCTATTCACACTAAGTAGAACCCCTTGAGGAACCATGCCACTATTGCTGTGGGAGTTTCTCTAACCGACAACCATCACTTAAGAACATATAGTGATGATGCAGCGCTTTACCTCACGCTGCCGAGGCCCATCCTATACCTTGCCATGGTATAGGAAGCTAACTCACTAAGTGAATTCACTAGTCTATGCGAAAAGGATTCATCTAAAAGGTATGACCCTTTTCTACCCATGATGGCTACATGGTTTATGGAGACTTGAGTTAATATGAACTCGCATCCCCATATCGGTGCTCAATACTACTCCCAAAAATATACTTAGTTCTTTATGTTTAAAAACATACTTCTTCTGTGATTTGAGATTAGTGCTCAAAAACTTAGCTCAAAGTCTATCTTGGAAATCTCAGTTTCCCTGCTGGCTAAATTTAGAAAGCTATTTCTCTCTTCTGAAAACTAGCCCGAAGTCTCTTTGAAAAATCATAGTTCCTTTCTTGCTCAACTGTGAAAACATTTATAAACTTATTTGGGAATAATTAGTTCCCTAATAACTTTTGAGAAATGAACTCAATCTTTACTCTTTACTTTACTTGAAACTTGAGCATTAAAACGAAGTTTAAACAATTAATAAAAACTCTAAGAAATTTTGCTTTGACTTGCTTCTTTGACTTTGATCTTAACTTTCCTTGAATTGGATTACACATTCAAGGTTCATGATCTCATGTTTATGGATGATTTCATAATGTTTAGATGTACCTTAAAGTGTTGAAATCAACTAGAAAACATAGGTACATCGCTTAGGAACAAGTACGAAAAGGTGGGGAACGAATGAGGAGAACTGGCGTCTCTGCCGCTTTGAGAGGCGCGGGGTGCTAGACCTAAAACTTCAGAGAAGTCTGGCTGGCGCGACACGTCAGAGGCCAAACTTCAGAGAAGTTTTTGTGGTGGTCTGGCAGGCGCGACGCCCCAGCCCGTTTGCCCAACGACTTTTGACTTTTCTCTTCCGTTCTTCCTCTCTAAACATCACTAACTTCCATAGTACCTTCCCCAAACATTTAGGATCAATTGTACCCTCAATATACAACCATTATAACTCGAAAAACAACTCGCAAATATAAATCAACTCACCGCCAAGCATCAACAACTCAACTAACAAGAATTCTATAATTTGTTCTTCGAGAACCTTACTTCTTCAACATGTAAACAACTCAAAACAATTGGATTGAAACAAGTTTGTGTGAGGGTGAACTAACCCAACACGAAAAGATCTCACATACCTTGTAGGGATCACCCCCGACAAATTCCACAAGTTAAACTTCGACGATCTTGGTGATTCTTCTTCTTTCTCCTCTTCTTTTCTCTTCTCTCAAAACCCTAACCCTTCTTACAAAGCGTAAACTGGTTTAATTCTGCTTAGGCCCCTTATTAATTACAAAAATACGAATTGAAATAAAAGGGTAAGGAAAAGACCAAACTACCATTTAAAAATCCGGATTGGACTTTCCTTATTCTAACAGCCCAACTTCCAAAGGGCATAACTCACTCATATGAACTCAGATTTCCGTAAAATTTGAGGCGTTGGAAAGATCCTTCCAAGAGCTTTGCAACCATATATGGAAGTACACCTAACTCATTCTGAGCTAGGAATTATGGCCGTTTGAAGTTGACAAAAACTCAACTTTTCCTTACTTGACAAATTTCCAGATTTTTAATTCTTTCCAAAAATGACTATTTCCAATTATAAGCTTCTTCCTAGTTATTTCAAATTGCGAGATGTTACAATATCTTCCCCTTGGGAACATTCGTCCTCGAATGAGATTACTCTTACTAAGCTAAGGGCGTCACATCAAACATACTGTTCAAACACCCAATAAGCACATGAACACCATAAAGATAATGGCGTCATATTTCATAGCAAAAATTACAGCAACCAACTCTAAGTCATGGGTTGGGTAATTCTTTTCATGAACTTTCAACTACTCCTTAAGCTCTTTCAACTAAGCTGGTGCCATTCTGTATGGCGAAAAAGATATAGGACGGGTATCTTGGAATGATGTCTATGCCGAAGTCTATTTCTTTCTCAGGAGGGACTTCGGGTAGGTCATTAGGAAAGACTTCTGGAAACTCTTTTACTACTGGAACTGACTGAATAAGAGGTACCTCAACACTTTATTCATTAGCTCGGACTAAGTGATAGACACACCCCTTAGGAACTAACTTCCTTACCTTAAGGTACGAAATGAAATGACCCTTAGGCACTGCTGAACCCCTTTTTTTTTCCACTATAAAACTGGCTCATTTGGAAACTGAAACTTGACAACTCGAGTTCTACAATCAACTGAGGCATAACAGGCATGAAGCCAGTCCATACCAAGAATGGCATCAAAATCTACCATGTCAAACTCAATTAAATCAGCCATGGCACTCTTGTGATTGACGGAAATGGGACAATCACGATAGACTCTCTCTCTGAAAGAATAGACTCACCAATATGTGTAGAAACACTGAATGGTTCACTAAGTTGCTCAAGAATGACCTCATAATTTATAGCAACATAAGGAGTTACAAAAGATAAACTCCTTCTTGGATCTAGCAAAGCTTAAACGGTAAGGTCAAAGACTTGGATCATACTAGTGACAACATTTGGCGAATCCTCTTGCTCTTGGCGACTGTTGATAACAAATAAGCGGTTTGTTCCTCCACCAGTTTCGGAAGTAGTCCCTCTAGGTGCAACCCTGTCTGGAGGAACAGTTGAAGAAGAATGGGCTATGTTGCCCTCATTACCTTTACCTTGCCTGTCTCAGGACAGTCCCTCATAAAGTGACCGTTCTGACCATATTTGAAACAATTAGTAGATCCCTCACGAAAAATACCTGGGTGGTTCCTACCACACTTAGCGCAGGCAAGAGGCTTACTACCCTTTTGCGCCATACTACCCTAAGAATAGGTAGGCTTAGCCCTGAACTCTTCCTCTAATGTCTTAACCCTCTTATTTTTAAACTCTTTTCTATCCTTCAAATTATTCTCCTCAACTTGTTGTACATGGATCATAAACCTTGCTAGGTTCATATCCCCTATCATCATAGCTGCCTTTCCTTCCTTGCTTGATTGACAAGACAACCCAGCTACAAATAAACTCATCCTGCTCCTCATGTCAGCAACCATCTTTGGAGCATAGCGGGAAAGTTGTGCGAACTTCAGACTGTACACATGAACACTCATAGACTTCGGATAAAGGGTGAGCAACTCTCTTATCTTTGCCTCTCGTAACTCACGAGGAAAGAAACGTCCCATGAGAGAACTCTCAAACACAGCCCAACTCACTACTGGCGCATCCTCAACACTATTCTTTTTCCATTGGTAGAATCAGATTCTTGCGACACCCTTCATTTAGTATGCACCTAGTTCCACCCTCTCCTCATCAGCAACACGCATCACATCAAATAACCTTTTCAGCTCCTCAATGAAGTTCTCCAAATCCTCAATGACACTTAAACCTGTGAAGCTTGGTGGTTTCATCCTCAAAAGTTCATGGATCCTTGAAGTATCAGCCACTTCCTATCGATTATCTCTCTGTCCAACATGATAGGTCGCAACTTGACTTAATATTCCAATAGCTTCACGAAATTCAACATGTGTGACCTCTCATTAGGGTTACATTTCTAGTGCATTAAGTACCCCTTGTTCCTCGACATTTCTCCTAACAGGACAACCTCTGACTGCACTTCGTGAATGCATGATTATCTGAAACACGTGCAAGCACGATTTAGATGGAAACATTTTAGAGATAAACTCTAACACACGAAAGGAGTGTGAAAGAAGTGTAAAATTTTCCTAAATGTTGCAGCCTTGTAATTATAGATGTGGCGCACTTCACACCGATAAATAGGACTCTACAGACACGGCTTTATAGACTCCCTAGGACTCTTGAACTCTGTGCTCTGATACTGAGTTTGTCACGGCCCGAGCCTACACTCTGGACGTGGTCGGCACTGGAAGACCATTGCTGGCCTCAAGCGAACCCTTGGCCTGACTTACTAACTCAACGGAAGACTTAACTCATCATATACACATTTAAGAAGTAACTAGAATGTTATAAAGGAACATTCAACTAGCCATTAAGGCAAACTCAAGTCTTTAATATATTAAATGAAAAGTAAAGACAACAGAATTAACTAACTGACTATCTATGAAGCCTTTAAAAAATTGATATGGATGTCGGGACAGGCCCACGACATCCTAATGAACTAATACTAAAACTGAAAGCAATGTAAATGAGTCCTCTGGAATGTAAAGAGGCTCACCAACAGACTCTGAACTGCTCACTGGATCAACGAATGCGCCGGATGCCGATCCTAGTTACCTGTCTCTGCATCATAATACGATGCAGGCCAACTAGCATCAGTACATTGAATGTACGAGTATGCGAGTTGGAATGCTAAAACAACATAGGATCGAAAGAGATTATGAAAAAAACATTTACCTTGGATCTTCTCAACTCTTGAATACTTAAATAAACTTATTTCATTATAAAGGAGTTTAAAACAAGCATAATATAAAGAAAACTGTTGAAAACATGTTGTCAATTCATAATCATAATATCATAAAAAGACAAACCATGCTCTCTCTCAAAGTCTACTTGTTCAATGCATGAATGAAGTCCCATACCCCTATTCACACTAAGTAGAACTCCTTGAGGAACCATGCTACTACTGCTGTGGTAGTTTCTCTAACCGACAACCATCACATAAGAGCTATAGTGATGATGCAGCGCTTTACCTCACGCTGCCGAGGCCCATCCTATACCTTGCCATGGTATAGGAAGCTAACTCACTAAGTGAATTCACTAGTCTATGCGAAAAAGATTCATCTAAAAGGTATGACCCTTTTCTACCCATGATGGCTACATGATTTATGGAGACTTGAGTTAATATGGACTCGCATCCCCATATCGGTGCTCAATACTACTCCCAAAAATATACTTAGTTTTTTATGTTTAAAAACATATTTCTTCTGTGATTTGACATTAGTGCTCAAAAACTTAGCTCAAAGTCTATCTTGGAAATCTCAGTTTCCCTGCTCGCTTCATTTAGAAAGCTATTTCGCTTTTCTGAAAACTAGCCCGAAGGCTCTTTGAAAAATCATAGTTCCTTTCTTGCTCAAATGTGAAAACATTTATAAACTTATTTGGGAATACTTAGTTCCCTAATAAATTTTGAGAAATGAACTCAATCTTTACTCTTTACTTTACTTGAAACTTGAGTATTAAAACGAAGTTTAAACGTTTAATAAAACCTCTAAGAAAGTTTGCTTTGACTTGCTTCTTAACTTCAAGACTTGACTCTTAACTTCTTTGACTTTGATCTTAACTTTCCTTGAATTGGATTACGCATTCAAGGTTCATGATCTCATGTTTATGGATGATTTCATAATGTTTAGATGTACCTTAGAGTGTTGGAATCAACTAGAAAACATAGGTACATCGCTTAGGAACAAGTACGAAAAGGTAGGGAACGAATGAGGAGAACTGGCGTCTCTGCCGCTTTGAGAGGCGCGGGGTGCTAGACCTAAAACTTCAGAGAAGTCTGGCTGGCGCGACACGTCAGAGGCCAAACTTCAGAGAAGTTTTTGTGGTGGTCTGGCAGGCGCGACGCCCCAGCCCGTTTGCCCAGCGACTTCTGACTTTTCTCTTCCGTTCTTCCTCTCTAAACATCACTAACTTCCATAGTACCTTCCCCAAACATTTAGGATCAATTGTACCCTCAATATACAACCATTATAACTCGAAAAACAACTCGCAAATATAAATCAACTCACCGCCAAGCATCAACAACTCAACCAACAAGAATTCTATAATTTGTTCTTCGAGAACCTTACTTCTTCAACATGTAAACAACTCAAAACAATTGGATTGAAACAAGTTTGTGTGAGGGTGAACTAACCCAACACGAAAAGATCTCACATACCTTGTAGGGATCACCCCCGACAAATTCCACAAGTTAAACTTCGACGATCTTGGTGATTCTTCTTCTTTCTCCTCTTCTTTTCTCTTCTCTCAAAACCCTAACCCTTCTTGCAAAGCGTAAACTGGTCTAATTCTGCTTAGGCCCCTAATTAATTACAAAAATACGAATTGAAATAAAAGGGTAAGGAAAAGACCAAACTACCATTTAAAAATCCGGATTGGACTTTCCTTATTCTAACAGCCCAACTTCCAAAGGGCATAACTCACTCATATGAACTCAGATTCCCGTAAAATTTGAGGCGTTGGAAAGATCCATCCAAGAGCTTTGCAACCATATATGGAAGTACACCTAAATCATTCTGAGCTAGGAATTATGGCTGTTTGAAGTTGACAAAAACTCAACTTTTCCTTACTTGACAAATTTCCAGATTTTTAATTCTTTCCAAAAATGACTATTTCCAATTATAAGCTTCTTCCTAGTTATTTCAAATTGCGAGATGTTACAATATCTTCCCCTTGGGAACATTCGTCCTCGAATGAGATTACTCTTACTAAGCTAAGGGCGTCACATCAAACATACTGTTCAAACACCCAATAAGCACATGAACACCATAAAGATAATGGCGTCATATTTCAAAGCAAAAATTATAGCAACCAACTCTAAGTCATGGGTTGGGTAATTCTTTTCATGAACTTTCAACTGCTCCTTAAGCTCTTTCAACTCAGCTGGTGCCATTCTGTATGGCGGAAAAGATATAGGACGAGTATCTTGGAATGATGTCTATGCCGAAGCCTATTTCTCTCTCAGGAGGGACTTTGAGTAGGTCATCAGGAAAGACTTTTGGAAACTCTTTTACTACTGGAACTGACTGAAGACGAGGTACCTCAACGCTTGAGATATTAACTCGGACTAAGTGATAGACATACCCCTTAGAAACTAACTTCCTTTCCTCAAGGTACGAAATGAAATGACCCTTAGGCACTGCTGAACCCTTTTTTTTTTCCACTATAAAACTGACTCATTTGGAAACTGAAACTTGACAACTCGAGTTCTACAATCAACTGAGGCATAACAGGCATGAAGCCAGTCCATACCAAGAATGGCATCAAAATCTACCATGTCAAACTCAATTAAATCAGCCATGGCACTCTTGTGATTGACGGAAATGGGACAATCACGATAGACTCTCTCTCTGAAAGAATAGACTCACCAATATGTGTAGAAACACTGAATGGTTCACTAAGTTGATCAAGAATAACCTCATAATTTATAGCAACATAAGGAGTTACAAAAGATAAACTCCTTCCTGGATCTAGCAAAGCTTAAACGGTAAGGTCAAAGACTTGGATCATACTAGTGACAACATTTGGCGAATCCTCTTGCTCTTGGCGACTGTTGATAACACATAAGCGGTTTGTTCCTCCACCAGTTTCGGAAGTAGTCCCTCTAGGTGCAACCCTGTCTGGAGGAACAATTGAAGAAGAATGGGCTATGTTGCCCTCATTATCTTTACCTTGCCTGTCTCAGGACAGTCCCTCATAAAGTGACCGTTCTGACCATACTTGAAACAATTAGTAGATCCCTCACGAAAAATACCTGGGTGGTTCCTACCACACTTAGCGCAGGTAAGAGGCTTACTACCCTTTTGCGCCATATTACTCTAAGAATAGGTAGGCTTAGCCCTGAACTCTTCCCCTAATGTCTTAACCCTCTTATTTTTAAACTCTTTTCTATCCTTCAACTTATCCTCCTCAACTTGTTGTACATGGATCATAAACCTTGCTAGGTTCATATCCCCTATCATCATAGCTGCCTTTCCTTCCTTGCTTGATTGACAAGACAACCCAGCTACAAATAAACTCATCCTGCTCCTCATGTCAGCAACCATCTTTGGAGCATAGCGGGAAAGTTGTGCGAACTTCAGACTGTACACATGAACACTCATAGACTTCGGATAAAGGGTGAGAAACTCTCTTATCTTTGCCTCTCGTAACTCACGAGGAAAGAAACGTCCCATGAGAGAACTCTCAAACACAGCCCAACTCACTACTGGCGCATCCTCAACACTATTCTTTTTCCATTGGTAGAATCAGATTCTTGCGACACCCTTCATTTGGTATGCACCTAGTTCCACCCTCTCCTCATCAGCAACACGCATCACATCAAATAACCTTTTCAGCTCCTCAATGAAGTTCTCCAGATCCTCAATGACACTAAAACCTGTGAAGCTTGGTGGCTTCATCCTCAAAAGTTCATGGATCCTTGAAGTATCAGCCACTTCCTATCAATTATCTCTCTGTCCAACATGATAGGTCGCAACTTGACTTAATATTCCAATAGCTTCACGAAATTCAACATGTGTGACCTCTCATTAGGGTTACATTTCAAGTGCATGAAGTACCCCTTGTTCCTCGACATTTCTCCTAACAGGACAACCTCTGACTGCACTTCGTGAATGCATGATTATCTGAAACACGTGCATGCACGATTTAGATGGAAACATTTTAGAGATAAACTCTAACACACGAAAGGAGTGTGAAAGAAGTGTAAAATTTTCCTAAATGTTGCAGCCTTGTAATTATAGATGTGGCGCACTTCACACCGATAAATAGGACTCTACAGACACGGCTTTATAGACTCCCTAGGACTCTTGAACTCTGTGCTCTGATATCGAATTTGTCACGGCCCGAGCCTACACTCTGGACGTGGTCGGCACTGGAAGACCATTGCTGGCCTCAAGCGAACCCTTGGCCTGGCTTGCTAACTCAATGGAAGATTTAACTCATCATATACACATTTAAGAAGTAACGAGAATGTTATAAAGGAACATTCAACTAGCCATTAAGGCAAACTCAAGTCTTTAATATATTAAATGAAAAGTAAAGACAACAGAATTAACTAACTGACTATCTATGAAGCCTTTAAAAAATTGATATGGATGTCGGGACAGGCCCACGACATCCTAATGAACTAATACTAAAACTGAAAGTAATGTAAATGAGTCCTCTGGAATGTAAAGAGGCTCACCAACAGACTCTGAACTGCTCACTGGATCAACGAATGCGCCGGATGCCGATCCTAGTTACCTGTCTCTGCATCATAATACGATGCAGGCCAACTAGCATCAGTACATTGAATGTACGAGTATGCGAGTTGGAATGCTAAAACAACGTAGGATCGAAAGAGATTATGCAAAAAACATTTACCTTGGATCTTCTCAACTCCTGAATACTTAAATAAACTTATTTCATTATAAAGCAGTTTAAAACAAGCATAATATAAAGAAAACTGTTGAAAACATGTTGTCAATTCATAATCATAATATCATAAAAAGACAAACCATGCTCTCTCTCAAAGTCTACTTGTTCAATGCATGAATGAAGTCACATACCCCTATTCACACTAAGTAGAACTCCTTGAGGAACCATGCTACTACTGCTGTGGTAGTTTCTCTAACCGACAACCATCACATAAGAGCTATAGTGTGATGCAGCGCTTTACCTCACGCTGCCGAGGCCCATCCTATACCTTGCCATGGTATAGGAAGCTAACTCACTAAGTGAATTCACTAGTCTATGCGAAAAAGATTCATCTAAAAGGTATGACCCTTTTCTATCCATGATGGCTACATGATTTATGGAGACTTGAGTTAATATGGACTCGCATCCCCATATCGGTGCTCAATACTACTCCCAAAATTATACTTAGTTCTTTATGTTTAAAAACATATTTCTTCTGTGATTTGACATTAGTGCTCAAAAACTTAGCTCAAAGTCTATCTTGGAAATCTCAGTTTCCCTGCTCGCTTCATTTAGAAAGCTATTTCGCTTTTCTGAAAACTAGCCCGAAGGCTCTTTGAAAAATCATAGTTCCTTTCTTGCTCAAATGTGAAAACATTTATAAACTTATTTGGGAATACTTAGTTCCCTAATAAATTTTGAGAAATGAACTCAATCTTTACTCTTTACTTTACTTGAAACTTGAGTATTAAAACGAAGTTTAAACGTTTAATAAAAACTCTAAGAAAGTTTGCTTTGACTTGCTTCTTAACTTCAAGACTTGACTCTTAACTTCTTTGACTTTGATCTTAACTTTCCTTGAATTGGATTACGCATTCAAGGTTCATGATCTCATGTTTATGGATGATTTCATAATGTTTAGATGTACCTTAGAGTGTTGGAATCAACTAGAAAACATAGGTACATCGCTTAGGAACAAGTACGAAAAGGTGGGGAACGAATGAGGAGAACTGGCGTCTCTGCCGCTTTGAGAGGCGCGGGGTGCTAGACCTAAAACTTCAGAGAAGTCTGGCTGGCGCGACACGTCATAGGCCAAACTTCAGAGAAGTTTTTTTAGTGGTCTGGCAGGCGCGACGCCCCAGCCCGTTTGCCCAGCGACTTCTGACTTTTCTCTTCCGTTCTTCCTCTCTAAACATCACTAACTTCCATAGTTCCTTCCCCAAACACTTAGGATCAATTGTACCCTCAATATACAACCATTATAACTCGAAAAACAACTCGCAAATATAAATCAACTCACCGCCAAGCATCAACAACTCAACCAACAAGAATTCTATAATTTGTTCTTCGAGAACCTTACTTCTTCAACATGTAAACAACTCAAAACAATTGGATTGAAACAAGTTTGTGTGAGGGTGAACTAACCCAACACGAAAAGATCTCACATACCTTGTAGGGATCACCCCCGACAAATTCCACAAGTTAAACTTCGACGATCTTGGTGATTCTTCTTCTTTCTCCTCTTCTTTTCTCTTCTCTCAAAACCCTAACCCTTCTTGCAAAGCGTAAACTGGTCTAATTCTTCTTAGGCCCCTAATTAATTACAAAAATACGAATTGAAATAAAAGGGTAAGGAAAAGACCAAACTACCATTTAAAAACCCGGATTGGACTTTCCTTATTCTAACAGCCCAACTTCCAAAAGGCATAACTCACTCATATGAACTCAGATTTCCGTAAAATTTGAGGCGTTGGAAAGATCCATCCAAGAGCTTTGCAACCATATATGGAAGTACACCTAACTCATTCTGAGCTAGGAATTATGGCTGTTTGAAGTTGACAAAAACTCAACTTTTCCTTACTTGACAAATTTCCAGATTTTTAATTCTTTCCAAAAATTACTATTTCCAATTATAAGCCTCTTCCTAGTTATTTCAAATTGCGAGATGTTACAATATCTTCCCCTTGGGAACATTCGTCCTCGAATGAGATTACTCTTACTAAGCTAAGGGCGTCACATCAAACATACTGTTCAAACACCCAATAAGCACATGAACACCATAAAGATAATGGCGTCATATTTCATAGCAAAAATTACAGCAACCAACTCTAAGTCATGGGTTGGGTAATTCTTTTCATGAACTTTCAACTACTCCTTAACCTCTTTCAACTAATCTGGTGCCATTCTGTATGGCGAAAAAGATATAGGACGGGTATCTTGGAATGATGTCTATGCCGAAGTCTATTTCTTTCTCAGGAGGGACTTCGGGTAGGTCATTAGGAAAGACTTCTGGAAACTCTTTTACTACTGGAACTGACTGAATAAGAGGTACCTCAACACTTTATTCATTAGCTCGGACTAAGTGATAGACACACCCCTTAGGAACTAACTTCCTTACCTTAAGGTACGAAATGAAATGACCCTTAGGCACTGCTGAACCCCTTTTTTTTTCCACTATAAAACTGGCTCATTTGGAAACTGAAACTTGACAACTCGAGTTCTACAATCAACTGAGGCATAACAGGCATGAAGCCAGTCCATACCAAGAATGGCATCAAAATCTACCATGTCAAACTCAATTAAATCAGCCATGGCACTCTTGTGCTTGACGGAAATGGGACAATCACGATAGACTCTTTCTCTGAAAGAATAGACTCACCAATATGTGTAGAAACACTGAATGGTTCACTAAGTTGCTCAAGAATAACCTCATAATTTATAGCAACATAAGGAGTTACAAAAGATAAACTCCTTCCTGGATCTAGCAAAGCTTAAACGGTAAGGTCAAAGATTTGGATCATACTAGTGACAACATTTGGCGAATCCTCTTGCTCTTGGCGACTGTTGATAACACATAAGCGGTTTGTTCCTCCACCAGTTTCGGAAGTAGTCCCTCTAGGTGCAACCCTGTCTGGAGGAACAGTTGAAGAAGAATGGGCTATGTTGCCCTCATTACCTTTACCTTGCCTGTTCTCAGGACAGTCCCTCATAAAGTGACCGTTCTGACCATACTTGAAACAATTAGTAGATCCCTCACGAAAAATACCTGGGTGGTTCCTACCACACTTAGCGCAGGTAAGAGGCTTACTACCCTTTTGCGCCATACTACCCTAAGAATAGGTAGGCTTAGCCCTGAACTCTTCCCTTAATTTCTTAACCCTCTTATTTTTAAACTCTTCTCTATCCTTCAACTTATCCTCCTCAACTTGGTGTACATGGATCATAAACCTTGCTAGGTTCATATCCCCTATCATCATAGCTGCCTTTCCTTCCTTGCTTGATTGACAAGACAACCCAGCTACAAATAAACTCATCCTGCTCCTCATGTCAGCAACCATCTTTGGAGCATAGCGGGAAAGTTGTGCGAACTTCAGACTGTACTCAGGAACACTCATAGACTTCGGATAAAGGGTGAGCAACTCTCTTATCTTTGCCTCTCGTAACTCACGAGGAAAGAAACGTCCCATGAGAGAACTCTCAAACACAGCCCAACTCACTACTGGCGCATCCTCAACATTATTCTTTTTCCATTGGTAGAATCAGATTCTTGCGACACCCTTCATTTGGTATGCACCTAGTTCCACCCTCTCCTCATTAGCAACACGCATCACATCAAATAACCTTTTCAGCTCCTCAATGAAGTTCTCCAGATCCTCAATGACACTTAAACCTATGAAGCTTGGTGGTTTCATCCTCAAAAGTTCATGGATCCTTGAAGTATCAGCCACTTCCTATCGATTATCTCTCTGTCCAACATGATAGGTCGCAACTTGACTTAATATTCCAAAGGCTTCACGAAATTCAGCATGGGTGACCTCTCATTAGGGTTACATTTCTAGTGCATTAAGTACCCCTTGTTCCTCGACATTTCTCCTAACAGGACAACCTCTGACTGCACTTCGTGAATGCATGATTATCTGAAACACGTGCAAGCACGATTTAGATGGAAACATTTTAGAGATAAACTCTAACACACGAAAGGAGTGTGAAAGAAGTGTAAAATTTTTCTAAATGTTGCAGCCTTGTAATTATAGATGTGGCGCACTTCACACCGATAAATATGACTCTACAGACACGGCTTTATAGACTCCCTAGGACTCTTGAACTCTGTGCTCTGATACCGAGTTTGTCACGGCTCGAGCCTACACCCTGGACGTGGTCGGCACTCGAAGACCATTGCTGGCCTCAAGCGAACCCTTGGCCTGGCTTACTAACTCAACGGAAGACTTAACTCATCATATACACATTTAAGAAGTAACTAGAATGTTATAAAGGAACATTCAACTAGCCATTAAGGCAAACTCAAGTCTTTAATATATTAAATGAAAAGTAAAGACAACAGAATTAACTAACTGACTATCTATGAAGCCTTTAAAAAATTGATATGGATGTCGGGACAGGCCCACGACATCCTAATGAACTAATACTAAAACTGAAAGCAATGTAAATGAGTTCTTTGGAATGTAAAGAGGCTCACCAACAGACTCTGAACTGCTCACTGGATCAACGAATGCGCCGGATGCCGATCCTAGTTACCTGTCTCTGCATCATAATACGATGCAGGCCAACTAGTATCAGTACATTGAATGTACGAGTATGCGAGTTGGAATGCTAAAACAACATAGGATCGAAAGAGATTATGAAAAAAACATTTACCTTGGATCTTCTCAACTCCTGAAAACTTAAATAAACTTATTTCATTATAAAGCAGTTTAAAACAAGCACAATATAAAGAAAACTGTTGAAAACATGTTGTCAATTCATAATCATAATATAGTAAAAAGACAAACCATGCTCTCTCTCAAAGTCTACTTGTTCAATGCATGAATGAAGTCCCATACCCCTATTCACACTAAGTAGAACCCCTTGAGGAACCATGCTACTACTGCTGTGGTAGTTTCTCTAACCGACAACCATCACATAAGAGCTATAAAGATGATGCAGCGCTTTACCTGACGCTGCCGAGGCCCATCCTATACCTTGCCATGGTATAAGAAGCTAACTCACTAAGTGAATTCACTAGTCTATGCGAAAAGGATTCATCTAAAAGGTATGACCCTTTTCTACCCATGATGGCTACATGGTTTATGGAGACTTGAGTTAATATGGACTCGCATCCCCATATCGGTGCTCAATACTACTCCCAAAAATATACTTAGTTCTTTATGTTTAAAAACATATTTCTTCTGTGATTTGACATTAGTGCTCAAAAACTTAGCTCAAAGTCTATCTTGGAAATCTCAGTTTCCCTGCTCGCTTCATTTAGAAAGCTATTTCGCTTTTCTGAAAACTAGCCCGAAGGCTCTTTGAAAAATCATAGTTCCTTTCTTGCTCAAATGTGAAAACATTTATAAACTTATTTGGGAATACTTAGTTCCCTTATAACTTTTGAGAAATGAACTCAATCTTTACTCTTTACTTTACTTGAAACTTGAGTATTAAAACGAAGTTTAAACGTTTAATAAAAACTCTAAGAAATTTTGCTTTGACTTGCTTCTTAACTTCAAGACTTGACTCTTAACTTCTTTGACTTTGATCTTAACTTTCCTTGAATTGGATTATGCATTCAAGGTTCATGATCTCATGTTTATGGATGATTTCATAATGTTTAGATGTACCTTAGAGTGTTGGAATCAACTAGAAAACATAGGTACATCGCTTAGGAACAAGTACGAAAAGGTGGGGAACGAATGAGGAGAACTGGCGTCTCTTCCGCTTTGAGAGGCGCGGGGCGCTAGACCTAAAACTTCAGAGAAGTCTGGCTGGCGCGACACGTCAGAGGCCAAACTTCAGAGAAGTTTTTGTGGTGGTCTGGCAGACGCGACACCCCAGCCCGTTTGCCCAGCGACTTCTGACTTTTCTCTTCCGTTCTTCCTCTCTAAACATCACTAACTTCCATAGTTCCTTCCCCAAACACTTAGGATCAATTGTACCCTCAATATACAACCATTATAACTCGAAAAACAACTCGCAAACATAAATCAACTCACCGCCAAGCATCAACAACTCAACCAACAAGAATTCTATAATTTGTTCTTCGAGAACCTTACTTCTTCAACATGTAAACAACTCAAAACAATTGGATTGAAACAAGTTTGTGTGAGGGTGAACTAACCCAACACGAAAAGATCTCACATACCTTGTAGGGATCACCCCCGACAAATTCCACAAGTTAAACTTCGACGATCTTGGTGATTCTTCTTCTTTCTCCTCTTCTTTTCTCTTCTCTCAAAATCCTAACCCTTCTTGCAAAGCGTAAACTGGTCTAATTCTGCTTAGGCCCCTAATTAATTACAAAAATACGAATTGAAATAAAAGGGTAAGGAAAAGACCAAACTACCATTTAAAAATCCGGATTGGACTTTCCTTATTCTAACAGCCCAACTTCCAAAAGGCATAACTCACTCATATGAACTCGTATATCCGTAAAATTTGAGGCGTTGGAAAGATCCATCCAAGAGCTTTGCAACCATATATGGAAGTACACCTAACTCATTCTGAACTAGGAATTATGGCCGTTTGAAGTTGACAAAAACTCAACTTTTCCTTACTTGACAAATTTCCAGATTTTTAATTATTTCCAAAAATGACTATTTCCAATTATAAGCTTCTTCCTAGTTATTTCAAATTACGAGATGTTACAATATCTTCCCCTTGGGAACATTCGTCCTCGAATGAGATTACTCTTACTAAGCTAAGGGCGTCACATCAAACATACTGTTCAAACACCCAATAAGCACATGAACACCATAAAAATAATGGCGTCATATTTCATAGCAAAAATTACAGCAACCAACTCTAAGTCATGGGTTGGATAATTCTTTTCATGAACTTTCAACTACTCCTTAAGCTCTTTCAACTAAGCTGGTGCCATTCTGTATGGCGAAAAAGATATAGGACGGGTATCTTGGAATGATGTCTATGCCGAAGTCTATTTCTTTCTCAGGAGGGACTTCGGGTAGGTCATTAGGAAAGACTTCTGGAAACTCTTTTACTACTGGAACTGACTGAATAAGAGGTACCTCAACACTTTATTCATTAGCTCGGACTAAGTGATAGACACACCCCTTAGGAACTAACTTCCTTACCTTAAGGTACGAAATGAAATGACCCTTAGGCACTGCTGAACCCCTTTTTTTTTCCACTATAAAACTGGCTCATTTGGAAACTGAAACTTGACAACTCGAGTTCTACAATCAACTGAGGCATAACAGGCATGAAGCTAGTCCATACCAAGAATGGCATCAAAATCTACCATGTCAAACTCAATTAAATCAGCCATGGCACTCTTGTGATTGACGGAAATGGGACAATCACGATAGACTCTCTCTCTGAAAGAATAGACTCACCAATATGTGTAGAAACACTGAATGGTTCACTAAGTTGCTCAAGAATAACCTCATAATTTATAGCAACATAAGGAGTTACAAAAGATAAACTCCTTCCTGGATCTAGCAAAGCTTAAACGGTAAGGTCAAAGACTTGGATCATACTAGTGACAACATTTGGCGAATCCTCTTACTCTTGGCGACTGTTGATAACACATAAGCGGTTTGTTCCTCCACCAGTTTCGGAAGTAGTCCCTCTAGGTGCAACCCTGTCTGGAGGAACAGTTGAAAAAAAATGGGCTATGTTGCCCTCATTACCTTTACCTTGCCTGTTCTCAGGACAGTCCCTCATAAAGTGACCGTTCTAACCATACTTGAAACAATTAGTAGATCCCTCACGAAAAATACCTGGGTGGTTCCTACCACACTTAGCGCAGCTAAGAGGCTTACTACCCTTTTGCGCCATATTACTCTAAGAATAGGTAGGCTTAGCCCTGAACTCTTCCCCTAATGTCTTAACCCTCTTATTTTTAAACTCTTTTCTATCCTTCAACTTATCCTCCTCAACTTGTTGTACATGGATCATAAACCTTGCTAGGTTCATATCCCCTATCATCATAGCTGCCTTTCCTTCCTTGCTTGATTGACAAGACGACCCAGCTACAAATAAACTCATCCTGCTCCTCATATCAGCAACCATCTTTGGAGCATAGCGGGAAAGTTGTGCGAACTTCAGACTGTACTCATGAACACTCATAGACTTCGGATAAAGGGTGAGAAACTCTCTTATCTTTGCCTCTCGTAACTCACGAGGAAAGAAACGTCCCATGAGAGAACTCTCAAACACAGCCCAACTCACTACTGGCGCATCCTCAACACTATTCTTTTTCCATTGGTAGAATCAGATTCTTGCGACACCCTTCATTTGGTATGCAGTTAGTTCCACCCTCTCCTCATTAGCAACACGCATCACATCAAATAACCTTTTCAGCTCCTCAATGAAGTTCTCCAGATCCTCAATGACACTTAAACCTGTGAAGCTTGGTGGTTTCATCCTCAAAAGTTCATGGATCCTTGAAGTATCAGCCACTTCCTATCGATTATCTCTCTGTCCAACATGATAGGTCGCAACTTGACTTAATATTCCAATAGCTTCACGAAATTCAGCATGTGTGACCTCTCATTAGGGTTACATTTCTAGTGCATTAAGTACCCCTTGTTCCTCGACATTTCTCCTAACAGGACAACCTCTGACTGCACTTCGTGAATGCATGATTATCTGAAACACGTGCAAGCACGATTTAGATGGAAACATTTTAGAGATAAACTCTAACACACGAAAGGAGTGTGAAAGAAGTGTAAAATTTTCCTAAATGTTGCAGCCTTGTAATTATAGATGTGGCGCACTTCACACCGATAAATAGGACTCTACAGACACGGCTTTATAGACTCCCTAGGACTCTTGAACTCTGTGCTCTGATACCGAGTTTGTCACGGCCCGAGCCTACACCCTGGACGTGGTCGGCACTGGAAGACCATTGCTGGCCTCAAGCGAACCCTTGGCCTGGCTTACTAACTCAACGGAAGACTTAACTCATCATATACATGTTTAAGAAGTAACTAGAATGTTATAAAGGAACATTCAACTAGCCATTAAGGCAAACTCAAGTCTTTAACTTATGAAATGAAAAGTAAAGACAACAGAATTAACTAACTGACTATCTATGAAGCCTTTAAAAAATTGATATGGATGTCGGGACAGGCCCACGACATCCTAATGAACTAATACTAAAACTGAAAGCAATGTAAATGAGTCCTGTGGAATGCAAAGAGGCTCACCAACAGACTCTGAACTGCTCACTGGATCAACGAATGCGCCGGATGCCGATCCTAGTTACCTGTCTCTGCATCATAATATGATGCAGGCCAACTAGCATCAGTACATTGAATGTAAGAGTATGCGAGTTGGAATGCTAAAACAACATAGGCTAGAAAGAGATTATGAAAGAAACACTTACCTTGGCTCTTCTCAACTCCTGAATACTTAAATAAACTTATTTCATTATAAAGCAGTTTAAAACAAGCACAATATAAAGAAAACTGTTGAAAACATGTTGTCAATTCATAATCATAATATCATAAAAAGACAAACCATGCTCCCTCTCAAAGCCTACTTGTGCAATGCATGAATGAAGTCCCATACCCCCATTCACACTAAGCAGAACCCCTTGAGGAACCATGCCACTACTGCTGTGGTAGTTTCTCTAACCGACAACCATCACATAAGAGCTATAAAGATGATGCAGCGCTTTACCTGACGCTGCCGAGGCCCATCCTATACCTTGCCATGGTATAAGAAGCTAACTCACTAAGTGAATTCACTAGTCTATGCGAAAAGGATTCATCTAAATGGTATGACCCTTTTCTACCCATGATGGCTACATGGTTTATGGAGACTTGAGTTAATATGAACTCGCATCCCCATATCGGTGCTCAATACTACTCCCAAAAATATACTTAGTTCTTTATGTTTAAAAACATACTTCTTCTGTGATTTGAGATTAGTGCTCAAAAACTTAGCTCAAAGTCTATCTTGGAAATCTCAGTTTCCCTGCTCGCTTCATTTAGAAAGCTATTTCGCTTTTCTGAAAACTAGCCCGAAGGCTCTTTGAAAAATCATAGTTCCTTTCTTGCTCAAATGTGAAAACATTTATAAACTTCTTTGGGAATACTTAATTCCCTAATAACTTTTCAGAAATGAACTCAACTCTTTACTCTTTACTTTACTTGAAACTTGAGCATTAAAACAAAGTTTAAACGTTTAATAAAAACTCTAAGAAACTTTTCTTTGACTTGCTTCTTTACTTCTAGATTTGACTCTTAACTTCTTTGACTTTGATCTTAACTTTCCTTGAATTGGATTATGGATTCAAGGTTCATGATCTCATGTTTATGGATGATTTCATGATGTTTAGATGTACCTTAGAGTGTTGGAAATAACTAGAAAACATTGGTACATCGCTTAGGAACAAGTACGGAAAGGTGGGGAACGAATGGGGAGAACTGGCGTCTCTGCCGCTTTGAGAGGCGCGGGGCGCCAGCCTTCAAACTTCAGAGAAGTCTGGTTGGCGTGACACACCAGAGGCCAAACTTCAGAGAAGTTTTTGTGGTTCTCTGGCAGGCGCGGCCCAGCGATTTCCGACTTTTCTCTTCCGTTCTTCCTCTCTAAACCTCCCTAACTTCCATAGTTCCTTCCCCAAACACTTAGGATCAATTGTACCCTCAATATACAACCAATCTAACTCGAAAAACAACTCGGAAACATAAATCAA
Organism: Solanum okadae; assembly: GCA_036553675.1. NCBI lineage: Eukaryota > Viridiplantae > Streptophyta > Magnoliopsida > Solanales > Solanaceae > Solanum > Solanum okadae. Next base: position 14,600,532 of record CM071678.1, on the reverse strand, counting down.
CTCATCCCCTAGCATCAACAACTCAACCAACAAGAATTCTCCAATTTGTTCTTTAAGAACCTTACTTCTTCAACATGTAAACAACTCAAAACAATTGGATTGAAACAAGTTGGTGTGTTGGTGAACTAACCCAACACGAAAAGATCTCACATACCTTGTAGGGATCACCCCTGACAAATTCCACAAGTTAAACTTCGACGATCTTGGTGATTCTTCTTCTTTCTCCTCTTCTTTTCTCTTCTCTCAAAATCCTAACCCTTCTTCCAAAAGCGTAAACTGATCCAATTCAGCTTAGGCCCCTAATTAATTACAAAAATACGAATTGAAATAAAAGGGTAAGGAAAAGACCAAACTACCATTTAAAAATCCGGATTGGACTTTCCTTATTCTAACAGTCCAACTTCCAAAGGGCATAACTCACTCATATGAACTCAGATTTCCATAAAATTTGAGGCGTTGGAAAGATCCTTCCAAGAGCTTTGCAACCATATTTGGAAGTACACCTAACTCATCCTGAGGTAGGAATTATGGCCGTTTGAAGTTGACCAAAACTCAGCTTTTCCTTACTTGACAAATTTCCAGATTTTTAATTCTTTCCAAAAATGACTATTTCCAATTATAAGCTTCTTCCTAGTTATTTCAAATTGCGAGATGTTACAATTGTGGTGGTTGTACCGCTGGTAATTCTTGCGATTGATCCTTTGATATTGTTAGGACAACTCCTCCCATGGCTGGATTCTCAATGAAGAATAAAGCAAAAATTAAAAAATATTGACTTTTAAATTATAATAATAATAATAATAATAATAATAATTAAGTTTGACTTATTAAAAATTGACATTTGAACATATTTCTTATAAAAAAATAAAAAGAAAAATGATGTAGGCTGCCATGTGGAAAATAGAGATGGTTTCATTTTAACCTGACGCCCTCATGTCATGTGTAGTCACTTGCTTGTTCACTTAAGCTGAAAATACCTTCAATAATACATTTAAACATAGTTTAGGGGGGTCATAGGACCCCCGCAAAGTTAGAGTGTGTAACAACAATTTTGGTCATAGTTGAGGTGTGTTTTGAACCCTTTTCCCATATATATTCACATATTTTCACTCTTGAGAAGTTTAATAATTTTGAAAAACAATGTTGAGAAACATATATTTACATCACAAGAGAAATTGTTAACAAAAACAAATGAATTTAGACTACATCATGTTAACTTCATATATTGAAACATTACTTACTAATGTATATATTATGCAAAAAATAATTATTATATCATCAAAATTATTTTTCCTCAAGTACTCGAGGTTATGGAATTTACCTTCTTAGGATAGAATGATTTACTTCATCAAAATAGTGGTACCTCATATTCCGCTAAACTTCGAACTCACTCAATGACAATAAATCACACGAAATTTTTTAAAATGCAAGAAGAAGAGTAGGAGATTAAAAAAAATTATGGTTGACAAATGAAAGGAAGCCCCTCTATTAATAGTCAACAAAGAGTAGTATGAACAAGTGTTTTTTGTGTCTTATCTAAAAAAGTCATGACCTTTCCGAGAAGTCACAACCCTTTGGAAAAGTCACAACTCTTTGAAAAAGTCACAACTCACCAAAAAATCACAACCCTTTGAAAAAAGTCACAACGTATCCGAAATGTCACAACTCATCAACAAAGTGACCTTTCCTAGAAGTCACAACCCTTTGGAAAAGTCACAACTTATTGAAAAAGTCACAACTCTTTGGAAAAGTCACTACTCATCGAAAAATCACAACCCTTTGGAAAAGGTCACAACTTATCGGAAAAGTCACAATTCATCGAAAAAGTCATAACCTAAGTTAGAGATTTTTTAACATTCAAGTTAGAAGTTCATGCTTTTAAGGTAATATAGATATATAATCCCGATCAAAGAACTATGCCACGTCAAATTTTTCATTTTCTCCTTTATATATATATATATATATAAATATATGTATATAGATTTTCAAGTTCAACTTGGAGTTAGATTTCAAAATTTTAGAAAGTGCTCCAAATTTATTCTCCAACTTCACTGTCATAAAATTCAAACAAAGTGTTATCTTTTCTCTTTTTGCAAAAAGTATGAAAAAGAATCAAACTACCCCTAAAGTATTGAAACTCAAACAAATTGCCCTTCGTCTACTATCGGCCTAAAAATGCACCCAATGTTAATTATGAATCTTTTTCTATCCTTAAACCTGACGGCCCATATCCGATTGAAATAGGCATAACTACATTATTAAACATACATCATTATCATATATGTTAATTATATCTTTATTTTCTAACAATTACATATATTATGACTAATTAATAATTTCATACTATATATTAATGAAGATACATATACAAACATCCCTAAAAACTAAAATTGATTAATTATTTTTACATTTAAACATTTCAATTAATTCCAATTCCAATCAAATTTGTTTCTCTCTCATCAAATCCTCCTCCCTCTAATCAAACTCCTCCGTCAACACTATCACCCCCCTCTACCCACCTATGTACTCCACCACATTCTCTCTCATCCTTCTTCTTCTTCTCCAACATATTTCTCTATTACCCGCATCAAAATTGATTCCGGAACAAAGCATTATATTTAGAGGTTTGTAACTATTCAATCATCATTCGAAGTCATATATCTGTTATATGTTTCATTTTTTATTTTATTTTATAGTTTCTAAAGTTGTACAAATTAAGGGTCAACATTGTTTTATTTTGGGGTTTCTTAAAATACTTTCATGGCTAATGGTTGACACCTAATTTTTGCCATTCACAATATGAATTAATTATCGACCTTTTTAATTTCAAACAATTTGAAATAAATTATAAAAATTTAAAATATTTCTCAAGTTATTTTAGAGAAATTTTGTCACTGCTATAATTTTTAAATAATATATATTCTTATATAATTATGTATATAATTACTACCTTTTATAAATATTCGAAAGTCGTCTCAAAAAAAGATTTTTTTTAATTAAACATTTTTGTTAATTAGTTTAAGTTTAAATTAATAGTTTAAACTTTTGAGTTAATTAGTTTATAACTAAATTAATTATTTTATTTGGTTAGAATTTAAAAGCTTGTTAATTAATTAATATTAATTAGTCTTGTTTAATTTGTAACCAAATTTATTGATTAAGTCAATTATGGCTATAATTCTATTGGCTAAATTCATAATGCAATTGACCACTCAATTCGGCCGCAACTCACTAGCCAACTCTTAACCAATTTGGCCCAAGTTTAACACCAAATTACTTAAAGACCCAACCCATACAATCAGATATAGCAGCAGATACAACACCCGGCACGCATACATACATATGCGACCCTACAGACCCCTACCCCCATACCCCATACTCGTCTTCCCAAACCCATAACTGGGGTGTCAATGGTACGGTTCGATTCGTTATTTTTTAAAAATTATACCATCTCAAGTTTTTGGTTATTTTATATATTACCAAAATTAGATTTCTTAAAATCATCTTAATCATATCGATTTCTCTTCGGTATCAGTACAGTTCGATTAATTTTTTTTACTTTTAAAATATCACCTCAAAATATACTACTATTAATATATTTCTTTCGCAAATATGTTTTTGTAGAAGCATTTTAATTCTTCATCAAGAAGACAAAAATATAAAACCTTGTTGTCGTATTGTTTGATTTTAAACATTTAATAGGAGTGTTTACATATGTTTTGTTGTATTGTTTGATAGACTATCTATTAGACTATTACGATATCTTTAATTTTGAACCTAATTAAGTAAAGGTTAATTAAAGAGCGAAGATCCAAAGTTGTCTAATCACTAGAGGCCTAGGACCTAAGTTATGTTTATATTTAAAAATTATTCTAAAATATATTTATATATTAAATTTAACATATTGTTAATATATAAAATATAGGCAGAAGCACTCACTACCTCCCTGAACTTGAAGCTTTTTATACGGTGTACACCTAAACTAAATTTCGTTTTAATTACCCCCCCCCCCCCCCGAACTTGTTTATTCCTCCGTCACGTACACCTTTTTCGTCCACCTACTCCTGTTGTGACTACACGCGCGCGACAACTGTCTAAATTGGTGATGTGGATTTCCACCTGGATAAATTAATATTGCAAAAAATAAATTTCTTAAATTTAAAATTCATTGTTTAAAAGTTATTTTTGAATAAGGGCTGATTTCGCGGAACTCCTTCTGGATTTGGGTTTTCTAGACGTGAAGTTGGTCGATTAAATTTCAAATTTGTCTGAAATTCTTACCAAGTAAGTGTTAATCTTTGTTTCCTTTACTTTTCATTTACATTTTGCCCTATTTTTCGTTTAAAATATGCCAAATATTAAAGAAAAATGGAGATTTTACATTTTTTTACCGTTGTAGCTTTGTGATGTGGCAAAAAATCACTTCCTCACGCGCCTAATAAAGTGTGTTGTCAATTTCTACTCCAGGTGGACGAAAAAGGTGCACGCGACAGAGGAATAAACAAGTTCGGGGGGTAATTAAAACGAAATTTAGTTTAGGTGTACACCGTATAAAAAACTTCAAGTTCAGGGGGGTAGTGAGTACTTCTGCCTAAAATATATTTACATACATGTATGGTTATTCAGTTTTTCCATAAATTAAAAAGATCATCCCAATTGTTTGAAACGGTAATACACTTAAACATAAATCCACGATTTTATTGAAACATAAATCGATTCGGTTCGATCGATTTTTTATATTCTTTTTACACCCTACCCATAACCGTAGTCCGTAGCAGTCTAAACAATCACATCTCCATCCCTTTCCCCGATTTTCAGGGATTTCCTGTTTGACGTGGAAAGAAATTCAATTTTTTTTGAATTTGTTCAATGTATTTTCCCCCCTCTCAAATCGCCCCTATAAATGTCGGCATCTCTTTCCTGTTTAGGATACCGATCAAACTCTAATTTTGTGGTGTCTCAAAAAAAAAGGGACAGTCAAATATCGAATCTGCCTCCAAATCCAGCCTTCAATCCACAACGCAGTCAAAATACGAATGCTCCTGAAAGGTGAGAAAACAATGTTGTGGGTCAGCGTCATAACCGCATTGAAGAGGTTATAGGTGATGTGGTTCCTTACCTTCATGACCTAGCCAGAGCTAGACAAGTTGTGAGAACTGTTCTAGGTAGGAGTGGTCGAACTGCCTTTATGAAGAAGTATCGTGCCAATTGTAATTTACCACCTTAGATCATCTCTAACCCATCTCTATTTTACTCTCTATTTTCTATATTTGGAGAATAAAATAGATAATGAGTTCTCCAAGCATTCTCTATTTCACTCTCTATTCTTTAATTATAGAGAGGTGAATAGTAGTTTTCCATATCTCTCTATTTTACTTTTGATTATTTTAATATTATTTCTTTTATATTACTAAGTAAGTCTTTATCATTTTAATTATTTACTAATGTAATATAACATCTATATATATATATATATTATTATTAACAAGTTACTACTTCCACCCAAATTAATATTTTTTCTATTTTTTTTAAATTGCCACTTTAAATATGTAATTTAAAGTTATTTTAATATTATTTATATTATATAAGATTATTAATTAAGTCTCTAATATTTGTAATTATTTTCTAAGTAATATAACATCTAAAACATATAATTGATAAGTATACTACTTCCATCCCAAATTAACAATTTTTTTGATTTATTTTTTAAAATTTTTTTGTCATTTTAAAATATGTAACTTAAATTATAACTATTTGTCATTATGAAGTATGCACAAAATTTACATGATAATTCAAACAATCTACTTTTATGTGATAGTGATAAATTATTAAACTACACTTTTCAATGAGTATGAAAATATTTGATGCAATAGTTCAAAATGAAATAGAGGAAGTAAATTAGTACACTTAATAATTGGATACAAGATGAAATTGTTAATTTAAACAATTTTTAGCTACACCTAAAAAAATAAGGACAAAAAATTGCTCATTTTAAACTCCGTAATACATTAATAGAACATTTATGAGAGTAACGTAATAGTCTTGAAAGTTGAGTATTTATGTAAAATTTAAAATAAATTTTATGATGATACTGTAGATCCTTTTCAATATATTATATGTGATGTACATGAGAGAATATATATCGTCTAACTTAAGAGTCCTATCGTTACACAAGTACAATAACAAAACCAACACAAACTAGGAGATAAGAGACTAATCTTAGTTGGACTACAAATGCTGCCTCATCTGTCTTCATTCCCCCTCAAGTTGAGCAGGGTGCTGAACTACTGTCAACTTGTTCTTTAAATCAAGAAAGTGAAACTTTGACAAGGGCTTGGTAAGCACATCAGTAACTTGATCATGACTACTCACATATCGAACTGAAAGTGACTTAGCACGAACCTTATCGCGAACAAAATGAAAATCAAGTTCCATATGTTTCGTACGAGAGTGGAAAATGGGATTAACTGTCAAGTAGGTAGCACTAAGGTTATCACACCAAATGATAGGAATAGTAGATGTGAAGCAGCCTATCTCCCAAAGAAGGAATTCAACCCAGGTAATTTCAGATGTAGCTGCTGCTAATGCTCGATACTCAGCCTCAGTGCTGGACCTAGAGACAACTCGTTGCTTCCGTGAAGACCATGATATCAAGTTATCACCAAGAAATATAGCAAAACCAGTGGTGGATTTTCGATCATCCACATCTCCCCCCCAATCCGAATCAGAATATTCGTGAAGCAAGTCATTTGAAGTACGTTTGAAGAACATGCCAGGGGAAGCAGTAGCTTTAATATAACATAAAATACGTTTCACAGCTATCCAGTGAACATCCAGGGGACAATTCATGAATTGGGATACTTTGTTCACAGCATAAGCAACATTTGGTCGAGTGAAGGTGAGATACTGAAGTGCCCCAACGGTGCTGCGATATAAAGTAGGATCATCGAAAGAAACACCAGAAGTAGATGATAACTTCGACGCAGGTTGCATGGGTGAGCAAACAGGACTACAAGCAACCATATGTACTTGATTAAGAAGGTCATCAACATATTTACGTTGAGACAAAAGCAATCCCTCACTGGTCCAGGTTGCTGCAATGCCCAGAAAATAAGAAAGAGTTCTAAGGTCACGAACAACAAACTGGGCATGAAGCTGTGTAACGAGTGACTTAATTCGAGCAGGGTTATTACCCATTAACAGTATATCATCGACATATGCCAAAAAAAAAAACTTATCAGTAGTAGTGGATATGTAGAATATAGAGCTATCAGTCTTGGAACCCAAGAAGCCAAGAGAGAAAAGTGCATCAGTTAATCGTTTTTCACATACGAGGTGCTTGTTGCAGACCGTAGAAAGAGCATTTCAGGATACAAACATGATCAAAACGAGATGGATTAACGAATTCGGGAGGTTGCAACATATAAACAACCTCATCTAAATGCCCATGGTGGAATGCATTCGAAATGTCCAGTTATGTGATATTCCAACCTTTAGTCATAGCTAAGGAGAGTAACAATCTGATTGTTGTCGGCTTCTCCACCGGACTAAATGTGTCCATAAAGTCAATTCCAGGACATTGATGATACCCTTTGGCAACTAAGCATGCCTTGTGACGATCTAGAGACCCGTTAGATTTTAGCTTTGTTTTGAACACCCAACGACAACCAATAACATTCTGAGAAGATGATGGAGGTACAAGTTCCTAGGTTCCATTCTGAATCAAAGAATTATACTCATCAGTCATCGCATGACGTCAATGGTCCTCCTTAGAAGCTTGTGAATAACAAGTAGGTTCTTCACTAGAATGTGTAATAGCAGGCAAGGAAAATTGAAGCTTAGGCTTCAACGAGCCTGTTTGAGTACGAGTAACCATTCGTGGAACATGAGGCAGTGGAGCCGAAGATGAATTATTATTAGATGGAGCAATAGGTATGGAAGTTTGAGGTCGGTCAACACTAAAGGGGAGGCCATCATTATCATGTGATGGTATTAACACAGATGATGATATGGAGCTAGGTAGTGGTGAGTGTATGTTTGTACCCGCTGAAGGTTGGTGCAAAGCTGGACTAGGTGAAGGTAACAGAGAAGTGATAACATTTGTCTCAGAGGAAGCTGGGGTGTTGGTTGTGAAGGCAACAAGGGTAGTTCTAAAGTTATTGGGTCACCCATAGAATTGGTCGATGAGCTGGGAACCTTTGCATCCTGCGAGGAAAATGGAAACACATTTTCATCAAAAATAACATGACGAGATACAAAAAAATTTCCTGAATCAACGTCAAAACATTTATACCCCTTATGAATTTTACTATATCCTATAAAAATACAAGGTTTAGACCTAGGTGACAATTTGTCCTTTGCGTAAGGACAAAGCCACGGAAAACAAAGACAACCAAAGATACATAATAAAGAGTAATCAGGATCTATTTGAAATAGAACAAAAAATGGGGATTGATGTTGTAGCCGAGGTGTAGGTAGTCTATTAATAGTATACACAGTTGTTTCAAAAATATTAGTCCAAAAATGAGAAGGGACATTAGAATGATGCAAGAGTGCTCTCCCTGTTTGAACAATATTGTCACGCCCCGAGCCTACACCCTGGGCGGGACCGGCACTCGGAGACCATTGCTGGCCCTAAGCGAACCCTTGGCCTGGCTTTCTTAACTCAGCGGAAACCTACTCAACAGATTAACTCAAAGCAATGCAAGATTTCGAAACAACTTAACTTATAAAATATGGCCATAAGGCAACCCGAGTCTCAAAATAGGATATTTACATATATACATAGTTAAGAGACTCAAAACTAGCTGACTGACTGTCTGTCTGTCTATCTGTCTGTGAAGCCTCTAAATTACTGAGATGGATGTTGGGACAGACCCCGCAACATCCTAATAAAACAAAGCTAAGAACACAAAACAATTGAGTCCTCCGGAAAGCAAGGAGGCTCACCACTGACTCTGGAGTGCTTAGCTGGATCAGCGACGTGCAGGCTGCTGATCTGGGATACCTGGATCTGCATCATGAAACGATGCAGGCCAACTGGCATCAGTACATGGAATGTACTAGTATGCAAGCTGGAATGCTAAGCAACAACGGCTAGAAGGAAAATCTGGGAGAAACTGAATAGCTTACCTGGCTCAACTTAACTCAACCTGACTGACTTCTTTCAATATAAGGCAATTTAGAACAAGTGCGATATAAAGAAAGACTGTTTAAAACATGCTATAAACTCTATGTGTATACAAAGATACAATAAGCCTGAAATGTATATAGAGATACAATGAACTGATGTATATAAAATACAATAATCTCTGAGTATGAAAATACAATAACTGCTGTGGGAGTTTCTCTAACCGACAACCATCACATAAGAGCTATAGTGATGATACAGCGATCGACCTCACGCTGCCAGAGCATCTTATACCCGGCCAAAGGTATAAGACCTGAACTGCCTAATGGATCCACTAGTCTAATCTGAAAAGGGTTCATCTAAAAAGCATGATCCTTTTCTACCCATGGTGGCTAACATGGTTCTATGGGGGCTGTGGGTTCTTTGAACGCTCCCCCAACTCGGTGCTCGATACTACTCCCAAAAATGTATTGGCTCTTATGTTTTTAAAACATATTTATTCCTGCTGATATGAGATAATTACTCAAAACTAGCCCGAAGGCTCTTTGAAAATCTCAGTTTCCAACGTTATTTAGATGTAAAGACCTTTCTTTAAAACTTCTTTGGGAATACATAGTTCCCTAATAACTTTGAGAAATGAACTCAACTTTAAACTCTTGACTTAACTTGAAACTGGGACTCTTACTCGACTTGAAACTTGACTGCTAACTTCACTTGACTGGGGACTACCTTTCCTTAAATCGGAATTATGAATTCAAGTTGTTCGATCACATGTTATGGAGGGATTCTTGAACGCTTAGACGTACTTTGGAGTGTCGGAAACAACTATAAATCATAGGTATAATACTTTGGAACTTGCTTGAGAAAGTGAGAAAAGGAATGGGGAAACTTGGCTGAGACTTTAGATTTCTGGTGACACAGGCGGCATCTACGGAAGCCATCGACGGACCGTAGATGGACTTACGGTCCGTACTGCAGGTCCGTGGATCGCGTCAGAGATTTTCCCCAGAATTCATTTGAGAAAAAGACTAAGTGTTGAACTACGGTCCTGACTTACGGTCCATGGATCGAGCTACGGACCGTAGATCGTGCCCGTAGATCGATGCCCCACAGAGCCCAACTCCTGCCCAGATTGACGGTTGACCAGTACGGACCATCGATCGATCTACGGTCCGTAGGTCAGTCCCGTAGATGGGAAATCGACAGCCCAGAAAATTTGCTGCGAATTAATGGTGAATCAACTTCCAATGGTCATAACCCTTAGAATCATAATTCCCTCAACATACAATAGGTTTCAACTACACAATTCACAACATCAACAACAACTAACAACTTCACCAACTTTAACAACTTCAACAACAATTCCAATCTTTTTCTCAATTCATAGAATAAACTAGGTGTGTGTGGGGGAAGGGATCAACCCACACGAAAAACTCACATACCTTGATAGGGATCACCCCCGACGAAAGTCCACACGATCTTGACTAAGCTCCTCTTTCTTCTCTTCTTCTTCTTCTCCTTCTTCTCTTCTTTAATCTCAAGAACCCTAACTCTTTCTCTTTCAAAAAGGGACAAAAATGATCCAAAGATCATCCTAACTCAACAATATGAGCTCAATTAAAAGATTTGTGAAAGGACCAAAATGCCCCTTAAATTTCCGGACGAAAATCCTTTCCAACTGCCCAACTTCTATAGGGCATAACTCCCTCATACGAACTCGGAATTGAGAAAACTTAGTGGCGTTGAAAAGGTCGTTCCAAGGGCTTCGCAACCATATCTGGAAATACTCCTAACTCATCCTGATCTAGGAGTTACGACTACTCAAAGTTGGCCAAAAACTCATGTTTTTCCACACTTAGTCAAATTTCCAGATTTTTAATTTCATCAAAGCCACTTCAAATTGTCGGATGTTACAAATATGCTTATGTTTTCGATCTGCACAACCATTTTGTTCGGGAGTATAGGGACATTTGGATTTTTGTGTAATCCCATTATCACGTAAATAATGTGTCAAGGCTTGAAACTCACCTCTCTAATCAACTTGAAAAGATTTAATAGATTGTCCAAAATACTTTTCAACAACAGTACGAAATTGGATAAATATAGAAAGAACTTCATACTTGAAGTGAAGAAAGTAGATCCAAGTGTATTTACTAAAATGATAAAAAAAAATATGACATAATATCGATAACCATCATTAGAAACAACCGGAGCAGGGCCCCAGACATCTGAACATATTAAATCAAGAGGGCCAGATGCCTTAAAAGTAGACTCGCTAAACGGGACTGTATGACTCTTACTAACAACACATGCAGTGCATAAACTAGATGATTTACTAGACGTGAAAACAACAGCCGGTAAAGCTTGACGAACTATAGAATAGGATGCATGCGCCAGACGAGCATGCCAAACACCAAGAGAAGCAACAAAGGAAGTTGGTGAGAGTAATTTCTTCACCGGAAGAGAATAGAGTTCATCAATACTCGGGCCGGTGTGTAGTATTCCCTTTGTTTCCAAGTCCTCAATCAAAAAATGGTCAGGAAAAAATTCAACAATGTCACGACCCAAACCATCGTGATTAACACCCACACTAACACTCCGGTGGGAGAACCACTACTACAGCCCGAACCAAGAAACTAAACCAAAACTAAGACATTTAAGTTACGGAAGCAAGTTAAATACTAAGGAAAGAAATAAGGAGTTCCCATAAACTCCAACAAAGTCTAACAATGAACTAAACAATACGGAAGAAATAACGTAGAACCTGAAAGTCAATGTACCAAAACATTTAAAGTTCAACAAGTCTAAACAAGAAGGGATGCAACCCCAATCTACTGAACTAATCAACTAACTAGAACAAATGTCTAAGTCCGGAAATGGTGGACATAGACGAAAGAGAACCCATGTAGCCCGGAAGAATTGGCTCACCCTTGAAGATGCCTTGTACTCAACAAAATAAGAGCAAGTGTAGTATTAGTAAACAACCACAGTGTACTGGTAGGATCATGCGGCTATCTCACTAAGTGTAACATAAGCAAGACATACAACATTATAAACACATGCATATATATCGAACATATACAATATTATCAACACTACGAACATTTTCACATTTTGCAAGATACACAATTAAGTCACGTCATTGGTTCTCTCATGGAACCCAAACCCAAACATTTAGCATACCGGAGCGCAATATCCGATCCAATAATTATGCCGGAACGTGGCAACCGATCCATTCAACACACCACAATCACAAGCACAAGTATATCTTCAAGATCATACATTTAAGTCATGATTTCATGGCAATCATCATTCATCTATCTCATTTACAACAAGCATGATCAACATTGCAACATTTATATACATAAAAGTATCATAATGAAGCAAGAACAAGCATACATCACACAAACATAGAATCACAACCATCACCTACCTCGAAAAAAGCTTGACACCCTAAGAAACTTGATCCTTCCCTTTCCGGATTTGTTCCGCTTGTTCTTAGTCTACAAATAATCAATATAACACGGGAATCAATAAACAATCATTAATTACCCGCATTACTAACAATTCTATGAACCCTAGATCAAACCCATGATCCCAAGTATTCAAAATATGGTTGTTTCCACCATAGAATCTATATCAAACCCCCTCCCTCCCATCAATATTTATCCATTCTATTACGTTCTACGGATCGAAAAATGTATTCGGGGAGTGAAACACTTACTTTTAGCCTCAAGAATGGTGGAAAATGAGTAGGAGTCGCCTGGGGTTCATTCTTTAGCTCTAAAAGTCGAAAAGTGTATAATAAGGTCGTTTAGGGGTTTATTAATGACCTTAAGTTGTGTCGAGCCCGCCACAGCGGCCCTCATCCCGCTATTGCGGCCACGCTAGAGCGGCAAAACCCCCCCGCCAAGGCGGCTTGCACGAACCAGTGAGCTATTTTAATAATTCCAAAATCCCCTTTTTACAACACACCTCTAACCCACGACGCTCAGAAAATACCATTTACGCTAAGATCGATTTCGGAAGTTCTACTCACCCGAATTCAATTCCGTAAAGTCGTACGGATTCCTTAACGAGTTATATAACTACTCATGTAATTAAATCATAAATAATTCACCCGATTGTTACCAGATTTCCCTACACCTTAACAAGTGCGATTTCGTCCAAATCTGGACTAGGTTGTGAAAAATTGAAATACTACAAAAATGGTTTCCGGCCCTAAATTTTCCCCCGTTGACATTTCTATAACGACAGGAACAGGTCGTTACACTAGATACCAATTTACACATTACTCGTTCCCGAGTGAACAAAGCTTAGGAAAGTAGGCTAAGGAAAGAATGAAGTAGTACCTGAATTGACGAACAATTAGGGATACTTGTCTCGCATGTCCCTCTCGGTTTCCCAAGTAGCTTCCTTAACTGGACGATGCTTCCATTGAACCTTTACGGACTTAATCTGCTTCGTCCTCAACTTACGCACATAACGATCAAGAGTTGCAATCGGTTCCTCTTCATATTGGAGGTCCTTGTCTAACACAATTGAGTCTCACTTAATGATATAATCCCCGTCACCATGATACCTCTTCAACATGAACACATGAAATACCAGATGAACACTCGATAGATTAAGAGGTAAAGCCAATCTATACGCTACCGGTTCCACACATTCAAGAATCTCAAAGGGACCAATGTATCGCAGACTTAGCTTACCTTTCTTACCAAATCTCATCACCCCTTTAATGGGTGATACCTTAAGAAGACCATTTTCACCGGATTGAAACACCATGTCTCTTACCTTATAATCCGCATACTTCTTTTTCTTACTCTGGGCTGCTAAAAGCTTAGCTTGAATGCTCCTCACCTTATCTTGAGCATCCTTCACTAAATCTACCCCCAAAGGTTTCACATCTCCAGCCTCAAACCATCCCATAGGTGATCTACATCCCCTCCCATATAATGCCTCAAATGGTGCCATATCAATGCTGGACTGATAACTATTATTATACAAGAATTCACACAAAGTTAAGAACTTATTCCCAATGTCCTTCAAAGTCAATCACATATGCCCTCAACATGTCTTCTAACACTTGAATAGTCCTCTCTGACTGTTCGTCTGTCTGTGGATGGAAGGCTGTACTAAAAGTGAGTTGTGTCCCCAATTCATCATGCAGTTTCCTCCAAAACTTGGATGTGAATTGGGTACCGCGGTCTGAGATGGTAGAGAGGGGCAGCCCATGCAACCTCACTATCTCCTTCACATATACCTTAGCCAATTGTTCAGTGTTATAATCTATTCTCACTGGAATAAAATGGGCTGACTTGGTCAATCTATCAACCACTACCCAAATAAAATCAAACTTCCCCAAAGTCTTGGGAAGATTAACAAAAAAATCCATGGCTATCATTTCCCACTTCCATTCCGGAATTGACATTCTTTGAAGCAAACCTGCAGGCCTTTGATGTTCATACTTCACTTGTTGACAATTTTGAAATTTCACCACAAACTCCGCTATGTCCTTCTTCATGCCCGACCACCAATAAATTCGCTTCAAATCTCGGTACATCTTGGTCACACCTGGATGGGTAGAATATCGCGAACCATGAGACTCTGCCAACAATTTCTCAATCAAGTCATCCACTCTAGGAACACATATTATCCCTTTAAAATTGAGCACACCATCCGCATCAAGAGTGGTCTCTTGTGCCTTACCAATCGCAGTCTTCTTTCTAAGCTCCTCCAAATTTTCATCTTCAAATTGTTTGGCCTTGATCTCATCAATGAATGTGGCCCTCACTTCAATGTTAGCTAACACCCCACCTCTTTCTGAGATGCCCAATTGCATGAACTTAGAATCTAAGGTTTGAATTTCCTTAGCCAAAGCTTGCTTGGATACACTCAAGCAAGCTAAACTACCCATACTCACCGCTTTTCAACTCAAAGCGTCTACCACCACATTAGCCTTTCCCGAATGGTATTGAATGGTAATATCATAATCTTTAAGTAACTCCATCCACCTTGGTTGTCTCAAATTCATATCCTTTTGAGCGAACACATACTGCAAACTACGATGATCGGTAAACACTTCACACTTAACACCATAGAGGTAATGCCGCCATATCTTAAGAGCAAACACTACCACTGCCAACTCCTAATCATGTGTTGGATAATTCCTCTCATGCACCTTCAATTGACACGAGGCATAAGCTATAACGTTCTTATCCTACATTAACACAACACCCAAATCAGAATGTAAAGCATCACAATAAACAATAAAATATTTACCTTCCACCAATAATGCTAGGATAGGTGCGGTGGTCAAGAGAGTCTTGAGCTTTTGAAAGCTCTCCTCACATTTTTCAGTCTATTCAAATGGTATCTCCTTTTTGGTCAAATTAGTCAAGTGAGTGGCAATAAAAGCAAAGTTCTTCACAAACCGATGATAATAGCTACCGAGCCCAACAAAACTCCTAACTTCTGTCACAGAGCTAGGTTGAACCCAATTCTTAATCGCCTTAATCTTTTGAGGATCTACCATTACCCCTTCTTTTGAAACAACATGCCCTAAAAATGCAACTGACTTCAACCAAAATTCACACTCAGAAAATTTTGCATACAACCTTTGTTTCCCAAGAACACCCAAAACAATATGAAGATGGTTGGCATGCTCGTCCTCACTTTTTGAATAGACCAAAATATCATCAATAAAGACTATAACGAAAGAATTAAGAAATGGCTTGAACACCCATTCATCAAACTTATGAAAGCTACAGGTGCATTGGTCAAACCAAAACGCATAACCAAAAACTCATAGTGCCAGACCTTAGATCAATCTTAGAGAAAACTGATGCACCTTGCAATTTGTCAAAAAGATCATCTATTCGAGGCAAATGATATTTGTTTCGAATAGTGACTCAATTTAATTACCGGTAATCTATACACATTTTCATACTACCATCCTTCTTCTTAACAAACAAAACTGGAGCACCCTAAGGGGAAGCACTAGGACGAATAAATCCCTTGTCAAGAAGTTCTTGGATTTGAGCCTTAAGTTCTCTTATTTCTGCTAGAGCCATGCGATATGGAGGGATGGAAATGGGATGAGTACCAGGTTATAAATCAATGCAAAAATCTATATCTCTATTTGGAGGCATACCAGGCAAGTCATTAGGAAACACTTCTATAAATTCTGACACCACATGAATAGACCCAATGGATGGAGCCTCAATTTCAACATCCCTATTATGGGCCAAATAAGCCAAACAACCCTGCTCTACCAGCTTACTAGCCCGAATAGAGGATATAATCTTGGTTTGCTTAGGCTTGTACACCCCTTCCCACTATAATTTTTCCCTTCTTGGAATTTTTAGAGTTACAAACTTAGTATTATAATTAAGCACGACATAATAGGGGGACAACCAAGTTATGCCTAAGATTATATCAAAGTCCTTCATATCTAAAATCACCAAATCAACTCAAGTATGAAAACCCATAAACAAAATAGGACAAACACGATAGACATGGGTAACTATGACTGACTCTCCAACTGGGGTAGAAACATGAATAGGGGCATCAAGTATATCATAATTCATATCAAATTCTGAGGCAAATATCATAGATACATATGAATAAGTAGAGCCCGGATCAAACAACACATTAGTCATCCGGTCACAGACAAGAATAGTACCTGTGATCACCACGTTAGACGCCTCTGCCTCATTCTTGCCCGGAAAAGCATAAAACTAAGCCCTATCATCTTAACGAGCCACTTTCCTTCCTGGTTGCGCGTTACCCCTACCTCCGTTACCATTTTCTCTACGTCCACGACCTCGCTAATTACCTCCTCGCCCACCTTGTGGACATCCTCTACCATTGTTACCATTCCCCGCGGGTACCACTGCTCTAGATTGCTGCTGTGCGAAATCTAACACACGTGGGTGGGAACAATCTCTCCTTATATGCCCAGGTTCACCACAGTTTGTAGCAAGTACGATAAAAAAATAGTCTACCGCCCATCGAAGGCGCGACTCCCTAGCTATCCTGAAAATTATGAGATGGAGTTTCCGAGTAATTACCTGCAGAGGCGGGCATAACAGACTGAATTGGCTTGGCTGCAAGCGTTGGCCTTCCAGACCCCTTGGAATAAGAACCTTGAAAGTTACCGAAGTTCTTGGCCTTTTTTACCCATGACTTAGCTTGACCGTCTCGCCTCCCCCCCTCCACTTTCTTAACATAGTCTGTTACCTCATTAAAGCTTCTCCCTACAGAAGTCATATAAACAGATAATACTTGCAACTCAAAATTTAGTTCCTTAATAAATAACCAGATCCTCTCCTCCTCTGTAGTCACCAATTGAGTAGCATATCTAGACAAAACATGGAACTTAGCCTCATAAGCAGCCACAGTCATACCACCCTGCTCCAAAGCCATCAACTCATCCTTTTTGCGATCCCTGAAAGTTCTAGGCACATACTTCTCTAGAAATAGAGCATAAAATTGGGTCCAAGTAAGTGGAGGTAAAGTAGAAGATCTGCATTCCATATAAGCTCTCCACCACTGCTTAGCCTCACCTTGAAGTTGAAAGCACACGAACTCAACCCCATGTTGATGAACAATACCCAATTTATGAAGCCTCTCATAGCAATCCAAGATGAACTCATAAGCATCCTCACTCTCAGAACCAATAAACATAGGAGACTTTAACTTCAAAAACTTAGTCAACATTTCATGCTCACTACCAGTCATAATAGAACCCAACAAAGGACGGAAGAACGCATCATTACCTCCAGTCCCACCCACCTTGGGCACAGTGCTAGCAACATGAGGATTAGTAGGATCTTGAGTTGCTTGAGAAGAAGGAAGCACTCCAGGACCAACCAACCCTTTCAAGAATGACATGATCTATTGAGCTAAAACTGGGTCTATGGGAGGAACATTGGTAGTCTCAGCCTACACGTCTTCCTCTTGTCCAACCTCCTCAACGTTCTCAACATCAACATTCTCCTATTCCATCTCTTCATGATGCATAATAGGGTTCTCATTCATAGGAGCTCCATTTCCAGCAGGCGCTACTCTTCCACGGCCTTTACCCCTGCCTCGATCGCGACCTCTCGCTACAGATTCCTCAGCTGGGGTATTGATGGGAGCTACGAGCCTAACACCGTTGAATCTAGTATTAACCATCTGCGGACAGAAGAGTGAAGGAGGTTAGATACCAATTTGAATCGCTAGATACCAATTGGAATCAAGTCATAGCACGAAAGGAGACAAGAGATAATAGAGATATTTCCTAAATTCCTATAGCCTCTTGAAGAAAGGTAAAGGCATCCCCGTACCATTCCGCAAGACTCTACTGGACTCGTTTTGGTACATCAAGATTACCGAACCTAGGCTCTGATACAAACTTTGTCACGACCCAGACCATCGTGATTGGCACCCACACTAACACTCCGGTTGGAGAACCACTACTACAGCCCGAACCAAGAAACTAAACCAAAACTAAGGCATTTAAGTTATGAAAGCAAGTTAAATACAAAGGAAAGAAATAAGGAGTTCCCATAAACTCCAACAAAGTCTAAGAATGAACTAAACAATGCGGAAGAAATAACCTAGAACCTGAAAGTCAATGTACCAAAACATCTAAAGTTCAAAAAGTCTAAACAAAAAAGGATAAAACCCCAATCTACTGAACTAATCAACTAACTAGAACAAATGTCTAAGTCCGAAAATGGTGGACATAGACGAAAGAGAACTCATGGCAACTCGAAAGCATTGGCTCACCCTTGAATTCGAACAACGATCACTGATCTCTTAAGTGGGTCTGTCAGTAGCCGTTTGAAGATGCCTTGTACTAAACAAAATAAGAGCAAGTGCAGTATCAGTACACAACCACAGTGTACTGGCTATCCCACTAAGTGTAACATAAGCAAGTCAATGCAACATCATAAAAACATACATATATATCGAACATATACAATATTATCAACATTACGAACTACTTCACATTTTACAAGATACACAATTAAGTCACGTCATTGGTCCTCTCATGGAACTTAAACCCATACAGTTAGCATAACAAAACGTGGTACTTGATCCAATAATTATGCCGAAACGTGACAACCGATCCTATATTTATGCTCGAACAGGCAACCGATCCAAGTTAGTTATGCCAGAACGTGGCAACCGATCCAGTCAACACACCACAATCACAAACACAAGTATATCTTCAAGATCATACATTTAAGTCATGATTTCATGACAATCATCATTCATCTATCTCATTTACAACAAGCGTGATCAACATTGCAACATTCATATACATACAAGTATCATAATGAAGTAAGAACAATCATACATCACACAAACATAGAATCACAACCATCACATACCTCTAAACAAGCTTGAAACCCTAAGAAACTTGATCCTTCCCTTTCCAAATTTGTTCCGCTTGTTCTTGGTCTACAAACAATCAATATAGCACGGGAATCAACAAATAATCACTAATTACCCGTATTACTAACAATTCAATGAACCCTAGATCAAACCCATGATCCCAAGTATTCAAAATAGGGCTATTTCTAGCATAAAATCTATATCAAAACCCTCCCCCCATTGATATTTACCCATTCTACTACGTTCTACGGATCGAAAAACGAATTCGGGGAATGAAACACTTACCTTTAGCCTCAAGAATGGTGGAAAATGAGTAGGAGTTGACTATAGTTCATAATTTAGCTATAATATTCAAAAAGTGCATAATAAGGTCGTTTAGGGGTTTATTAACGACCTTAAGTCGCGTTGAGCCCGCCAGAACGACCCTCATCCCGTTGTAGCGGCCCCGCTGGAGAGGCAAAAACCCCTGCCAAGATGGCTTGGACGAACCACTGAGCTATTTTAATAATTAAAAAATCCCTTTTTTACAACACACCTCTAACCCACGACGCTCATAAAATACCCTTCACGCTAAGATCGATTTTGGGAGTTCTACTCGTTCGAATTCAATTCCGCAAAGTCGTACGGATTCCTTAACGAGTTATCTAATTACTAATGTAATCAAAATCATATATAATTCACCCTATTGTTACCAGATTTCTCTACACCTTAATGACTCTGATTTGGTCCAAATCTGGACTAGGTTGGGAAAAATTGAAATATTACGAAAAAGTTTTCCGACCCCAAAATTTTCCCGTTGGCATTTCTTTAACGTTGGGAATAGGTCGGTACCAACAAAAACATTATTAGACTTGACAAAAGAACTAATAGAGACCAAATTCTGACTAGCGGTAGGAACATGTAAAATATTATCAAGTTAAATTTTTTATCTGAAGCACTGTTGAAACTTTTACCTATGTGAGATATGGGTAATATAGAATCATTACCTAGAGTGACTTCTTGAGGACCATGATATTCAGAATGAATAGCAAGATTATCAAGATTAGAGGTAAGATGATGTGTGGTACCACTATCCATCAACCAATTCTGTGTAGGTGAGCTTTAGATGCTGGCCAAACGTGAGGCAGGGCGGCTGGATATTTTGGTTCCACTAGGAGTTTTTAGTGAGGGATAGACTCGTGCAATGTGCCCTTTACCTTCACAGTTGTGACAAACAATTGGTTACATGTCTGAAGGTATTCGATTAGAGGGCTGGTAGGAAGCTCGATTTTGAGTTGATTGAGAGAATCCTTAATTCTGATAGCGTCTACGACCTCGATTACCTCTTCCTCCTCTCACACGACCACGGTGCGGAGTGAATGAACTCTGGGTAAAATGTGTCATGGGTGCAATAACAGTAAGAGTTTCATCTCATTTTAATTATCGTTCTTCATTCAACAACAATTCATATAAAGCGTCAAAAGAAATCTCCTCTTGACGTGATTCAAGTAATCTTGTGAAAGGACGATAAGTTGGTCCTAATTCAGCAAGAACAAATTCGACCAAATCATCATTGGAAATTGGGTGTTATGTGTGACTCAATACTTGCATTCTCTCTCTGTAAATTATGCAACTGAGATTTTAACTCATGAATTTGTGGCTTTGAACCGGAAGCATAAGCAGTCACAAGTTTAGTCCACGCTTTTCGAGCAGTTTCAGCACCAACTAGTTGAGGTGATATACCTTCAAAGACTGAAGCAACTATCCAACTTAGGACAAGTTGATCTTCTCTCACCCAAGAATTATAGGCAGGGTTGGGTTCATTATCATCCTGAAGTCATTCTGGAATTACCTCATCACTTTCAATATGATAATCAAGACCACAACCCCTAATCATAGGGAGAAATTGTGTCTTCAACAACAATAAAGTAGAGGATGTAAGTTTAACAGGCATTTGATGGGCAAGGTTGGGAGAAGGAAACACAGTAACAAAGACATAGTAACAAAGGAATTATGTGTAGTGGATGATGTTCCAGATGCAGTAGAAGTAGAGTCGCCTGCCATTGCCGTAGAAATTGAATGTTGCGTTGTTTTTTTTTTGGGTTGTTTAAACCTCTTAGGGCTCTGACACCATGTAGAACCTTTTCAATATATTATATGTGATGTACATGAGAGAATATATATAGTCTAACTTAAGAGTCCTATTGTTACACAAGTACAATAACAAAACCAACACAAACTAGGAGATAAGAGACTAATCCTAGTTGGACTACAAACGCTGCCTCATCTGTCTTCAGATACAATATTTATGATGTAAATATATTTCATCAATGATTTCACTTTTATTTTTGAATTGTTCGTTAATATGTATTATATGTAATATTTATTGCAATTTATGTTATTTAGATTAAAATAAAATTTTATATTAAATGATGAATTTTAAAAAAATAATGAAATTTTGTATTACATAAATATTATAGAGTGATTATTTGCAAAGAGAAGAAATGATTTATATTATGAAATAAGAAAATAAAAATGAAATAGAAATAATAATATAATATTGAGGAGAGAGAGAAAAAGATTCTTTTTTAGAGAGTAAAATAGAAAATTGGGTTGGAGTTGGTTGTCTGGAAAAATAGAGAACTCTATATTTGGAGAGTAAAATAGAGTATAGGATTGGAGATGCCCTCAGAGCACACACACAGTCTCTGTTGTGCATGTTGGGGAGTATCTTCGTGCATACTTTTATATGGTAGACCAGTCAGGGACGGATGCGGAGAAGTTGGAGAAGAGGAACAAAGTCTTTTATGCAACCTCTTGAACATAACAATACACTTGCTCAGACAGTGGCTCATGCTTTATCCCTATTGGTGTGTGTAACTCCTACATTGTTGAAAATTGTTCGCGACTCTTTTGTAGATATGTATTTTCAGGTTATTGATTTGATTCTTCCAAATTTCGCAATCAATGCTGAAAGATTAATCGACTGGAAGGCTTACATGAGTTTGGACAAGATTGGATGTTAGCTGTTTCTGCTTGTGTTGTTCTAACAGTTTTAAAGTGATGATGACAAACTTGTTCAACTTCTTCCTCCTATCGGCGTGACCATATCTTTTTCAAGTAGCTAGCATTGATTCCCCCTATCGGCATGGTCATGTCCTCTTCAAGTAGCTAAATCATTGATCTGATACCTTAGCAAATTTTCCCCTTTTGACATCATAGCAAAAGGTTAAAGCAATAAACCAAGTTGACAGAAATGCAGTTCAAGCAAATTCATGGCCACTTGGGCAACACTGGGCATGAGTAAATATGCATAAAGTAATCAGACAAGTTAGTAGAGACAATAAATTTGTCATTCATAAATAAAAGATCAGCAATCAAAGCATTGCACATATTATTACGAATGAGAACCAAGACAATGCCCACTGAATTTTGATAGAAAACGCGGACTGACACCAAAGTTTAGGAAGAGAGGGGATAACGTAGAAGTAAGAGATTTGAAGACTAGAATTAGTGGATCATATCCCTTAGCATGATTTTTTAGAATCTTCTTTTAAGTTCAGCATGCTTTGCTGCCCAGGCTTCATGTTGAACTTTCAGGGATGCCATTTTTTTTTACCTGGTCCCTCTAATAGTGTTGTTTCAGAAGCTGAGCCTTTAGGAAAACCATTTTAGTGTTCCTGTTAGCAAGGGCAGCTGTCATAACTTCCAACACTGCCTGAGTTTCTCATAACAGAAAGATTGGTAAGATCAAACTTACTCAAGGCCTCCGAGATGAATAGATCAATAATTGAGGAACCAAAAAGAAAATTTCATTTCATTTTTTTTTCAATTTTTTTTTAATCAAACACCCTCCTAATTAGAATACTTTAAGTTCTCAAAATATCAACTTCTCCGTTTTTGAACATTGTCTTTTCCACTTCTTCATTTTGCTTGTTGGACCTGGTCCCTCTTCACACTTAAAAACATCTTCGTCAGAAAATTCTCCAGTAAGAACAAAAGGGTTTAACCATTTGAAGTGTTTTTGAGAGAGGAGAAAAGAGGGTTTTAAAATTTTCTGATTTTGGAAGGGGATTTAAAAGGAAATATGGAGTATAAAGGAAATGAAATGGTGTATTATGTGGAAGAAAGTGTCATTTTGGTCTTCAAAAGATGGGACAACGGTCAGATACCTGAATGACAGACATATGGCAATTGCAACGGTTCACATGCATAATTTAAACTGCAATGTTAAGAGTGCTAACCTTCGAGAACGGATCAGTTCCCTCTCTTAGTTTGAATATGATTGCCTAGATCTGTCCTGACCTCCCTTTTGCCGTGTGTGTATACCTACAAAAGGTATAAGACTGAACTTGCTAAAACATACATAACTGAAAAACAAGGATACCTGCTCCCTTTGCATAGTCATGAGAGAGTTGATTGCTTCAGGCAGGATCCATTCAGGAAGGTTTCAGCATTCCCAACATCAGTTTGATTATCTCAGCCAGATCTTCTAAGAGCTTCAAGATGCTGCTTGATCCACAAGTGTTGAGCACATCAAGCTGCACTTGCCATATTCTCTACCTAAGTTGTTGAAAAAGCAACTGAATCTTGCCTTTTAGTTCCATATGAGTGAGAGATCAGTCTATAACGTAACACTCCTGAGGTACTCTTTCTATCAACTCGATACCCAACATAATCATCATCACATGTTCCTCCAAATAAAAAAGTATCCTGATGGACAAAATAGAACCAGGTCCCTGTTTTCTTTCAATGTCATCGGATTCTCTTACCAACCCTCAAATGTGATTCCTTTGTACAAGAATGGGGTCTCTGAACCAGGTTCATCAATATCCAACTTCAAGTTAGTTCCCATGAGAGTATGAATTGTCTAGGCACCCACAACATGAAACCTTTTCAGCAGCTTCTCTGAACTGATACTATGTCCCTGTCTTTGATCAGACATCAGTTGCCCTAAACACTGTGCTATCTTCTTCCTTGTAGCTAAGTTCCTATGAGAGTATACAACTGATCCTTGCTTAGGGCTTTAGTGAAGATGTCAGTCACTTGATCTTTCATGTTGCAGAACTCCATTATGACATTACCCCTCTTTAACATTATCTTGACTTCAAGTATGTTAAGCCATTTGAGCAGCTTCTTAATGTACTTTTCCTAACACCCGAGGGTACCTTTAGAGGTTTGCTTGATCTACAGCTCCAAGAAGAAATTTAATTCTTCCATTATGGTTACTTAAAAACTCACCATTCATGACTGCAGCAAACTCTTCACACAACACCTCAAAGGTTTCTTCAAAGATGACATCATCAATATGTACTTGAGTAATCAACAATTCATTTCCTTGTGATTTCAAAACGGTGTTTTGTCAATTTTATCTCTTTTGAAACCATTGTTGAAGAGGAATTTTGATAACCTATCAGCTTGTTGGAGAACCAAGTTTCATACTTTGCTTCTTTCAAATTGAGCTTGATCAGCTTCTTCATTCTCACCATCAGAATTCGCATTATCAGTGTGAAATGCTCCATCTTTATTCAGCACTGTCTAACGGACTGGGTCCCTCATCAGGTTCATCATCTGCATCAGCTTCCTTGAGATTACTGGATTCATGACGAGGATGTTTTTCAACAAGCTCACTATTTAGACCGTCTCTCTAAATCTGAAGCAACCCTTCCATCTCAGAATCATCTTTCTTTCGCAACTTCTCAACTCTTCCAGACTCATCAAAAATCACATGACCACCCTTTTTATACAACCAATAAGCCTTGCTGGAGGAAGAGTATACTACAACTATTCTTTCATCGATATTGAGATCATACTTGTCAATATCATCCTTTTGGTCACAGAACATGTAGTATTCACCACTTCGGCCGAAAGTTCTTTGGAAGATTAAAAGCCTGCTTATTCCACCTGAAGGATGGTCTGATCTGCTTCTCTTTAATACCAGCATCACAACCTTTGTCATTTGCAAATTTTATTTTGTGCAAACTATGGACTACGTCCCGTGAAACAAGTTTGTGATGTAGAGAAACATTCACTAGAGCACGTCTCTCATGTCATACCTCAACATTCTTACTTTGAGTACTAAGGCAAGTGAGACTGTCACAACAAGCAGTAATCAGATCAGCAATATACATGTTCTTGCATCTCTTTTCTATCAAGATCATCGCCCGAGAGAAAAAGTTAGTGACCACACGTTCTTTCTAATAAGAACTTAACTTTATTTCATTCATCACAAAACTATGAAACACTTAAAAGATTGTACTTCAACCATTGACATAGTAAACATTCTCAATAGTGTGTTCCATAGATTTCCAAAACATGTCTGCCCCAAAACAATATACCCTTTCTTGCCATCGCCAATTGTGACACCTCCACCTTGAAGTGCCTTGAGAGAGAGGAAGTTTTGTAATTTTCACAGTCATGTGCTTTGAGCATCCACTTATTCATAAACCACAGTGACTCATGCTACCTCCTCTCACTTGCATAGCAAATCACCTGTTAGCCTTGGGAACCCATTTGAGACGGAGTTCCTAGTAAGAAGATAACAAAGTGATAAGAAAATCTTTTGTCCAGTAAGGCAGGCTGCTTTCTTCAACTTGGGACCATAAGCAGGACCAGGTCCCTTCTTCAGTCTATTCCTCTGTTTGGAATAGTTTGACGAACTTCATTCATATTTTTTCAAGACAGGACAATCTCTCTTAAGATGTCCATCTCGACCACAATGCACATACAACAAATTATCAACATCAGAAATAGATTTGTTGTGAGGATTGTATGAGCAATCTATCTTCTCACAACCTAGCCCTCTTCTACTGTTGTTGCCTTGACTAATCAGATTTGTAAGTATCTTAGAGGAATTGGTCCATTTGGGGGATTTTTCAAGTTCCTCTTTTACACGGACCAAGTCCCTCTCCAGCTCAAGATTTCTTTCTAAAGCTAATTTCATCTTCATTTCAGCAGTGTGTAGCTTACTTTCAAGCTCCAGCTGCAAGTTGCTTGCCTCGTTCTTTCCTTTAAAAATTGTATTAATTACCCCTTTCATATTTTCCTTCAGTTCTAGATTTTCTGCTTCTAGAACAATCATTTGATTTTCAATATCAGATATTTGGGCAACTAAAGCAATTGTTCCATCTTGAGAGATATCTAGACTATTGTTCACAAGATCATTCTTAGTTGTTAGCTCACTTATCAAATAAAGTAGTACAACAACTAGCTTTCTCAATTTACTGGTAGAAAAGGTATTCAAGTTTTGCTTGAAGTATGATAGAGTTACCTTTTCATCAACATCTTCTTCATCTGATTTTGCCATGAGAGCATCATTAGAGTGCTCAGAATCATCTGAATCACTTGAGGAATTTTCCCATGCAGCCATATCCTTCTTTACTACCTGGAAAAAGGCTTCTCTTCGACTTAGCTTGTCACGGACCTGGTCCCCCTCTTTGTTTTTACCTTCTTCAGTCTTGACAAATTCCCTGTGGTCAGCTTTGTGCATAGGACAATTTCCAGTGGAGTGACCTGGTAGATCACACTTGCAACAAAATTCACTTGAGTTGGTAGCCTTGTCATGATTTTCTTTCTTCTGATCAGCCTCATCAATTAGATTTGTCCTCTTGTCTTTGCCCTTGAGAATGAGACCCTCCCCTTTTCTGTGCATCTCATGGACTTGAAGATGCTCAAATAATGTATACAACGTCATTACATTAGGTTTTCTTTTCCCATTGCCAGTCACAAAATCATTTGTCCAAGATCTAGGAAGAATTTTCAGTATCTTAGAGACTTTCTTGCCAACAGGGACTGGTTCTTCAAGGAACATGAGCTCATCTGTAATGGTGGAGAATCTGGTGCGCATTTCATGAATGGGTTCACCTTCTTTCATGGTGAAACTTTCAAACCGAGTAGTAAAGAGTTCTAGCTTAGATTTCCTTATTTCCTCAGTGCCCTCATAGGTAGTTCTCAGCAGATCCTAGATTTATTTGGCTGATTCGCACGATGAGATCAAATCGTATTCGTTTATTCCAATGCCACACATCATCAACTTCCTGGCTTTGTGATTTTTCTGAACTAGTTTCTTATCAGAGTCATTATATTATTTTCTAGTTTTAGGAATGAGTGATCTCTCCAACCTTAACCTCCATGGTTGGCACATAATGATCTTCACATATCACGTCTCACACTTCAATGTGCTCAGCCATGAGATAGTCTCTCATCCAAATCCTCCAATGTCTATAGAACTGACCATCAAAAAGAGGAGGTCTTGTGGAAGACTGAATTCTTTGCACGCTCACTGGTGTCGCCATATCCTTCAAGAATCTCTCTCTTGGTGTTAACCAGAAAGAGATCTCAAGCTCTAATACTAATTGTTGAGATGTATGCGCCCACCAGTGATATCGGGACCAGGTCCCTCGACAGAATAACAGTGCAGAAGTAAAAGTGCGGAAGATAAATAACATAAAGTAAAACAGGCACAAGAGTTTTACGTGGAAACCTCCTAACTCAAGGGAGTACAACCACGACCTGTCACACAAGACTTTTCAAACTGTTTTCACTAATCTTCTCAAAGCAAAAGTTAAAACTAGTTTACAACCACACGTAGAGATTAACCTCCTAATCTCTAAACTAAGTAATACAACTATTACTTAAACGAGCCTAAGCAATGCCTGCATTGCCTACTATACTAATCCTGACTGATTAATATAGACTTTTATAGTAAGACACAAAGTTATCCCTAACTATGTTCTTACAAAGATTCACACCAGTTTTTAAACGTTTCTAACACAAGTGAAACAAATCTTAAAAGTTAAGCTCAAATACAACAATCAAGAACAACAACAGTTACAAAAATCTCTCTTTTAGTTGATCAGGTCCTTGATGTATGTGTTCTTGTGCTTGAGTTCTTCCTTGAGGATGGCTCTGTCTTTTTAAGCTTGTTTATTTAGTTTTCCAAATCTTGAGTTTGTGTTTTCAAGATAAGACTAAATAAAATCAACACAAACTCGTTGGGACCGCTTATTGGCTGAGAGCCTGCTATTTAGAAAAGTTGTGCACCTACCACATCAGAGGTGGCAGCTTTTCTGACAGCTGTCTTGTCTCCTTTTCATGTAAGAAATCTTGTAGGGACAAGGTCCCTTGCAATATTCTTTATGAGTTCTTGAAAGGCTTGCTATCTGACTTCCCTCTTTGAATGAATGAATTTAATATGGTGTTTGTCATGTTGAAAATATGAACCATAAAGAGTTATTACCCGTTGGACAAACACCCTCATCCATTCTGATTGATTCAGTACGTTGGCGCCTTACCAACCACTGACAAGACAGCTTTACAGTTGTACCCCATTATGCATCTGATAGAGAGAACTCTGCCTAGGACCAAGTCCCTGCATTTGTGAGCTACTGAAACAGACAATCTCGTTTGCTCTTCCTATTGGTGCTCAACACTGCACTTTTCACCTACCACCTGACGTGACAACTTTACAGTTGTACCCTATTTGAATCTAGACGAGAGCACTCTGCCAGGGACCAGGTCCTTGTATTTGTGAGGATCATCAAAACACTTAGAATATAACAGATGCCAATATGTATCATTTGTTTGGTGCTTCTTTGGTTTAAAACTTCAATGTACTACTTAGGCATAAATTTGGCCATGCCTAAGGATTGCTATCTTGCCCTCTCGGTTCCTTTCTCATTGTCAATCAAGTTGGCAAAATTAAAATAAATTAAACAATCAAATAGCCTATCTTATCTTGTACCGTGGCTGCATTTACATTTTTTATATCTAAGCTTGTGATTATGTAATTCGTATTTGAATTGGCTCACCTAGCTTGATCAATGTTTTCTCGAAACTCTATTTTTTTTTCGCGGTATGGTTTAGTTCTCAAATTAGCTCCTTATATATCTAAGATTGGTCTAAGATTATCTTAATCCCTCACTATTAGTGATAGTCCTCAGTTCTGCACTCAAATTTCATGTCATATGTAGTGTTATTATGACTTAAATTAATTGTTGTGATTTAATTTTTCTTTTACTCTCAATTTATTTAGTTGTGATTCTTAATGTTAATTGTTTGTTTTTTATCAACTCTAACTCTAGAATTGTTAATTAACTTAGTCGAATTCCTCAAAAGATGAATTATTTTCTTTGTATTGTTTTGTTTTAATGATTTCCATTTTATCAACTCTTTATTCCCCATTTACTTAATCAATTATCTTTAATCAAAACTTTTCACTTATCTTTAATTAATTTAAAAGTTGAGCGACGACTCTTTTTCTAAGTATTTTTCTTAAATTGTTTTATATATTTAGAACATTTCAAAAAAATGGTTTTTCTAAAGATAGTAAACCCACGACTTAACACTAACCATTTCCTAAATCGGAAGATTTTTTTATAAAAGTACAACACATTTCTGCTAATCTACCAAAATAAACACTTTATATTTTTTATTTCACTCAAGAACATATTATTGCAGGGTTTCCTTCTTTAGTTCATTCTTCATCATCAGCTATTGAAGCTGAGAAAAGATCCAAGCGCAGAAACGGAGGTGACGTTGGTCTCAGGCTGAAGAAAAGAGAGAGATACGAAAGGGAGAGGAGGAGAGACAGTCAAAATGTGTATTTAATTAGGTGTATGTGTATCTAGTAATGACCCCTAGATTATTTACATATTTATGCCCCATGTTCATCGTTTAGAGCTTTCATGTAGCGATCGCAAGTCAAGAACTTGGTCGTTCGTATAGTTTATATGCCAGTTTTAGTGTTTTGGAGATTTTGAAGCTTGAACTGTCAGCTTTGATAAAAAAAAAGTTCAAGAAGATAACCCTAGAATCTAATTCTGATGATTCCATCAGCTCCAGAAGGGTCATTTCAGGCTAGTAGCATGGTCGATACGACTCCCGAGACTTTTAGTGTGAGTCTGTGCAATTATGCGTTCTAACTTTCAAGTTAAGACCTAAGTTTGACTTTAATTAACATTCTAAGTAAATGAGCTCGAATGAAAATCTTGTTAGCTCAGTGATTAATAACGTTTCAAAGACACTTCATACAATACTAAGCATCAACGATCGTTAGTTAGTAATATAAATCAACTAAGTGAGTTGGGGTCGAATCCCACAGGGAGTGGTACGTATTTGAGAATCAATAGAAAAGCATGAATATGTTCAAGTCAATCATAGATAAAAACATTTACAATAAAAGCATGGTTCAAGTTTAGGGTGACACAAGTGTCAAATAACAAGGGGTTTGTTTCAACTATCAGCTACAACAGCAAATAACGCGAAAATAACAATTATAGAGACGGGTTCTTGGGATGTGATTAGATTATGGGCTGAGGTAGATAAATGGGTGATTGAAATTAATAGTGAATAGTTGTAAATCTGTGAATAAGCTAGACTTTAGTGGGGATAAACTTTCTCTCGAACAATTTACATCGAATCAAATTTGTTTCTCTCGAACAATTTACCTTGAATCAAATTTGTTTCTCTCGAACACCAATAAACAACAATTACGAACAGCCTACGCTTTAGTCCATTCACTCTCTCGAGCTGAATGTGTGGAAAAGGGTTTAGGATTCACTCTCTCGAGCTGAACCCATGACAACCCAATACCCACAGACCATCAAATCAGTAATCTTGGTTTTAAAACCTCTCTCGAGCAAGCCAAAAACACGAAGTCAGAGTTGCATTTGCAACTACAACCCTTTAGATTAAGCCACAATTACTGAATGGAATCACTTTTAACAGCATTTATACTATCAATTAACAATACTCAGCAGCTAAATCAACTCATAATCACACTCCAAGAATTGGGGTTTTATCTAGACATCATGAAAAGGTAGAAATCGTTACCAAATTATGTTTCCATCAACTGGGCAAGATTAATATTGTATTTACAGAAGTCTAAGATGAAGAATCTTCAACACCCACTTCCAATTTCTCAGAAATCAAAATCTTCAAAGCTAAGGAAATATTGTCTCAAAACTCACTTCTAAGCTCTCTACTCAAAAACTGATATTAAACAATGATAAAATTTATAACTGGATAATAAACTAAGAATTTAAAAATGTATTTATAGTCGCCAAAAAAAATGTGTTTCGAAGGTCCTTTCGGCACAATAAGTCGAGATCGCCGATCCACTTGGTGATCCGCCCTTTGGTCAATTCCATCGCATTTCTGCTTTGACCTTCAGCATCTTCAAGTTTTGTAACCTTGGGCGATATGGCAATGTATCGCAGAACCATTTGGCGACTCGCTGACTGCTCATTTCTATTGCCGACTTGATTTTCTCCTTCAGGGCTTGGCACACTGGAACATTAGGTGAGACCATGACCATTCGGCGACTCTCCTAATGGTTTAGGCGATCCTCAGACCTTTTTTTCTTTGTTCTTTCAGCTGCCTTGTTCCTCTTTGCTCATTAGTGTCCATGCTTTGTTCCTCAATCTAAATACCTGAAATTCAAGGATTTACTTTAGTTATTGGCACAAAATATGCATTTGAGGACACTAAATCTATTAAAATAAAGCCTTAAATGAGTCCAAATCGTGGACTCATCAACACCCCCAACTTAAACTTTTGCTTGTCCTCAAGCTCAGCAGTTCAAAAAGGATGTCTCAAACAGTGCTACACAAGACTCAATCATGAATGCACACAAAAAGACTCAACTTACTCATGCAAGGATCAATTGTGCACTCAAAGATTCAAGTTGTAACTCACCACTATCAAAGACTCTCAAGTTCACAATACTTGTTTCAAATGCAAGTTCAAGCTCACCAAAGGTATTCAAATGCCCTCACACAAAGAATGATTCCATATTCACACACAATGGTTTACCATTTAAAGCTTCGGAATCAAATGCAATTCTCACACTCGCAAAGATGAACACAATGCATGACTTCACCCATAGGTTTGCCCTTATTTTCCAATCGACACTTGTTTCAACTCACTCAAGATAAAAAAAAAAGGGTTTTTCAAGGCTTGTAATGGGGCTAAGTGTAAAGGTATGGTCATTTAGGCTCAATGGTTGTAATCCTCATAAAATGTGGTATGAACAACACTTTATTTCCTCTTCTTTATCATTCTCATTCATCCTCAAAAGTCACCCCATTATTACTCTTCCATGGACTGTTGGACACCCCATTTTCTTTGCATTTTCACAACTTTATTCCACAACTTTTTCA
Organism: Solanum okadae; assembly: GCA_036553675.1. NCBI lineage: Eukaryota > Viridiplantae > Streptophyta > Magnoliopsida > Solanales > Solanaceae > Solanum > Solanum okadae. The sequence continues at coordinate 14,567,871 of CM071678.1, read as the reverse complement.
TTCTTTTTATTTTTCATTCTTTTCTTCTTTTTCTCTTCTTTTTTTTGTATGAAGGGGTTCCATCTTTCTCAAAATCATGGTCAGGGGCACTTTTTATCATTTCTTGATTTGCCTTTTCTTTTCACCACACCCCCAACTTAGGCTTTTGGCCTAAGTTGACTATTCAAACAAACCACAAATCATGAGGATTAAGGGTAGTGGATAAAGAAACGTCGCAATTTCATCAACTTTCTTCCAAGAAAAGGCTACGACTCAAAGGGTGTTCAAGCGGAGTTCACACACTCACAAGGTAGGCCACAAAAAGACGTATAATATCAAATTGTTTCACACTCTTCAAAGTTGCCTAAGATTATATCAAGAGATTGCATCACTTAGTCAACCGGACCAATGGGGCAAATTCTAGGTGTCATCACACATGGTTCACGGTAAGCTCATCACACAAGGTATTGACACCAATGTCAAACAACACTCCACATTTTTGCTAGTGTGCAATGTTCATCACAAGAGACTCAATTTGATACTTGGCTAGTCACATTAGATGCAAAAAGTTCACATATTGTCTATGCAACTTTATTTGGCCTCATCGTGGCCGCACATTCATTTTTGTTCGATTATGAGCACTATTCAAGTCATCGGTATTTATCAAGACCGATACTCAAATTTTCAAGAGAACAACCACATTCAGACACAAATAAGAGGTGGCACAATTTTTTTCGGAAGGGTCAAAAATCATTTATCATTAAAAACAAGGAGCTACAAGCTCAATCATCCACAAAAGCAGTATAAAACACAATTATAGCTCAAAAACCCAAATATATACACAAAACATAATCACAAAAGGTCACAAAAAGTGGGCCTCACCCCACCACAAATAAAAACATTTGTCCTCAAATGCAAGAAAAAATACCCAAAAGTCAAAATAAAGTAAGACAGAGAGGGAGGTAAAGAAGGGATCCTATCTACTCAGTCGCTCCATCTGTCTGGGCATCACTGCCCAGTGCATCAGTCTGGACTTGGGCATAGTGCCCGGAGTCAACTTAGAAGGACCTGCTCCACTAGAAGCTGCCATAGACGTCTGTGTCAGTGATGTCTGGATCACTGACTGCACAATCATCTCCTCAAGATCTGGCAAATCTCTGTTTATGCTCTCGTCCCGTATCTCTATCTTCTCCTCATCGGTCTCTACATCCGACTCATCAACTAATGTATCCTTCCTATGTACATCTCTGATGGTAGCCGGAGGAATCTCAAGAGCGTCCACATCATCAGCAGCCTCCAGTAATGAGGTGAAGTCAGTAGACTTTAGATAGTCATCGTCCTTCCTCAAATCTGCTACCTTATCTTGCAAAGCTATAACCTCGGAGGTATCCCCCTGTCTGCTCTCACAAGCTTCAACTCTCATAGTGAGAGTGTCAATGGAAGTCTGGAAGGGGGTCAGTGCAGCTAAAATGGCAGCCTCAATCATCCAGGGAACAGATCTCTCTAGCCGGGTTGCCCTCAGATCAGCTGAATGGGCCAAGTGCCCCATCTTCAGGATCATCACCTGAGTAATCTTGGCTGGCTGGGAGGAGGTAGAGGTACTCGATGCCTGTGAAGAAAAAGAAGGGACAGATGTAGGAGAAGTAGGCAAAGATGCCTCTTACTTAGATTTACTTTCAATATGCACGTGTGCTTTCTTTACTTTCCCGCTTTGATCATTGTGTGTGTGTCTAGATTCTCTCTTTTCAAATTATCTTTGTTTTTCTTGCTCATTCAGCCTATGATGCCTACTGATTGTCTTTGTTTTAGTACTTAGGCTACACATTGTATCTTTTTTGTGATGAAGGTCCTAGTACTAGCTACCAACGGTGATCGTTCGTGCCATCTTTTGAGGCTTGTGGATATCAGAGACGAGGGTGAGCACTTGACGTCCTCGATCAACTTGTCTCTTGTCTTCTTCTGTACTTATGTTAGCTAGTCTTTTGCCTTTGAGATGGCTTGTTGTGGTCAACTTTTGGGACTTGTATTTATTCATATTAGACAAATATGTACTCATGACTTCCAGGTTCTGAGAGGGTTTCTATTGTATAGCATTTCTGGTTTGCTTTCACTTTTATTCTTTCTTGTGGTAAGTATTATTTTTTGTTTAGTTTTACCCCTGTACCATTACTTGTCGTTCTGAGTTACGGGTTGGCTTACCTACTGGTGACTTATAGTAGGTGCCATCATGACTCGAGAGATCGGGTCGTGACATATCTGACAAAATATACACATATATCTAGTTAAGAGTTTATGTATCTGACTAAGTGAGCATGTATCTGAGTTAAAATGATATGAATCCATGAGAATTTTTTTTTATGCTAGATACATGTTTTTGCATATAACATATGAAATTGGTACTTAATTTATCAAATTATTACTAGATACATAAAAATATATAAATGAAATTAATACTAGATATGTATAACAGATACATGAAACTAATACTAGATACTTCTATGATAATATGAATGTATGTGTGCGCCCATGTATCATATTCTACTTATTCATGGAATAAGTGGTTTATATGTGTTCATGAAACGTCTGAATGTATTTGTGTTCATCAGATCAAAGTCCATCAAAAAAAATTTATGTATTTAAGAGGTTAGTATGTGTTTATGATACATATAACATGTATATGTGCAACTGTACACACATATCTAAGTGTTTAGTTTGTTGGATATATCATATTGATAATGGCATAGTATATAAATAAGCCATTTAATTTGGTTTCAGCTGACATCTATGCCCTCCAACTTTGGGTGTGCACAAGTAGACACTTAAACTCGTATAAAATTGAACAAGTAGACACACGTCCTATGTTGCATGATACATATAGAACACCACGTAGGACACAAAATATCCATATAGGGTGTCACGTAGGAATTGATAAAGAAGGCACCATTGAAGAGAAACCGGTCCTTTAGATAAAGAGATGGAGAAAGGAGATTGTTTGAAAGAAGTTATTCTATAGAGACTTGGTCCTAATCAATACTCCCAGGCAATATTAAGTGAATTTGTGAGGTAATACATATCTATTAAGAAAAAAAAGCTTAGGACATAAATTCAACACCACTTTTCACTTTTGCCCTTTTAGTTATTGTCAACTATTCTTGAAAATAGAAATAATTCAAAGTAAAATCATAAATATGAGCATTTTCTCCTAATACAGTCTATAAGTTTTGGTTTAGGTTCAATCTTAGTTGTTTAGGTTAGGTCCATCAATCAATCTCTCATAAATGAAGGGCAAAAAATGAAGAAAAAAAAAAGTTTAAACATTTATCTTGAATTTTGAACAATTCAATTATTTTGAACTATAAAAAAAAAGTCCAAATAATTCATTTAATTTGGAATAGAGGGAAGTAAGAGATAAAAAACTTCACTAAATTTGCCCACTCATTTGAATAAGAGTAACTTATAGAAATTCCACCAGTTTAGGAGCTAATTACTTAGATACACATTAGTTTGCAGTTGTACGAATCTTACTACATTTTGGTGCATACAAATACATGTATCTCGAGATACATGAGGTCAAAATTAGGTGTATATATTTTGTTCTAGGTACATTGTATCCAAGTGAATTTACATGTACCTGAGATACATAGACAAATCTCACTAGTCTTCCTCCTATCTTGCTCGCATATTTGGTATACCAAATATTTGTGAATCACACTAGACGCACAAATTTGGGATACATAGACAAATCTCGCTCACCTCCCTCATATTCGTGCTCGCCTCTCTCTCTATTTTAGTGCATCTAATAGCGAAAAACATCTCTAGGTGACATCTGACTTGAAATCTAGTATGAAATTATTAATTAGTGGTATAAAATGTAATTATTTAAAATTATAGGAAGATAGTAAAATGGTAGAAAAATTTGTGTAATTAGATAGTTTCTCCTTTGGATAACCCCAACCGGATCTAAAAGTGTTGCATCGTTTATTTATGATAAAATTGTAATTACAATTATTGATTTAACAATATCATCATTGATCACTTTTTATTAATTCAAAATCACATCACAAGAAAATTACCATCATTTATCAAAATTAACAACAATTTATTTAGAAAAACTTCATTATTTGACATTTTAATTAGTAAATAATTTGCTTATTTCCTTGCAGGATACTAGGAATACATCAAATCTTCTTTTCAAGTTCTTATTTTTTAAAATTTTAAATCATTAAAAAAAGTAGTAAGTGAATACGAATATAATAAATACCATTTTCAAGTTATTTTAATGTATAAAATTTGTAATTTTCTTGTATAGTAACATATGTGCTCATGAGATTAGTAATGCAGTAATAAATCTCCTTTCCAAACTTTTATGTTTTTGGTTAATTTCTAGTTTTTGGCTCTAGAACTTTATTTACTAGTCTATTTGTCCCTATTTACTTGTCAATTTTGACTTGATACACATATTAAGAAAATAATAATCGACATAGTGAGTTTATCATTTTACTCCTATTAATTGATAGAATTTCAAAATCAATTTACTCATTAAGGATGTTCTACCTTTTTCAAAAATATTATCTCTCTAAATAAATAGAGGATATAATAGGTAAAAAATATTGTATTTTCTTGATTTGTAAAAACTGACAAGTAAAAATGGACACGTAAAAAATCAAAATTGGACAAGTACATAAAGAGTATTTTAAAACTTTGAATTAAATGGTGTAAATCTTCATATCTATAAATAATGTTTTTGACAAAAAGAATTAATGTCTTATGTTACAACAAGTGACTAACACTCTATTAACTTAAAGAGAACATTTCCCAATATAAATAGACTAGATGGGCACGGCCCATACTAAGCACAGGCCCAACATTTTACGTTTACAAATTTTGGTGATGAAAATGACAATAAAGAAAAAGAACGAAAAAATAGTAAAGAAAGGAATATAAATCGGACCGCATAAACATAAATTATGTGCTCTTATGATTGAAAGTAGACTTGAGTTGTATATCAAGAGAGTTATATGTGGGAGAATCTTCAAAAATATCATATTTACATGAAGATAAGTTACACAAATACACACATTTACTTTACAGATAACGTGTACTCCTATGTCCAATAAGTACAGTTATCTCGTGTTATACACCGGAGGAACGCCCTCACAAGTAATATTGACCTTCCACATATCAAAAGTAAAATGCCAGAAATGACTAAAAAAATCGCTTAGCTAATCCTTAGATAATTTGAGAATTGGGCTGTCTTGAGACATCTGCATAAATCATCTCACTTTTGACATGTTTTTAGTAAAAAGTACAATGAGATAGATGTTTCTTAGATTGCATAGATATGTGACAACACTGTGAAATGGATGGCATACCACTATTATGCATTTTTTCTTGTAATGAAGTCAGACACAACATAGATTTTTGTCAACGGGAAAAACAGGAAAACAACGTTTCATTGCTGACCAACTTCATCACCATGTGTTGTTGTGTTTTGTTTCTCGTTCATCTTCAAAGTTGTAAAGGAGCAAGTCTACTCCTAAGAAAACAAAGAACAGTCTAAGAAACTGTTAATAATTTTTGTCACGAATGCCTTTCCTCAAATTTCACTTCTTAACCATCATAAGTCACTGTTATCGTACAGATGAGGTAACGAACCTTAGACTTTTTCTCAATTGCTATGGACAATTGACAAACAGGGAAAAAAAATTCAAATAACGTAGAACTAATCTCAATGGTTTTTCTTAGAAGATCTTCTCGTCCCAATCTCAAATATATTGATTTCTTCAGATTCATCTAATCTTTCTATTAAATAGATCAACATCATGTCATGCTAATACAATAAAAAAAAATTAACTTTCCAATTAAACATTCACTTACAAGACCAACTAAAATATTATAATATTAACATAGCATATTCAGGAACTTGACGGGAAATCTTGCTCCAATCTTTTTAAGGTCACCAACCTACGGAGTAATTACACACTTTCTATTCTAATTCAATTCAAAGAAGCATAATGATGAACACATGAGCCTTCCAAATAGATCTCAAATGACTTATGTAAGCTCAATATGGTATAATGGCTAGAATGACTGAGAGAGACCTAATGAGAAGAGATCTATTTCAGTTGTTGATTTGCCTCTCTCTTCTAGCAGACTGAAAAGACTTTTGAAAGCAAAATAAAAAATCTGACATTGCATAGGCTAGTATAGTTAAATTGTATTTGTAGTAGTGAAACAATACAATGAGAAACCATTAAAGACCATATTGTTCACTAACTTATTCACATGAAATTATTATTGATAGATCAATGAGTTCCACTTCAATACCAAATTAAAGAATCAAAGGGAGCAATGAATCTCTAGAGTGCCCGACTCTGTCAACAAACTACTTAATCATAATTGATCTTTTTTTAAGCCTGTGAGTTCATCAAATGCAAAAATTTATCTTTACATCTTCATCATGGGCTTCCTGAGGTTAAGAGGATAATTCTCATGTTACTTCCACTACTAACAAATCTTGGCTCGTTCGACAATCATGTTATACTATAGCTAGAATTCTAGTTAAACCCGAGGTCATTTACTTCCTTAAAAATTTGTGGTTATTGTTATAGTATTGCACACTTTATTGATCACATAATTCCCACTCAATATAATTTCATAAAAATCTGATTCAAATTAAATACATAACAAAGACTTTAATAAAAGATTAACCAAACTTTTAACAGTGGAAGTTCTTTTCAAAGAGAATGCCACTTCTGTGAAAATCCAAGTTTCATAGACTCTTCACTTTCAATGCCGCATCCGTGTTGAATACTCCAAATATACACTACTTTTGGCGAATCCGACATGCACCCATTGATATTTTGAAGAGTCCGAACAACATAGGTGAAAACTGAATAAAAAGATGAGTTCTTCGAATACAGACTCACTCCTCTAGCACATCTAAGGATTAAAAGTAATCAAGTAGTTTCATCGAAGAGGAGCAAGATGCAGATCAATTTAGGAGACAGGGTGTTTGATTAGTTAGTATAAAACTGTAAAATCACAATGTGCTACGATCTCATTAAATTGTCCAAGAGGACGAACAAAGGCGTTAAGGACGTACCTTCACGTACGCACAGATTGAAATCAACTTGGAATTCTGCCACATCAAGTTATGTTGTCTGGCAAAGGAACTCACAGGGTTGGTTACTACCTGGAATTTCTTGCCGTGAGAATATATAGAAGTTTTGTTTGCCAAAGAGAAATCAGAGTGACAGATTTGAGAATTCAAAATGTAACATTAACCGATGAAGACAATCTATGATGCTTGTTTTGTTCCCCTTGAAAAAATAGATTTATTCTACCCATATTGAAATGAACACCCCAAATAGAATGGAATTGATATTGAAATTGCAAATATGTTACCATTCTTTAAAAAAAATTGACATAGACAATGCATTATGTAATATCTCTAAGTCAAAACAAATAGGTTGTTGCTCGACCCGAAGCGATAGCTTCTAGCTAGTTCAGTGGATAAGATGGTTGCGCTTCAGCTCACTCAAGAATGGGACGACAATGGTCCGCCGGCAAGCTCATTCTGATCTTGGACGCAGTACATTGGAATCCTGAATCACCACCACGAATGCTACCGCGCGTCCGCTTGCGGTGCGGTAAGGCACCACCCTATTATGCCAGATAATTTGTTTTCATCAAAAGCAAAAGAAACAAACTTTGTCTTCTCAAGACACTAAAATGCTCACTTGAGCTCCCTACTTGGGCTAAGAGGTTCCATCAGAAATAATGCAGACAGCGGTTCTCCCAGTATTATCAAAGACGTCTTAAGCCCTGAAGCGAGGCTAAAAACATGTTGGAGTGTTTTTCCTTTGCTTAATGTGTGCTTCAGTGTTCTCATCAAGATTCTAAGATAAAGGTTTCCTTGCGAATGAGCGTTTTTCGACAAAAATGATATTTCACATTATCGTAGAAAAAAATTAATTTCTTTGTTCATAAAGAATTAACTTGGACAAATGACATCAATCAATCAATTAACTAAGCATCAAATCCAAATAAGTTGAAGTAAACTATACTTATCTTTTTATATATCCTTCAGAGAAACATTAGAAGATCAATTCTAAATTAGTTGAGCGGGAATCTCTTTATCCTTCACTGAATAAACATGAGAATGATGAGCGAAGACTTACGGATGGGTGATAAAGGATTGCTTGTGAGAGTCTCATCAGTATGGAAAAACACCTAAACAAACCACAATGAACTTCTTGACGGAGTCCGTAACTTTGAGGTAGCTAATATCATACCGGTCGTAATTGAATTATTCTCTCCAAGGTGTGCTGGTAACTCTGGTCATTATCAAATCTACAGCTACGAAATCTCCAGGAAGCTTGAAACTAAAGTAGCACAGGATGATAAAGTTAATAGTTATATTTAATTAGAGGGGTTTAATCAATCATTTTTTCACAATCCCAAATCAATTTGAGTATCTTCTATATTTCAGTCACTTAATCACAGATAAAACTATGAAAGATGAAAACTTGTGAGGCAATAATACCTTTTTGAACAAATATAGTGTTTCCCTCTCAACTCTTTTTTGTGTTCATTTTCTTTGGTTTCTCCGGTGAATCCTCAGCTCTCATCCTCCTCTAGCCTTCTTTTATTTGTCAATTTATATCCAAAATTAACAGAAAAATTATGAAAAAAAGAGAAACACGAATCGAACACGTGTTATCTACTTAACTATTTTAAGTAAAAGCACAGAAATGTCCAGTTGAACACAAGTTAGCCACCCTACTATTTGAAGTAAGATCACTAAAAATTTCCTATTCGAGCACCATAACCTTGTCATAAAGTTGTCATCCTTCTTTTTATGAGAATTTGTTCGATTTTCTGAAATAATTTGTATAGATGTTGTCGCCTAGCTGAAACGACATCAACATGAGAAGTTATGATATCACCAAATAGATTATTCTAAACTATATGAAAGCTCCAAACATACAGTTAAAACAATATAAGTTAGCAGCAATGGAATGATTACTACAGATTCTATCTACTTTTTTTCATCATATTTAGCAGTGCTTAAAAATCACGCAATCAAAAAGAAAATAACTTGCTACCATAGTGCTTGTCCTATATATAGATAATAATATCTTTAACGAAACTAATGCATAATCTTTAATTCAGTAAGAAAATTAATCTTTAGGAGTAATGCCAGAAGCCTAGAAGCCAATCTTCTCCTTCCTAATATTCAGTAAAAGAATTGTCAGTAATATTGTATTTTCAAAATTCTAATTAGGATCGTATTTTCCTGGCAAAAAGTTGCACTTCAAAGATTTGATGCACATATTATATCAAAATAGAACATCTGAAGGTAAAACAGATCATGTTTATATAGAAAAGTAAATGGTCATGACATATAAAGGACTAATAAATTAATGTCAAGAAATATAAGAGTTAGAGAATGTGATAGTACACAACACTCTGCACTCACAAGAGAGGTTCAGATTACCTCTAAAAGTCAAATAGGAATGAAATCGTTTAGCAGCCTCAGCGTGCACTCCGAAGAATTCTCTTGTCTGCTTAACACAAGCCACAAAAGAAATTAATTCTTAACCCTTGTCATCTGCAGATTTACGTTACAAAAAATATATAATAAGTAATTGTACATCATATATAAGCAAACAAATGAGTAACCATAATTTATTGTCACTTGGTGAAAGACTATTTTGATTCACTAAGAGAGCATGATTTTGATTTCTTATTTATCTTATTTATATCACAATAGAATAACGACAGTCAAAATACTAGCAAGTACATAAGTACAACTTCAAAATAAGCTAAAAGTAATAGAAAATTGAGATTCTATTGCTCAACAATGTAAATAAAGTCTTAATTGTTTAACTAAAGAAATCCAATACGCGTAAAATCTCTTCCTATACTGACAGGAAGATGTCCAAAGATGAAGCATACACTATTTCCTAAAATGAAGCGAGTGAAATAACTTAATGAAATGTAATTTATAACTCTAGTACTGCCCCCGCAACAAGTTTTGAGAGAATCTTCACCTTAGTATTTAGAGAGAAATGCAAAATAATACTACGTTAGTGTAGAAAGTAATAGCCATAGAGAAGAAGTCTTACTTAACAAGTTATTACCTTCAACTTTTGGGGTTTAAGCCTTCTCCTTGAGTTGTTAACTTCGTGGGAAGTAATTTGTCTATGTGAAGAACATGTTATGTATGTACTTCGAATCAATGGATTATTATATTCCTTCAAAGTTCAATGGAACTTTTTTCGATAAATGATGTCCAAAGGAAAGAAAACCTCTAAACTTTTACTTTACGTGGCTTTTTTCACTTTCATACTCAATTAGATGATACATGGATTTTACACACAAGAATAGACCACAACTTGAAGTAAGAAATTGCCTTAATTTAACATTTCATATAGGGAATATAGAAGCAAAAATTTTGAACCTCACTATATATGTTCTTTGTCATTCAATATTTACTCATAATATGTAGTTATTACACTCAAGAAGGATCATACATCCTAAGCTCTAATTGGTGCCTTGTGTACCCAGTACCTAGCATCTCTACAATTTTATGCTAATTATTGAAGTAATTCTCAAGAACTTAAAATGACAGAACACTTTTACTAACATCCCAATGCAAATCTTAGTACACCAAATCATTCAAAGAACAAGTGTTACACTATTTGATTTCACATTCTCTTATTATCCTCTAGGGGATTGGGAGTTCTAGAAAAATATAAAAGCATTGGAGAATCATAATGATAATACCACATATATATTGATCACAAATATAGTCCAGTATAAGAAAATATTATGAGAATCTTGAAGAACACCTGTGAACATAGAAAAAATACAATAAATTATTCAGTTAACTCGGGCATATCATCAAACACTTTGGGAGAAATGAAGCACTCGTTGTTTGAGAGAAAACTTCTTAAGAAGCAAAGAAAACAAAAAAATGAAACAACATATGCATGTCAAGGAAAGCTAACAAAGAAAAATTTGACAAAACAAAAGAAATTACAAACTAAAATAGAAAATCCATTCAAAGAAACTCCATAAAGATGCTTGAATGAGACAATCTAAATAGAGGAGAAAGACGTAATGCAACTTTGCAAAAATAGAAAAAGTAAAGGGACTTACCATGACTTTTAAAGTCTTTTATCCAACTTCAGGAGTGAACTTACAGAGAGCTTGAAGCTCCTCCAAAGAAAATAAACTTTAGAGGAAATTTTGGTTAAGGTGTAGGAGGAGAGAGTTGTCACGCCCCGAGCCTACACCCTGGACATGGCCGGCACCCGAAGACCATTACTGGCCCCAAGCGAACCCTTGGTCTGGCTTACTTGACTCAGCGGAAGACTTAAACTAAACAAAGATAAGTTCATATAATAAACTGGAATGTTATAAAGGAACATTCAACTGGCCATTAAGGCAAACTCAAGTTTCAACATGGAATAACGACAATGAAAAGACTAAAAACTAACATCTGACTATCTATGAAGCCTCTAATAACAACTGAGATGGATGTTGGGACAAACCCCACAACATCCTAATAAACTAAACTAGAAAGCAATGAAATGGATCCTCCGAAAATCAAGGAGGCTCACCAACAGACTCTGTACTGCTCACTGGATCAACGACGTGTCGGGATGCCGATCCTAGTTACCTGTGTCTGCATCATAATACGATGCAGGCCAACTGGCATCAGTACATTGAATGTACGAGTATGCGAGTTGGAATGCTAAAATAACAAAGGCTAGAAAGAATCTGAGAGAAACTGAAGAACTTACCTGGCTCAACTCAACTCAACATGACTGAACTCATTTCAATATAAAGCAGTTTAAAAGCAAGTGTAATATAAAGAAAAGTTGTTTAAAAACATGATATCAACTCTGTGTGTATGCAACATACAAATAACTCAGAGATGTATTTAAAATACAATAAACTGATGTATATAAGAAAATACAATAACTTCTGTGGGAGTTTCTCTAACCGACAACCATCACTAAAGAGCTATAGTGATGATACAACGATCTTCCTCACGCTGCCAGCGCATCCTATACCTGGCTAAAGGTATAGGACCCGAACTGCCTAATGGATCCACTAGTCTATTTCAAAAATGGTTCATCTAAAAAGTATGACCCTTTTCTACCCATGATGGCTACATGGTTTAAGGGGGCCGATAGTTGTATGAATTCTTCCCCATCGGTGCTCAATACTACTCCCAAAAATATACTAGCTCTTTATGTTTAAAGACATACTTCTTCTGTGATTTGAGAATAGTGCTCAAAAACTTAGCTCAAAGGCTATCTTGGAAAATCTCTGTTTCCCTGCTTGCTTCATTTAGAAAGTTATTACTCTTTTCTGAAAACTAGCCGAAGGATCTTTGAAAATCTCAGTTTCCGTTTTTATTTAAATGTGAAAAACATTTAAAATCTCTTTGGGAATACTTAGTCCCCCTATACTTTTGAAGAAATGAACTTCAAATTTTACCTTTTACTCTTTGCTTAACTTCAAACTTAAGTCTTAAAACAAGTTAAAACATTTGTAAAAGACTTATGAAAACTTGAAATGAACTTCTCTTACTTGACTTTTGACTTTGATCTTAACTCTTGCTTGAATTGACTCTTAACTGATCCTTGAATTGAATTATGGATTCAAGGATTATGATTTGTGTTTGGAAAGATCTCTTGATGTTTAGGAATGATTTCGAATAGCTAAACTTGAGAAAAGTTACGAAATCACCGTCTTGGAACAAGTCCGCGACGCGGAGGTGTTTTAAATAATTACTCGCAAAATTAAATTTTGAGACAGAGGAAACCGCGTCCTCTCCGCGACGCAGAGCAGATTTTTGTTCACTGTGGGAACAAATCCGTAAGTCCGCGACGCGGAATTGTTTCATGAACCTTACTCGACTTTTTCCCTCTTCGTTTTTTCAGCCTCAACCTACCTAAATTCTATTATCTTCCTCAAATTCGTTTTAGACCCCGATACCCAGCGCATGTACTCAAGAACCTAACTCAAATTAACTCTAAAACACAACGTAAAGATCTCGAAAACTCCACAATTCAACCCAATTCAAGAACAACATTCAAATTCAAGAATTCATGTCAAGAGCATCAACTTTCAAACTCTTTTAGGATGAATTGCGCTAAAACTAAACATGTTTGGCGCGTGGGTGAATGAACCCAACGCTATGAGAGACTCACATACCTTGTAGGATCAATTCCTTGGCGAATCCACAACCAAACTAGATCGTTCTTGGCGAATCTTGCTTTTCCTCTTCTCCTTTCTCTTGCGTTCTTTCTCCAAAATCCCTAACTCTATTTCTCAAAAGTGTAAACTGAACTAACTCAGTCTTGACCCCACTTAATTTACTAAAAATGGATTTAATTAATTGGGTAAGGAAAAGACCAAACTACCCCTTTTTTAATTCCGGATTGGGCATTTCTTTATTCGAACAACCCAACTTCCAACGAATATAATTCACTCATACGAACTCGGAATCGTGCAAATTAAACGGCGTTGGAAAGATAAATCCAAGAGATTTTCAACCATATTTTGAACTACACCTAACTCATCCTGAGCTAGGAGTTATGGTCGATTGAAGTTGACCAAAATCTCAACTTTACATTACTTAAAAATTTCCAAATTTCCTTATACTTTCCAAAAATGATTACTTCAAGTTCTTAGCTTCTTTCTATATATTTCAAGTTGCGAGATGTTACAATATCTCCCCCTTGGGAACATTCGTCCTCGAATGAGATTATTCTTACTAGGCTAATGGCGTAACATCAAGTTCAAACACCCAACAAGCAAATGCAAACAACCAACATGCTCACTCACAATTTAAAGAGTACTAAGAAGAAAATTAGTACCTTGGTCTGCACTTTCTTCAGACTCAAAGAGATGTGGATATCTCTTCTTCATATCCTCTTCAGCTTCTCATGTAGCTTCTTCAACAAATTGGTTCCTCCAAAGGACTTTGATTGATGCAACCTCTTTTGTCCTTAACTTGCGCACTTGGCGATCTAGAATCTGGATAGAATCTCCTCCTAAGATAAGTTATGTTTGATCTCAATATTTTCAGTTGGTACTATCAATGAAGGATCTCCTATGCACTTCTTCAACATGGAGATGTGAAATACCGGATGAACCACTGCTAGCTCTTGTGGTAGCTCTAGCTCATAAGCTACATTGCCCATCCTTTTGGATATTCGATAAGGTCCAATATACCGGGGACTAAGTTTCCCCTTCTTACCAAACCTCATAGCACCCTTCATGGGTGAAACTTTTAGATATACCCAATCATCTACTTCGAACTCTAACGCCCTTTTTCTAACATCAGTGTAGGATTTCTGACGACTCTGTGCCGTTTTCAACCTCTTTTGAATCACTTTAACTTTCTCCATAGCTTGATGGACTAAATCCGGCCCTATCAACCCTGCTTCACCAACTTCAAACCATCCAATAGGAGATCTGCATCTTCTCCCATAAAGAGTTTTATATGGAGCCATTTGGATGCTAGAGTGGTAACTGTTGTTGTAAGCAAACTCAATTAAAGGTAGGTGATCATCTCAATTACCTTTGAAATCAATCACACATGCGCTCAACATATCTTCTAATGTCTGAAGAACTATTCTGAGATGGCTAGCATGATCTTCTTCATTCGTTGAATAGATTAGTATGTCATCAATGAAGACGATAACAAACATATCTAAATAAGGTTTGAAGACTCTATTCATAAGATCCATGAACGCTACTGGTGCATTGGTCAAACCAAAGGACATGACCAAAAACTCATAATGACCATATCTAATTCTGAAAGTTGTCTTGGGAATATCACATTCCCTTACTCTTAACTGATGATAGCCCGATCTGAGGTCAATTTTTGAGAAATAGGAAACACCCTGAAGTTGATCGAAAAGATCATCAATTCTTGGAAGAGGATACTTATTCTTGATGGTAACCTTGTTCAACTGGCGGTAGTCTACACATATCCTACGGGAACCATCTTTCTTTCTCACAAATAAGATCGGAACGCCCCAAGGTGAGACACTTGGTCGAATAAATGTCTTATCTAAGAGATCATTTAACTCCTTATTAAGCTCTTTCAACTCTGTTGGTGCCATTCTATATGGCGGAATAGATATTGGACGCGTATCTGGAAGATCTATACCAAAGTCTATTTCTCTCTCATGAGGGATGTCACGCCTCGAGCCTACACCCTGGGCGGGATCGGCACTCGGAGACCATTGCTGGCCCCAAGCGAACCCTTGGCCTGGCTTTCTTAACTCAGCGGAAACCTAACTCAACAGAATAACTCAAAGCAATGCAATATTTCAAAACAACTTAACTTATAAATATGGCCCTAAGGCAACCCGAATCTCAAAATAGGATATTTACATAAATACAGAGTTAAGAGACTCAAAACTAGCTGACTGACTATCTGTCTATGAAGCCTCTAAAAATACTGAGATGGATGTTGGGACAGACCCCGCAACATCCTAATAAAATCAAAACTAAGAACACTCAATAATTGAGCCCTCCGGAATGCAAGGAGGCTCACCACTGACTCTGGAGTGCTCAGCTGGATCAACGACGTGCAGGCTGCTGATCTGGGATACCTGAATCTGCATCATGAAACGATGCAGGCCAACTGGCATCAGTACATGGAATGTACTAGTATGCAAGCTGGAATGCTAAGCAACAATGGCTAGAAGGAAAAATCTGGAAGAAACTGAATAGCTTACCTGGCTTAACTCAACTCAACCTGACTGACTTCTTTCAATATAAGGCAATTTAAAACAAGTGCGATATAAAGAAAGACTGTTTAAAACATGCTATAAACTCTGTGTGTATACAAAGATACAATAAGCCTGAAATGTATATAGAAATACAATGAACTGATGTATATAAAATACAATAATCTCTGAGTATGAAAATACAATAACTGCTGTGGGAGTTTCTCTAACCGACAACCATCACATAAGAGCTATAGTGATGATACAGCGATCGACCTCACGCTGTCAGAGCATCTTATACCCGGCCAAAGGTATGAGACCTGAACTGCCTAATGGATCCACTAGTCTAATCTGAAAAGGATTCATCTAAAAAGTATGATCCTTTTCTACCCATGGTGGCTAACATGGTTCTATGGGGGCTGTGGGTTCTTTGAACGCTCCCCCAATTCGGTGCTCGATACTACTCCCAAAAATGTACTGGCTCTTATGTTTTTAAAACATATTTATTCCTGCTGATATGAGATAATTACTCAAAAACTAACCCGAAGGCTCTTTTGGAAATCTCAGTTTCCAACCTTGTTTAAATGTAAAAACATTTCTTTAAAACTTCTTTGGGAATACATAGTTCCCTAATAACTTTGAGAAATGAACTCAACTTTAAACTCTTGACTTAACTTGGCTGCTAACTTCACTTGACTTGGAAATATCTTTCCTTGAATCGGAATTATGCATTCAAGGTGTTCGATCACATGTCATGGAGGGATTCTTGAACTCTTAGACGTACTTTGGAGTGTCGGAAACAACCATAAAACATAGGTATAATACTTTGGAACTTGCTTGAGAAAGTGAGAAAAGGAATGGGGAAACTTGGCTGAGACTTTAGATTTCTGGTGACACAGGCGGCATCCACGGAAGCCATCGACGGGCCGTAGATGGACCTACGGTCCGTACTGCAGGTCCGTAGATCGCGTCAGAGATTTTTCCCCAAAAATGGTTTTTTTTTTTTTTTTGAAAAAAAAAACTAAGTGTTGACCTACGGTCCTGACTTACGGTCCGTGGATCGATCTACGGACCGTAGGTCGTGCCCGTAGATCGACGCCCCAAAAACCAACTTCTGTCTTGATCGACGGTTGACCAGTACGGACCGTCGATCGATCTACGGTCCGTAGGTCAGTCACGTAGATGGGGATCGACAGCCCAGAACTTTCTGCAATTTGATAGTGAATCAACTTTTAAGGGTCATTACTCTTAGAATCATAATTCCCTCAACATACAATAGGTTTCAACTACACAATCCACAACATCAACAACAACTAACAACTTCACCAACTTTAACAACTTCAACCACTTTAACAACTTCAACAACAATTCCAATCTTTTCTCAATCATGAATAAACTAGGTGTGTGTGGGGGAAAGGATCAACCCACACGAAAAACTTACATACCTTAAATAGGGATCACCCCCGACGAAAGTCCACAACGATCTGGACTAATCTCCTCTTTCTTCTCTTATTCTTCTTCTTCTCTTATTTAAACTCAAGAACCCTAACTCTTTCTCTTTCAAAAAGGGACAAAAATGATCCAAAGATCATCCTAACTCAACAATATGAGTTCAATTAAAAGATTTGTGAAAGGACCAAAATGCCCCTTAAATTTCCGGACGAAAATCCTTTCCAACTGCCCAACTTCTACCGGGCATAACTCCCTCATACGAACTCGGAATTGAGCAAACTTGGTGGCGTTGAAAAGGTCGTTCCAAGGGCTTCGCAACCATAACTAAAACTACTCCTAACTCATCCTGAGCCAGGAGTTACGACTACTCAAAGTTGGCCAAAAACTCATGTTTTTCCACACTTAGTCAAATTTCCAAATTTTTAATTTCATCAAAGCCACTTCAAATTGTCGGATGTTACAATATATCCCCCTTGGGAACATTCGTCCTCGAATGGGGTTACTCTTATAAGACTAAGGGTGTAACATCAACTCAACACCCAACAAACAACCATGCAAACGCAACAACAATAACGACAGGCTCATTATAATTTAAAGAGCACTAAGAAGGAAATTAATACCTTAATCTGCATTTCCTCCGGATTCAAAGAGATATGGGTATCTCTTCTTCATGTCTTCTTCGGCTTCCCAAGTTGCTTCCTCAACAAATTGGTTCCTCCATAGGACCTTAACTGAGGCTACATCTTTCGTTCTCAAGTTACGAACTTGACGATCCAAGATTTGAACAGGAACCTCCTCATAAGATAAGTTATCCTTGATCTTAACACTTCCAGTCGGCAGGATCAATGAAGGATCGCCTATGCACTTCTTCAACATGGAGATGTGAAATACCGGATGAACCACTGCTAGTTCCTGTGGTAACTCCAACTCATAAGCAACATTGCCAATCCTCTTGGCTATGCGGTAAGGTCCAATGTACCGAGGACTAAGTTTCCCCTTCTTACCAAACCTCATAACGCCTTTCATGGGTGAAACCTTCAAATATACCCAATCATCTACTTCAAACTCTAATGCCCTTCTCCTAACATCAGTGTAGGATTTCTGACGACTCTGTGCCGTTTTCAACCTCTCTTGAATCACTTTCACTTTCTCCATAGCTTGGTGAACTAAGTCTGGTCCTATCAACTGTGCTTCACCAACCTCAAACCATCCAATAGGAGATCTACATCTTCTCCCATAAAGAGCTTCATGTGGAGCCATCTGGATGCTAGAGTGATAACTGTTGTTGTAGGCAAATCCAATGAGAGGTAGGTGATCATCCCAGTTGCCTTTGAAATCGATCACACAAGCTCTCAACATATCTTCTAAGGTCTGAATAGTGCGCTCTGCCTGCCCATCAGTCTGAGGGTGAAAGGCAGTACTTAAGTTCACCTTTGAACCCAAGCCCTTCTGAAAAGATTTCCAGAACTGTGCAGTAAACTGTGCACCTCTATCTGAAATAATAGAGATTGGGACTCCATGAAGTCTTACTATCTCTTGAACATACAACTTGGCATAATCTTTTGTTGTATTGGTAGTCTTTACCGGCAGGAAATGAACTGACTTTGTCATTCGGTCGACAATTACCCAAATGGAATCATGCTGTCTGCGAGATCTTGGCAACCCTGTGATGAAATCCATGTTGATCATCTCCCACTTCCACTCTGGAAGTTCTATCCTCTGAGCCAAACCACCAGGCCTTTGGTGTTCAACTTTCACTTGTTGGCAATTTGGACACTTAGCAACATACTCAGCAATGCCCTTCTTCATGCCATTCCACCAATAAACTTCTCGCAAATCACGATACATCTTGGTGGAACCTGGATGAACTGAATATCTGGAGCTATGAGCTTCCTCCATAATCTTCTCTTGGAGTCCATCTACCATAGGTACACACAATCTACCTTGATATCTCAATACACCATCTCCCCCTTGTTCAAAAGCTAATACTCTTTGCTTCTGAACATTTGCCTTCAACTCAAGCAAAATGGGATCTTGATCTTGCTTCTCTTTCACTTCTGACATTAATGATGACTCGGCCCTGCTCGTCACCGCTATTCCTCTTTCTGCGGAATCTGTAAAGCTGACTCCTAGGCATGCCAGTCTGTGCACATCTTTTGCTAACCCTCTCCTTCCTTCTTCAATATGGGCGGCACTACCCATAGACAACCTGCTCAAAGAATCAGCAACAACATTAGCCTTACCTGGGTGGTAAAGAATGCTCAGGTCATAATCCTTGAGTAACTCTAACCACCTCCTCTGTCTAAGATTAAGCTCTTTCTGAGTAAGCACGTATTGAAGGCTCTTGTGATCAGTGAATATGTCGACATGCACACCATACAAGTAATGACGCCATATCTTTAAAGCAAATACTACAGTAGCTAGCTCTAAGTCATGGGTTGGGTAGTTCTTCTCATGAACCTTCAACTGTCTGGAGGCATAAGCTATAACTTTGCCATTCTGCATTAAGACACAACCCAAACCAACTCTAGATGCATCACAATACACCACAAAACCTTGAGTACCTTCTGGCAGCGTCAAAACCGGAGTTGTAGTCAATCTCTTTTTCAATTCCTGAAAATTTTTCTCACAAGCTTCAGACCATTGAAATTTCACCGCCTTCTGAGTCAACTTCGTCAAAGGAGATGCAATAGTCGAGAACCCTTCAACAAACCTTCTATAATAGCCAGCCAAACCCAAGAAACTCCTAATTTCCGTTGGAGATGTGGGTCTAGGCCAATTCTGCACTGCCTCAATTTTTCGAGTATCAACTTTAATTCCATCACTGGACACAATGTGGCCTAGGAATGCCACAGACTTGAGCCAAAACTCACATTTAGAGAACTTGGCATACAACTCCTTCTCCTTCAAAGTCTGAAGAACTGTTCTGAGATGACTAGCATGATCTTCTTCATTCCTTGAATAGATTAGTATATCATCAATAAAGACAATAACAAACATATCTAAATAAGGTTTGAAGACTCTATTCATCAAATCCATGAAAGCTGCCGGTGCATTGGTCAAACCAAAGGACATGACCAAAAACTCATAATGACCATACCTGGTCCTGAAAGCTGTCTTTGGGATATCACATTCCCTTACCCTTAACTGATGATAACTTGATCGGAGGTCAATCTTTGAAAAACAAGTGGCACCCTGAAGCTGATCAAAAAGATCATCAATTCTCGGAAGAGGGTACTTGTTCTTGATGGTAACCTTATTCAACTGGCGGTAGTCTATACACATTCTAAGGGAACCATCTTTCTTCTTCACAAACAAAACCGGAGCACCCCAAGGTGAGACACTCGGTCGAATGAAACCCTTTTCTAGGAGATCTTTCAACTGCTCTTTCAACTCTTTCAACTCTGCTGGTGCCATTCTATATGGCGGAATAGAGATAGGACGAGTATCTGGAATGAGATCTATGCCGAAATCTATCTCTCTCTCAGGAGGAATTCCGGGTAGATCATCAGGAAACACTTCTGGAAACTCTCTTACTATAGGAACTGACTGGAAAAGAGGTATCTCAACACTAGAGTCATGAACTCGGACTAAGTGATAGATACAACCCTTCGAAACTAACTTCCTTGCCTTAAGGTACGAAATAAAGCGACCCTTGGGCACTGTTGAACTGCTACTCCACTCTATGACTGGCTCATTCGGAAACTGAAACTTGACGGTTCGAGTTCTACAGTCTAATGATGCATAACAGGCATGAAGCCAATCCATACCTAGAATGACATCAAAATCTACCATGTTTAACTCAACCAAATCAGCCTTGGTGTTCTTGTGACTGATGGAAACAGGACAATCACGATAGACTCTTTCCGCTAGAATAGACTACCCAATAGGTGTAGAAACACAAAAGGGTTCACAAAGTCTTTCAGAAAGAACCTCAAACTGATTTGCAACATAAGAAGTTACAAAAGATAAACTCGCTCCTGGGTCTAGCAAAGCATACACATCAAAAGCAAAGACTTTGATCATACCAGTGACAACATTCGGAGAATTCTCTTGCTCATGGCGACTGGTGATAGCATAAAGGCGGTTTGCTCCTCCACCTACACTAGAAGTAGCTCCTCTAGGTGCCGTCCTGTCTGGGGGAACAACTGAAGAAGACTGTGCTTTATTGCTTCCATTACCCTGCCTATTCTTTGGACACTCTCGCATGAAATGTCCATTCTGACCACACCTGAAACAACCAATGGAGCCCTCTCGACAAATACCTGAGTGGTTCCTACCACATTTGGCGCAGACAGGAGGCTTACTACTCCCTTGCGCCACGCTACCCGAAGATTGTGCTGGTCTAGCCCTGAAGTCCTTCGAATTCTGAACATTAAATTCACCTCTGTATCTGGGTGCAGGTGCTCTAGCAAATGATGGAGCAGGTCCCTGTTGCCTCTACTGAAAGGAGGAACGGTTTGAATTACCTCTCTGCTGCCCGGACTCGTTCCCGGTCTTAGCTCTCTTATTTCTGAACTCTTCTCTGTCCCTCAGCTTCTCTTCCTCAACCTGCTGCACATAAACCATCAACCTTGATATGTCCATGTCCCCGATAAGCATTGCAGCCCTACATTCCTTGCTCGACAACCGAGACAGCCCAGCAACAAACAAGCTCATTCTATTCCTCATGTCCGCAACCATCTCCGGAGCATAGCGGGATAATTGTGTGAACTTCAGACTGTACTCATGAACACTCAAGGACTCCTGCTTAAGTGTGAGGAACTCACGTACCTTGGCCTCTCTCAATTCTCGAGGAAAGAAATGCCCCAAGAAAGCTCCTTCAAAACAGACCCAACTCGCAGGTGGTGCATTCTCAACTCTACCCCCTTTCCACTGGTCGAACCATGTTCTAGCAACATCCTTCAATTGATAAGCAGCTAGTTCAACCCGCTCAATATCTGCAACATGCATCACATCAAAAATCTTCTTCAACTCCTCAATGAAATCCTCTGGATCCTCGGTAGTGCTCGAACCCATGAAACTCAGAGGATTCATTCCCAAGAACTCACGAATCCTAGAAGTGTCAGCTCCTTCCTGTCGAGCTCCCCTTTGCTGACCAATTTGATTAGCTACAGCTTGACTCAACATTCTAATTGCCTCTCTGAACTCGGCATTAGAAACTTCCCCTTGATCTTGCACTCCAGGTGCATCAGGTAACTCTTGCTCATCAACATAGCGTCTAAGAAGACGCCCTCTGCCAACTCTTCATGGAGGCATGACTATCTGAAACACGCGCAAGCACGGATTAGAGAGAAACTTTTTAGAGATCAACTCTAACGCACGAAATGAGTGTGAAAGAAATGAGAAATCTTCCTAAATGTTGCAGCCTCCCAATTATAGATGTGGCGCGCTTCACACCGATAACTAGGACTCTACAGACACGGCTTCATAGACTCCCTAGGATTCTTGAACTCTTTGCTCTGATACCAAGTTTGTCACGCCTCGAGCCTACACCCTGGGCAGGACCGGCACTCGGAGACCATTGCTGGCCCCAAGCGAACCCTTGGCCTGGCTTTCTTAACTCAGCGGAAACCTAACTCAACAGAATAACTCAAAGCAATGCAATATTTCAAAACAACTTAACTTATAAATATGGCCCTAAGGCAACCCGAATCTCAAAATAGGATATTTACATAAATACAGAGTTAAGAGACTCAAAACTAGCTGACTGACTATCTGTCTATGAAGCCTCTAAAAATACTGAGATGGATGTTGGGACAGACCCCGCAACATCCTAATAAAATCAAAACTAAGAACACTCAATAATTGAGCCCTCCGGAATGCAAGGAGGCTCACCACTGACTCTGGAGTGCTCAGCTGGATCAACGACGTGCAGGCTGCTGATCTGGAATACCTGAATCTGCATCATGAAACGATGCAGGCCAACTGGCATCAGTACATGGAATGTACTAGTATGCAAGCTGGAATGCTAAGCAACAACAGCTAGAAGGAAAAATCTGGGAGAAACTGAATATCTTACCTGGCTTAACTCAACTCAACCTGACTGACTTCTTTCAATATAAGGCAATTTAAAACAAGTGCGATATAAAGAAAGACTGTTTAAAACATGCTATAAACTCTGTGTGTATACAAAGATACAATAAGCCTGAAATGTATATAGAAATACAATGAACTGATGTATATAAAATACAATAATCTCTGAGTATGAAAATACAATAACTGCTGTGGGAGTTTCTCTAACCGACAACCATCACATAAGAGCTATAGTGATGATACAGCGATCGACCTCACGCTGTCAGAGCATCTTATACCCGGCCAAAGGTATGAGACCTGAACTGCCTAATGGATCCACTAGTCTAATCTGAAAAGGATTCATCTAAAAAGTATGATCCTTTTCTACCCATGGTGGCTAACATGGTTCTATGGGGGCTGTGGGTTCTTTGAACGCTCCCCCAATTCGGTGCTCGATACTACTCCCAAAAATGTACTGGCTCTTATGTTTTTAAAACATATTTATTCCTGCTGATATGAGATAATTACTCAAAAACTAACCCGAAGGCTCTTTTGGAAATCTCAGTTTCCAACCTTGTTTAAATGTAAAAACATTTCTTTAAAACTTCTTTGGGAATACATAGTTCCCTAATAACTTTGAGAAATGAACTCAACTTTAAACTCTTGACTTAACTTGGCTGCTAACTTCACTTGACTTGGAAATATCTTTCCTTGAATCGGAATTATGAATTCAAGGTGTTCGATCACATGTCATGGAGGGATTCTTGAACTCTTAGACGTACTTTGGAGTGTCGGAAACAACCATAAAACATAGGTATAATACTTTGGAACTTGCTTGAGAAAGTGAGAAAAGGAATGGGGAAACTTGGCTGAGACTTTAGATTTCTGGTGACACAGGCGGCATCCACGGAAGCCATCGACGGGCCGTAGATGGACCTACGGTCCGTACTGCAGGTCCGTAGATCGCGTCAGAGATTTTTCCCCAAAAATGGTTTTTTTTTTTTTTTTGAAAAAAAAAACTAAGTGTTGACCTACGGTCCTGACTTACGGTCCGTGGATCGATCTACGGACCGTAGGTCGTGCCCGTAGATCGACGCCCCAAAAACCAACTTCTGTCTTGATCGACGGTTGACCAGTACGGACCGTTGATCGATCTACGGTCCGTAGGTCAGTCACGTAGATGGGGATCGACAGCCCAGAACTTTCTGCAATTTGATAGTGAATCAACTTTTAAGGGTCATTACTCTTAGAATCATAATTCCCTCAACATACAATAGGTTTCAACTACACAATCCACAACATCAACAACAACTAACAACTTCACCAACTTTAACAACTTCAACCACTTTAACAACTTCAACAACAATTCCAATCTTTTCTCAATCATGAATAAACTAGGTGTGTGTGGGGGAAAGGATCAACCCACACGAAAAACTTACATACCTTAAATAGGGATCACCCCCGACGAAAGTCCACAACGATCTGTACTAATCTCCTCTTTCTTCTCTTATTCTTCTTCTTCTCTTCTTTAAACTCAAGAACCCTAACTCTTTCTCTTTCAAAAAGGGACAAAAATGATCCAAAGATCATCCTAACTCAACAATATGAGCTCAATTAAAAGATTTGTGAAAGGACCAAAATGCCCCTTAAATTTCCGGACGAAAATCCTTTCCAACTGCCCAACTTCTACCGGGCATAACTCCCTCATACGAACTCGGAATTGAGCAAACTTGGTGGCGTTGAAAAGGTCGTTCCAAGGGCTTCGCAACCATAACTAAAACTACTCCTAACTCATCCTGAGCCAGGAGTTACGACTACTCAAAGTTGGCCAAAAACTCATGTTTTTCCACACTTAGTCAAATTTCCAGATTTTTAATTTCATCAAAGCCACTTCAAATTGTCGGATGTTACAAGGGACTCCGGGAAGATCATCTGGAAGGACTTCTGGAAACTCTTTTACTACTGGAACTGACTGAATAGGAGGTACCTCAACACTTGAGTCATTAACTCGGACTAAGTGATATATACAACCTTTAGAAACTAACTTTCTTGCCTTAAGATACGAAATGAAACGACCCTTAGGCACTGTTGAACAGCTTTTCCACTCTAAGATAGGCTCATTTGGAAACTGAAACTTGACTACTCGAGTTCTACAATCAACTGAGGCATAATAGGCATTAAGCCAGTCCATACCAAGAATGACATCAAAATCTACCATGTCTAACTCAATTAAATTAGCCATGGTACTCTTGTGATTAACGGAGATGGGACAATCACGATAGACTCACCAACAAATGTGGAAACGCTGAATGGTTCACTAAGTTGCTCAGGAATAACATCAAAATTCATAGCAACATATGGAGTTACAAAAAATAAACTCATTTCTGGATCTAGCAAAGCATAAACAGTAAAGTCAAAGACTTGAATCATACCAATGACAACATCTAGTGAATCCTCTTGCTCGTGGCGACTAGTGATCGCATAGAGGCGGTTTGCTCCTCCGCCAGTACCGGAAGTAGCTCCTCTAGGTGCAGCTTTATCTGGTGGAGCGACTGAAGAAGACTGGGCTCTATTGCCCCCATTACCCTGTTTGTTCTTTGGACACTCTCGCATGAAGTGCCCACTCTGACCACACTTGAAACAACCAGTGGTGCCCTCACGACAAACACCTGAGTGGTTCCTACCACACTTGGCGCAGGCAGGAGGCTTACCTCCCCCTTGCACTACACTACCCTGAGAATAGGCAGGTTTAGCTCTGTAATTCTAACCATAGTACTTACCCTTATTCTTAGGTGCAGGTGCACTAGCAGATGATGGAGCAGGTCCCTTTTGCTTCTGTTGGAAAGACAACCGGTTGGCATTACTCATCTGTTGCCCGGACTCATTCCCTATCTTAGCCCTCTTGTTCTTAAACTCCTCCCTATCTCTCAGCTTCTCTTCCTCTACCTGTTGCACATAGACCATCAACCTCGAAATGTCCATATCCCCAATAAGCATTGCTGCCCGGCCCTCTTTGCTTGATAGATGACCCAAACCAGCAACAAACAAACTCATCCTACCCATCATGTCCGCAACCATTTCAGGAGCGTAGCGAGACAGTTGGGTGAACTTCAATCCATACCCATGCACACTCAGAGAATCCTGCTTAAGTGTTAGAAATTCCTATACCTTAGCCTTTTTCAATTCTCAGGGAAAGAAGCGCCCCAAGAAAGCTTCCTCAAAACAGGCCCAGCTCGCAGGTGGTACATCCTCAGCTCTACCCTCTCTCCACTGATCGAACCAAGTCTTAGCAACATTCTTCATCTGATATGCAGCTAGCTCAACTCTCGCAGTATCAGCAACATGCATCACATCAAACACCTTTTTCAGTTCCTCAATGAAGTTCTCTGGATCCTTTTCAGTGCTTGACCCAGTGAAACTTGGAGGGTTTATTCTTAAGAACTCACGAATCCTTGAAGTGTCAGCCTCTTCTTGCTGAGCTCCTCTCTGCTTCCCAGCCTGATTGGTTACAACTTGGCTAAGCATCCTTATAGCCTCTCTAAACTCAACATTAGAGATCTCTCCTTACGGTTGCACTTCAGGTGCATTAGGTAACTCTTGCTCCTGTGGTTCAACATTTCTCCTAGATGGATGACCTCATGTTGCTCTTCGTAGAGGCATGATAATCTAAAACACGCGTAAGCACAAATTAGGGGAAACTTTTTAGAGATCAACTCTAACGCACGAAATGATTGTGAAAGAAGTGAAAGAATTCCTAAATATTGTTTCTTCCTAATTATAGATGTGGTGCACTTCACACCGATTACTAGGACTCTACAGACACGGCTTCATAGACTCCCTAGGACTCTTGAACTCTGTGCTCTGTGCTCTGTGCTCTGATACCAAGTTTGTCACACCCCGAGCCTACACCCTGGACGTGGCCGGAACCCAAAGACCATTGTTGGCCCCAAGCGAACCCTTGGCCTGGCTTACTTGACTCAGCAGAAAACTTAAACTAAACAAAGATAAATTCATATAATAAACTGGAATGTTATAGAGGAACATTCAATTGGCCATTAAGGCAAACTCAAGTCTCAACATGGAATAACGACAATGAAAAGACTAAAAACTAACATATGACTGCCTATGAAGCCTCTAATAACAACTGAGATGGATTTTGGGACAAACCCCATAACATCCTAATAAACTAAACTAGAAAGCAATGAAATGGATCCTCCGGAAAGCAAGTAGGCTCACTAACAGACTCTAGACTGCTCACTGGATCAACGACGCGTCGGGATGCCGATCCTAGTTACCTGTGTCTGCATAATAATACGATGCAGGCCAACTGGCATCAGTACATTGAATGTACGAGTATGCGAGTTGGATTGCCAAAATAACAAAGGTTAGAAACAAACGGAGAGAAACTGAAGAACTTACCTGGCTCAACTCAACTCAACTCAACATGACTGAACTCATTTCAATATAAAGCATTTTAAAAGTAAGTGCAATATAAAGGAAAGCTGTTTAAAAACATGATATCAACTCTGTGTGTATGCAAGATACAAATAACTCAGAGATGTATTTAAAATACAATAAACTGATGTATATAAAAAAAATACAATAACTTATGTGGGAGTTTTTCTAACCGACAACCATCACTTAAGAGCCATAGTGATGATACAGCGATCTTCCTCACTCTGCCAGCGCATCCTATACCTGGCCAAAGGTATAGGACCTGAACTGCCTAATGGATCAACTAGTCTATTTCAAAAATGGTTCATCTAAAAAGTATGACCATTTTCTACCCATGATGGCTACATGGTTTAAGGGGGCCGATAGTTGTATGAACTCTTCCCCATCGGTGCTCAATACTACTCCCAAAAATATACTAGTTCTTTATGTTTAAAAACATACTTCTTCTGTGATTTGAGATTAGTATTCAAAAACTTAGCTCAAAGGCTATCTTGGAAAATATCTGTTTCCCTGCTTGCTTCATTTAGAAAGCTATTACTCTTTTCTGAAAACTAGCCGAAGGCTCTGTGAAAATCTCAATTTCCGTTCTTATTTAAATGTGAAAAACATTTAAAATCACTTTGGGAATACTTAGTCCCTCTATACTTTTGAAGAAATGAACTTCAAACTTTACCTTTTACTCTTTTCTTAACTTCAAACTTAAGTCTTAAAACAAGTTAAAACGTTTGTAAAAGACTTATGAAAACTTGAAATGAACTTCTCTTACTTGACTTTTGCCTTTGATCTTAACTCTTGCTTGAATTGACTCTTAACTGATCCTTGAATTGAATTATGGATTCAAGGATTATGATTTGTGTTTGGGAAGATCTCTTGATGTTTAGGAATGATTTCGAATAGCTAAACTTGAGAAAAGTTACGAAATCACCGTCTTGGAACATGTCCGCGACGCGGAGGTGTTTTAAAATAATTACTCGCGAAATTAAATTTTGAGACAAAGGAGTCCGCGTCCTCTGCGCGACGCAGAGTAGATTTTTGTTCACTATGGGAACAAGTCCGCGACGCGGACTTGTTTCATGAACCTTACTCGACTTTTTCCTTCTTCGTTTTTCAGCCTCAACCCACCTAAATTCGATTACCTTCCTCAAATTTGTTTTATATCCTGATACCCAGCGTATGTACTCAAGAACCTAACTCAAAGTAACTCTAAAACACCACGTAAAGATCTTGGAAACTCCACAATTCAACCCAAATCAAGAACAACATTCAAATTCAAGAATTCATGTCAAGAACTTCAACTTTCAAACACTTTTAGGATGAATTGCGCTGAAACTAAACATGTTTGGCGCGTAGGTGAATGAACCCAACGCTATGAGAGACTCACATACCTTGTAGGATCAATTCCTTGGCGAATCCACAATCAAAATCGATCGTTCTTGGCGAATCTTGCTTTTCCTCTTCTCCTTTCTCTTGCGTTCTTTCTCCAAAAGCCCTAACTCTATTTCTCAAAAGCGTAAACTGAACTAACTCAATCTTGACCCCACTTAATTTACTAAAAACGGATTTAATTAATTGGGTAAGGAAAAGACCAAACTACCCCTTTTTTAATTCCGGATTGGGCATTTCTTTATTCGAACAGCCCAACTTCCAACAAACATAATTCACTCATACGAACTCAGAACCGTGCAAACTCAATGGCGTTGGAAATATAAATCCAAGATCTTTCCAACCATATCTGGAACTACACCTAAATCATCTTGAGCTAGGAGTTATGGTCGCTTGAAGTTGACCAAAATCTCAACTTTACATTACTTAAAAATTTTCAGATTTCCTTATACTTTCCAAAAATGATTATTTCAAGTTCTTAGCTTCTTTCTAGCTATTTCAAGTTGCGTGATGTTACAAGAGAAATGGCAAGACACGTGAGAAAATTAAATGAAAGGTGTCAATTAAGTGTTGGTTTTGTTTTTGGTGACACTTTGACCAAGAAATGGTCAAATCCACTTTAAAATGTAATTAAGTAAATCTAGGACTAAATCAATTTTTTCAAAATTTTCTAATCTTTTATAAGATACGGAAAAAAAAACACTTCATTTTTCAACTTTTATAATTCTATCCAAACCATTTAAAAAAAGTAAAAGAGAATAGAATTTTCTCTTCTTCTTCTCCCAACGTTCTTTCTTCTCTTCTTCTTCTTCCTTAGAAAATCCAAAAATCCGACTATCACAAAAAATATTCTCCCCATTATCTTATCTTCCTCCTCATCTTCGGTCGTGACTCTCTCCTATTTCAGAACTGAAGACCGTGTTCGACTTAAAATGGATAAGTCATTTTTTTGAAAGATTTTACAATTTTCGAACAATACATTCTTGATACTAAGTTTTTTTCTTGGGTTAATGAACAATAAATCATTCTATAGATGTGAAGATTGAACAATGGTGTAATGGTACCTATTATTTATTGTTTTTGAAAGAAAATCAACAAACCCAATAAAGCCCTAATTTTGAGGAAATGTATATGTATTGTTAACATTCAGTGACGAGTCATTTTTTACTATTTTTGTTGTTCTTTTTGTGACCATTTTTTTCATATGATTTTAGAAATATAGTCTTGTTTAGTTGTCCAACATATATTTTATTTGTTGAAAGATGTGTCGTATGTTGCTACATTTTAGTGATATGTTGGTGCATATTCTAAAAGAGTTGGCATATGTTGGAACATATCACCTATGTGTTAGGGCAACAAAATGGTCATCTGTAGTAACAGAAGATTCATCTGTGGCAACATAAGATTTATTTGTGGCAACATAATGTCCATCTGTGGCAACATAAGTATAAATTGCTACCCATTATTATTTTATAATAAATTGTAAACTCTCAACCTTTTTTTATTTACCCTGTAGATTAACTGATACAAGAAGCTTCATCTATGACAACAGCTCAATCTTTTGTTGGTGTTGCTTCCTCTTCTAAAATCAAATACTCTTCTTGTCTATGCGAAAAATGTGAGCAGCAACATGATTATTTGATTAGTCTTGTTAAAGAACTCACTAGTATTTTTAAGGAAATGACTTATAATATTGATGTACATACATCCAAGAAAATTTCACAACCTTTGAAGTGTAGGAGGTTGAAAAAATTGATTTTTCAATCACTATCTATAATTAGTAAAAGAAAAAAATCAATGACTACTGCTCCAGTATCACACTCAACCCCAAAAGGCAAGGAGAAGGAAAAGGAGAAGGAGAAGGAGAAAGTGAAAAAGAAAGCGAAAGAGAAAGAGAAAAAGAAAGAGAAGAAAGTCGTCAGTTGTGATGTCAAGCAACATTATCCATTTAAAGGTTTTAACATTGACGACGAGGGTCCAACTGAACTGATGTCATCCTTCTTGCAATGGATAAACGAGGGTCTTTACAAGCATCATGCAAAAAAGTAAAGTCGTTCAACTATTATTAGTATTTCTTCTTGTTGTCCACTAAATAATTATTTATAATGATTACACATTTGCATAAGATACAAGGATGATCACTACTTAGCCAATTGCTCAAATCTTGAGTTCAAACAACTGGATTTTGTAGTTGCATCTCCAAAAAAGAAGGACTGGTTCTACGTAATGTCTCAATCCAATAGGTGTTGGACTGATGAGGTAAATCCATGCCCACTTTTATGTTTTGATTAAGACATGAATACATACAAATAAATTGATACAAAAAATACACTTGTTGATGTATCTGTCTAGCATGTAGATGTCGTTTTATACTATTTGCGGAAGAAGTCGAAGCAACAGAGTCATTCTAAATATCGATATACCACTACTAATTGTTTTTTTTCAAAACATACATTGACAAAGCCAATGTTGTTCCTGAAAATGAGTATAAAATTGTTGGCACTATCAAAGGGTTTGTTATACCTACTGGACTGCCTTGGCACCTCACATATGATGTTTATGTCCCTATAAATTGTAATGGGGAGTTTCATTGGGTCTTGGCAGTCGTTGCATTGAAGGAACGGTGCATAAATGTGTATGATTCGATGTCCTCATCTAGGACTAACAGAAAATTGTGCTCCGAGATTCAAAAGTTGTCTACAATGTTGCCAAAGTACCTTGAATGCAACGGATTTTTTGAGCAAAAAGACCGAACCAACTGGTCAATTCTTGAAACTTACCAAGGAAAGAACAAATCTCACTCATTCGAAGTCATACATGTTACTGGTATTGCCCAACAAGCAAGCAATAGTCTGTAAGTATCACATTATTTTTTTGTCTTACCACTATCGAAATGTGATGTTATTAGGTTTATTATATTTTCTAATTGATGATATACCATGCAGAGATTGTGGACTTTTTGTTGTTGCATACGCTAAATTTTTGAGTGATGGACTACAAGTATCATCTGATGGAATTATTTCTCAAACCATTCGCATGAGATATGCTTCACTCCTATGGAATTATGGAATTTTAAAGGCTCGGTGTGGCTATGTTAGTAACAATGAAGACCCACAGAGACCTAGACCTAAAAAAGCAAAGTTCGATGAAAATGTTGTGGTTACCACCATTGATTAGATTGATATGTATACCATTGTGAATTACTTTTTTGTTGATAAGTTGTAAAAAACAATTGGTGAAGTGTTCATTTTTGCTGATAATATTAATATTAATGATTATTATTTTATTTTTTATTTTGTTGGAACAAATGTCAATTATGATGGAAAGGAAGAAATCTGGTGTCTGTGGCATCATATATAACCTCTGTTATAAAAAAAAAAACACAGAATTATTTGCATGTGCCCCAACAGAAAGGATGTATGTGGCAACATATGTCACAGAAAGGAGATAGGTGGCAACATTATATTGTCACCAATTGTTCATTTTTACTGATAATATTAATATTAATGATTAGTATTATTATTTTTATTTTGTTGGAACTAATGTCAATTTGATGGAAAGGAAGAAATGTGGTGTTTGTGGCAACATATATAACCTCTGTTATAAAAAACACCATAGAATTATTTGCATGCGCCCCAACAGAAAGGAGATATGTGGCAACATATGTCACTTTGAATTGTCAAAATTCAAAAAAAAAAAAAAGTTTAAAACAATCGTCCTTCATTTTCCTTCTCTCCTCTATAAAAGGTCGTTTCATATTCCAAATTTAATTTATTTTTACTAATTTCCGTCTTCTTTTCTCTTCTTTCCTTTCATCTTTTGACTCTCGTTCCATTATTCCTTCACGGATCTAGTTGTTGTTGCGATATTTTCTACAACATCAGTGGTAATCTGTTGCGATATTTTCTACAACAAGGCATCGTTGCCCTCATCATGTCTAGTTTATCATTGATATCTTCTTAGGTAAAATTTAATTAGGGTTTTGAAATACTTATTGGTATTAAATCAGGACATTTTTAGTAGTTTATCATTTATTTGATTGTAGGATGGTTGGTGTTGTTATTCCTTTTGAAATATTATCTGATTTCAAAAATCTTAATTTGTAGTTGGTTGGTTAGGGTTTAGGGAGGGTTTTGTGGTTTGTTGGTTGGTTGGTTCATGTGTGGTATTAAATCGTATTTGTTGTTGTGTTGTTGTGTTGTTGTGTTGTTGTGTTGTTGTGTTGTTGTGTGTTGTGTTGTTGTGTTTGGTTGTTGTTATTTTTGTTAAGAAATATTTGATTTTGTGGTTGCAGATACAAATATAATGCCTCTTGTCAAAATAAATTTGTATTAACAAATGAAACAACTGACACAAAGATCCAGAAGAGGCCTAGGACTAAAACTTGTAGGAAGAAGAATGAAAATTCGACTTCCACTCTTTTAGAAAAACTTACATCTAAAGCAGTTTCTTCTTCTCAAGTAGAACCAGAATTTTTTCAAAAAGAATATGAAGAAAGAGAAGGAGAAAGAGCAGAAGAAGAAAAAGAAGTTGAGGAAGAAGAAGGGAAAAAAATGAAGTTGAGGAAGAAGAAGAGAACAAAAAAGAAGTTGAGGAAGAAGAAGGTAAAAAAAAAGAAGTTGAGGAAGAAGAAGGTAAAAAAAAGAAGTTGAGGAAGAAGAAGGAAAAAATAAAGATGTGGTTGAGGAAGAAGAAGAAAAAATAAATGAAGTTGATGAAGATAAAGGAAAAAATAAATGAAGTTGATGAAGATAAAGGAAAAAATAAAGAAGTTGAGGAAGAAGAAGGAAAAAAAATGAAGTTGAGGTAGAAGAACAAGAAAAAAGTGAAGTTGAGGATGATGGGATCAACACTGTCAATGCACACACTTTTCATGTTCATTTCTAGCCTAATGCTACTGGTGATAGCATTATAAGGTCAGCCATGAAAAAAGCTTTCGACTCATTCAAGACCATACTCAAGTCAAATGGTTTGGAAGATTTTTTTAGGAATAGTTATTTTGGTCAATATCTTGATTTGCCAGAAAAAAATAATGCACGTTTTCAAATGACTATGGTCTATGAACTTCTGAAAAGAAGGTTCTTTTTTTTAGAATAATGAAAAGAAGGATGAGGTGTTGATTAATTATTGTGGCATGCCACTCTTCTTTGACAAAAGAGAGTTTGCAATAATTACAGGGTTAAAATGTCATTCTCCTTCTGAGAAAATCCCTGAATTCACAGTCAAAAAAAAAAAACGGAGATGAAAGAAAGGAGAAGCACAAGCAAGTAAGGAGCAATCAACTGAAGAGCAGGACTTGGTATCCTTTGTTGGTCCAAGCTTCAAAAATCCCCAATTGATATATTTGTTGAATGACAAGGATACACCAAAAAAGCAGAAGGAGTCATTGTGTTTACTTTGGTTTGTACATAATGTACTTTTGGCCAAAGATGTCAACAACAACATACCCCTTAAATTGGTGAAGTTATCTGAGGATGTTGAGGCTTTCAACAACCATCCTTAGGGTCATGACAGCTACGAATTAACTATCAAATACTTGTTGGATCCTTTATCTCCAAAGACCAATAACTTATTTGGCTTTTCATGGGATTTCATGGTAAACATAAATGTTCTTAATATCTTTATATTTTATTGAATAATTCAACATTTGATTTGTGACATGTTTTCCTTTTTTATAGGCTTGGACATTTGAAGTCATTCCTCATTTGAGGCATCAAGTAACTATTGCAGAAGAAGATATTTCATCTCCAAGGATATTGAGATGGTTGAGAGCAAAAAATGTTTACCATGCTCCAAATCTTTTTAACCCTCCTCATGATGTAGTAAGTTATTATATACACCCATATGTTGCTATAGATGATCCATCTGTTGCAATATGTGACACAAAACACAAATGTTGCTTCAGATGCCCTTATTTTGCAATATATCACCCATCTGTAGAAACATTTGACACATCTCTTACAATATGTGACCCAAATATTCCTACAGATGACTCATTTTTAAAATTTTAGGTTGTGCATCCATGGCTTGTCCCAATAGAAAAGGAATTGCAAATGCCATCTATGATTACTCTAGGGTTGGTTGAAACCTTATTTGATCCTGTAGTGGATAATGTTAAAAGGGAATTGCTTGGAGCAACAACCATCAAAAGAGCAAGACTTGATGATCAACAGTTAGTTGTTTTTAATGAGGATGATATGGTTGATGCGGCTGTAAGGACTGGTGTTAATATTAGTGTTGGT
This sequence comes from Solanum okadae, assembly GCA_036553675.1. NCBI lineage: Eukaryota > Viridiplantae > Streptophyta > Magnoliopsida > Solanales > Solanaceae > Solanum > Solanum okadae. Next base: position 14,532,575 of record CM071678.1, on the reverse strand, counting down.
GCTGGTGTTAGTGCTGGTGCTGGTGTTGGTTTTGGTGTACAAAGTGTTGGGGCTACCTCTTGTAGTCGATGCTCTGGCTTTCTATGTGAAAAGTGCAAGAAACATGATGAAGATTCTATCATGTATCTTCAAACATTGAGTCAGGCTGTGAATGAAATTAAAAACAAGAGGGGGTCAAGGTCATTCCATCAAAAAATGTTCGGGATCCATATTATCCACAGGCCAAGAGGAGAAAAAAACCATTTATCAAGGCAATACAAATTTGAAGAAGAAAATATTCGAAGAATTGCCAATGGCCGTAGGAGAGAAACTGCTAGAGCTCAAGCATGTGAATCTTTATAAGCGTGTTCCTATAGCTCAAAAGAACAAATTGGTGGAACTGATTAGAGGAAAGGATCTGCGTGTACAATACGGCATGCATTTTTTTAGTGGAGATGATTTCAAGACTATGACAAGCATGAATATTTGGTGGGAAGACTGGGTAATTTTTCTCTACTAGTACCTTCAATTTATAATGTTCGTTTGTTTTATCTTTTCAATGATTACTCTTCTTTACTCTTTAATATTATTTTTTATTTCAATATATTGATGAAATTCTTAGCCTCATGCTGGAGAGGCATTTGAGATACCCTGAGTACTATGATTCCATAGATAGAATCGTGGATCTCAACTTCTATACCAACTTTAAAAAAAGGTATGACAGTATTAGCGAGGAGGCAACAACAGTTGGTGGCAGAAGCTTTACACAGTTAATTAATGAGTTTGAATGGAATGAAGATATGATTAACTACGTCAGGGGCATTATACCATATCCTAAAGGCATGGGTTGGATTGGTGCAAAAAGGATTTTGGCAGTCATGAACCTGAACAAAACTCATTTTGTGACTCTTGAGATCCTCTTGCATGAGGGTCGCATGAATGTTTATGACTGTTAGTTGATGGGTATGGAACATGCCAAGTTTTTGACATTCATACAACCCGTGTTTGAGTTGCTGCCAAAATTATTGAAGCAAAGTGGAATAATAAAGCATTTGCCAGATAAGTTCCTCAATGAACCATGAGAATTTGAAGGTCGATTGGAACTCGTGGTAACAAATGACACCAAAGCCGCATGTAGGTCATACTCGATTACATTTATTGAGCATTTGATTACCAAGACAACAATTCAACCTCCCCAAAACCTGTTGTGTGACAATACAGTTGCTCGAATGCAATGGATTTGGGTTGCTGGGATAGTATCTAGGAGCTTGGAGCCTTAACAATGTATTTGTAATTAATGACAATATTTTATTTTATCAATTATGTTAAGTTATCTTATATTGAGAGCAAGTACTATGTGTTGTTATATTGATAGCAAGTACTTAATCAAATATTGTTACATAGGGATGATATGTAGCAACAAATAAGTTATATGTAGCAATATATGTCTCATATGTAGCAACATATGAGTCATTTGTAGCAACATATGCCTCAAATGGTCAAACGTTGATACATAAGGGTGATATGTTGCAATATTTGAGGCATCGCTATAGATAAGTCATATGTAGCAACATATGCCTCATATGTAGCACACATGGGTCATTTGTAGCAACATATGCCTCGAATGGTCAAACGTTGCTACATAAGGGTGATATGTTGCAACATTTGAGGCATATGTAGTAACAGATAAGTCATTTATAGCAACAAATGCTTCATATGTAGCACACATGGATCATTTGTAGTAACATATGCCTCAAATGGTCAAACGTTGCTACATAAGGGTGATATGTTGCAATATTTGAGGCATCTGTAGCAACAGATAAGTCATTTGTAGCAACATGTGCATATGGTGACAATTTAACAGATAAGTCATATATTGCTACATATAACTATTCTATTGCGAAACATAAATCACATGTTGTAACAAAATGTGTAAGTCATATGTTGCAACATATGATTATTCTGTTGCGACATGTAAGTCATATGTTGCTACATATAACTGTTTTGTTGTGACAAATAAATCACATGTTGCAACATATGGATATTATATTGTGACATATAAGTCAAATGTTGCAACATTTATGGCCATCTGTTGGAAACGCGAATGCAAATTTTTAAAAAAATTGTAGGTTATACCCAGATGATAATGAATGATTCAAAGAACTATTAATTTTACTTATCAAAATAATAGTGTGTGAACCCAATCACTTATGAAGTAATTCCAATTGATACAGAACGAAATCTGATCCACTGAATAGATTAGCTAAATCTAATTCAAGAAGAAGAAAAGGAGAAGAAGAAAGCTCAAGGACTAGCAGCCAAGACCAACAATGTACGAAAAGAAGAAGAAGAAGATGAAGAGAACGGGAAGAAAGGCAAGCAAGAACGAAGAAGAAGAAGAGGAATACAGCAGGAGGCAGGGGAAAAAATCTTTTATTTCCCCTTTTGATACAGCTCGCTGGTGGCTTCCCTCCAGTTTTGGTTCCCACCAAAATTGGTTAAATTAGGTTTTAGTCATTTACCCTTTTACCCCTCATTTAATTCAATAGACCAAACTGTCAACTTATAAACTTGAGGGCAACTCCACAATCCTTAATCCTTAATCACATAATTGTCACCTACACTCAATAATTAAAATTTATGTCACCGCCCATTTATTTTGACACATTTTTGTCACCCGTAATTCAAAGTCACAAGACACATGTTTCAAACTACCTACACGTGGACTTGTGAACTTAATGGCTATAAAGTATAATTATTAAAGTTATTGTATAGGCAACCTACTATAGCTAAGCTTAAATAAATAGTACAATCCACACACCATGATGTACAATTATGAACTGCAGTATTAATCTTTTTCTTGTGTTGGCATATATATAAGGGTAAAAAGTACAACTTCTATTACATTTTGTACAACTGCATGTAGCAGTGTTAGTACATCCTAACTCCCATTTCTAAAATAGGGTAATATTATGAAGAGAATTTAGTTGTGAAACTAAAAGTTTATATCTCTTTATAATACAAAATATATCTATATATATAATAGGAGAAGTGAAAACTGGCACATGTAATTATCACAAAACACAGATTTTTGAATAATTAAAATTAATTACATTTATTTATATATAATAGGTGAAGTTAAAAATGACACATGTAATTACTATGAAAAATAGATTTTTTAATAATTAAAATTAATTACATCTAATAGGATTAGATAAGAAATTATGATTTTATTGTTAAAAACAATTTTAAGAAGGAAAAAAGCACTTGCGTAAATCAACATTAATTTAAAAAAGAAAAAAAAACATCGTCACTTTAATTATATCTCTAAATTTTCTAATTATCTTTTATTAAAAGAATAGTATTGCTTTATATTTTAAAAAATGTAGAAAAGAATAAATAAAATAAAAAAATGTTGTGCATCAGCTATTTAAATAAATAAATAGCAAAACTACCCAGTAATAATGTCACGCCCCGAGCCTTCACCCTGAGCGGGACTGACACTCAAGAACCATTACTGACCCCAAGTGAACCCTTGGTCTGGCTTAACTTGTATTAGAAGACTTAAATAATAAGAAACAACCTCAAAAGATAAATCATGCAATAACTTGGAATGTCTTAAAAGAACATTCAACTAGCCAAAATGGCAACTCAATGTCTTAGCATAAACAACCGAAAATGGAAAGACTAGTGAACTATAATTATCCGTCTATGAAGCCTCTAAAACAATGAGGGATGTCGGCACAAAACCCCCGATCATCCTAACAACTGAAATACTGAAAACAATGTAAAAAGGAGTCCTCTGAAAAGCAAGGAGGCTCACCAACCGACTCTGAGTACACAACTGGATCAACGAGGTGCTGGATGCTGATCCTGGTTATCTGTATCTGCATCATAAAATGATGCAGGACAAATGGCATCAGTACATTAAATGTACGAGCATGTGAGGGGAAAACTAAACACGACATAAGCTTGAACTGAATTCTGAAAGAAACACTTACCTCACTTTTACTCAACTCATGGATACTCAACTCAAATGCAGAATTAAACAACAGTAAAGGTGCAGTTTATATAAAGCATTTAAACAGTGAATAGCAACTCAAAGTAATCATATAATAAAGTAAGATAATTATGTGGGAGTTTCTCTAACCGACAACCATCACTATGAGTTATGTGATGATACAGCGTCTCGCCCACACTGCCAGAACTGTCCTATAACTTACCGGGATATAGAACGCCTCAACTAAGTGGATCCACTAGTCTATACTAAAAAGCATTAAGGAATCATCTAAAAAATATGACTCTTTCTACCCACATTTGCTACATGGTTTATGGAGACATGAGTTATTATGAACTTGTCCCCATATCGGTGCTCAATACTACTCCCAAAATAATGCAACTCATATGTTTAAAAAAAATAAAACTCTTTCTGTGGTTTGAGATAATTACTCAAAAACTAGCTCAAAGGCTCTCTTGGAAATCGGTGTTTCCTCTCTTGTTTAAAATGTGAAAATATTTACTCATTTGCAAATACTTAGTCCCCATATACTCTTTTGAAGAAAATAACTTCATTTGTTACTCTTACTTAACTCAAAACTCAAGTCTTAAAACAAGTTTAAAGCATTTGCAAAAGACTTCTTGAAAAGTCTCTAAGAACTTTCTAGACTTGGCTTTTAACTTTCCTTGAATTTGAATTTATGGATTCAAGGATTGTGATTTGTGATAAGAAAGATCTCATGATGTTTAGGAGTGTTTTTAGATAGTTCAACATGAGAAACGATCAAGAAATCACTGTCTGGAAGCAAGTCCGCGACGCGGAGATGCATTTAAATATTTGGTCGCAAAATAAATTTTGAGGCAGAAGGGTCTGTGACTGCTCCGCGATGCGGAGAGAAAATTCCCCATCCTGAGGAACAGGTCCGCGACGCAGACCTAGTACCCAAATTCGCCCGACTTTTTCCTTCTTTGTTTTTTAACCCCAATTCACCTAAACACGATTCTTTTTCTCAAATTCTCTTTAGATTCAGATACTCAATATATATACACAAGAATCTAACTCAAACAACTCAAGGAAACAACACTATAACCTCAAGAAACTCCTCAATCTCAACCCAATTTCAAGAACGAAAGCAATTCAAGAACACATATCAAGAACATTCAAACTCCCAATCTTTTTAGGACGACTTCACGGTGAAATTAAGATGTTTGGCACATGGGTGAACGAACCCAACGTTATGAAAGTCTTACATACCTCGTAGGATCGAATCCTTGACGAAATCCGCAATTAATTCCTCATGAAGACGACAAATCTTGACTTTCCTCTTCTCTTCTCTCTTGAGTTCTTCTCTCTAAAACCCTAGCATGAATTTTCAATTGTGCAAACTGAACCAATTCGGTTTTTACCCTAATTAATTCACTAAAAACGAATTAAATCAATTGGATATGGAAAAGACCATAATAACCTTCTAAAATCCGGTTTTGGCTTTCCTTATCTATACAATCCGACTTCCAATGGGCATATCTTCCGCATACAAACTCAGCGGCGTTGGAAAGATAATTCAAATATATTTCCTACGATATCTTGTAACACACCTAACTCATCCTGAGCTAGGAGTTATGGTCGTTTGAAGTTGACCCAAAACTCATACGTAGCTTAACTTTGTTAAACTTTCCAAATTTGATTATTTCCAAAAACGGTTTCTTTCTAATTCTAGTTCTTCAAATTGCAAGGTGTTACAAATAATTTTTTTTTAAAATGTTAAATGAAGATATAATTTATTTTTAAAAAAAAAACTGATTTTAAAATGTGAGTTTCAAATTATACAAACAACCCACGTAATGTGTTCTTGCTAATAATCTTGTTCTTGATGATAAAATGAGATTCTTACTGAAAATGCTGTTGCTAATGGACCGAATGATAGTGAAATTTATATCATGTATGACCTAAAATAACAATAAATCAATGCATAAAAGAATTTTTTGCATTAAACGCACAAGCACGATATTTCTTCATCATGCCTACATTCTATATTGATCTAGTTCAGTTACTGAATAACCTAAACCAAAATGAAATTAAGCATATATGGATCTTCTTCACCAAAACAATTTTTTTGCTATGGTATCTATCAACAAGCTGATAATTTAGGAGTAAACAATGATCAACTTAATGTTACCGATCAAGATCAAGAAAATGAAGGGCAAGAGAGTAACAATAATAGAGATAATGAATAATGTTGTGATACAGTAGTTTTGTTGGTTCTTTTGTTAAAGTAGGATAAGATTGAAATTCAAAAGTTATGCATTTTATTTTACTCGATAATATACATGTATGTAATTCTATTTAATTACTTCATTCCAATGTTTACGTCTGGGAGTTGAGCAATATATGCATATTAATTATGTATTTTCTGATATTCTTCTATTGATATTGTATTTTATTGGTGTGGATTAACCAGTTTAAGCAGTGATCAGAGAAGATAAAAACACAAAAAATGAATACACAGAATGTTATGGATCGATGTATTTGTTCTTTTAATTTGCTCAAGACACGATTTCTTTGATAACCATGGTATTCTGGTCAGCTTTCGCGCATCTCGTCTAATTATACGTGATATCTGCCACCTCCCACCAGTAACATAAACCAGCAACAGTTATGCATCTGATTTTAACTTAAAATAATCATTCCAATATTTAGATGTCCGGGAGTTGAACCATATATGTAGAATGTTTATTTTTAGTCGTAGCTTTGTGGAAGAAAATCCATTAACACTGCCATAGTAACTGATTAAGACAAAAAACAAAAAGAACCTATGTATGGTCAGATTTGGGAAAAAGAAATTCCATTTAAAATTTCGTTCTTTATGTGGAGAGTTATGAAAAGAAAAGTTTCCATTGATGGTATTATCAGAAGTTTTGGTATTCAAATGGACACGAGCTGCTCCTGCTGTAGGGATACTCAACTTGAGACTCTTGATCACTTGTTCACTATCAATGTATTAGTCATTAAAGTCTGGAACTGTGTGACCTGACCACTTGGTATTACTCATAATGTCAATACTGTGCAGGGGTTCTTGATTATTGGTAGCAAACAGTTACTAGGAAGTTACTGGGAATGAAGTACATGTGGGAATAAAATCTTGGCAGCCATACTTGTTGAAATTACTAGCCACAAATGTGAAAATTGGTAGCCACCAATGTGAAAGTTGGTAGCCACATTTGTGGAAGTAGGTAGTCAAAGTTTGGTAGAGTTTTGGTAGAGTTTGGTAGCCAAATTTTGTGGAATTTGGCTACCACATTTATGTCATTAATGATGTAATCAAGAGGTTCAAAAACTCTATAAATAGAGTAGTAATTGAACACTTGAAGACACACCAAAAATAGAGAAACAATAGAGAGTAAAGAGAGTAATCCACAAACTACTTCTTAGTTTGTGAGAAAATAGTGTGGAAGTAATATTATTGTGAGTTGTAAGAAATAAATGAGTGTTGAGTAGTAGTCTTTTGACACTATCAAGTTTTTCATCAATATTATTGTATTACTTATTCAGGTATCATATTTACCCATTTTAATATTTGGTGTCGTTGTTACTCTCTTCCTATTGCTATTTAATTTGGACATTATCCTGGGTGTGATTATAATTTTGTCCAATAACGTGGTATCAGAGCCATGGCAAATAATAGTCCGTTGTCCTTTCAGTACCCCCGTCTCACAAGAGAAAATTATGAAAAATGGTGTCTACGAATGAAAGTCATTCTTGTTCTCAAGATGTGTGGGACATTGTAGACAAAGGGTATACAAAACCCGCTAATGAGGAAACTTTGTCCTCAAATGAAAAGGAGGTCTTATTAAAAACATGAAAGAAAGATCAACAAGTGATCACTCTTATCCATCAATGTTTGGATGATGGCATGTTTGAGAAGGTGGCTGCAGAAGCTTGAGAGATTTTACAAAATTCTCTCCAAGGAGTTGATAAAGTAAAGAAGATAAAACTTCAAACTCTAAGGGCTGACTTTGATGTTTTAAAAATGAAAGAATCCGAATCCATTTCGGATTTCTGTTCAAGATTGATGACTGTTGTAAATCAACTAAGAATATATGGGGAGGAAGTAGATTATGTGCGTATGGTAGAAAAGATCTTTCGTTCTTTAACACCTAAATTTGATTATGTGGTGTGTGCTATTGAGGAGTCTAAAGATTTAGACTGTATGACGGTAGAACAATTGGAAGGTTCTTTACTAGCCCACGAAGAGAAAATGAAAGGAGAAAAGAAAGCCACTAGAGCAACTTTTTAAAACTCAGGCATCCTTCAAAGGATTTGAAAGATGAGAAAAGTTACAAAGGAAATGGACAATGGCGAGGTCGTAGAGGTTGTGGAGGCCGAGGAAGAGGAAGAAGTTATACCAATAAATTCAACAATGAAGATAAGAGTCACCAGTCATTCAGAGGTCATGGCCGTGGTCTACGAGGAGGTAGAGGACGTGGAGCTTATCAAGGTACAAATGAAATGAGGTATGACAAATCTAAAATTGAGTGTTATAACTGTCATAAAATTGGGCATTACTCTTGGGAATGTCGTAGTAATGTTGAAGAGACAGTTAATCTTGTTGACAACAACAAAGATGAAGATGAGTCAACGTTGTTATTAGCACTCAAAGAACAAGATAGAGATGATTGCAGCTCATGGTATCTTGACAATGGAGCAAGCAATCATATGTGTGGCCACAAAGATAAGTTTGTGGAGATAAAGAAGACGGTGAAAGGTAATGTGTCTTTTGGAGATACCTCAAAGATCCAAATTGAAGGGATAGGTACGATTCTGATATCCTGTAAAGATGGTGGCCATAAATTGATTAACAATGTTTATTATGTGTCAAAATTGAAAAGTAATATTTTGAGTTTGGGTCAACTTCTTGAAAAAAGACATGATATTCATATGAAAAATATGCATCTTTGGCTTAGAGATTCAAGTAACAACTTAATTGCTAAAGTTCATATGGCAAAGAATAGGTTGTTCCCTTTGAATCTTAAAACTATCGATGCAAAGTGTTTGAAGGCTAATGTGCAAGATGACTCATGGTGTTGGCATATGCGATTTGCGCACTTGAACTTTGAAGCACTCAAATCAATGGGAGATAAGAACATGGTTGATGGGATTCCATCAATCAACCATCCTAATCAGTTGTGTGGAGATTATCTTTTTGGAAAACATGCAAAAAGGAGTTTTCCAAAGGAGACTACATCAAGAACAAGTAAGCCACTCCAACTTGTACACACCGATGTGTGTGGTCCAATCGATCCACCTTCTTTTGGTAAAAGAAAATATTTCTTGCTCTTTATTGATGATTTCAATAGAAAGACTTGGGTATACTTCTTGAAGCAAAAATCTGAAGTTTTTGTTGCCTTTAAAAATTTCAAAGCACTTGTAGAAAAAGAAAGTGGCTATGAAATAAAAGCATTAAGTTTTGATAGAGGAGGTGTATTCACTTCAAAAGAATTTAATGACTTTTGTCAATCTCATGGAATTCGTTGCCCTCTAACGGTACCTTACTCTCCCCAACAAAATAGAGTTGCAGACAGAAAGAATAGAACAATTCTTAATATGGCTAGATGTATGTTGAAAGCTAAACATCTACCAAAAGAATTTTGGGCCGAGGCTGTTTCTTATGCAGTTTATTTGAGCAACAGGTCTCCAACAAAAAATGTACGAGATCAAACGCCTCAAGAAGAATGGAGCGAAAGAAAGCCAAGTGTCAAGCACTTGAGAATCTTTGGGAGCATAACATATGCTCATGTTCCACATCAAGGGAGAGCTAAACTTGACGATCGTAGTATCAAGTATGTGTTTGTTGTCTATGACGCAAGTTCAAAAGGTTACAAATTGTACAACCCAAGCAATAACAAGGTGGTGGTGGTGAGTCGTGATGTTGAATTTGATGAAGAAGCATCATGGAATTGGGAGACTCCAGAAGAAAGAACATATGATTTTTTTCCATACTTTGGAGATAAAGAAGAACAAGAAACCATGGCACCTGCACATATATAATGCAACCCCGCCTCCTTCACCAGCAAATGTTGCGTCTCCATCTACTCAAGAGAGTTCAAGTGAAAGACCGCATAGGATGAGGAGCATCCAAGAACTCTATGATGACACAGAAGAAATTACTAATTTTGATTTTTTGTGTTGTCTCTTTGTTGATAGTGAACCAATGAATTTTGATGAAGTTGTTAAAAAAGGTGGAGAAAAGCCATGGTGGAGGAGATCCAGTCAATAGAGAAGAACAACACTTGGGAGTTAACAACTCTTCCCAAGGTCCATCGAGCAATTGGAGTCAAATGGGTATACAAGACGAAGAAAAATGCCCATGGAAAGGTAGAGAGATACAATGCAATACTTGTGGCTAAAGGCTACAAACAAAGGCATGGCATCGACTATGAGGAAGTCTATGAGCCTATTGCCCGCATGGAGACAATCTGTCTATTGATCTCTTTAGCGGTGCAAATGAAGTGGAAGATTCATCAACTAGATGTCAAATCAGCATTCTTAAATGGATATCTTGAAAAAGAAGTCTATATTGAGCAACCATTGGGTTTTGTGGTTAAAAATCATGAAGATAAGGTGTTGAGGCTGAAGCAAGCTCCATGAGCTTGGAATAGTCGCATTGACAAATACTTTCAAGACAATGGGTTTACTCGTTGTCTCCATGAATATGCCATTTACATTAAAGTTCATACTAATGGAGATATTCCACTTGTTTATCTTTATGTTGATGATCTGATTCTAACGGGTAACAATCCAGTTTTATTTTAAGCTTTCAAGAAAGCTATGTCCCTTGAGTTTGAGATGACGGACATAGGGCTCATGTCATATTACTTGGGCCTAGAAGTGAAGCAAACGGAGGAAGGCATCTTCATATCTCAAGAAATTTATACAAAGGAGATTTTGAAGAAGTTCAATATGTTCGATTGCAATCCTGTGAACACCCCAATGGAAAGTGAAACAAAATTGTCAAAGTTTGATGATGGAGAAATGGTGGACTCCACTCTGTCCAAAAGTCTCATAGGAAGCCTAAGGTACTTGACATGTACGAGACCAAATCTACTCTTTGCGGTTGGAGTAGTAAGTCGCTTCAGGGAAGCTCCTACCTCCACTCACTTGAAGGTCGCTAAAAGAATTCTTCGTTACCTAAAAGGTACAATCGACCTTGGACTATTTTTTTCTTCTTCTGATCAATTTAATCTTGTGGGATATTTTGATAGTGATTATGCGGGAAATGTTGCTGATAGAAAAAGCACATCTGGTTTTGTATTTTTTGAGTGATTGTGTTATTTCTTGGAGTTCAAAGAAAAAATCAATTATTACTCTCTCGACTTGTGAAGCTGAATACGTGGCAGCGACATCATGTACGTGTCATGCTATTTGGTTGAGGAGATTGTTGAAGGAACTCAATTTGCCACAAATTGAAGCCACAATGATTTGTGTTGATAACAAATCGGCGCAAGCACTTGCAAAGAATCCAGTGTATCATGATTGGAGCAAGCACATAGACACAAGGTATCACTTTATCCGAGAATGCATTGCCAAGAAAGAGGTAGAGCTCAAGTATGTGAAATCTCATGATCAAGTTGCGGATATCTTTACAAAGCCTCTCAAGTTTGAAGATGTTCAGAGATTGAGATCAATTCTTGGAGTAAAGAAGAAAAAACAAAATTAAGGGAGAGATTCGTGAGAATAAAATCTTGGCAGCCATACTTGTTGAAATTACTAGCCACAAATGTGAAAATTGGTAGCCACCAATATGAAAGTTGGTAGCCACATTTGTGGAAGTAGGTAGTCAAAGTTTGGTAGAGTTCTTGTATAGTTTGGTAGCCAAATTTTGTGGAATTTGGCTACCACATTTATATCATTAATGATGTAATAAAGAGGTTCAAAAACTCTATAAATAGAGTAGTAATTGAACACTTGAAGACACACCAAAAATAGGGAAGCAATAGAGAGTAGAGAGAGTAATCCACAAACTACTTCTTAGTTTGTGAGAAAATAGTGTGGAAGTAATATTATTGTGAGTTGTAAGAAATAAAAGAGTGTTGTGTAGTAATCTTTTGACACTATCAAGTTTTTCATCAATATTATTGTATTACTTATTCGGGTATCATATTTACCCATTTTAATATTTGGTGTCATTGTTACTCTCTTCCTATTGCTATTTAGTTTGGACATTATCCACTGATTATAATTTTGTCCAACAGTACACAACATGCTCCTACACATAACACCATTTTTCACCTTGTGGGAAATCTGGAAAACAAGAAATGCTAAGATGTATGACAATAAAAACATCTCTTTGTTCGAAATAATTAACCAAATTTTGTTTAATGTGCAGGTGGCTATTTTCAAAAGAATACATCAGGATGGACATTAAATGGGGATGGAGTACTAAATGCTCGATTGCTAAAAATTATAAACCAAGAATCACTAGCATCGTGGTCTATTGGACAAGACCTCAATGGAATATATGGAAATTGAATATAGATAGTAGCTTCATACCTGGACAAAGATTGGTTGGAATAGGAGAAATCGTCAGGAAAAAAATGGAAAGATGGTCATGGCTTTTGGTAAATCTATTCAATTCTCTACTAACAACTCTTGTGAATTGCAGGCAACTTTACATGGAATTGAATGGTGCCATGACAACTCAAGTTCTCACATAATCTTGAAGATGGATAGTCAAATAGCAGTGATATGATTAAGGGATTGACTCCAGTCTCCACCTCCCTACACTCTAAGGAATACAGCGTGCAAAATCCAAAGGACGATACAAAATATGAATTACGAGATCGTCCATTATTTTAGGGAGGCAAATTGTGTAGCTAAAGCTCTTGCAAGGCATGCCACTACAAGGGACATAGATTATTTATTCTCAAAGGAATAAGACATGCCCGACTCAACTGTAAGACCAATGAGAATGGACAGACTCAATCTTGCATCATTTAGGTTCAAGAAAGGAAAACAGTTGGAATGACACTATGAAGCACCTTGAATGATAGTAAGGGAAGGCATAATCCTATTTTGTTGAATAGAAAATGCCTTCACTTCAGGAAACTCTCATATGTGAGTCTTTACTTTCTTCAAGTAGTTTTCCTTTTTTTGATGTTAGTTGGGAAGAGGTGTAGGCCATATGTCCCCCCTCTTGTAAGTGATCTTAGTATTGAACAAGACTCCTCTTCGAGGTAATACTTGAACGGATGTTATTAAACTATTAATAATGAAAAAAAGAGGTCCTTCCCTAAAAAAAAATTTATCCATTTTATATTTGGCAGAAAAATTCATTAACAATACAAAGTAAATTCTGTGAACTCAGATATTTTTATTTCTTTTCATCTTAATAATTTTCTGATGTACTATACTAAATACAGTAAGCAACACTAACTAACTACAAGGTGAAGAAAGGTAGAAAAAAGTCTAAGAGTATCAGTCCTTGGAATCCACTAGGAATTTATAAAAAAAATACAATTTATTTTGGAAAAGTTCATTATTTTTTTATGTTCATTATTTGACATTTTTAATTAATAAAATAATTTGATTATTTCCATGTAGGATGACACTAGGAATACATTAAATCTTCTTTTCAAGTTTTTATGTTTTAAATTTTAAATCATTAAAAAAATGTAGTAAGTGAATATGAATACATTAAATACTATTTTCAAATCTTTTTAAAATAAAAAAATCTTAATTTTCTTGTATAATGACATATAAATGCATTTAATTCTTTATCTAAATTTTTAAGCAATAATTTCAATACTATAAATTACCATGTGAAAGTGTCTTTTATTTGGCAATCAGGCTAGATCACAATGTGATTTTACATATTATGCGTATTTTGTCGATTGTTTCAAGGATTAAGACACCAACTTTTTTTACATTGCACTATGGCGCCTTTCAATGTTCTCATTTTGGTGATTAATACAATAAATTTGATTAGCAAAAGTTACAATTAATTCTAATCTTTAGACTTTACGAAAGACATTCTTGAAACCGCTAAAAATTACTTTATGTGATTAAAAAATACAATTAACATTTTAGAAAATTCATTATTTTCTTGTATGGTCATGGCGTTAGTAATGTAGTAAATCTTTTCCAAGCTTTTATAGTTAAATTTTTCTAATTATTGACTCTCAACTTAGTCTATTATTTTAAAACTTTGAATTAAATTACTTAACTCTTCATATCTATCTATAATGTTTTTTACAAAATGAATTAATGTATTGTATTGCAACAAATAACTAACATTTTACTAACTTAAAAGAGCCTTTTTTTGGGTAAATAATGTGCATTATTATTTACCAAGTAGAGTGTTCTGTACAAAACTCTTGATCAGTTGGAGCATCAAGCCTGACAACTGGATTACAACCTATGCTACATTACAAAGGTTGACGATCTTATGGATAGAAATTCATAGTATCTAACTTCTTTGCTAGCTTGATCTTCATGAAATTTTGAACATGGATCTCCTCGATAATTTGTCGCACCATGGTTCGCGCCTATTTATCGCCTTCGAAAAACACCCTGAAATTCTATATTGGGAAAGGTTCATAATGTTAGGCTGGATCTGGAGCAAGATGCTACAATGGCAGAGTATTGTAGACATTATGAGGAGATGTTTGTTGTACAAAATTGCTTTTAAAAAAAATGTTTGTTGTGAAGCTAAAATATGATGACACCGATTAGAAAGTTTATGATGTTATGATGAAAAGCAGGTATAAGGTGAAAAAAATGCTTTGTTTTGAATAACTAAATGAATGTAATTATCCTTTTTGTGATCGAGAGAAAGAGATAACTTTTTCTTTGACAGTATACAAATATAATAAAATACAAGGTAGAGGCAAAATATATTACATGTATGAGTATCACTCGATACCCAAGTCAAGTTTCGATGATTTAAATGGTAATAAACTCAATGACGGTGTTCTTGGAAACAATTTAGAATTTTCAATTACAGATTATCAAACTTTTGGATGTCACTAATCACATATAGAAAATGATGATATTTTTGCTCTTTTTAATGAACTATTTGAGGCGACAATGTTTCCAAAAAGCTGCTAAATGTCAATGAAGAAGTGATTTTGGTATTAAACTTATGAATACAGAACTTGTTACACCAGTTTTAAATAATCAAACATATATAGATATTCTTCATCAAAACAATATTTCCTTGGTAATGATGCGATAACAATCAAACAAGTGAGTCTCAAATCAATGGGTAAGAACGTGACTTAAATGAATAATATTCTGTAGTATTGTTGTTGTGGGTCTTTCTGTTAAATTGAATATAATTGGAATCCAACAATTATACATGTTTATTCGATATACATCCAACTAAATCTATTAGCTTCATTCAAATGTTACGTCTATTAACTTCATTTCGATGTTTAGGTCTAGGAGTTACAAATGGACAGATTGGATTGAACTTATGCAAGTTAAATTAGGTTATGTCAATAATTGGGCCATGATTATGGTAAGGATAAGGATGCAGAGTCCTAGTACGTAGTTAGTTCGAGTCATATACGTGGTTAGTTCCTCTTCTCTTTAGGTATCTTATGTTCAACAGACTCCTTTCTCTTCTATACAAGTTCATGTATAAATACCACACATGGTATCAATAATACTCACACTTTCATAATCATATACAACTCTTATAGATTCAACCCGCTTAAAGTTTGTTTGTGTTAAGATGAGTTGGATTAAGATGGATTAAATTGGGGTTATACCCCAACCCTCTAAAATAAAACTCAAATTGAAGAAAAAAATTTGTCATCTTAGATCCATTTTCTTTGTGTTGATATTAATATGCACAAGCTAAATGCATTTTCAAAAATATCAAAACGTTCCAAATTACATCTTCCAAACGAGAATCAATTTCATTTATGCTAAGAAAGAACAAAAGTTATGTATATGAAATAATATTTCACAAGGCAAGCACAATCGATGAATAATTGCAATGTTTTTTTTGTGAAACTGTGCAATCAATAATTACATTATTTTTAGTTTATAAAATGGAAAGAAAGTAATAGACTTGTGTGTGACTTAAAATATAGATGTTTACAAATAAAAGGGAAAACAAAAGATAAATAAATCATTTGTACTTTCTAACATTGTATTTCCTCATAGAAGAATCTATTTATCTCCTTGACCAACTTTTTTTGGTAACTAACAACTTTATTAATCATCAAAGAGCTTCATTACAAAATCATAACAACCAAACACTGATTGTTATCACAATTCGAAAACTAAATACTAGACTATTCCTTTACAAGTCTTTATACTAAAACAACAGTTGTTGTATCTTAGCTTTGATATCTATTGGGGCTCTTACATTACTCACATACACTATCTCTTTTGCTGTTACTATCCTTTGTTCATGTTTGTCTTCAAATGTTCTCTGATTTCTCTTCATCCACATTGCATGTACATATTCAGTGTACACCAATCAAAGGAGTTGAGCATTATATGTCTTGCCTTTTGTGTTTTGGATAATCCACTCAAAACTTTGCTCCCATGTTGTAGCTTGATATATTGATATGTTCATCCAAATTAGTAGTCTATGGAACATGCTTTGAGTGACGTGGCAGAATACAAATAGATGATCTCGTGATTCCAACTCTCTTTGACATAGTTTACATTTCTGATCAACCTTTATGCCCCATGAAGTTAATTCTATCAGCAATCTGGAGTCTGTTTTGCAATTGCAGCCAAAGTGTGAATCTGACTTTAGGTCTAACTGCATTTGCAAATATCATACATTTCCAAGTAACTCTATCTCTCTCCCAATAAGTTGTAAGTAGATCTTCTTGATGGTAACTTTAGTCTGTCCAACCAATTGAATTTGTTCTAGTAAGCTTCTAGCTGCTATAATCTTCTTAACCATCTAAGATGCATGTTGTGGTAGTGGAGCTGATATGATATTGTAATGTCCCATTTTGTGAGAAATTGTTTTCATATGTGAAATAATTATTTTACCCTTTTCCTTAGCGTTATAATGCTTATTATGTGTTTTGGAGATGGTTGACACGATTCTCAATGTGATCGAGTGAGATATTAGTGGTTTTGAGTTTTTTAGTTGAGTTGTATTGAAATGGTTGACTTTGGTCAATATTTCATGATCGGAGCGTCGGATAGTGATTCTGTCAATTTTATGGAGTCCATAACGTAACATCGAGTTTGGTCAAGTAGAGTGGTTGGTTAGAGTCCTAAGACCTTAGATTGTGATTTGGCTATTTAGGTAAAAAGTTAAATTTTTGGCCTAAATGGGTTTCGAGGGGTATTTCTGTCATAAAATATATTTTTTGAAATTCGGCCATTCCATTGGTTCTGAAACATGTTTTATGATGAATTTGCACTATTGGTTCGTGTTTATAGGGTTCCGGATGAGTTTCGAAGGTCAAAAACACGTTTTAAAGGTTGTTGGTGCATACTTTTAGCGATGGAAAAATAGACTGCATACTTTTAGCGACGGAAAAATAGACTTTTAGTAATGGAAAATGGGTTTTAGCGACAAAATCACCGAGTTAAAAACCTATCCAAACTCATTTCATATTTTTGACATTTTGGGAGCTAGAAAGGTCTGTTTGAGGTGATTTTTGATGCGTTTTTCTCTCTTAAACATTGGGTACACATTTCTAACCATATTTTACTCGTTTTCAAAGAATATCTCTTTCATATTTCTATCCACAATGTGGATATTTTAAACCCCAAAGTAGAAAAATAAAAACTTGTTGATTTGAAGGTCGATTTGGAATGCGTTTTCACTGATTTTTGAAATTTAAGTTCCTTGTATTGTGCGTAAACATATTTTGACAAAGATTTTTCAAAAGTTCTCATTTTATACCACGTTTCAAATGACATTTTTTGGGTTTTCCCCTTAAAGTTGGAAAATGGTTTTTACTCAATTTGATCATCGATTTGGACTTGTTTTCACTTGGGTTTTCACCCATAGACTCCTTTTCACTTGATGAACATGAATTTCCAATAAAAATTTAATTTTACCTTCTTCTTTTTTAGTTTTGACGAGTTTTTGGGGTGATTTTAGATCTGATTCTAAACCTTAGAAATAGGTATCATTTGAACCCTTTTAACATGTAGATTCCATTATTGATAGTTGGGAATCATTCAAGACTATGGATAAAGGAAAAACACTAGTAGAGTGATTCGAACGAAGGTTCGGCCTTCGTGGTAGGTTTGACTTATCCTTCTTCTAGACCGGGTTGACTAGACTATGGGATAGGATCGTATCTTGATATTGAGATGTTGAAAATTGTAAACTTTATTGTTTCACCCGAGTGTAGGCCTTTTGTATTGTTTTGCTTGTGTGGGGGGCTTATGTGTGATGCTTAGCCCTTGTGGGGGCCTTATGTGATATTACTATTTTCTTTGAGAGCATGTGATTCATGAGATTGCCCGAGAGAGGGGTTTGAGATGATTATTCTAGCATGTTTGACTTGAAATGCCCGAGTTAGGGGTTGAATTAGGTTTTGACCACATCTTAATTAAATGAAATGCTTTCCAAATAGTAAATAATTGTTTTAAATGAATTCCTTCACTATATTGCTATATGAGGGGTGTATATCATGATTTAACGAATTTGGGAACTTTGGACTATTTTTTACTTATATTAAATTGATTATGCCTCCGTGTTGTATGTGTTGTGATGCATTTATCCTCATTGAGGATACAGAAAAGGGCAAAAAATACTCTTAAACTATAGAAAAGGTCTAAAAATACCTTTCATCCATCTATTTTGCTAAAAATACCCCTCCATTCACCTTTATGGCTCACTTCTACCTTGAAACTAACAACTCTTTCTTTATTTTATTTTTAAAAAATTGTTTATTATGTGTTATTTTTTTATTGGGTAGGTAGAATAAAAAAACCTCACCCTCACCAAATGACATGGCAAATCAGATGAACTAAATTTAATTTACAAATTAGAAAATAAAAAAGGGCTAAGAACTTGAAAAGGAGAAGAAATAAAAGTGAACTGAAAGATTCAACTTTTTTAGGCAACTAATTTTATCAAAAAAATTTACTTATTTGTGTCACGTTTATATTTACTAGTGTTATGAAAGTTAAAATATTTAAATGTTTGTTAAAACTATATTGCCGGATTATCTCCATTGTCGAAATAAATGGAGATAATCAGAGAAAAATTTATCACTTAACATTGTGCAACTTGCAATATATATCACCACCAAAATACTCCATGATTACCAACGACTAAAAGTATGGAATCAAAAACTACCATCAGCCCATAAAACAACATCATCCACAAAGCTTCCCATCTATTCTCCTTTACCAAATAGGCATTGTTATCACACAAGCTTATGACTAAATTCACCTGTAGCCACACCAGAATCAGTATTTAGGTTCAATTAATCCTAGAGACAGAGGAATTTGGGGTAAGATTCAACAGAGAAACAAGATTAATGGGTCTATGTCCAATCTTCTTCATTTATTCCGGCAATATATATATATATATATATATATATATATATTTATTTTTTTTTATTTTTTTTTTTATTTTTTTTATTTTTTTCAAAAACCAACAAAAAAATCAATTTTTATAACTTCAGTTATCGGAAAGTTGGTATTTTGTTGGATCTTTAGTTCACTTTATTTCTGCTCATTATCTAGATCTTAACCCTTTTTTTTTATTTGCTAATATGTAATTTTTAGTTCATCTTGTTTTCCATATCATCAACTTTGGTGGGGTGAGATTTTTTATTTTACCCAATAAGAAATAACACAAAATAAATAATTTTAAAAAATAAAATAAAGAAATGGCCATTAGTTTTAAGGGCAAAAGTGAGCCAAAAAGATGGATGAAGGGTAGATTTAGACCTTTTCCTATAGTTCAATGGTATTTTTGGCCCTTTTCCGTATTATTTATGGTGATATGAGAAATGTGAAAATACTATTTTGAGAAAGAAAATGAGACAACTTATGTATCCTTGATCATGATCTAGGTGGCAAGTTAATGAAATATTGAGATCGTGAGATTGGTATATGGAATGTAAGTCCCCTATGTGTCCTTCTCTGGAAGCTAAAGCTCAGCAAAGTGTATACGATAGATTGTGTGACAGCCTTGGTTCCATCTCATCATTTCATCATTACATTGACTAGCTTTGTTTGTTGTGTAATTTGCCTCTGATATAAGAAATTCTTTCTAGCCTTACGCGTTATCTTTACTCACGTCGTTCTTATATAAAATGGCAGCACTGATGCTGGAATGAGACTTTCTATATGCAGGTGGAAACGTTTCATAGTTTATTTCGTAGGTTTGAATAATTAATTTATACTCGGTCGGGCAAGCCTAATGAGTACATATGGATTGTACTTACCCCAATTTTGTTATCCTTTTGATGTAAATCCTAGTCAGGGTGTTTCTCGTGGTGGTTGATTGGATCTAGTTGGTTGAGTCTATTCGGAGTCGTGATGAGATTTTTCTTTCCAGATTTTCCTTAGACTCCATCTATTATTTATGGTCTTATTTTCGTTTCAAAGATTTGAGATGTACTTCACATTCTAGTGATATAGTAGATTCTCTTTATTCTTATGATACCAGGTTTTGGGAATTATCTTTGTTGTCCTCTTTTCTTTTTTGTTTCTTCATTTGTGGCTTAACTCCAGTCTAGGAGTCCCGTATGTGTGGTTACTTATACCACCTGGGTTAAATTATTTGACTTACATATCAGGTTGGGTTTAGGGTGTGTGTCATCATGACCTCGATTTTTGGATAGTGACAAATATGATGGTTCTTGATGTAGAACCTGTAAATCCATCTTCTCAACTTATGAGCTAGACCCCAACATGTCTTTGCCACTACTACCTTGTTCCATATTTGCAGGTTATTAAAATTTAGTCCACTTGCAGACTTGGAAAGGCACATCTTGTCCCAGGCTATTAAGGCCATTTTTGTAATAGTGTTGGTTCCTGACCAGATGTAACTTTTGCAGTAGGCCTCAATAAGTTGTATAATCTTAGAAGGAATCACATACAGTTCAGCCCAATAAGCCTGAATTCCAAATAGGACAGATTAAACTAGTTGTGTTCTGCCTACATAAGAAAGATTTTTTTGCAGTCCAAGAAGAGATTCTTGCTATAATTCTATCAATAAAGGGAGCCCATTGGCTGACTGATATCTTCTTGGTGGATAGTGGTATACCTAGATATTTCAATGGTAATTCCCCAAGGGCAAAACCAAACTGAATAATAAAACTCTCTTGTACTTGTTCATTGATGCCACCAAAGTAGACAGAGCTCTTAGCAATGTTTTCTTGTAGACTAGAGGCTTGAGAAAATTGTTGAAAGCATTGGTATAGGGCAAAAATTGAAGGTTGATCACCTCTTTCAAATAATAAAAGGTCATCTGCAAAACATAGGTGTGTAATACCAAGTTCAGAGCACTTGGGGTGATACTTGTACTGTCTATTTGCTCTAAGATCACCTAGACATCTGCTTAAACACTCCATAGCAATACCAAACAAATAGGGAGAAATTGGGTCTCCTTGTCTAAGTCTCTTAGCAACATCCAAAGGTTCGGTAGGCTCTCCATTTACTATAAATGAGTAGTGAACAATTTGCACATATTTTAAAATCCACTGAATGAATCTAGTAGGAAAGCAAAGTGCTTCCTGTTGGGTTCAAAAATGATTAGGGCGTCATGCGAAAGCTTACAATTGCAATTCATATGAGGATAAATTAGACGACACATAAAACTATACTAAAAGAAACATATATTATTATATGAGACCAATTACCTATATAATTAAAAATTAATTAAAAGTATAAAAACTATAGAGTGAAAACCTCTCCATAAACAAAAGTGTCTAAACGACTATATTGTGGATTATATTGTGTTATGTTATGAGAATAAGGATCTCCGATTTATAGATCTCCAAAAAATTTCACTAAGGAAAGAATAAACCAAATTTGAAAGAAAATTATGTTTTCCTTTCAGGAAAAGTTAAAGCTTTTATGATAATACTTTGATTTTCCTTCAAGAGAAAAATAAATTTCAAATAAGGTAAAAAAATCAGGACAAAACTCTAACACTTCCAACATCTGTTTCAAATAGCACCACTCTACATAATCATATGCTTTATGTAGATCAATTTTGACCATGCACCTGGGTGAGATATGTTTTCTAGCATAGGCTCTCACTAGTTCATTGGCCAAAATTATATTGTCAGCTATTTTTCTACCAGGAGTAAATTCAAATTGTGCTTCACATGTTGTGGTATGCATAAATTGTTGTACCTTGTAGCAATAATTTTGGCAATTATATTGTAAAGGGTAGAATAGCAGGCAATTGACCGATAATCTTTGATGTTATTTGGTGTAACATTCTTGGGAATCAGGCTGATCATAGTACAATTAATAGGATTTTATATTTTCCCTGATTAGAAAAAATCCATTACTACATCACGTATGTCCTTTTTAACTGTGCTCCAAGACCTTTTAAAGAAATATGCATTGTATCCATAATCCATCTACTCCAGGAGCTTTATCATCTCCTATAACTTTCAGTGCTTCATCTACTTCCTTTTCGGTGACATGTTTGCATACCTTTTTGCATTACCTGTATGTTGACACCCGGAAGAATTGGTTTGGCTATTCCCGTAAGTCCTTTATAGAAGTCCATAACCTCCTTTTTAATGTCATCCAGATCAACCAGTCTAACCCATCTGTTAGATTTAAGCTCATGCATTTTCTTCCTAGCTATATCCAGTGAGCTCTTGATTTTCTGTCTCAGGGCACTTTCTTAAATATTATTCCATCTTTCAATGTCCTGTAGACATTGTTTTTCTTTAAAGAACAGTTCATCTAAGCATCTGGATTTGGGCATGGGAAATATTCATTCCGACTTTGATGATCTACTCTGGATTACTCAAGAATTCCTCCTTATCCAGACTCTTAATAGCATGTTTAAGAGCTTTGAGTTTTGTCCACATTTTAGGCATCTTCCCTTTTGGACTCTGTTGGTTCCAGATTGATGTTACCATATTATCAAAAGTTGAATAATTAATCCAAATATTAAAGAATTTAAAGGAAGTTTTGGCCCTCCATATAACCCTTTCCACTTTGAGTTTCATGGGAGAATGGTCAGATATATTAAGAAGATCATAAGTAGCAATTACATGCCCCCACTGCATCATCCAATCTGAGTTCTCTCTATCAATTCTGTTACAAATGTTGTTAGTTCCAAGTTGTTTATTGCTCCATGTATAATAATCGCCCATCCATAGTATATTATGGATGCACTTAGTGAAGTCTTTGATCTCTGCAGTTGTGACAGAAGCCCCATATATTCTATCATTCTGGTGAAGTATATCATTAAAATCATCTCCTATTATCCATGGCTATGAGACACCTTCCCTAATCTCTATTAACTTATCCCAAAGGAATTTTCTTTGCTCTATAGAGTTGAATCCATACACGACAGTAAACAGACACTTAAGACCACTAGTAGTGGTAGTAATATGACAGTGTATAATTTGGGAAGTGGAGCATCCTTGACCAAATTTAGAAAAGAAGAAGCGTATTTCTCTATTATCACGTGTAGAAACTCCATTGTTAATGCTAGCATACTTAGGATACTTCACAGGTTGTTTTGAGAAAGTTCCATGAAAAAACCTACAATGAATAATTGCAGCAAACAGAAGAAAGAGAGAAAAGACAAATTGAAAAATTAAAATGGACGAGCAATTTAGTTCAAGAGTTAGGAAAGGAGCTCAATGTGAAAGAGATTCCTAATGATGTTTCAATATCATTTTCTTTTGAAGTTCCAGTTAATAAATCAACAAGACAACCCAGTGAAAACACAGATCATGTGATAGAAGAAAAACACCCGTCGGTGAGTGAAATTGAGGCTAAGTTTTAAGCTCATGAATAAGAAAGGTTGGAAGTGATCTTGACGGTTTCAGCTCTTGAAAGAATGTCTGATTTTGTTGAGGTAAACCTGCATTTAGCTACATTTGTACTTATTGGCAGTTGGTACTTGGGAAAATTTTCTTTCAAGACTTTGACAGATAACATGAAAAGTGAGGATATGTATAGTAGACTCCAACCTGCTTGAGATTGAGGCACAATTGTCATTATTGTAAGACATGCATTTAGCTGCTCTAGTCCTATATTGTGGATTCAGGAATTTGGCTTCATTATGTTAGTCAAACTTGAAACTTCACCTTTTTTCATAATCAGTCCTAGTTAAGTAAACAAATGACCTCATTGAACAACGCAAAGTTTCGTGATGTCTGGCAAAGGCAATGGCACCTTTAACTTACATAGTATCCTCAAATGCCAGAAGCTGGATGAACTTATATATTACCTATAAGAAGAAGTTTCACAAAATGATGAGGTGATTAGCATGCCGAAGCTTTGGAAGAGTAGCAGTTGTTTATTAACTTATTTGTCGCACATATGTCTAGTTTTTGGCATCTGGTATTGTTGCAGAATGGCTCCCGACAAGCTTTAAAACCTTGAACATTCTCTGTTTGTGTGACTTGGATCCTAATAACAAAGAGCAAATGTGTTCCCTTGTATGCTTACTTACAAGTTGTCCACATTTGAGGTCGTTGTGTGTTGTGGTGAGTTGTTGAAATCCTGATGATTATACTTCTTGAGCCGTGAGCTCAAACTATGTGTTACTAATCTATATTGTATTATATATGTTTTGTTCTTTTAGATTGATTTTACGAAGATTAGTGGATTGAAAGCAAGTTAATGCGCTTGACTATTCTACCTGGATCACATTCTTAATAAACCACATATTACATGTGAACCATTGTGTTGGAATGTATGCGTCCACTAGTCTAGATGGGACCAGGTCCTCGGTACAGTTAAAATAACATAAAGTAAACAAAGTGTTGAAAGTAAAGATTGCACAACAACTTTACGTGGAAACCTCCTTGCTCAAGGGAGTAAAACCACGACCTGTCTCACAGGAATTTTCAAACTGTCTTTTACTAGTCTTCTCAAGCAAAAGTAAAATAAGTTTACAAAATGAGATTAACCTACTAATCTCCACACTAAGCAATACCTCCTATCACTTAGACGAGCCTAAGCAAATACAACATTGCCCACTATACTAATCCTAACAGATCAATATAGACATTGATGTAAGACACTAAGTTACTCACAACTTAGGTTCTTGCACTGATTCACCCACACTTGAAACGTTTCTAACAAGCGAAACGATTCCTACACTTTAAGCACGATTACAAGCAAACAACATAGCAGCTGGTACAGGAAGCACTTGAAGCAATTGATCAGGTCCTTGTTGTGTTTGAAGCTTGAAATATCTTATTTTGAATGAATGAATATTTTGTTGTAATTCACTGGATATATTAGACATGAAAAGTTATTATCCAATGTACAAGCAACCTCGTTCGCTTCTGATTGGTGGAGTACTCTGCAACTCTACCAATACAGACAACTTTTATAGATGTACAGCATAATGACACTGGACAAGCATACTCTATAGAGGACCAGGTCCCTGCACTTATGAGGAGATCATCAAAATATCTTGGAGCATTAGCATTTATCATTTTCCCTTTTTTTTATGATGACAAACAACCTACACAGAGCATCACGAGAGTTTAAAATACATTCATTCAAATATCCAACAAATGTTCCCCCTTAGTTCAATGCCCAACTGAAGACCCAACTTGTTCCAATCACAGTTTTGTTAGGAGGTCTGGGGACCAGGTGCCAAACTTTGCTCCTCTCAAACTGATGGAGTTCCTCATGCATAGATGTTACCCAATCAGCATCCTGTAAAGCTTCCTTGATGTTCTTTGGTTCAATAGATGACATAAAGGCTGAATAGGAAACTAGATTTCTTGTCCTGGATCTAGTTTGAATTCTAGAGTCAAGTGGAGAGATCAGATTGTCCAATGGATGTGAGGCTTGATGTTTCCATCCTAACTTTCTAACTGACTCCACTTCAATTTCAATATCAGATTCAGCATCATCATCTTCATGATTTTGGAGTGGAACCTCCTGAGTAGTATCGGAGGGACCAGGTACTCCTGTGAGATCTGCAACAATTTCCTTTGTGACTTGTTTGTTTCCAGGGTTTAGGTTGTCCTTGTCTTCCATTTCCTTGATCAACTCCTCAATCTCAATGTCTCCATTGTGATCATCACTTTTCTCAGATTCATCAAAGGTTACATGAATGCTCTCTTCAACATAGAGAGTTCTTTTGTTAAACACTCTGTAAGCTTTGCTAGTGGAGGAGTATCCCAGAAACACACCGTCATCACTCCTGGCATCAAACTTACCCAGATCATCATTTCCATTATTTAGCATAAAGCATTTGCACCCAAATGGCTTAAGGTGGGCAATTGAAGGCTTTCTGTTGTTCAGCAATTCATAAGATGTCTTATTTATCATAGACCTGATAAGGCACCTACTAGTAACATAGCATGTTGTGTTGACTGCTTCTGCCCAAAAATTCATAGCCAGCCTTGAGTCAATCAGCATAGTCCTTGCAATATCAACCAGAGTTCTGTTCTTTCTCTCAACCATTTTGTTGAGGAGTTCTTGGTGCAGAAAAATTATGATTGGTTCCATTTTCAGTACCAAAACTTTCAATTTGAGAGTTCTCAAACTCTGTCCCATGGTCAGATCTAATACTAGCAATTTTGCAGTTGACCTTCAGTTGAATTGCTTTGGCAAACGTAATCAGAATTCCAGCAGTCTCATCCTTTTTCTGCAGAAACATATTCCAAGTGTACCTGGAGAAATCATCAACAATCACAAGAATATATTTTTTACCTCCTCTGCTTTGAATTCTGACAAGTCCACACAGATCCATGTGGAGAAGTTCCAAAGGTTTGGTAGTGCTCACACCCTTCTTTGCTTTGAAAGAAGATCTTATTTGTTTGCCTTTTGCACAGGCGTCACAGACTTTGTCATTGGAGAACTTTAGTTTTGGTAGTCCGCGAACCAGGTCCCCTGCAACAAGCTTGTTAAGTAAAGAGGTACTTACATGACCTAGTCGTCTATGCCAAAGATTTGCATCATCAGTTTGAGCACTCAGACAGGACAAGTTGTCTCCTTCAATAGAATCAAGATTAGCAACATACATATTCCTGACTCTTTTTACAGATATCATAGTTTTCTTAGTTGCACAGTTTGTAATCCTTCAGACATGAACTTGACTTCATTTCCCTTGTCGCAAATTTGAGACACACTTAAGAGATTAAACTTAAAACCATCCACATAGTGCACACTGTTTATGGAATGATCAACAGTTCTTCCTATCTTGTCAATACCAAGAATAAAGCCTTTCTTTCCACCGCCAAATGACACACCACCACCTTGGTGTGCTTCCAAAGAGAGGAAGTTTAGAGTATTTCCAGTCATATGCCTTGAGCATCCACTATCCATGTACCAGCATTGACTGTTCCCTCTCTTCTACAGAAGAATCACTTATTAGGCTTAGGAACCCACTTCAAACGGAGTTCCCAAAAGTTGTCAAGAGGTTTAATGAGAAACCTTCATGTCCATGGAAGTAAAGTGTTCTTGCTAAAATGGTAACCAGGACCAGGTAACCTTTCCTTTTTCTCAACAACTTTTCTTGATTTAAGAAACCTCCCTGACTTTCTTTTACTATCATCAGTTTCTCACACTTCTCTTTCAGATGACCATTTTTTCCACAGTGGGTACACAGTAAAATGTATGATACTGACACACATATTTACTATGTAGGTTGTAATAAGGCTCTATTTGTCTACAACATATCCCCTTCCTACTGTTGAATTGTTGGTTTGCTAAGTTAGTAAGGATCTTAGAGGAGTTAGTCCACTTGAGAGAGTGGTTCAGTTCCTCCTTGATCTTACTTAAGTCTTTCATTAGTTGAGAGTTTCTTTCTAGGGAGGCAGCTAACTTAGACTCAGAATCCTTAAGTTTCTCCTCTAGTTCAATCCCAAAGTTACTGAGTTGTCGCTTTCCACCTTTAAAGGTACCAGGTTCCTCATTGGGTTCCAAACTCTCAGTCACAAGGATACTTCACCTGACAGTCAGTTCAGACATTTGAGAGTTGAGAGCTAAGTTTTCGTTCTCATATAGACTCAATATTTCATTAGTCGTCAGATTTTCAGTGGGTGGTTCATCAACAGAGTCAATCAATAGAGCAGCAAGTTTTCTCAATTTATTGATAGGAAGAGTAACTAGGTCATTTTTTAGGTCAAGAAGAGTTACCTCATTTAGATCCCTTTCATCATCAGATTTTTCCATTAGAGAGAATATGGAGTTGCAAATGGTCTCATCATCCTCCACATCCATCATTGAGACATCCTCCGGACTATCTATGTCTTCCTCAGACTCACTTGATGTGTTACTCCACACTTCTAGAGCTTTCTTCACCAGTTGATCGGCATGAGCTTTCCTTTTGACATACTCTGGGACTGGTCCCTTTGGCGAAGTCTGAACTCTTGAGTTTCCTGCTTTTGACTGGGCAATCCCTCATAAAGTGACCAGGTTTGCCGCATTTGTGACAAAGATCATTTGCATTGGCAGTTCTACTGGTCGAAGCTTTCTTTTGAAAACCTCCGTACTTCTTGATGATCTTCTGAAACCTTCTCATGATGTAGCCCATTTCATCCGCCTCCTCAGTTACATCATTTTGAGAAGTTTTTAAAGCGATGGATTACTCCTTCTTTCCTTCCTTCACAGTCGTACCCTGTTTCTTGTTCAGCTCATAGGTTTGAAGATTTTCGATCAGTTCGTCTATGGGCAGAGTCATTAGATCTTTGGCCTTTGTTATAGCATCAACCTTGCTTTCCCAAGACTTTGGAAGAACCTTGAGAATCTTTCGAACTTGTTTGCTTACAGGGATAGGCTCACCTAAGCACCTAAGTTCGTTGATTATGGAAGTGAATCTTGAGTTCATCTCAAAGATAGTTTCACCTTTCTTCATACAGAAGTTCTCGTACTGAGTTGTAAGCATATCGACCTTAGACTATTTTACTTGTTGTGTTCCTTCGTGGGCTGTTTGAAGACAGTCCCATATCTCTTTGGCAGTCTCACAAGCTTAGATTATATAGTATTCATCTGCTCCAATTCGACACACCAGAATTTTCTTTGCTTTGTAGTTCTTTTCTATCTTCTTCCTATCTCCTTCATTGTACTCTTTTCTAGTTTGACAAATGTAGTGATGAGCTCTCCATCTGTAACCTCCTATGTAGGAATATATGGTTCATCAAGAATGATGTCCCACAGCTTAGTGTCCTCAGCATTGAAGTAGTCATGCATTCAATTCTTCCAACAACCATAGTGTTGACAATTAAAATGTGGTTGCCTAGTAGACAACTAACCTTCCTCCATATTGGATAGAGCACCCATTCCTTATGGATCTTTTCTTTTCTTGGTGTTAACCAAATTGAAAAATGAAGCTCTGATACCACTTATTGGAATGTATGCATCCACTAGTCTAGATGGGACTAGGTTCTCAGCACAGTTAAAATAACAAAAAGTAAACAAAGTGCTGAAAGTAAAGAATGCACAACAACTTTATGTGGAAACCTCCTTACTCAAGGGAGTAAAACCACGACATGTCTCACGGGAATTTTCAAATTGCCTTTTACTAGTCTTCTCAAGCAAAAGTAAAATCAGTTTACAAAATGAGATTAACTTACTAATCTCCACACTAAGCAATACCTCCTATCACTTAGATGAGCCTAAGCAGATACAACACTGCCCACTATACTAATCCTAACATATCAATATAGACTTTGATGTAAGACACTAAGTTACTCACAACTTAGGTTCTTGCACTGATTCACCCACACTTGAAACGTTTCTAAAAAGCGAAACGATTCCTACACTTTAAGCACGATTACAAGCAAACAACATAACAGCTGGTACAGGAAGCACTTGAAGCAATTGATCGGGTCCCTACTGTGTTTGAAGCTTGAAATATCTTATTTTGAATGAATGAATATTTTGTTGTATTTCATTAGATATATTAGACATGAAAAGTTATTATCCAATGTATAAGCAATCTCGTTCTCTTCTGATTGGTGGAGTACTCTGCAACTCTACCAACTTCCTGACACAAACAACTTTTACAGTTGTACGGCATAATGACACTGGACAAGCATACTCTGCAGAGGACCAGGTCCCTACACTTGTGAGGAGATCATTAAATATCTTGGAGCATTAGCACTTATAATTTTCCCCCTTTTTGATGATGACAAACAACCTATATAGTGCCTCACGAGAGTTTAAAATACATTCATTCAAATATCCAACAAATGTTCCCCTTTAGTTCAATGCCCAACTTCCCAACATTCTTCCCCCTTAGTTCAATGGCCAACTTCCCAACAATTCACAACAAAACTTTCTCCTTTTGACATCATTGAAAAGGTGAAGCAGTAAACATATTCAAGTTAAAATGCAAGGCAAAAAGAATTCAGGGCCTCGGGCCACACAAAACATGTGTAATTAAGCATAGAGGGAATATTAAACCACACATGAATCAGGGCAGAAACATAAATAGCATTAGATCACAAATACTGACCATTGTAGTCAGTCAAAACAACACAAAGCCACAAGAGTTTTAATCAGGGTTGAAGAAAAACAAATAAACTAGGGAAACAGGACACGTTTAGGATGGGGGGAATAGAATTAAAAGTGTGCATTAACAGCATCATGCGTTCATTTGCACTCTCATGAGCCTGAAGAAGTTGCTTATTAAGGGACTTAATTTCCTAACTAAGTGAGGCATTAGTCTTTAGCAACGTTGCATTCTCATCCCTCAACCTCTGTATTTCCTGCTCATCCACACCAGAAGTACCAGGTCCCCCTGAGACCGCTTTCTATAATTTAGCCTTTAGTTTCACAATCTCCACCTCTTTATCGTTTAGAATTGCAGTGAGAACAGTCACCTCACGTTTGAGAGAGACTTGTTGTTCGAGAACATCTGCCACCATTGACCTTCCCTTAGCTTTTCCTTCCACACACTCACATTCCAGTAGGGTGGCTGCAGTGAACATGTGTTTGGTGGTATCCGTACTCATCGTCCCAAAGGTACGACAAAGTGTTTAAACACATAGTTCAGCAAATACCCATATGGAATCCCATGCTTAGCCTTCTTCCAAGTCATAACCATGTGCATGTGTTCATGCATGATTGCAGGGAGATTAATTTCATCAAGCTCATCCAATTTCTCCATGAGGAATAGATCAGCAGTGGATGCCACTGTTCTTTTCTCAGTTCGTGGGACTAGCACTTTGTTAATGAACTCAAAAAGTATCTGATACTCTCCCTTAAGAGACTTCTTTGGAACCCCAGCAAGTTTTATATCTCCACGCTTGGTGGCCCTTGTTGAAAACCCACTGAAAGGTTTACACCCTCAATAGATCGCACTCTTTTTACTAGTACACCCAAAATAATACCAGTGTCTCCACATCTAGAAGAATTTTGACATCGTGAATAGTAGTCTTGATCCCCCCATCCTCTTAAAGTTCCATTTTGTAATAGAATTCCCGTACCTCAGGTTCATGAAGATAAGGGGTAGGGGGTTCAAACAAATGGCTCCATTCTTGCAAAGAAACAGCATCAGAGAGGTTTGACATACCAAATGCAGTAAGTATTTCTATATCAAAAACCCTCTCGTTCAGCACTCTCTGCTTCTCTATCTCTGCTATGCGAGCATCCCTGAACATCTCCTCATTGTCACCAGTGTTTCCAACAGATGAACCTGGTCCCTTTGTTCGAGTTGACTTGACAGTGGTTCTCTTTTTCACATTCTCCCTTTTTGCTGGATATTTCTTTGTAGTCTTTTTCACTTTCTTTGGCTTTACCTTTTCTTCCTTTCCTTCTTTTCTTCTTTTAGCAACATAAGCAGTAATATCGTCTGACTCAGTTGCACTAGACCCAATAGACAAGGGAGTAGAGGTAGGTTGTTCAGGTTCATGGCCTTCTCTCCTCATTTTCCTGATCCTCTCGGTCTAAGCTTTGCTTGCCGCTATAGCACTCCCCAAGACCTTTTACGTTTCACTCCTTATAACATATTTTCGTTTGTCCCCTTTAGAGTGGGACACAACCATCTTTCCCTTTCCTTTTCTTTGTCGCTCCTTGTCAGACTTAGTAGTTTCGGCTATGTGGTCAAGTTCAGGAGGATTGTCAACAGTTTCTAGATCAAGTGCACCAACTGTCTAGGTGTTGGCTCCTTGTACCCCTGTTTTGTTCCATCTTAAGGGACGTTCTTCCTCCTCCTCTTCAGTTTCAACATTAATAGACTTGGGAGTTTGTTCAAAAACTGGTTCAAGACTGAAAGGGACATGTTCCTGTGATATGTCGTCTAGTTCTGAAAAGTTTAATTGAATATCTCCTCGAAGTGAAGTCAAACTTTGCGCAGCCACAAGTTCAGCTCCTGCTGCTAGAATGCTTGACTCAGGACCCCTTCCCCCAAGCAGGTCTCCCTTAAAAAATCTTTCAGACATTGCGGAGGATACACCCCTAGAGGCCACATCTATCTCTTTAGTACTAGGCCCATCAACAGCCTTCGCAACAGATTGTGCTTTGAGTTTTGGGAATTTTCACCGGACAAAACTAGAGTGGGGAAACAGGGCAGAATCTCCTCAGAAGGGACTATAGGAGATGTCACAACTTCAGTAAAGGGAGTGGTGGATTCACCCATTTCACCAACTCCACAAACTGGAGTCGAAGGAGTTTCATCTAGATGGAGTATGGAGAAGTTGAAGGAACTAAGGTTTTCAACTTCTTGGGAGACTGGAGTCTGGGAAGAAGAGACGGAGTTAGACATTTTTTAGAGAGGAAAGAAGATACTTGAAGAACAATTAGAGAATCAGAAAGAAATAACTGAAGAGATTTGAAATTTTGATTCTCTAAAACTTAGTTTTTAAAAGAGTTAAAAGGATATCGGGTCCCCAACAGTAGTGACCCTTGGTTTTAAAAAGAAAAGACATTTGAAACTGACATGGTAAATGGGCGAAGGACACGTGGCAGTGATGTTGACAGACAGACAGTGTAGCGTAAGTGATACTAACCTCAGGAGGACCAGATCCCTTTTTTCGTTTGCAACCCTGTCTATATGATTTTAATCTTCCCGTCAGCTAGACACACCATGAGTGTATACCTGCATTAAGGTACCAGAAGTGAATTCTTAAGTGACAAGCATTAAACATGTATAGATACCTGCCCTCCTTAACATAATCAAAATAGAAGGTTTTTGTGCAAACTTGTTGAGGAATCAGATAATCTTGTGCAACCCCAGCCTCATCCTGTTTTTAATGAAGCATTCTTTACTCAGGGGCTTTGTAAAGATGTCATCCAATTGATCTTCAGTCTTGCAGAATTTCATCACCACATTTTGCTTCTCAACATTGTCCCTCAGAAAGTGATGCCTCACATCTATGTGCTTTGTTCTATTGTGTTGCACAGGATTTTTGGCCATATTCATTGCACTGGTGTTGTCACACATTAAAGAAATTGTATCAGTGAGAACACCAAAATCCTCCAATTGTTTCTTGATCTACAACATTTGAGCACAGCATGAAGCAACAGCTACATATTCCGCCTCAGCAGTGGACAAGGCAACTGAATTCTGTTTCTTTGTCGCCCAAGATATCAGTGAAGATCCAAGAAAATGTGTCATGCCTGATGTACTCTTTTGATCTACAAGAAAGCCTGTATAGTCAGCATCTGCAAAACCAATTAGATTAAGTGAGTCACCTGTTGGGTAGAAGAGGACCAGGTCCTGAGTTCCCTTCAGGTATCTCAGTATTCGTTTAGCAGCTTTAAGATGTGACTCTTTTGATGCAGCTTGAAACCTTGCACACATCCCTACACTGAAGACTATGTTGGGTCTGCTTGCAGTGAGATACAAGAGTGACCCAATGATTCCCCTATACATAGTCTGATTTACCTCAACTCCATCTTCATCCAAGTCAAGCTTCACACTTGTGCTCATGGGAGTGTCAAGAACTTTTGCCTCAATCAGATTGAACTTTCGAAGCAGTTCCTTGATGTATTTATCTTAACATATAGATGTACCTTGAACGGACTGTTTGATTTGCAAACCTAGGAAAAAAGTGAGTTCTCCTATCATGCTCATTTCAAACTCACAGCTCATTAGATCAGCAAATTCCTTGCAAAGTAAATCTATAGTGGCTCTAAAAATGATATCATCCACATAAACATGTACAATCAACAACTCATTTCCTCTAGATTTCAAGAACTGAGTTGTAACGTCGTGCAATTTGAAATAACTATGAAGAAGTTTATAATTGGAATTAGTCATTTTTTGAAGAAGTCAGAATCTGGAAATTTAGTTAAGTATGGGAAAAAAATGAGTTTTTTTTTCAACTTCAAACAGTCATAACTCCTTGCTCAGAATGATTTAGGTGAATTTCCAGTTATGTCTAATAAGCCCGTGGACTGATCTTTCCAACGCCGCTGAGTTTGCTCGATTCCGAGTTCATATGAGTGAGTTATGCCCTTTGGAAGTTGGGTTGTTGGCACAGTCGCACATGGCAGTTTAGTCCGAAAATTTTAAGGGTATTTTGGTCTTTTCCCTAGCCAATTCTTTTGGTTATATTGAGGTGTTAAACTGATTTTAAATCAGTTTTCCCTTTTTAAAAGTGAGAGTTAGGGTTTTGGAAAGAAGAGAGAAAGAAGAGGAGAAAGAGTAGAAGAAGCAAGGATTTCATCAAGATCGTCGTTTTTTCGTCGGGGGTGATCCCTATTAAGGTATGTGAGTTCATAGTGTTGGGTTGGTTCTTTCCCCCACACGCCAAACTCGTTTTATTTCCGAAAAAAGATTGGTTGTGTTGTTGAAGTTGTTGGGTTGTGATTGTTGAATTCTTGTTGTTGTGTTGTTGAAGTTTCTTGCTGGTTTAGTACATGTTTCCAGTTGTGTTTTTGAGTTGAAATCCATTGTATGTTGAGGGGTTTATGATCCCAAGTGTTTGCTGCTGGAACCTTTGAAGTTAAGAGGGTTTAGAGTTGGCAACATGAAGGAGAAAAGTCGGGCAGCTTGCATGAAACAAGTCTGCGTCACAGACTTGTTCCCTCTGTGAAAAAAATCTGCTCCACGTCGCGGACAGGACGCGGACTCCACTGTTTCCAGAATTTAATTTCGTAATTTTTTTCTTAAGTTTAGCTGTCCTAAATTATTCCTAAACATCATGGGATCCTTCCAAACACAAATCATTACTCTTGAATCCATAATTCAATTCAAGAAAGTTAGGATCAAAGTCAAGTGAAGTTAGAGTCTAGTTTAAAAGTTAAGAAGCAAGTCTTTAAAGTTTTTTTTCAAGAGTCTTTATTGAACATTTTAACTTGTTTCAAGGCTCAAGTTTCAATTTAAGTAAGAGTATAGAGTTTCAATTTAAGTAAAGAGTATAGAGTTTCAATTTAAGTAAAGAGTATAGAATTCTAAGTTAAGTCAAGAGCATAAAGTTGAGTCCATTTCTCAAAAGTTATAGGGAACTAAGTATTCCCAAAGAAGTTTATAAATGTTTTTACATTTGAAGTAAGAAAGGAATTATGATTTCCAAAAGAGTCTTTGGGCTAAGTTTTGAGTAATTATCTCAATTAAAGAAAGATGTGTTTAAAACACTTATGAGCCAAAGTATTTTTGGGAGTAGTATTGAGCACCGAATTGGGGACACGAGTTCATATTAACTCAACTCTCCATAAGAACCATGCGCCAACATGGGACTTGACGTATCATTCTTTTTAGATGATCACATAAGATTAAGTTAGTGGATCCACTAGGTAAAGTAAGGTCCTATATCACGGCAAGGTATAGGATGGTCCTTGGGCAACGTGAGGTAAAACGTTGTATCATCACTAGGGCTCATAGTGGTGGTTGTCGGTTAAAGAACCTTCCACAAAAGTTATATTACTTTTATATAAGTAAAGTTGAGTTTGTTATTGTTTTATCCTTAACGAACTAAGTTGTTTACATTGTTTTACAAGATTTATATGTATTGCATATGTCTTATTGCTTTATATTTGAGTTCTTTTACTCATAAGTCGTACAGAGCCAGGGTAAGAGTTCTTTTTTACTCTTTTCAAGCTTAAGTGGTTGTTTAGCTTTCCAGCTCGCATACTCGTACATTCCATGTACTGATGCTAGTTGGCCTGCATCGTCTTATGATGCAGACGCAGGTACCCAAGATCAGCACCCAGTACACCGTTGATCCAGCTGAGCACTCCAGAGTTAGTGGTGAGCCTCCTTGCTTTCCGGAGGACTCGGATATGTTTGTGTTCCTAGTTTTGTTTTATTAGGATGTTGCGGGGTCTGTCCCAACATCCATCTCAGTATTTTAGAGGCTTCACAGATAGTCAGTCAGTTAGTTTAGAGTCTCTCATCTATGTATATATGTAAATATTCTATTTTGAGACTCGAGTCGCCTTTTTAGGCCAGATTTTATCAGTTAAGTTATTTTATGTATTTGCATGGCATTGAGTTATTCTGTTGAGTTAGGTTTCCGCTGAGTTAAGAAAGCCAAGCCAAGGGTTCGCTTGGGGCTAGTAATGGTCTCCGGGTGCTAGTCCCGCCTAGGGTGTAGGCTCAGGGCGTGACAAGAGTATTGTCAATTTTACCTCTTTTGAACCCATTTGCAAGAAGGAATTTTGACAGGCGTTCATACCAAGCTCTGGGAGCTTGTTCCAACCCATACAGAGACTTGTCTAACTTCAGCACATAATTTGGCAATTATGCATCTTCAAAGCCTGGGGGCTGTTTGACATACACTGCTTCCTTCAGATTCCCATTCAAGAAGGCACTTTTGACATCCATTTGAAAGAGCTTAAATTCCATATGAGCAGCAAATTCTATCAAGATTCTGATGGCTTCCATTCTAGATACAGGAGCAAAGGTCTCATCATAGTCAATCCATTCCTCTTGGTTACACCCCTGCACTACAAGCCTTGACTTTTTTTCTAGTAATGGTTCCATGCTCGTCAAGCTTGTTTCTAAAGACCCATCTTGTTCCAATCACAGTTATGTTAGTAGGTCTGGGGACCAGGTGCCAAACTTTGCTCTCTCAAACTGATGGAGTTCCTCCTGCATAGATGTTACCCAATCAGCATCCTGTAAAGCTTCCTTGATGTTCTTTGGTTCAATAGATGACATAAAGGCTGAATAGGCAACTAGATTTCTTGTCCTGGATCTAGTTTGATTTCCAGAGTCAAGTGGAAAGATCAGATTGTCCAATGGATGTGAGGATTGATGTTTCCATCCTGACTTTCTGACTGACTCCACTTCAATTTCAGTATCAGATTCAGCATCATCATCTTCATGATTTTAGAGTTGAACCTTCTGAGTAGTATCGGAGGGACCAGGTACTCCTGTGAGATCTGCAACAATTTCCTTTGTGACCTGTTTGTCTCTAGGGTTTAGGTTGTCCTAGTCTTCCCTTTCCTTGATCAACTCCTCAATCTCAATGTCTCCATTGTGATCATCACTTTTCTCAGATTCATCAAAGGTCACATGAATGCTCTCTTCAACATAGAGAGTTCTTTTGTTAAACACTCTGTAAGTTTTGCTAGTAGAGGAGTATCCCACAAACACACATTCATCACTCATGACATCAAACTTACCCAGACAGGGGCGGAGCTACAGCCATCGAAGGGTGGTCAGCTGACCACCCTTCGCCGGAAAATTAAACGATATAGAGAGGTCAAATTCTATATTTAAGGGATAAATAATTAATGTTGAACAACCTTAACATAAACTCTTCCGTGGCACAGTGGTAAAGCTTGTTCATTTCCACCCTTTGTGCGCAGGTTCAAATCCCATGGAGCACACAACCATTTTAATTTTAATTTGATATAGAACACAACCTCACACACCATTATCATGTTCCTCAAGTTTCTTAATTATTAATATTAAAATTTTAATAATATAGAGTAACATATATAAATAAATTATTTTAATTTTGAATATTAAAAATCATGTATTTCTAATTTTTATCTAGGATATAATGTACTTTCGAATGGTGAAAACAAAAAAGGCAACATTTTACATTAAAAAAATTATGTTTATATATGTTAACAACTTTAAACCCAAAGCTAAAATCAATACATGCATTTTATCTTCTCCTTTTTTTTAAGAAAAAAATTCCTACTTGTGTGATTTATATTTCGTAAAGGTAGACACATTTGTTCTATCAATATTTCACTTTAAAAACAATAATCATATATTTTTATCATATAAAGTCAATGCATCAAAAAGAAGAAGAAAAACTCGATTGTTTATATTTGATACTGACAAATGTTTAGATCGTTCATGGTAGAATCACTAGGTTAAATAAATAACATTCAACTCATTTATTAAAAATAAAATTGAACTCCTTTGATGAAATTTCTGGCTCCGCCACTGTACCCAGATCATCCTTTCCATTATTTAGCACAAAGCATTTGCACCCAAATGGCTTAAGGTGGGCAATTGAAGGCTTTCTGTTGTTCAGCAATTCATAAGGTGTCTTCTTTATCATAGACCTGATAAGGCACCTACTAGTTACATAGCATGCTGTGTTGACTGCTTCTGCCCAGAAGTTCATAGCCATCCCTGAGTCAATCAGCATAGTCCTTGCAATATCAACCAGAGTTCTGTTCTTTCTCTCAACCACTCCGTTTTGTTGAGGAGTTCTTGGTGCTGAAAAATTATGATTGGTTCCATTTTCAGCACAAAAACTTTCAATTTGAGAGTTCTCAAACTCTGTCCCATGGTCAAATCTAATACTAGCAATCTTGCAGTTGACCTTCAGTTGAATTGTTTTGGCAAAAGTAATCAGAATTCCAGCAGTCTCATCCTTTTTCCACAGAAACATATTTCAGGTGTACCTGGAGAAATCATCAACAATCACAAGAATATATTTTTTACCTCCTCTGCTTTAAATTCTGACAGGTCCACACAGATCCATGTGGAAAAGTTCCAAAGGTCTGGTAGTGCTCACACCCTTCTTCGCCTTGAAAGAAGATCTTGTTTGTTTGCCTTTTGCACAGGCGTCACAGACTTTGTCATTAGAGAACTTCAGCTTTGGTAGTCAGCGGACCAGGTCCCCTGCAACAAGATTGTTAAGTAAAGAGGTACTTACATGACCCAGTCGTCTATGCCAAAGATTTGCATCATCAGTTTGAGCACTCAGACAGGACAAGTTGTCTCATTCAATAGAATCAAGATCATCAACATACATATTCTTGACTCTTTTTGCAGACATCACAGTTTTCTTAGCTGCACAGTTTGTAACCACATACCCTTCAAACGTGAACTTGACTTCATTTCCCTTGTCACAAATTTGAGACACACTTGAGAGATTAAACTTAAAACCATCCACATAGTGTACACTGTCTATGGAATGATCAGCAGTTCTTCCGATCTTATCAATACCAAGAATAAAGCCTTTCTTTCCACCGCCAAATGACATACCACCACCTTGGTGTGCTTCCAAAGAGAGGAAGTTTAGAGTATGTCCAGTCATATGCCTTGAGCATCCACTATCCATGTACCAGCATTGACTGTTCCCTCTCTTCTGCAGAAGAATCACTTATTAGGCTTAGGAACCCACTTCAAACGGAGTTCCCAAAAGTTGTCAAGAGGTTTAATGAGAAACCTTCATGTCCATGGAAGTAAAGTGTTCTTGCTAAAATGGTAACCAGGACCAGGTACCCTTTCCTTTTTCTCAACAACTTTTCTTGATTTAAGAAACCTCCCTGACTTTCTTTTACTCTCATCAATTTCTCACACTTCTCTTTCAGATGACCATTTTTGCCATAGTGGGTACACATTAAATTGTCTGAAACTGACACATATTTACTATGTGGGTTGTAAGGAGGCTCTATTTGTCTACAACATATCCCCTTCCTACTGTTGAACTATTGGTTTGCTAAGTTAGTGAGGATCTTAGAGGAGTCAGTCCACTTGAAAGAGTGGATCCGTTCCTCCTTGATCTTACTTAAGTCTTTCATTAGTTGAGAGTTTATTTCTAGGGAGGCAGCTAACTTAGACTCAGAAGCCTTAAGTTTCTCTTCAAGATCAATCTCAAAGTTACTGAGTTATCGTTTCCCACCTTTAAAGGTACCAGGTTCCTCATTGGGTTCCAAACTCTCAGTCTCAAGGATACTTAACCTGAAAGTCAGTTCAGACATATGAGAGTTGAGAGCTAAGTTTTCGTTCTTACATAGACTCAACATTTCATTAGTCGTCAGATTTTCAGTGGTTAGTTCATCAACAAAGTCAATCAATAGAGCAGCAAGTATTCTCAATCTATTGATAGGAAGAGTATCTAGGTCATTTTTTAGGTCAAGAAGAGTTACCTCATTTAGATCCCCTTCATCATCAAATTTTGCCATTAGAGAGAACATGGAGCTGTAAATGGTCTCATCATCCTCCACAGCCATCATTGAGACATCCTTCGGACTGTCTATGTCTTCCTCAGACTCACTTGATGTGTTACCCCACATTGCTAGAGCTTTCTTTACCAGTTGATCGGCATGATCTGTCCTCTTGGTATAGTCTGGTACTGGTCCCTTCGGCGAAGTTTGAACTCCTGAGTTTCCTGCTTCTGACTGGGGCAATCCCCTATAAAGTGACTAGGTTTGCCGCATTTGTGACAAAGATCATTTGCATTGGCAGTTCTACTGGTCGAAGCTTTCTTTTGAAAACCTCCGTACTTTTTGATGATCTTGTGAAACCTTCTTGTGATGTAGGCCATTTCATTCTCCTCCTCAGTTACATCATTTTGAGAAGTTTTCAAAGCAATGGATTTCTCCTTCTTTCCTTCCTTCACAGTCGTGCCCTGTTTCTTGTTCAGCTCATAGGTCTGAAGATTTCCAATCAGTTCGTCTATGGGCAGAGTCATTAGATCTTTGGCCTCTGTTATAGCATCAACCTTGCTTTCCCAAGACTTTGGAAGAACCTTGAGAATCTTTCGAACTTGTTTGCTTACAGGGATAGGCTCACCTAAGCACCTAAGTTCGTTGATTATGGAAGTGAATCTTGAGTTCATCTCAAAGATAGTTTCACCTTCCTTCATGCAGAAGTTCTCGTACTGAGTCGTAAGCATATCGACCTTAGACTCTTTTACTCTTTGTGTTCCTTCGTGGGCAGCTTGAAGATAGTCTCATATCTCATTGGCAGTCTCACAAGCTGAGATTTTGTTGTATTCGCCTGCTCCAATTCCACACACTAGAATCTTCTTTGCTTTGTAGTTCTTTTTTATCTTCTTTCTATCTGCTTCATTGTTCTCTTTTCTGGTTTTAACAGTTGTAGTGATGAGCTCTCCATCCTTCACCTCCTTTATAGGAATATATAGTCCATCAAGAATGATGTCCCACAGCTCAGTGTCCTTAGTGTTGAAGTAGTTATGCATTCGATTCTTCCACCAGCCATAGTATTGACCATTAAAACGTGGTGGCCTAGTAGACGACTGACCTTCCTCCATATTGGATGGAGCAGTCATTTCTTCTGGATCTTTTCTTGTCTTGGTGTTAACCAAATTGAAAAGTGAAGCTCTGATACCACTTATTAGAATGTATGCGTCCACTAGTCTAGATTGGACCAGGTCCTCAGTACAGTTAAAATAATAGAAAGTAAACAAAGTGCTAAAAGTAAAGATTGCACAACAACTTTACATGGAAACCTCCTTGCTCAAGGGAGTAAAACCACGACATGTCTCACAGGAATTTTCAAACTGTCTTTTACTAGTCTTCTCAAGCAAAAGTAAAATCAATTTACAAAATGAGATTAACCTACTAATCTCCACACTAAGCAATACCTCATATCACTTAGACGAGTCTAAGCAGATACAACACTGCCCACTATACTAATCCTAACAGATCAATATAGACTTTGATGTAAGACACTAAGTTACTCACAACTTAGGTTCTTGCACTGATTCACCCACACTTGAAATGGTTTTAACAAGCGAAACGATCCTACACTTTAAGCACGATTACAAGCAAACAACATAACAGTTGGTGGTACAGGTAGCACTTGAAGCAATTGATCAGGTCCCTGCTGTGTTTGAAGCTTGAAATATCTTATTTTGAATGAATGAATATTTTGTTGTATTTCATTAGATATATTAGACATGAAAAGTTATTATCCAATGTACAAGCAACCTCGTTCGCTTCTGATTGGTGGAGTACTCTGCAACTCTACCAACTTCCTGACACAGACAGCTTTTACAGCTGTACGGCCTAATGACACTGGACAAGCATACTCTGCAGAGGACCAGGCCCCTGCACTTGTGAGGAGATCATCAAAACATCTTGGAGAGTTAGCACTTATCACACTGGAAAAAATATGAAATTGTTACTTATTCACAATTGAGATGTGTGGTAGGCTGGTTGGGATCCCTTCACCCCTAATAAGATGTTTTGGGTTGAAGTCACGAGAATGAAGAACTTTTTGGTAGGGAGTGTTTTACTCCCTTGGTGCAACAGAAGTAAACCAATGAACATAAATTGAAGAAAAGCCTAAACAATAATAGTCTGAAGGAGACTTTACTCGTAAAATATCCTTAAGGTCAGTGTTATACATGCCTCAAGCTTTCAAGAATTTCTTATTATTTTCGTGATTTGTACAACAATTTTACAACATACAATTCATTTTCCATGCATTTTTATTGTAGGGTGCGTTTGGTATGAAAGAAAATGTTTTTTTTTTAAATTAAGTAATTTTCTTGCTTATTTTCTGGTTTTTGGCAAGTGAGCTAAAATATTGTCCCAGACATATTTATGTGTAATTTAGATAAATACAGGAAGTGGGGTGGGGAAGGTGCGGTTTTGGTCTGCTAGCAATGAGCTTCGTATGTCAGTTATGAAACTTGTTTTCTCTTTTCCAACCATTGAAGTAATTTTCTTGATTTTTAAGCAACTTGCTTTCCTCGAGAAAACATTTTAACCAACCAAAAAATGTTTTCCTCTCCTCCATACCAAAACACACTTGTAGTGATAACATTTATCTTACAATTGGACAGCATAATCATTGGTACAGCAGTTGGTTAACAGATTTTATCTGATTGTTAATGTTCAATATCCAAGATACAAGCTTAATAATATCAAAAGGAATGAAACCGACATATCCTGACTTGCTTCTACAAATTATGAGTCGCGCAAGCTAGGGAAGTGAAATCTATTAGAATAGAAAATAGTGCAACTCGATCAGTATAAGAATAAAGCGAGGTAAGTCATTGGCACCAGAAAAGTTGGGTTAATAACTACACAGACATACCTACCACAGGTAAATCAATGTTCTTAGCTGATCAGATCATTTTACGCCAAACTCCTTATTCTGGCTATGGAATTAAGCACGTGCTCATGTCAACTTAAACTAA
The DNA here is from genome assembly GCA_036553675.1 of Solanum okadae. NCBI lineage: Eukaryota > Viridiplantae > Streptophyta > Magnoliopsida > Solanales > Solanaceae > Solanum > Solanum okadae. Next base: position 14,489,219 of record CM071678.1, on the reverse strand, counting down.
GACTTCTCTTCATCTGATTGAGGACATGCTGCAGGCCCTGGGGCAGCTTCAACATCAACGAAGAACTCCTCAACTAAAACAAAGCCAAACCAAAAGCATAAGAATGATTATTTTATACTCTAAGAAAAGCATACAAAGTTTAGCTAGATCAAGTCAGGTCATCTTTTAACTATGGGAAATGTTCCTGCCCAAGCAACTTATTCATGATCCTTAGACAGGTAAATTTTATATACATGCCTTGCTTCCGGGTAATAACGTTATTTTCTTGTAATAAATGTGCATACCTTCGTTGACGTGTAAGTTTAATATGCAAATGCAAAAACTAATTATTTTTTTAAGGCCATGGAGCAATCATGTATCAGTGTTAAAATGTTCATGACTAAACCATGTCATACAAGGTATGAAAGCAAGACTGCATTCACAAGGATCAGAGTCGGATTTACATGTTTTCGAAGTAAAGAAAATGAATACCGATTATAAGAAGACTCCAGCCATTAAATCCATCTAAATAGTACAGAACTTTAAGGCAATGTTTTTTTGAACTTCTCAATCTGCTTCTGATTCAAAGCAAAAGACTACGCGGGAAAGAAAGTAGTAATTCTCACCTAGATCTTCTTGTTCTGGAGAATCAAGCAGAATGTCTGAATCGGAAGGCAAAAACGGGGAACCAGGATAGTTTCCTAGAGATCCTAAATCTGCAATTAGTATTGGAGCAAAAATTATTATTAATCAGACCAAGTAGGGAAGAAAAAGATAGGACAATCATGCATATATGAGAACTAGAAAATGCTTTGAGCAGGAAAGGAATCCTAAAGTTCAGAACTTTATGCAGCCAACACAATTATCAACATCGAATTAAGCCTGGGTGGATTGGGACAACCTCATTGAAAATGATGTCCAATTATGCTTTCCAGGAGTTGTGCTATTAATAATATTTTTTAGTTATGTATGAGGAAAGTTACCTCCCAAGTTTGATAAGTCTGCTGTTAGATCCGAAAGACTGAAATCCCAAGGAATCTGATCCAAGGATCTCAGCAAATCTCTAGAATTACCAACACCATTATCTGGTGGAAGTTGCAATCCTACTGAACTTGCTACATCAGATGGGAACGAAGAGTCAAGCACTGATGTGTCAATTCCCATCCCTGAAATCTCCGAAGCGGTGAAGGGGAAGTGGCCACTGGAAGCTACTGATGCAGGGCTTACAGGCATATCAGACATGGCATTGCTAGGTGGAACAGCTGGTGCTACATCGGATGCACTCGTTTCTACCACCATACTGTCAACAAATAGGAAAATGTAAAGTGACATTTACCATACCATTTCTTTTAAATATCTACTATAGAAATAGCTTTTCATCAATTTAAGCCCATAAACATATTTGACCTTGTATATATAGTGTAATTTTTGGACGAATGGGGTTTAGATGAACCCCTTGAGGCACCCTAGCACCATCCCTGAGGTATAAAAACAAAACACAAACACGAGGGACTGAGCAGAAAAGTAATCTCTTTCACCAACTTCAGTGCTACTTAAATAACGAGAAGTGGCGAGAGCTCTCACCAATTCTATGAAGCATGAAATATATATACTTGTCACGGTGTAAAGTTAAATTCAAGATCTTTGCAAGTATAATATGGTGAGTATATAAGATAAACATGAATCCTAATAGGGAAAACACGTCGAATTGGGAAGTGTTTATGGATTTTCAGAGTTCTAGTCTCACATTTCAAAGTTTAAAAGGGAGTTTTAAGCCTATAAAAAATGAATTCTCACTCATTTCCAGAGTTCATTTGCATTGGATGATAGTTGCTTGGTGCAGGCACACCATTAACCACATGGCAACTGGACATGCCCATTGGATCAAAATGAGGTTGACCTGCAGCCGGATGCGGAGGTTGTTGTAGGACGGGGTATCCCATGGGTAAGTTGTTGACTGCACTGAAAACAAGAGGCAATCAACAATAATGACAATAAAGTATACAAGAATATTGTTCAATAGCTCTGTAGATAACACAAAGTTCCTGTTCCCTTAAAGTATTTTAAGTCAACTTCGAAAGGATGCGATAGTTTAACGTTGTTCCAGAAATGAAGAAGGATGAAAGGGAAGGAGTACAATAACTTCTATTGTATTAACTCATTATGCTTCCTCTCATGGGATGCCCCCATTTAGTTCTCCAAGAAAGCAGTATTAATCCAAATTAAGTCATAAAAGCGAATGACACAAACTAAATAGGGAACTCAACAGAATATGAAACGGCAGGAAGACGAAGACAAAAAAGAATATGAAATTGAATGAAATGATATAACGGTAAATAAAATTACCTTGCATGGTATTTATCCCATTCTGCATCGGAGTCAATGGAACCTTTGGAGGCACAGGATATTTCATCAGATGATATTGGTGCTCAAGCAAATGATTGAACAAGATGATTTGTTTCTTCAGTTTAAGCCTAATGTAGTAGGCCCGAAAGAAATCTGCATTTTCCTCTTCCAATTTTTGCCAAACTGTATTAAGTATGAAAAGGTTTAAGAGACTGAGAACTGACACACATTATAGCCAAAGCCAAAGTAATGATAAATATGAGAAAACACATTTCAATTAAGCAGAAAATGCATAAACCATTACAATCACCAACAATTTCATTTTTGATATACATACCAAGAGCTGTAAATCCGGGATCTATCCTTGCGCGATTAAGAAGTGTTTTAACCACTTCATCCTTATTCATATACAGTTGTAAGCAACGTTCAATCAAGTTTTGGACCTACATCACCATTTGTGTCATAATAAAGTTTGAAGAACAAGGTGTGACAGAGAATGGAAACTTCCCCTACACACACACTTGTATAAAAGTATGTGTCGGAAAAAAGAACTATCTTACTAGCTCAATATCTTCACGTGAAACTTTCCGGTTGTCATTGCCTGATGCAGAAACTGAACCTGAATCTGCTACAGGTGTATCTGTTGTATTGTTCTGCTGGTCACTTTGGGCTTCATGAGAAGCCTGAGTTGAAGATTGTTTCTCAGTTGTGTTTTGTAAATCCTGAAGTTATTACAATGAACAATATCAGGAAAAAAAAAAGTTCCATATCTGAACAACAAGTTACAACTTACCAAAAGAATTTAATAGCAAAAATGAATATCTAAACATATCAGGTTTCAGAATTTTAGTCATATGCATACATTATTTACTGGCTCTATAAGAAGAGAATGTTGATAAATAGTTAACTATTACAGGATAAGGAGGAACTACATGATTACAGAACGGAGATTACTCAACTTTATAAATAAGCCACAAGAGTAAGCAGCGAGTTAATTGAGTCATAACTTGCACTGAGAAACTTTTCGAATAAAATAGATAGCATTGCCAAAAAAATGAAATTCCATAAATCAAACCAGAGAAAGACATGAAGTATCTGAACACATCAAAAGGAGACCTAGTAATATATAAACACAAGTACCTGTGTGGTCTTCATTTTAGCTAACTGCAAGCACACTAAATATCTCCCTGAAGCTCCAATACGCCATGGCTATAACTTGTATTACTACTTTGAAGATCTCTCAATAAAGGAGAAGAAATCACCTGAGAATAAAATAGAAGAAAGATTCAACAGAATTACAAGTCCACAAACTGTGTAAAATAAGAAGATCAAACTTCAGCATAAAATTTCAGGATAAGAAAAGCAAATATCATTTTTTAGTGCAAGGCACTCATATCTCTTTGGACCATGTAGTAAGATGAAATTGAAACAATATCTTTCCACTTCTGAGGAAAATAATTGATCTACTTTAATTAGTGAACTCCGTTTTTTGATAAAGTCAAGATTTTTGCACTGAATATCACACCAAGATAGTGTCGTCATGTTTCCAAGGATCCATCAACCCATCTATGCAAAAAAGAAGGTTCCTTTTTCACCAAAAATATCAATGAAACAAAAAATCTGGTTGATTTTCTGTCATTTACACCCAAATTGGCCAAAATGCGCAAGAGGAGCTGCTCGAGTTTCCATCTCTCCTCTTCCTAGCATCCATATTTTCCACCTACCAGCTGGTCAAATGATTTTCCATTGTTTGAGATGCTCATATTTAAGACAATTCTATTACAAGGTAGTAATGTAGTTTTTTTTAGAGGAAGTTAACTGTATTACAAAAGCAGCATTAAAGAAGTGCAAAGTAATTGCAGGTTGAGCAAAAACCGAAATTCGAATACCTTTCTTATCTAATAAGGATTCTAAGAAGCTAAGAATTGATTCTGCATCATTTACAAACTCTTCCTTAGACCAATAAGATGACAAAAGTATACAATTAAACTTGATCTGTTTGACTGTATTTGCCTTATCTTCAAAACATGTAGTGTTTCTTTCCCTCCACACTGTCCACCATATCCATGTTGAGATAGTCTTCCACCACTATGATTTCTTGTTCCTGTTCAGCCATTGTTCCAACAACTAGCAGTTGTGAGGTGTTACTTGGCATAACCCACTTTGCGATGAATAAACAAAAGGTTTACGGTTGGTTTGTACATCATCCCCACATAGTTGAAATCTGCCACGTAGAAAGATGCCCCTTCATTGAAGATTTTGATGAGTCAGGCAAGCATTATTGACTACCAACCAAGAGAAGCAGGTCACATTATACAAGGTTCTAATGTAGTAACAGATGGTCCACATCCTTCCCATTCATCTAGCACATGTGACATCAACTTACTATAAACATCTCCTCTTCCTCAGATTATCTGACATTAGGTTAGGATCGCACATAGTATACAGTATAAAAAACCCACCTTTAGGTGTTTTAGTATCCCACATTGGCTTCCACATGGTCCTCTTATCACCTCCATTGAGCAGGTAGTTATAGTATGACTACATTAAAAACAGTTGCTGCTTACCCAGTTCCATAATATTGTCAAGGAAATGGTATTTTGTTATTTTCCGGAACAACATATAGGCTATAGCACTATACATTTCTTCTGAAGGACACTATTCACTTCATCCCACTCCAGTCTTGAATAGATCTCTGAAAAAGATGCTTCCCCTCATGCTTGTCCTTCATCACTCCCAAGCATTCAAGGTTTCGCGGCATGTTTTTTACACAAAAAAAAGTTGGGGAATTCCTCCTTCAAGGGTACCATACCTTCGACTGTGATTCTTAACTGTGAATAAAATGAATCCTGAGAACTCCTTCACTCCCCCCATGGTTCCCTCTCCACATGCATATGCGGCTATAACACTATCAAGGAAGCAACTAATACTCATTTAGTCTTTTATCTTTATTATGATAAAGTCGTAACACCATAACGTAATTGGATATCAGAAGAAGCCAGAACAATAAATGTGATGGAAGGGACATTGTGGAAAAGGACACGACTCAGGGTAGAATATCCCCTATTTTGTGGTGACTAAGATCATTTAGCAACCCAAGCATGCTAGAGTTGAGAAATGCTTGTTACTGATCTTGTATACAAGAACTAAAGCATTACTTCAACAGATGCCCAAAACTGAAAAAGGAGGATCTTTCATGAAGATGAAGTTCAAAATTTCTTTCCATCCGATAAGGAAATCAATTATCTATAAAAGAAGGTGCATAGGGATGAGGAAAATTTTCAAAGTGCATGATGAATTCTTCAATCTGTTATTCAACATAGTAGAGTTGGATGAGTATACTTGATAACTTTGCAACCTATCTATCCAGATGCTCTACATGATTTATGACTAATTTGTCTCCTATTAATGAAGTCCTAAACTAATTTCTCAACATGAGATGAGATTAGCATGGTTTATCGAATGCCAAACCAAAGATAATTTTCAGCTTCAATCTGGGAGCTCAAATGTGCAATTCTCTAAAGGTTCCCGCTGTCTTTACTTACAAGTTACATTCTGCCATGAATCTAAACGAATAAGCAGCAGCCATTAGATACAGATATGAGACCTCTCGGGCTCTGTAAGACGATCAATTGATGTGTCTTTAACTAACACCGCAACAAGGACTACTGGTAGAACTAAACTGCTGAAAATGAAAAGGATCTAATTGAAAGAAGACTACCAAGAGATTGTCTTATTTAAATGAGCAGAACGCTTACCAACAACAACATACCCAATGTAGTCCCACAAAGTGGGTCAGGAGAAGGTAGAGTGTACGCAGGCAGACCTTGCCCCACAAACTTTAGCATCAGCAATACCATCAAAACAATGAACCATGATAACAAAGAAACCTTTTTTTTATTTTTTACAAGTAGAATACCATAACAAAGAAGTCTCGAAAAGCTCAAACAAGATTGACTTGCAAAAATGATCAAACTATCCACAAAGATTAAGTCTTCTCTACAAAAACCATCACTTTGAAAGAAAAATCACAGAAATTCTGTACTATGCTGAACAGCATAAAATACCCTTGCTGCAATATCCACATAAGAAATCAAGATAACCATCCCCATTTCAGAAAAGAAACCAGCAGAAGTTATGAACTAGTAAAGATCAGATATCCACATTGCAAGAGCCTAATGTATCACAATACATAGAAGCAGAAACTCTAAAAGATCTCTAGATAGTTGCAACAGATTACTACTGCAAAATCAAGATTGTAGTACTAAAATACTCCTCATGATTATCACCAAGTACAAACAACAAAATTTCCCAAATATACAAGAACCCCATCTGATAAATCTCCAGACTAGCTCCAACCAGTGTAAAAGAAACACCAAAGATTGCATTTTAAACTAAAATTAACCCAATTCTGGAAATAAAAAACCAAAAAAATGCAAATAAGAAAATACCCAAAAAACAAAAACAGCAAAAAAAATACCAAGTCTTTGTATAAAAGAGAAAAACAACTAGAGAAAACAAGACAAACCTGCAGTTCCCAGTAGCAAACAAGATGCAAATTTGAGCTTGCCAAACCAAAAAGAAAAAAGACAATTCTTGAAGTGGGAATAAAGTAGTTTAATTAGGAAAATTAAAAGAAATTAAAGTTGGAAATTTGGCCATAATAAAGAAGAAGAAGCAGAAGAGGAGGAGATTGGGACAGAGAAAAAAATGGTTTTTTTTTGTTGGATGATTATTGGTCCTTTTCTGTTCAGTACGGTGTTGCTGTTACTGTAGCTGGCAAATGAAATAATGAGAAACTGGAAACTGCATATTACCGCCAAACCATAGTTTAACATAACTAATTATTTGAACTATTATATTTTATTGGAAAAATTACTCAACTATACATCATTTATTATCATATTTTCTTATTTTTTCTACTACTTCAAAAAATATCAAAAATCCCTTCTTTTCATTCCATCATTCCTTTTTCCGGATACATTAATCTGAAATTTCATACCCATGATGTTCCTTCCTTTTTTCACGCCACAAGTCTTTCCATAATTACATCAATTAATCTATTTTTGAATTTCAAATCTTTTCTATCTCCAATTAATGATTTCAAATTATTCAAGAGGTAGATTTATTTCAATCACTTTAATTTCCAATTTTTTTATTATTTTTAATTTTTTTCATCTTAAAAAAAAAAAATTACCTCCACCCCTTGCCCCCATTGAAATCTTATGAACCTATGCAATTTTAGTTAATCATATCGTCATTGAATTTTTTTCTTGAAAAATATTTTTTTTTCTTTTAATGTATCTACTGTTGAAAAACGTTCAAAAAAAAGAAGAAAAAAGTTGGATCTGCCATTGCACGGTCATCACTATCAAAGATACAGATTTTTAATGTATCTCATTTATTTTGAGTCTTAAATTAGTCTATGTTAGTGTTATCATTGATCTGATACATCACTGCTACAAAACCTTTGTTTTATGCAATGTATCATGTTCATATTTAAGGTATGGATACATAACTCTAATGTTTTTGAATCTTCGATTAGTGTTTATCATGTTCAATATAAATGTACTTGATACATAAACTTTGTGTTATGTATCACTCACACAAAAAAGAAGCTAATTTGGAACAATTACATGTATAATGTATTTTTTAATTTTAAATTATAGTATTTCTCAAACAAAATAAGATACATAAACAATAATGTATCATGTACTGACTTTTTAGTTATGATACGTAAGTTCGAATTTATACTAAATGTATTTGATACATAACAATTACCAAACAATAATGTATCGATCTCAAACCTAAAATCTTGTGGGCAACACTTTCTTATTTAATATATATATCTAGTAGAAATACAACACTTATTAATTTTAATTGAAAGGATCTTCATGATGTATCTTCTCAATTTTTTCGATAACTTTGAATCAAAATTGAAAGGATCTTTAATGAATTAGGAGAATAATTTTGAATGAACTGGGAGAAAAATTTTGAATCTCAAAATTTTCGACAATCGTGAATCAAAAAATCGAAAGGATATTCGATGAACTTGAAGATTCACAAAAGAAATCATTTGTCCAACAACAATTCCATCACTTTTGTATCCTTCATAACTCACCTCGCTAATCCAAAATTTCGACAAAAGCTTTTATGAAACAGAGAGAATGATGAACAAGAAGAAGAAATTTAATTTTTGATTTTTTTGGTTAGTTACACTATATGATTTAATTCTTGACAATAATTTGGAATGAAATAACACAATTTATGGGATCTTAATTTGATTTTCAGTTTTTTTTTCCCCCTTAATTAGTGTAATAGATGGATACTATGAGATCTTAATTTGATTTTTCAGCTTTTTTTTTCCTTAATAAGTGCAACAGATTGATACATAATGTACCAACAATAATGTATTCGGATCCTTAATTATGTATCCGAAATGCTTAAAAAATATGGGATTTGTGTAATTAAAAAAATAATAGGGATAGAAGGTAATTTAGATTTTACACTATGAAATTTATGGAAATTATACTTTTTTATTCTAATCATCCATGGTTGTGGTGGGAGGCAAGAAATCTATATATCCTTGAGACGAAAATAAAAAAATCTTAATAGTTTAGTTTCAGTTGGTTGATTATTTGAATTCTAATTCTTTGACTTGTAATCTTATCGTTTATTTTACTTCCTCTTACCCTAAAAAGGCAAATGTATCCTCAATTTTTCTACTTACTCTGTCCATCTTTACATGTCTATTATTTTAAAAACGGAAAAATAATTATTCAATAATAAAATCAAGAGTCTATCTATCTTATTATTGCTATTTAAATACTCCCTTCTTTTAAATTAATTGAATTGTTGAGACATTTTTTATTTTTCAAATTAACTTAATTGTTCATACTTTTAGAATGTTCTTTCAAGTTTACCCTTCATTAGTTAGTATTGGAATTAGTTATTAATTAATGTTTAGTTATTTAAATCATAAATTTGACAATAATTAATAAGGGTAAAAATGGAAAGTTATGTCTAATTTATGTCTTAATCTTCTTTTCTTAGAGGGTGTGAAACACCTCAACAATTCAATTAATTTGAAATGGAGGAAGTACTATTCAATATCTAATACATTTTTCAGAGCATTAAGTTTGATATTTTCAAAGAATAATGTAGCAATATTACCTCTATTATTTATTATTTATTTAGGTGTATGTCAAGTCAATAGTGAAAAACTATTATTGGACAAAGAAAATATTTAAAATGGATATACTCCTCATTAATAAAATGATGTATGTATATTTTTATCGTGTAATAAATATTACATATATATCCTCGATGTCTAATAAATAAGGCATATTTTATCATTTCATTAACAAATATATGTTTACTAAATGAAAGAAATATAAATAAATAAAAAATCTAAAAACAGTTTTATTTTATTTTTTTTAAAATGTCACATTGCTTTAATAATTACCTCACCCATTATTTACTCCCCAAAATCCGACCAAATTAAATATAATTCAAGTCCTCTTTTATTTAAATCTGATCCAAACCTATGTTATGACTGAGCATAACAGTGATTGAATTATTTTTTTCTTCATTTGGGTTTGGTCTAGAGAATTAAATACTTCTTTTTTAATTCTGTAAATATAGATTTGTTATTAAATAGAATATATATGTATATATGCAACATTTATTAGTTGGCGTGGCCGCGTGGGTATGTACGCATCATTTTGCCAACGAGGTTTATAGAAACGTTTAGGCAATACAAAAAAAATAGAAGTGATAGAGGTGGAGAATATGAATCTCCTTTTGCAGAAATATGTTTGAAAAATGGAATCATCCATCAAATTAATACCCCATACTCACCTCAATGTAATGATATTATGGGGAAAAAAATTAAACTTTGAAGAAAATAATGATTGTCTTACTTATAAGTTTGGGTTTACCACAAAACTTGTTGGGGGAAGCTATCCTTACAGCAAATCGAATACTCAACAAAGTGCCCCATATAAAAACACGGGCTATTCCATATGAGAAATGAAAAGAAAGAAAACTCAATTCGAAATATTTCAAAGTGTGAGGTGTCTATCCAAAGTCCAAGTTCTTATACCTAAAAAGGTCAAAATAGAACATAAAATTGTGGACTATGTTTTCGTTGAATATGCCAAAAATAATAAGGCATATCAATTTTTGGTTCATAAATCTGAACATCCAAATATTCATGAAAATACGGTAATTGAATCAGATAGCACTGAGTTTCTTGAACACATCTATACAACCGTATAAAACTAGATTCTAGTTGTTTAAACAACCTCAGAAAGAACCAAAGAAGAATGTACCTAATAAAGAGAGTTCAAGGCATAACAAACGTCAAAGGACATCTACTCCCTTTTGATAGTTGATTTTGTAACATTTCTTCTTGAAATTGAGCCTCAAACATTCAAGGAAGTTATGTTCTCTACGGAGCCATCCTTTTGAAAATAGGCGGTCAATGATGAGACTAATTCAATCTTAAGTAATCATACTTGGAAGCGGGTTGATCTTTCTCCGGGAAACAAACCTTGGGTTTAAAATAGATTTTCAAAAGGAAATGAAAGCTGATGAAACTATTGACAAATACAAAGCAAGACTTGTAGTCAAATGCTTTAGACAGAAAGAAGGTTTTGATTATTTTGATACATACTCACCAGTATCTAGGATTACTTTCATTCAGATGTTAATTATCCTAGTTGTAGTATATGACCTTGAAATCCATCAAATGGATGTAAAAATAATTTTCTCAAATGGAGAATTGGAGGAAGAAATTTATATGGAATAACCTAAAGGTTTATTGGTTCTTGATAAAAAAAAAAAAAAGGTATGCAAACTTATTAAGTCACTTAACTAAGAAAGTATGCAGCGAGGCAAAGCCGATTGAGAATATGACGGTCGTCCCCTCGGCACTTGGGAGGCATCCTATTTAATAAAGATTCAAAACAAGCACCCAAACAATGACAAACAAAGTTTGATCAAATTATGTTGACAAATAGATTTAAGATCAGTGAATGTAATAAATGTGTTTACATTAAAAATACTCTGAATCGAGTGGTTATTGGATGCCTTTATGTGGATGATATGTTGATAATGAATAACGACACTAGTAACATAAATACTACTAAGTGTATGTTTGCTAGTAATTAGTTCGATATAAAAGATCTAGGAGTTGTCAATTTGATAGTGGGAATTATGATTCATAAAACTCCTCACGATGTAGCATTGTCACAATCTCATTATATTCGAAAGGTACTTAAAAAATTCAAATACTTAAACTTCAAAAGTGTAAAAACATCAATGATGTGAATATTGATCTAGCTAAGAATTAATGTGAAAGTCAGTCTCAATTGGGTTATGCTTGATTATTGAGAAGTTTGATATACATCATGAATTATACACGACCAGACATAACTTGTGATATAAGTAAACTAAGTCGATACACAAGTAATTCCAACCAAAATCATTGGATGACAATGAAACGAGTTTTAGAGAAACTTAGATGACACTCAAAACTTTGTTTTACATTATAGCAAGTATCCATCAATCGTTGAAGAATATAGTGATGTAAATTGAATTACTGGATCAAATAAAACTAAGACAATAAGTGGATATGTTTTCATCATTGGTGGAGGAGCAATATCCTAAAAATCATCCAAAAAAACATGTATTGTTCACTCTACAATGGAATCTAAGTTCATATCCTTATACAAGGTCGGCGAAGAAGCTTAATAGCTCCGAAATTTCTTAAAAGACATTTCATTTTTCCCAAATCAATGGCCCCTATATGCATACATTGTGATAGTCAAGCTACAACAAAAAGGGTTGGGAGCATTATGTATAATGGTAAGTTTCGTCACATACAACGAAGAAGATACAACTCTGTTCGAAAACTACTCTCTAGTGGAACTATCAAAATTGACTATGTAAAGTCAAAGGATAATATGTTAGATCCACTTACAAAAGGCCTAACTAGAGAGGGAGTTGATAGATCATCAAATGGAATGGGACTATGACCGAGGACAAGTCATTGTGACGGTAACTTTAACTAGAAGACTAGAAACCCCAAGATCTAGGTTCAAGGAGATCAACAAAGTCATTGACGACAATTTAACATTGTCAAAATTATTTTATGGTCTATTCTCATGATGAGACAATGTTCAGTAACAAGAATAAAAACATTAAGACTTTTTAATGATTTCTAATTGTATTACAAGGTATATCGAATGGTGTATCTATGGGATAACACATTTAGAAATCACATATGTATGTGTGACGTGTAAGTCACTTTAAGGAGAATCCAGTAAGGCCAATTCTCTACGCACTTATAAATCAAGAAGTGTTCATAGCTGAAACAAACGAAACAATGATACTAGTTAAGTGTATGTACTTTGTATGTGTATATTGCGTTGATTAATAATATTATGTATATAAAATAGTAAATTATTATGTGTATGTTATATTATTAAGTATAAAAGTTTAGAAAAATAATGTAAAAAATTTAAGATGAAAAATGTATTTAAAGAGGAACATGATAACTCAAGCATAACAATTAAGGAGAAACAAATTAAATGTAGTGAACAAAATAATTTCATTGCTATAAAAAAAATCTAAATATTGGTATTGATATACGAAAAGCGACCCTAAACAATAAACTAAAGGAAAATTAAATTACTATATATGAATATAACACATCTATTTATGACAAATAAACAATAATAGAAATGATTATATATTTCTATATATTAGAAATGACAGTTTCAACATGTCAGTGTTCTAACATTAAATTAAAGTTTGGAGGTATTAAAGTTTTTTAAAAAAATAAAAAAATTGCAAGATAAGCTTGCTTAAAAATGTTGTAACTTTTGCATTGTTATTTGAACCTAAGTAAGAACTCTTAAAAAGATCCTCCTTTTTCTGTTTAATTACAAACTATTCCCTACCCATGGTGAATATGATGGGTCCCACTTTCTATTTGCCATAAATGTTATTTAAGTCTTACAAAAGATTTTGCAAGATAAACTTGCTTCAAAAAGTTGTATTTCTTGCTTTGTTTTTTGTACCTCAGCAAGAGCTTTAAGAAAAGTCCAATCTTTTTTATTTAATTACAAATCCTGCCCCGTAATTGAAGAATATGATGAACCTCATTTGCCATAAGTATCATAAGACGTGGACTTTGGTCCACTTCCATTTTTTCCCTCTTCCATTTGGCATAAATTTCATAGATACTTTCTCCGTTTCAATTTATTTGTCAAATATATTTAACAAATTAAGAAAAAAATATTTTTCTCTTATTATACCTTCAATTTTTTAACATTAAATTAATATTATTAAAAAATATAGTGAGTAAATATGTTTAAAACTCTATCAACTAATAAGAGTAAAATGATAAACTCATTATACCATCATTATTTTCTTCAGAGGTGTGTCAAGTCAAAATGTCACAAGTCAAAAGGGTCGGAGGGAGTACATACTTCATCCGTCTTTTACTTGTCCATTATTCAAAAATAAATTTTTTATTTTTATTGTCAATTTTCATATATTAAGAATAAATTTCTTAAAAAAATTATATTCTATTTTTAGTATTAATTATTTAACCTATAAGTTATTTTTTTAATGAATATATAAGTCCAAATATGACAAGTAGAAATGAGTTGACATAACATATAATGAGAAGAGATCGTAAAAAGGATAAATAATGAGAAGAATCAATTATAGAAATCAAGGAAAATGTTATCCTCTTATTGGCTGAGAGTTTTCTCGAAAATCAATTCATATCCACTAATTATAATTAATAAAGTAAATCGTAAATGTTATCTTTAATTTGATTCTTATAATAATAAAATAATTTTTTACTTGTTTATTTTAATAAATTAAGAAAATTAATTATGTTTGCCTGACTTTATCATTATCCTTAAGTAATTCTATAAAATACTAATAGTCAAGTTAAACTCCTAGATAATTGAGAGACTAAAATTAAATTAATTAGTAGAGTATGCACATTTTCTTTATTTTTATCTTATTTGTTATTTTAACGAAAATTTATTAATTTGACTCTTATAATAATAAAATAATATTTTACTTGTTTATTTTAATAAATTAAGAAAATTAATTATTTTTGCCTGACTTTGTCATCATCGTTAAGTAATTCTATAAAATACTAATAGTCAAGTTAAACTTCTAGATAATTGAGAGTCTAAAATTAAATTAATTAGTAGAGTATACACATTTTCTTTATTTTTATCCTAATTGCTATTTTAACAATAATATATTAATAATAAATTTTAAAATATAATTAATAAAATTATTCCCTTAATATGGTTTTGGTAAAAAAACTAAAAATAAGAACCTTGATAACTTTGAAAAAAATGTATCATCTTTCGCTAATATATAAATAGTAATACTCTATATGTGTATAAAATGTCGCTTTAAGTATCTAATGGTATAATGTTTCAATGAGTATAATAATTTACTATTTGACATTCAACATCTATTCATGGATCGAGAGTGTATTCAATTTTTCGTATGCAATACTATGAGTATATGATTAATTATTACTTAGGATGTGTTTGTTAAGATTAAAAATACTATTTTAAAACTGATTTCTAGGAAAATAAATATGTTTCTTATTTATTTTCTTGTTTTTGATAGGTTGGCAAAAATTATTATCCTAAAAGCATTTTTATATAATTTAGACAAATACTATAAGAGTGAAGGTAGAAGGTAGGGTTGTGTGTGGCGGTGGGGATGAAGATGGGGGGAGCTCCATATTATGGGGTAAAGATGAGGTGTGATTGAAAACGGAGGAAGACATTATCAATGTAGAACAGTGCCGGCTCAATGCTTATAAAAATTAGGCATATGCCTTAGTCCCCCAATTTTAAGGGGCCTCTAATTTTTACCGCGATAAATTATGTGTTAATTGTTTTTATAGAAAAAATTAATCATCTAAAACAAATGTATTTTTTTAAAATGTATTTTTCTTTAAAAAAATATATATTATTTTATTCTCCTTAACCTCAATCAAATAGAAGAAATCAAGAAAAATGTTGTTTTGTCTTCTTACATTCTCTTCACTAACTCTCGCGTTGTAATTTTCTAGACCCCTTTTATACTATATGTAATTTAGAGCTCTATCAAAAATATGAATCAATAGTAAAAAATCATGTTTTGGATAAAGTGAATTACAAGTCTGTTTAGATTGACTTATTTCATGTATTTTTAAACAAAAAAAAAGGTTTATTAGCAGTTTTGTTAACTTATTACTTATAGAATAATGTTAACAATTTATATAATAATTGCCTCAGCTAAAAGATTTTAGTCCTTTAATTGAAATTTCGCTTTAGGCCACCAAGTATGTCGAGCCGCCCCTGATGTAGAATATCATGTGTAACTTTTTTTTTTCACACGTCTATTATAGAAATCATTTCCTCATTTTAAAAGGAAAAAAAATAAAATTTTCTAGAGAAAATATATTGCAAAGATTTTAACTGATCAAGTATAGAAAAATTAGCATTTTACATAACGAACACCACATTAGATCCATCAAATTTCTTTTATCCAATTTCACATAAAAACAAACTTAACAAAAAAAAGAAATAATACTTAATAATATTGGACCTATGCTGACACGAGCCATTGCTTTCTAGTAATAAAAAGGGTAACTTACATAAATATACTATATTAAGAAAATATTTACCATTTATAGCAATCACATTTTTTTTTCACTTGATCACTTTTAATACATTTATAATACAGTTTTAATACATATTACAAAGAACAATTTATTATTCACATATAATACAATTTTTATTGATATATAATACATTTATCTAACATTTTATACACTTATAATTCAATGTATCAATTTCTTACCAAACAAGCATAATATATTTTAAAAAGCAGTTATAATACATATATATTTCATACATAATTCACTTTTAATACATATTGCAGATTTAACATAGTATTGCTATAAGTGGGAATAAATAAAAAATATCGCTAAAATCAGTAATTATTTATTAAAATATACCAATCCAAATAATTTTTCCTAAAATGAATAAAAGACGCATCTATCAAAAAGCTAAAAACACACGCCTAAACAGAATTGTCAAGGAGCAATAACAGGAAAAAAAAATAGGAAAGACATAATAATTCTAAAAATATATTTATTGACACTAAATCCTCCTAAATTATCAAAATTAGTATATAACTAAAATAAAATTGGGAATCAATTAAAAGCGCAAATCACATAACGGATATGCTCTATTTAATACTGAATATGTTTTTTCTTATAATATATTTTAGAATTCCTTGATTTTAAAATATATCTTTCTTTTATCATATATTTTAAAATTTCTTAATTATTAAATCTCCAATTATTATTTACCATTTATTTTATTCTTACCATATATTGTAAAATTCCTTAATTTTAAATATTAGTATAATAAAGCTAATTAATTAATAATTTGAAAAAAATAAATAAATGACAATTTTTTTCATTTTTTTAGAGTCTTTTAGTAAAGGACAAAAAAATTAATTAATATTTCTAAGAACCTTTATATTTTTAATATAACACCACTATTTTGAGTTACTTCATATTATGATCGCAAATATTTTGAGCTCATAAGGTAACATAATTATAAGTCCAAGTGAGAGATTATTTGACTTTTTTCTTGACTTGCATATACATTGTATATTAAGAATAACTATGTTAGTTGTTATCGGGGAAAGATTGGTCTAGAAGACCACTAACTACAAGGTGATTAAGTTTCATCTGGTCTTCATAAATTAAAGTATATTTTCGTAGTTAATTTTACGTTTTCAATGATTTGACATGATAAATTCTTAAATAAAGATGATAGCCTCCGTCTCTTAAGTTTAATCCAGATACGAATTGTTTATATTTGAGTATGATCTTTAATTTTTTTTTCGTAAATTGATGGTCATTAATTTTTATCCCTTTAACATAAGTTGTATAGTATCTAATTTACAAGACATAAGTTTAAAAAAAATTTACATTGCCGGAAGAGAACTTTTACCTTATCGGATAAAAGTTTGTAGGAATACGTTGTATGATATTTTGATACAGAAAAAAATTGTCTACTTTTTATATTAGATAATATTTTAAAATTTTGAAGTAAACTACTTATGTTTTTATTTGGTAAAGAAAATTTTATGCAATATCATCTTATAAATTGTATTGCAAGTAAATGACTAAAATCTTATAAACTTCAATTAATCCTCACTAATATAAATAT